>OW052183.1:55475315-56675315 GCA_932526625.1 Rhingia campestris
TTATTTATTAGCCCAACTGTTGAAACATAAACAGTGGTGATGCTCTCTGTAGATTTAGATAGTTTCTGTTTTTTTGGTAAGTAATGAGCACTCATTTATTGATTTTCTTGGCCTAGCTCTAAAATAATTTGATGTACTTTGTATGTTATCAGTTTCATTTGTACTTTTAAAATCAATGCAAAGAATATTTGACAACGAACCATCATTTTTTTTAAATACGAGTTTTGTTCTATTGATTGTATTCCACCTTGACTTAGCGTTAAATTGAGTAAAAACCATTAAAAAATGGATCAAGGAGGTAATACAAATGGTCCTATTAAAAAGCTGAAATAAAAAGATATATAATTTTTAAAGTAGGTTTTAGATTTTTACACCTAAACTCTGAAAATCCTCATAAAAAATTGTTCTTAATTTTAAGGAAACTTTGACTACCTGTATCAGCCGAATGCTTCTACCGATTTAAAAATTTCTTTCGGCTTTTCACACTTCAAATATTTCTTAAACCAGTAAATATTCTTTTTGGAATAAAAAGCACACACGAAATATTATTTTGAAACGGATTAAAAAAAATTGCCCACTGTGCGCCGATAATCAATAGCTTACATCAATAGCTTACTAACTTACTTAAGTGGCGCTACAGTCCGGGATGAACCTGGGCCTCAACCAACATGCCTCTCCAATTAGCCCGGTCCTTAGCTAACTGCCTCCAGTTGCGCACTCCAAGTTGGTTGAGGTCGGTTTCTACTTGTGCGCGCCACTTAAGGCGAGGTCTTCCTCTATTGCGTCCGACGTCTGGCTGGAAATCGAAGACTCTGTGAGCCGGAGTATTGGTGTCCATTCTTTCTACATGTCCTAGCCATCTTAAACGTCCAATGCGGAGTTTTTTGACTAGGGGTATGACGCTGTAAAGCTCGTATAGTTCGTGGTTGAGTCTTCGTCTCCATAGTCCGTAAACGCAAACGGGACCGAAGATTTTCTGAAGAATTTTTCTCTCGAATCGACCAAGGATTTCTTCATCCGCTTTTGATACGGTCCATGCTTCAGCACCGTAGAGCAGGACTGGGATGATCAGGGTCTTATATAGGATCTCCTTAGTAGTTCGAGTGAGGGCTTTACTACTAAATTACCTTCTTAGCCCGAGAAACAGCGATTGGCAAGAGTAATTCTTCGTTTGATTTTTGACGAGATGTTGTTGTCAGAGTTAATAGCGGAGCCGAGGTAGACAAAGTACTACCTCAAAGTTATATCTGTCAATGGTGACGTTCTGTCCAATTCGTCGATGTTGTGTGTCCTTTCGTGTTGACAGCATATACTTTGTCTTACCCTCATTTACTGCCAAACACATTTTTGCCGCTTCCTCCTCTATACTAGCAAACGTGGCTATGACATCACGTTGAGTCCTACCAATGATGTCAATATCGTCGGCGTATGCTAGTAGTTGCACCGATTTTTGGAAAATTGTGCCTTTGGTGTTGGCTCGGGAGTTTTGCACAGCGCATCGCCTTGCCTAAATCCTTTTTTGGTATCTAATGTGTCGGTGAGGTCGTTTCCAAATCTGATGGTGCAGCGAGAATTCTCCATCGTCATCCTACACAAACGGACGAGTTTGGAGGGTATACCAAAACTAGACATGGCCCTGTATAGTTCGTCTCTATAAATGCTGGCGTATGCGGCTTTGAAATCGATAAATAGGTGGTGGGTATCGATTTGGACTTCTTGGGTTTTTTCCAGGATCTGCCGAAGTGTGAAAATTTAATCGATTGTGGACTCTCCTGGCCTAAAACCTCACTGATAAGGGCCGATCAGGTTGTTGGTAAACGGTTTCAAGCGTTCACATATTACCGCAGATAGGATCTTGTAAGCGATGTTGAGTAGACTTATGCCTGTGTAGTTGGCGCATTTCAGAAGGTCTCCTTTTTGTGGATCGGGCAAACGATGCTGAGGTTCCATTCTTCAGGCATGCTTTCAACCGACCAGATTTGGCTTTTGAGTTGGTGGATGTTGCTTACCAAGTCATCTCCGCTAGCTTTATAAAGCTCAGCGGGAAGGCCGTCATTTCCGGCGGCCTTATTAAGCTTGAGTTTAGATAAAGCTATCCTCACTTAACTTAGGTCGGGTGGTTGGCAGCTTTCGCTGTCGTTGCCAATATTGAATGGATCGTTCTGTCTGACAGCGGAATGTTGTTCGTCATCGCCGTTTTCTTCTTCCTGAAAAGCAGATGTTCTTCCCTTCTTCTTTGACTATAGAGCTCAATGGCAGCTCTCGTCTTCACCTGCAGACCGCCATGTCCCCTTGTGGATATCGAGGTGAGGAAACCGTGTGCTAGCTATAGTGGCATTTCGTTCCGTAGGGAAGTCAAATAACCGAAGTCCGTTACCAGACGTGTTGTCGTGTAGGCTATGTTTTCCGACAGTACTGCTTAAGATGTCTTCTCTTCCTACCTTTGCGTTAAAATCTCCCAGCACGATTTTAACATCGTACTTTGGTAGTCGCTCATAGGTTTTGTCGAGGAGCTCGTAGAAGCAATCCTTAGTTATATCATCTTTTTCCTCCGTCGGAGCATGAGCGCATATAAGGGTTATGTTGGCGAATTTGGCCTTGATGCGGATTGTTATAATGCGTTCGCTAATGTCTTGAAAACATAAGACTTCTTGCCTAAGTCTAGCACCTATAACAAATCCGCATCCAAATAGTCGCTGTTTCTGATCACTATAACACGGTCCATAGTAGATGTCACAGTTTTTCATCCTCTTTTTGCCCGGCCCATCCCATCGTATATCCTGGATGGCAGTAATGTCTGCTTTGTAGCAGTTTAGGGCTTCCGCTAGTTGTTCGCCTGCACCTCTCCTGTTTAATGTTCTCACATTCCAGGTGCAGATACGAACGTCGTTGTCCTTTTTTCGTTTAGCATGGTCGTCAACAATAATATCAGTCCTCTCCAAGGCTATTGGTTGCTTCGTAACAATATTTTTTTTCCGTGGATGGGTAGCTAACCCAAAGCACAACCCCTAACCTGGAGGGCAAGGCCCTTGTTTTGACCCTAGGCAAAGCGGGCCGGAAAAAATACCGATGTCAGTGGCCCATTTTTGGGGCGCTACCGTTGATCCATTGAGGGCTCCTCCGCCACCAACTCTTTTCCAATACCCTTCCAATATGTCGAAGCAGCTCATATAGGGATTTCACTACCAGTTCGATCAAACTGGAGCTGTAGGCGCCACCGTTAACTCCATCTAGGGAATTCCTCCGCTGCCGACTGAGAGTGAGTGTCTTAGTGAGAGGACGATAATCAATAGCACAAATTAAAATAAAACGGTCAAATGTTTTTGCTTAATCACACAGTACTCTACCTATGTTTTCTGACATTTCATTATGAAAATGGGCGTTCAAATCAAAATGTGTGTTCGTGTTTTTTTTTTTCGGTCAATTTAATCGTCCAAATGTGCGTACAATCGGAAAAATCATGCAAAAATTTGAGCGAACCGGGTCTGTAGGAGATGTGAAAACACCAGTGCATGCTCGTACAGCTCGTATTGCAGAAAATATTGCTCCTGTTTGCGATAGTGTGACTGAAGAGCTGTCTCTCGTGGCATGAAATGGCAACAGTGGATGATCAATTTTCGAAGAAAATCATCTTCAGTGATTAGGTACATTTTCATCTCAGTGGATTCGTCAATAAGTAGAATTGCCGCATTTGGGCGAATGATAATCCAAGAGTGATTGTTGAAAAACCAATGCACCAACAAAGAGTGACTCTTTGGTGCGGTTTATGGGCTGGCAGCATCATCGGGCCGTATTTTTTCCAAAATGAGGCCAGTCAGGCAGTTACTGTGAATGGTATTCGCTACTCTTGAGATGATAACGAATTTTTTATGGCCCGAGTTGGAAGATATGGATATGGACGATATGTGGTGTCAACAGGACGGTGCCACTTGACATACAGCTAACGAAACAATGGCTCTTTTGCGCGACAAATTCAATGGCCGTGTTATCTCACGTGGTGGCGATGTCAATTGGCCGCTAAGATCATGTGATTTGACACCGTTGGGCTTCTTTCTTTGGGGTTATTTGAAAGAATAGGTGGACGTCGATAAGCCAGCAACAATTCAAGAGTTAAATTATGAGATAATTCGGCACATTAACGGCATAGAACCTCAATTTGCCTCAGCGTCATAGAAAATTTGGCCATTTGACCAATATTTCGTTCCATACATAATTGAACATACCAATATTATCATTATAAAAATAAATGACAATAATGTCCTAAATAATTTGTTTTATTCAAAATCAACGTCGGCCCTTTAAATTTAACCACTATTTGTATAAAGCTACAATAATAATGGGATAACGGTAAATATATATACATACACAACATAAGGGTGGATAATCCAAATTCTTATAACACTTAAAAGCCACGGTCAAAGTTCCTGCGGTAGTTTATTTCTAACTTTCTATTCTCTCTCTTTTTTGAAAGTGCCCTCGGCACATATCAAGAAATCGACTGTATAAATTATATACATAGAAACTTTGACCTTTCACCAGTATTCCCAATTAGATAAGCAATATGCCAGTCTCAATGTTATTGAATTTTGGTGGTGAATTACCAAAATTGGATTTTCCACCAAACGTCAAGTACTGAGCAGTATAGAACTAAGGAAGTGAATAATTTACATTTAGCACGCATCCAATTTAGGATTGTTGCCTAGAGCAAAGGCACATGTACGGGTATATTACCATGCATGCCAACAAAAATATAGGCTATCGCAATTCGATTATTATTTATGTACGTTTTTATTCTTTAGAAATGTTCCATTATTTTCGATTTAAACGTTTGAATTTTATGTTGTGATTCCACTGAACAATAATATGGCATTTCCGTATCACACACATTGAAATTACTTTTGGAGACTAACTGCATGCAAGTACTCATAATAAAAATGCATTGTTGGTGTTGTTAGTCAAATAAACCATAAACGGAAACAACGGTAACATCCGCCTGAATTGTTAGTTTATAGCTGAAACCACTGTTTAACAAATTGCCTTCGGTTGTTCGAAACAATGCTTACTAGAAAATGAATACCTTGAATTTTATTTATATGTAGTTATTTGTTTTTACTCTGAGGCAAGAGTATGCTATTAAATCGAGTTGTTATGTGGATAGCCGGTTAGCAAACAAATATTATATAAAATATAATATATCACTATCACTATCACTCGCGCTGGTGAAGGCAAACACACCTTAAATATGGTTTGTTTCCTCTCGCATATCTTCATCCACCCTAGTAATCTTATCTATTTATACCCTATCCCATAGGGGGGTATATTAGTTTTGATACTTAGTTTGTAACATAGAGAAATAATTTTGCTACATATACCTCAAAGTATATGGATCGGCTCAGAATCGCTAGCTGAGTCGAATTAGCCATGTCTGTCTGTCCGTCCGTCCGTCTGTCTGTTCGTCAGCGGTTTTTGGGCCTTAAATTTTGAGCTAGAATAATGAAATTTGGTATATAGGATCCTCGTCCGTGCCACCAGAACAAGTGTAAAAATTTTTGAAATCCGCCCACTACCACGCCCCCTTTTTAGGAAAACTTATTTTTTGGCCCAACCGTAAGGAATTTCAAAAAAGTGTCTGAGTAGCATATTTAGACAATCCTAATGTCTATATTTCGTTCATACAAAGTTTTTTGCCACGCCCACTTTTTGGGGGCGTTTTTAGTAAAAAACGCTTTTTGTCCAAATTTTAAAACTTTCGAAAAAAATTTTGATGCAAATACTTCCGAAATGGTAATATTAACATTTTGTCTATAGATCATTTTCACCTACGCCCACATTTTGGGGGCGTTTTCTTACAAAAACCATTTGTATACCCCATCCCAAGGCATTAGCAATAGAAATACGTTGTTTTTTGTCGAACCACACAAGATTTTGAGAAACTGTCTGAGCAATATATTGTGACAATGTCATTTTCTGTATTTCATCGCCATAAGGCCTATATTTTGAGGATATTAATTTAAAGGATGGGATGGGATAGGGTATTCAACGATACGCATAGCGGATTGTAGCCTCTCATATGTTTTTATCTTAAGTCTATTTTCAACTTAATTTGGACCACGATTGAAATCAAACCGTTCAACATACCTCAAATTTAATTCCGCGTTTGAAAAAAGTTAAGTTCTAAAATCATTCGTGATATATCGAAGACATAATAATCAACAGCTTTGCTTAACCCTAGAGAGATAATCTACGTCTGCCAGACGAATCGCCCACAAAAAAATGTAATAGTTATTATTTTGACTGTACCTAAAACGCATCGGGTTGGCTCCCTAGATATGCTCAATCGGTTGTTGGAGCTTGTCCGTAATGAAAGTGGCAACGGTAAGTACCTCTGGTGACAAGTTATAGTTTGACATACGTCTTGGAGATGTATGATTACAAAAAAAAATAGAAAATACAAATTACGTATGATTATTTTTAAAATTATTCAAAATTATAATTTCAACCTGCTTTGAAAATAAAAAAAATAAACAACTTTTCTCGTTGATAATACTATGTGAAACGTCATTTCAACGATACAACTGTATTTGTTGACTCCATAGGTAGCTTAGATGGAGCTGCCAGACCAACAGTTGGAAACAGTTTCTTTTTTTAATTTTTTTCTCTTTTCTAAATCGTTTTTAAGACAAAGCTAATTTAAAATTGCATCCGAATATAAGATCTATTATAAAATTTTTTTTGTGTCTCAGAAAGATGGTAGACGATTGATTTGGATGACAAGACCTGTGGACTAGAGAGGTAGAGGTGGTGGTGTACCAATAGATATACATTGTACATATGTATGTGCGAGATCTAATTAGGTACAAGCCGAGGAGTTCGTCCGACGTTAAAAACGAAATTGTAGTGGGCGATAAAGGTGATATTTTTATTAGCCTTACCAATACAAACATTTGTTTCCTTAAAGAAATATCACTGCAACTTTCGAATATACTTTTATGTGCAGATAATAAAAATCTTATAAATTCAAACTTTCTTATATAATTTTCCAGCTGCAATCCAAATCTTTTGGATTTATACCTAAACGATCTAAGCAATGTATGTATTAATATATAATCAACTTTCTGCACTTGTATTCTCAAATCATGATCTCATTTTTTTAACTTTCAACTTCCTACTAAATCCTCCCATTAAAACTCTTGTGTACATGATTTAAGAAACATATTATACCATGGTATAATATCTACACTATGCGGTCGACTTATAGGCATATACTGCAAACCTTTGTGACAATCGTGTAGCCTTAAACTAAGCTAAAAACCCAAATACAGTAATCTAATAAAGATCTTTCTAGATATGTCCAGCGATCATATTGCCATTCATTTCATTTAAACTGGAAAACAGTCAACATTGTTCATCTGTACACAGGCTAGCTAGAAATTATTTTTTCTTTTTAAAGCTGCCAGTTTGCCTCTGGAAAACCATCTTATTTCCGTGTGCAGAAGTGATTCGTACTTACTTCCCATATCTTTATACATTTTTGTAAACAATCTCAATTGGAGAGGACGACTTTTTACGAAATTTACAATCTTCACAGCTTCATCACGAAAATTTTGCACGAAAACATAAAAAAACGTATATTAGGACACGTTAACACAACAGTCCTCCAAATTCTTGACGAAACAAATATATTGCGGCGTCTTCAAAGAACTAAACCCTTAGATTTGGCACGATAATAACAAACCGCGCTATAAATTGCGGAAAAGCAGGAACTCTCAAAGGAAAGTTACTAGCCAAACATATGATATACTCGTGATAAAAAAATTGCTGGATAAGTCGAATACTTAGTTGCAATAGAAATACAAAATGGGTGGTGGTTTTAGTGTGTAAAAATCTCACACTACTTTGGGCACGTGCTCATCGTGTCTATGAAGATTTCCACCAGCCCACGGGAAAAAAAAAAACGAAATTTTTTTCAAATCATTTGGCATTCTTTTTTCCCACGAGTGCAAAAAGATGCAAAATACAATGACTGCTCCTACTTCCTGGCGTAATGTTTTTAATTTTTGACACGACTCCTTTAACCTTCCAACAATTTGTGCTGCTCCGTCGCTACATATATCAATACATTTTTCCAATCAATGCTGTGTTTTTTTTATTAAACAATTTATGGCCTTGAATATTTCTTCACCAGTTGTATTGGTTTCCAAAGGTGTGCAGATGAGCAAACCTTTTTGAATATATGTGTCTAACGGATACCTCACGAATACAAGTAGTATTGAAAGGCCGGCAACAACCGTGCTTTCATCGAGTTGCAATGCAAACATATCACAGACATTCAATCGGCGAACGAGTTCATCTTCAATATAGACAGATATTTTGTGAATCCGAACAAACACAGTTCTGTTTGGATATTGAACTGCTGCAACTTTTTTTTCCGCAGCTTCTCCAAGTACGAAACGGATTTTTTGTAGCATACAATGTTTAATTAAAGACTGCAATGTGTGCCTATCCTATAACTTAGGAGGAAAGATGCTTTAGTTGCATTTTCGTTGTCAGTTTTTGAAAAAGCTGTAAAATAATGTGCAATCCTCATAAAAGCTATGCGCGAACTGTACTCACACGCATGAATACCTCATGTATTGTTGCTCTTAATTTTCCTTGGGAAGTGGATGTTGCTGTACCATTTTTGTTTGTTTTGTTTTTTTTTTTTGTATTATGGGTAGCTCACACTTCAATAACAAAAAAAAACATATGTAAGCAATAATAAACACGTCCGATTCAGTTTAAGGTACAACGTTTAATGACTCTCATCTCTGTTACATACTACTCAATGCTTATATCTATAACACATACTGATACACACTTAAGAATAATACACGCTTAAGAACTAAGAGTGGTGTACTCTCTTTATTAATAACATATACGTACACCTACTTAATACTACTACAACTCGGCCATCCTGACAACGAAGATCACCTGATCTTTATCATATTGTACACCTGGTACCTTTAAACATAGCACACAATCGTTCTCTAACCGATAAATTTTTATTTGGTCCTATCCTTAAATGTAAACTATCACAATTATCAACTTCATATTCTATCATTAACAAACTTTTTTCAAAACTATCGTTATCACTTTTTCCATAATCATCATTAAATTCTTCAAACTTAGAAATTAGTTTAAATTTTCCAGTCCAATATTCCATCAATTGCGTACTCCAAAAACTCATCTGCTGTCATTTGTATGCCTTCCGCTAAAGTTGTTTTGTGGTTGAAGTAATCGTTGAACTTCTCGGTCACCTTCCACATGCGTGCTTCAAACCGACGGCGTTGTGTCACCACACTTTCCTTCGACCCAAACACATTCTTCATCTGGCTCTCTTTGAAAAAAGTTGGCTTCGACTGTAGCCACTGCTTCGCCCTGTCTCGTAACTTCGTTAAAATAAGTGTACGCATCTCGTTTTCGTTCAATTCGTACACGTTTACCATGCTCCTCAACTGAGCCAGCCACACATTTAGGTTTGCACCGCGATCATACTCGGGCAGCATTTCCTTGCAGACCGCAAACTCCGACTCACTTTTTACTCCAGTCGACTCGATTTTCTCCTCACTTGCCTTCATATTCTTTGCACTCGTTTGTTTAACACTCATTTGCGCCCTCCTTTTCAGCATGTCATTTTCTTTCTGTAGCACTTCTTTCTCCTTCTTCAACAAATCATTTTCCCGTTTAAATATTGCTAGTTCTCTGCTCACATCGACACACACATCCATACGTCCCACTTCTCCTTCTGCCACAGCTGCACATCGTTCGACGTCCACGACGTCTGGTTCACGCTGGCCTACGTTCTCGTCATCCCCCTGCTCGCTCACACTATGACTATTCTACATTCGCAACACAGGGAAATTCTCCTCTTTCCTCCACCGGTACTTCATTCAACCGAACCACGAGGTTGCTTTTTGTACCGGCTGTCGGTAAATTCAACCGCCGCAACCAATCCCGCAACTGTGACTCCGTAACATCGCCGTATTCAACCGAACTCATTTTACATATATTTTTTTTGCGCACACGTTCCTTTGTTCTATCATTTGCCGTACAAGTTTCTTAATGTTTTACACTCGTTTTTTTTTTCAAACACGTCGATCACTTTTCTTTGTTCCATCTTTTGCCGTACAAGTTTCTTAATGTCTTACACTCGTTTTCCGTATTCAACCGAATTCATTTTACATATATTGTTTTGCGCACACGTTCCTTTGTTCTATCTTTTGCCGTACAAGTTCCTTAATGTTTTCCACTCGTTTTTTTTTTCACACACGTCGATCACTTTTCCCCATTTTATGGCCGTAAAAAAAAGAATTAAAAATTTTTTTCCCTTTTCGGGCGAATCCCATCCCACTTCTGAATTTGTAAGCAATAATAAACACGTCCGATTCAGTTTAAGGTACAACGTTTAATGACTCTCATCTCTGTTACATACTACTCAATGCTTATATCTATAACACATACTGATACACACTTAAGAATAATACACGCTTAAGAACTAAGAGTGGTGTACTCTCTTTATTAATAACATATACGTACACCTACTTAATACTACTACACATATGAGAAGGCTACAATCCGCTGTGCGGATCGTTTAATACCCTATCCCATCCCATCCTAAAAATAAATATCACCAAAATGTGGTCTTTATGGTCATAAAGTATTGAAAATGACGTTGTTACAACATAATTATTGTTTCGAAGGTTTATCAAATTCTTATGGTTCGACAAAAAACAACGTTTTTCTATTTCATATGCCTTGGGGTAGGGCATACAAATGGTTTTTGAAGGAAAACGCCCCCAAAAAGTGGGCGTGGGTTAAAACAGTCTATTGACGAAATGTTGGTATTAATACTGCCAATGATTGTGCATCAAATTTTTCTTCGAAAATTTTAAAATTTGACCAGAAAATATTTATTTATAAAAAACGCCCCCAAAAAGTGGGCGTGGCAAAAAACTTTGTATTGACGAAATATAGATATTAGGATTGTCTAAATATACTGCTCAGACACTTTTTTGAAATTCCCTACGGTTTGGCTTAAAACTACGTTTTTCTAAAAGGGGGCGTGGCAATGGGCGGATTTCAAAAATGTTAACACTTGTTCTGCTTCGTCGGCCAGAGAGTCTCTATACCAAATTTCAACACTCCAGCTCAAAATTTAAGGCCCAAAAATCGGTGACACACAGAAGGACGGACGGAAGGACGGACGGACGGACAGACAGACATGGCTTAATCGACTCAGCTAGCCATTCTGAATCGATACATATACTTTGAGGTATATGTATCGAAATTTTTTTCAAATCATTTGGCATTCTTTTTTCCCACGAGTGCAAAAAGATGCAAAATACAATGACTGCTCCTACTTCCTGGCGTAATGTTTTTAATTTTTGACACGACTCCTTTAACCTTCCAACAATTTGTGCTGCTCCGTCGCTACATATATCAATACATTTTTCCAATCAATGCTGTGTTTTTTTTTATTAAACAATTTATGGCCTTGAATATTTCTTCACCAGTTGTATTGGTTTCCAAAGGTGTGCAGATGAGCAAACCTTTTTGAATATATGTGTCTAACGGATACCTCACGAATACAAGTAGTATTGAAAGGCCGGCAACAACCGTGCTTTCATCGAGTTGCAATGCAAACATATCACAGACATTCAATCGGCGAACGAGTTCATCTTCAATATAGACAGATATTTTGTGAATCCGAACAAACACAGTTCTGTTTGGATATTGAACTGCTGCAACTTTTTTTTCCGCAGCTTCTCCAAGTACGAAACGGATTTTTTGTAGCATACAATGTTTAATTAAAGACTGCAATGTGTGCCTATCCTATAACTTAGGAGGAAAGATGCTTTAGTTGCATTTTCGTTGTCAGTTTTTGAAAAAGCTGTAAAATAATGTGCAATCCTCATAAAAGCTATGCGCGAACTGTACTCACACGCATGAATACCTCATGTATTGTTGCTCTTAATTTTCCTTGGGAAGTGGATGTTGCTGTACCATTTTTGTTTGTTTTGTTTTTTTTTTTTGTATTATGGGTAGCTCACACTTCAATAACAAAAAAAAACATATGTAAGCAATAATAAACACGTCCGATTCAGTTTAAGGTACAACGTTTAATGACTCTCATCTCTGTTACATACTACTCAATGCTTATATCTATAACACATACTGATACACACTTAAGAATAATACACGCTTAAGAACTAAGAGTGGTGTACTCTCTTTATTAATAACATATACGTACACCTACTTAATACTACTACAACTCGGCCATCCTGACAACGAAGATCACCTGATCTTTATCATATTGTACACCTGGTACCTTTAAACATAGCACACAATCGTTCTCTAACCGATAAATTTTTATTTGGTCCTATCCTTAAATGTAAACTATCACAATTATCAACTTCATATTCTATCATTAACAAACTTTTTTCAAAACTATCGTTATCACTTTTTCCATAATCATCATTAAATTCTTCAAACTTAGAAATTAGTTTAAATTTTCCAGTCCAATATTCCATCAATTGCGTACTCCAAAAACTCATCTGCTGTCATTTGTATGCCTTCCGCTAAAGTTGTTTTGTGGTTGAAGTAATCGTTGAACTTCTCGGTCACCTTCCACATGCGTGCTTCAAACCGACGGCGTTGTGTCACCACACTTTCCTTCGACCCAAACACATTCTTCATCTGGCTCTCTTTGAAAAAAGTTGGCTTCGACTGTAGCCACTGCTTCGCCCTGTCTCGTAACTTCGTTAAAATAAGTGTACGCATCTCGTTTTCGTTCAATTCGTACACGTTTACCATGCTCCTCAACTGAGCCAGCCACACATTTAGGTTTGCACCGCGATCATACTCGGGCAGCATTTCCTTGCAGACCGCAAACTCCGACTCACTTTTTACTCCAGTCGACTCGATTTTCTCCTCACTTGCCTTCATATTCTTTGCACTCGTTTGTTTAACACTCATTTGCGCCCTCCTTTTCAGCATGTCATTTTCTTTCTGTAGCACTTCTTTCTCCTTCTTCAACAAATCATTTTCCCGTTTAAATATTGCTAGTTCTCTGCTCACATCGACACACACATCCATACGTCCCACTTCTCCTTCTGCCACAGCTGCACATCGTTCGACGTCCACGACGTCTGGTTCACGCTGGCCTACGTTCTCGTCATCCCCCTGCTCGCTCACACTATGACTATTCTACATTCGCAACACAGGGAAATTCTCCTCTTTCCTCCACCTGTACTTCATTCAACCGAACCACGAGGTTGCTTTTTGTACCGGCTGTCGGTAAATTCAACCGCCGCAACCAATCCCGCAACTGTGACTCCGTAACATCGCCGTATTCAACCGAACTCATTTTACATATATTTTTTTTGCGCACACGTTCCTTTGTTCTATCATTTGCCGTACAAGTTTCTTAATGTTTTACACTCGTTTTTTTTTTCAAACACGTCGATCACTTTTCTTTGTTCCATCTTTTGCCGTACAAGTTTCTTAATGTCTTACACTCGTTTTCCGTATTCAACCGAATTCATTTTACATATATTGTTTTGCGCACACGTTCCTTTGTTCTATCTTTTGCCGTACAAGTTCCTTAATGTTTTCCACTCGTTTTTTTTTCACACACGTCGATCACTTTTCCCCATTTTATGGCCGTAAAAAAAAGAATTAAAAATTTTTTTCCCTTTTCGGGCGAATCCCATCCCACTTCTGAATTTGTAAGCAATAATAAACACGTCCGATTCAGTTTAAGGTACAACGTTTAATGACTCTCATCTCTGTTACATACTACTCAATGCTTATATCTATAACACATACTGATACACACTTAAGAATAATACACGCTTAAGAACTAAGAGTGGTGTACTCTCTTTATTAATAACATATACGTACACCTACTTAATACTACTACACATATGAGAAGGCTACAATCCGCTGTGCGGATCGTTTAATACCCTATCCCATCCCATCCTAAAAATAAATATCACCAAAATGTGGTCTTTATGGTCATAAAGTATTGAAAATGACGTTGTTACAACATAATTATTGTTTCGAAGGTTTATCAAATTCTTATGGTTCGACAAAAAACAACGTTTTTCTATTTCATATGCCTTGGGGTAGGGCATACAAATGGTTTTTGAAGGAAAACGCCCCCAAAAAGTGGGCGTGGGTTAAAACAGTCTATTGACGAAATGTTGGTATTAATACTGCCAATGATTGTGCATCAAATTTTTCTTCGAAAATTTTAAAATTTGACCAGAAAATATTTATTTATAAAAAACGCCCCCAAAAAGTGGGCGTGGCAAAAAACTTTGTATTGACGAAATATAGATATTAGGATTGTCTAAATATACTGCTCAGACACTTTTTTGAAATTCCCTACGGTTTGGCTTAAAACTACGTTTTTCTAAAAGGGGGCGTGGCAATGGGCGGATTTCAAAAATGTTAACACTTGTTCTGCTTCGTCGGCCAGAGAGTCTCTATACCAAATTTCAACACTCCAGCTCAAAATTTAAGGCCCAAAAATCGGTGACACACAGAAGGACGGACGGAAGGACGGACGGACGGACAGACAGACATGGCTTAATCGACTCAGCTAGCCATTCTGAATCGATACATATACTTTGAGGTATATGTATCGAAATTATTTCTCTATGTTACAAACTTAATGTCAAAACTAATATATCCCCCTGTGGGATAGGGTATAAAAACATATGAGAAGGCTACAATCCGCTGTGCGGATCGATTAATACTCTATCCCATCCCATCCTTAAAATTAATCTGCCCTAGCGAGGTATCCGTCGGAGCGGAACATTTTCCGCAACGCATACTTCGTCGGAGATTCAAATTCCATTCGAGGTATGTGTCATCGGAAAGAAATACTACACAAATGCGACGACGCGCAGCGGCGGTATGTTTTGACATGCGACAGATTTAGGATTTTAATAGAGATGTGCAAAATATATCATAATATCGATAAGTCGATATGACTTCCGATATTATATATATATATATAAACACAAAAGGGGCTCTAAATCATCATATATCTATATGGGGAGGTGAATTAAATAGATTCTAAATAGGAAGTGTACGATCATACGAAATCTATGACCGGCAAGTTATGAAGTTTAACTTCTTCCTGCGATAATGCGGATTTATCGCTAGGAAGACTTCACTCCAGCTTGCTTTGAAAAAAGTCTAGTGGACTTGAGAGAAAACGATACGTAACCCAAGTGGCTATACGTATTGAGCGACGACGAAAGAATTGCGAGTAAACGAAGAAAAGAAAGACGAGTTTCGCAAACGTTACAAGCGTGAATAGAAAGAGTTTTTATTCGCTAGCTCTTATATAGACTACATTCATTGTACAAAAACAAAAATTGCGTTCGCCTTAATGCGAATTAAAATATATGGCGAACCTTGGCACTTAGGCGCCTAATTTAAACTTAGCGAAATTTCAACCATTACCGACAGTGGTTAACAAAATTCATAATACATTTTTTATCTCTTTTTCTTTACAATTTTTAAACATGATAGTAATAAGATTTCAGTAGCAATAATATGCAATTAATAATGTGACCCAACATTCCGGGCCCTTTGAAAGCATCGCCTTTCAACTTGGAAGAATAGCCAACTTCCGAATAGGACGTCGAAACGTGCCCTTTGGTGTCCTTACGTCAGCTACTCTGATCTTCGCATCTGATCCTGGATAAACTTGGAGTACTCTGCCTAGCACCCAACGTTGTGGAGGAACGTTATCTTCATGGATTATGACCATGTTTCCGACATGAAGATTCGGCTCGTTCGTTGACCACTTCGTCCGGCTCTGAAGTTCATGGATATATTCCTTGGTCCAACGTTGCCAAAAATGGTTCTTCACTACGTTTATTCTACGCCATCGCTGAATAAAACTGATGTTTTCGGTGTCATCGGGGGCTTCCGGAAGTGCCTTCAGGGATGATCCAATCAGTAAATGAGCGGGGGTGAGTGCATTGAAGTCATTCGGGTCTGTAGAAGATGGTGTAATGGGGCGCGAATTCATAATCGCCTCAATTTCGACCAGTGCAGTAGACAGCTCTTCGAAGGTCATCTTGGCGTTGCATACACTGCGATAGAGATGACCTTTAGCAACCTTCACAGCAGCTTCCCATATTCCACCAAAATGTGGAGCCCTGGGAGGAATAAAATGAAAATTTATGTTTTGATTAGTACAAAAATCAGCAATAGTGGTTTGCGTAGTTTTTTGGTGAAACAAATTTCGTAGATCATGCAACTTTGTTTGAGCTCCTACGAAGTTTGTAGCATTGTCGCAGAAAATGTCGTGTGGAAGCCCCCTACGGCCGATCAGTCTCTTCTATGCAGCGATAAATGCATCTGTAGAGAGATCAGATACAACCTCGAGATGTACAGCTTTCGATGCAAAGCACACGAAGACTGCCACGTACGTTTTGTATGGCACCTTGCCACGAATTTTAAGATATGTGTATATTGGGCCACAAAAGTCTACCCCACAGCTAAGAAATGGACGGGACGCAGTTAACCTTTCTGCGGGCAAGTCTCCCATTACCTGCTGAAGCAATTTCGGTCTGTACCGCACGCAATGGACACAATTCCTTACTGTTTGGCGGGCAATATCTCTTGCGTTGACTACCCAAAACTGCAACCTTAGCAACGATACCAGCGCCTTTGGCCCTGCGTGAAAGTTGACGACGTGCAAGTGTCTTACCAAAATTTTAACGAATTCGCTAGATTTGGGAAGTAGCAAAGGATGTTTTTCACTCTCTGGGATGTTAGCGTTTTTTAATCTTCCCCCAACTTTTAGCAGTTGAAATCCGTTATTTTCCACAATGAATGGACTGAGCCATTTGATGGATCCTTTTAGATTTTGATTTTTCACGATTGCGTTGATTTCATCCTTGAAAAAATATTGTTGTATTATCCATACAATTCGATCCAAAGAATCAGCTAGTTCCTTGGTTGTAAGGATCTTCGATGTTGTACACTTTATCTTTTTTAAAACATTTATGAAGCGTATTACGTATGCAAATACTCGAACGATTTTCGTGTATGAACTGCATTTGTCGATTACTTTCAAAAGATAGTTTTTATCTTGTTTTTGGCAAACCAAGACCGTTTTCCGCTTTTCCAACGCGAGATTTTCCGGCGATAGTTGGTGTCTAAAGTTAGGTGGCCATTCGACAGAATCACCTTGTAAGAATTTAGGACCTGAGAACCAAATAGAGTTTGTGAGCTCCTCCACTGTACAGCCCCTTGATACAATATCCGCTGGGTTATCATGCGTCGAAACGTATCTCCAATTGACTTCCGGGCCCTTTTCTTGTATCTCAGCAATACGATTTCCTACAAAGGTGTTGAGTTTTGACGAATGGGTACCAATCCAATGTAGAACTATTTCTGAATCCGTCCAGAAGTACACATCCGAATAATCGATGTTAAGAACATTCCTTATTCTTGACCAAAGTTTTACGAGCAGATGGGCGCCACATAATTCAAGCCGTGGCAACTGCTTTTTCTTCGCTGGAGAAACTCGAGATTTTGCAGTTAAAAGTTTAAGTGACGTTTGGCCATTTGTTGACCTCAAATAAATGCAGCAACCATACGCATTGAGTGATGCATCGCAAAATCCATGGACTTGAATCCTTTTGCTCTCTGCCAATAACGCAAACCTCGGAACCGACAGGTTCTGCAACGAGTACAAATCTTCCATAAATTGTCTCCATTCTCCATCGATGCTTTGAGGAATAGATTCATCCCAGTCGATTTTATCTATCCATAGCTTCTGAAGCACTATTTTGGCCCTTATTATTATTGGGCTTACCAATCCCATTGGATCGAATAGAGTCGATGATATTGAGAGGATAGATCTTTTTGTAAATTTTGTGTAGATCTTACTTGGTTTGTACGAAAATAAAAATGTATCTCTTCCTGAGTCCCATGTTATACCTAGCGTACTTGTAAGATCTGATTCCGCCACCTTAATACATTTATTTTGTTGAGTTGAAGGTGCATTTACTGCAGAATTGCTGTGCCATTTTGACAGCTCAAACCCTGCAGTTTCTAAAATTTCAATTAACTCCTGCTGTATTTGACCAAGAGTTTGAACGTCATCTGCGCCTGTCAATAGATCATCGACATAAAAATCTGAGCGTAGTGCTAAGGCGCCCAGATGATGACTTTCTGCAAACCGATCACTTAAGAAGCGAAGACATCTAATAGCTAAAAACGGAGCTGACGAAGTACCATACGTAATAGTATTTAACTGATACGTTTTTAATGGTGTTTGTTCATTTTCTCTCCATAAGATATATTGATATTGCCTATCTAATGGATGAATGAGAACTTGTCGATACATTTTGACAATGTCCCCCGTGAGTGCATATTTTCGCAGTCGAAATCTTAAGAGGATTATATACAATTCATCCTGAATTGTCGGTCCAACCATCAGAATTTCATTTAGCGAAATTTGCGATGACGTGCAACATGAGGCGTCGAATACTACTCTTAACTTCGTAGATGTGCTATCTGGCTTTATAACACATTGGTGGGGGAGGTAGTAATGTGGTTGCGATAAATTAGGTGCATGTACAATTGACATGTGACCCATCGATTCATATTCCCTCATGAATTCAGAATATTGTGTTTTTAAGGACTGATTTTTAGAGAGCCTACGCTCTAGTGAAAGAAATCTTCTAAAGGTTACATCGTATGACGAACCAAGGCAATCAGGATTTCTTTTGAATGGTAGGTTTACCATGAGACGACCACTTTCAAGAATTTGAATGCTTTTCATAAATTCTTCTTCACATGCAGCTTGTTCCTCCGACCATCTTGCTTTGGTACCGACCACTTCTTCCAGCTGCCAAAATTTTTCTACATATTCGGTCAACGGGTCCTTTGAACTAAGACAGCAAAGCCATTTAGATGCTTCCTGAGACTTGCATTTACCCGAGACAATCCACCCTAGCGAAGATTTTTGTAAGACTGGAAGATCTTGACCCAGTTTGATTTGGCCTACTGCTAGAAGATCAAAGAATGCTTCTGCTCCTAAGAGAAGATCTATCTGCGAAGGTGTATTAAAATATTCATCTGCCAGATTAATGTTCTTGGGAAGATTCCAATTCGAGACATTTAAAGCTGCATCCGGTTGGTAACCTGTGATTGTAGGGGCTACCAAAAACTCCAATGAAACTTCAAAATTACTATATCGCGATCTGATTGTCGTTTGTACTTGACAATTCATTTTCGTTTGAGAAATACCTATTCCAGCAATATCTACAACCTTCTTTTGCCTACGTAGATGCAGAGATTTAGCGAAGCTATCGTGAATGAAGTTCACCTGAGAACCTGAATCCAAAAGTGCTCTTCCCAATTGAAAGCCACCAGTCGAATCCTTGACCAACACCAACGCTGTCGCTAAGATGACTTGAACGCCGTGCCTTTCTTCTTTTCCAAATGCTGTGTGAACAGCTGCTGATGTTGTTGGTTCCTCTCGATCGTTTGATAAATGTCCTTGTCCTTGATGTATTTTATGAAGCAAGCTATGATGCGACTGCTTACATGTCTTGCACCTGTACGTTGAAGGGCACTTAGCGACATTATGTCCCTTAACCAAACAGTTGATGCATAGACCCAGACGCTTTGTGCTACAAAATCTATCACTAACGGACAACTTAATAAAATTTGGACAATTGGTAATTGTATGCGAGTTATCTTTGCAAAAGCAGCAAGACTTTTGAGTTACTGCCAACGATGTTTGTGGACGAGCATGCACATGTGCTGGTTTTGATTTGTTAAACCATCTTGCACTGCCATCGGAACGAAAGTTTTTGCTTTCTCTGGCTTCGAGATACTGACAACGTCTACTTAAAACCGCGGCACATTCTGACCAATCAGGAAGTTTTTTATAATCTAGATGCTCGTCCCACTTTGATTGCGTCTCCGGATCAACTTTAGTCATGGCAATATAAATTATAATTGCATTGCAAATATCCTTTACGGTTCCTAAAGACAAAAGCGAGCTATAGAGTGCGGAGATCGTGTCTACCAGATGACGCAAGTGTGGTGATGAACCCTTTGGCACCTTCGACAATTCAAACAAATCCGAGATATTTTCTAAAAAGATTAGACAATTGTTGTCATAACGCGTTTTTAAAGCTTGTATCGCTTTAGGATAATTTTCCTCTGTGACCTGGAACGCTCGAACTGTTCCCAAGGCTTGGTCACTTAGGCAAGAAAGCAAATGATTGAACTTTTCGATCTTTGTTAAAGAATGATCACAGTCAACCATGTTCGTGAATGAATTAAAAAAGTTTTTGAATTCCGAATATTTCCCACTAAATTTGGGCAAACGAAATGGTAAACGACTAACAGGAGCTGGAACTGCGAATGATCCTTCCAATTGACTATTCCGCCTTCCTGGTCCCATCAACGACATAATTTTTGACTTCGTGGTTATGTAGAGTTCCTCCAGTTCACTCCTTGCAGCATCTGTTGGTTGAAGTCGTTCAATCTGCGTCTGGTACGAAAGAGCCTGTTTAAAGTACGATTCCAGTATACCCAAACGGCACTCCAATTCTGTTGGTGTAAGACTAGACGCCTTTGCTTCTATCAACGTCTTTATACGAGTGATGTTTCCTTTGGTACATGCACGTTGCTGTTTTAAATCCTCGATGGATTGTTGTATTTGTACTTCGTCTGGCATGGCAACTCTTATTCAGCAACAAAAGCAGTAAAAATCCCAATTGAAACTCAATATGTATACCCACTAACAGAACTTCGACCTTACTATCCACAGAAAATATCCCCAATACAATGTTGATAACAGCAGCGACCCAACAACAACAGACTATGTATCTGGAGATGAACAAAATTCTATTCACTAAAACCGTGGTGAAATTATGCTAACTGTGGAACGTAAATAGAATCCAACAATTCGATGAATGTGATGAAATGATTTAAATTTCCAACGATGACTTCGAACTCCAGCAGAAACCAGCAACAGCAATATAATTCAACATCCGAGTTTGATTAATTATAAATATTAATAAAGTCGAAATTATATTTAAATGTAGCGACTATTTGAACGATGTGATTTTATCAAATGATCTAATTTTTATTTGTTAATTTATATAATAATTGGTAACAAAATTAGATGTTCAATACTTCAATAGAGCAGTAGTTGCATTCACATTATTGATTTAATAATGTCTTCCTATACGACGACGATAAGCATAAGCAGACAAATGAATCAAGTGATAAACTGATCGTGGGTTGTGTGTATCGATCGAACGAACGTGTGAGGCAACCGAGTGATAACTCCAACAGAAAAACCTGGCGACTCGACTGCGGTGTGCCGCTGTAGATCGTGCAAATGAGCGTGTGAAGCAACCGAGTGATAACTCCACTAGCGATCATTGGCGTTTCTGATGCGACGATGTTATGTGGATCGTGCGAATGAGCGTGTGAAACAACTGTGCTACTGATTCCTAAAACGATCAGTGTGTGCAAGTAATGTGGAACGAAGAATATACCAGCGGTTTTTTCCCAGAGAAGAAACGAATATGTATACGTAGTAAAATGTGGAATCTATGTTGCTTTTCCACCATACATATATTTTACACAGAATTGTTCACCGAGAGATCAAAATCTTACTTTTAAATTTGTTTCACCAGTATATTTTATGTTTTATATTTAATGTAATATGTCAATTTTTAATTCCAGATTTAGTTAAAAGGTGTGTTTTCAATGCTTTTTTCTTAATTTTGTCGAATTAAAGATGAATGCAATATTAAGAAAAGCAGAACGCACATTCGCACTAATTCATTATACTGACGTACCTTTTTGGGAGATGTATACTTATCTTCCCTTTTTCTTCCCCTTTTCACGTTTCCTCCTTATAATGTAGATGTAGATGTCTGATCCCTGTAGATGTAGATGTAGTTTTCTGTAGATGTCTGCTGTAGATTTTTGTTCTCCTTTTTCTCCGATGTAGCACTGCACACTTTACCCCGAAAGCCGAATCGCGAACCGAAACCGAGAAATACCACACGAATCACTTGATTTAAAATTGTTTAATGTTCAGTTCAACTGTTCACTTTTTTATTTTAATTTTTATGTGAGTAAATGTCTCACGTTGATGCGCCAAAATGTACGATCATACGAAATCTATGACCGGCAAGTTATGAAGTTTAACTTCTTCCTGCGATAATGCGGATTTATCGCTAGGAAGACTTCACTCCAGCTTGCTTTGAAAAAAGTCTAGTGGACTTGAGAGAAAACGATACGTAACCCAAGTGGCTATACGTATTGAGCGACGACGAAAGAATTGCGAGTAAACGAAGAAAAGAAAGACGAGTTTCGCAAACGTTACAAGCGTGAATAGAAAGAGTTTTTATTCGCTAGCTCTTATATAGACTACATTCATTGTACAAAAACAAAAATTGCGTTCGCCTTAATGCGAATTAAAATATATGGCGAACCTTGGCACTTAGGCGCCTAATTTAAACTTAGCGAAATTTCAACCATTACCGACAGTGGTTAACAAAATTCATAATACATTTTTTATCTCTTTTTCTTTACAATTTTTAAACATGATAGTAATAAGATTTCAGTAGCAATAATATGCAATTAATAATGTGACCCAACAGGAAGAATGCTAATGTGCAAATAAATTGTACGCTGGCGTTTACTAGAAAAAAATAGACATACCAATATTCCTTTTCAAAATTAATCGATTCGGTAAATATCGATATATATTTCGAAAACCCCATCTCTAACTTATTCAAACTGAGTTGTCAAAATATAAAAAAATCAACACAACAAATGACAAATAAGTTGAAGTTTTTTTTAATTGATTGTTTCCAAACCAAAAAATTTAAAATGGATACCGTTGCCTTATTTTTGGAGGCTGAGTCCAGAGAGCTAAGGGCACAAAGTAAAGAGAAAAGGAAAATTTTAAGAAATGTGAGCGAAATGCACGAATTAGTGTAATTTTGCGCAATGTCGGGTTTTTGCTGCATCATGTTGACCAGAAGCTCGTACTGTTGAGGGGTGGTTTTTTCCTTTAAGCTCGCCCTGGAAACACAAATTCAAACGATTAATATGAAAATTACTTAAATAAATAGTTTTGTATAATTACATACATTTTGTTATCACTCTTCACTTCGTAAACAAATTCCGCGAAGAATTTGTGTCGGAGGAAATCGGAAAAAAAATTGCACATAGCTGTCAAAAATTGAACAAAATATGCACCTGAACGCACTTCAACGCAATTCGCTGGGATGCGTTACGAAATGTCGGAGAAATCTTCCGAACAGCTTTTCGGAAGAATACCTCGAAGCAAAAATCATCGGAATCGTACAAAATCGGAGAATTTTCCGCTCCGACGGATACCTCGCTAGGGCCGAATATCCCCAAAATGTGGTCTTTATGGTCATAAATGACGTTGTTACAACATATTGTTCAGAAGGTTTATCAAATTCTTTTATGGTTCAACAAGAAACAACGTTTTTCTATTGCATATGCCTTGGGGTAGGGAATACAAATGGTTTTTGTAAGAAAACGCCCCTAAACAGTGGGCGTGGGTTAAAATGGTCTACCGAGGAAATGTTCATATTAATATTACCAATGATTGTGCATCAAAATTTTTTTCGAAAATTTAAAATTTTTACTAAAAAAAGGTTTTTTTTTAAAAACGCCTCCAAAAAGTGGGAGTGGCAAAAAACTTTATATTGACGAAATATAGATAATTCGATTCTCTAAATATGCTGCTCGGTCATTTTTTTAGAATTCTTTACGGTTTGGCCAAAAAAACGTTTTCCTAAAAAGGGGGCGTGGCAGTGGGCGGATTTTAAATTTTTTTACTCTTGTCTGGTGACACGGACAAGGATCCTATATACCAAATTTCATTATCCTAGCTCAAAATTTAAGGCCCAAAAATCGGTGACGAACAGACAGACGGACGGACGGACAGACAGACATGGCTAATTCGACTCAGCTAGCGATTCTGAGTCGATCAATATTCTTGGAGGTATATGTAGCAAAATTATATCTCTATGTTGCAAACTATGTATCAAAACTAATATACCCCTATGGGATAGGGTATAAACATATGAGAGGGCTACAATCCGCTGTGCGGATCGTTGTATACCCTATCACATCCCATTTGTAAAACTGATATCCCCAAAATATGGACATGGCTTAAAACACAATGCGGATTAAATATAGAAAATGACAATGTCACAACAAATTGTACGGTTCTACAAAAGACAAGGTTTTTCTCTTGCATATATTATGGGGTAGTGTATAAAAATGGTTTAAAATTTGGCCAAAAAAAACGTTTTTTATAAAAAAAAATACCCCCAAAAAGTGGGCGTGGCAAAAAAAAACTTTATATTGACGAAATATAGATAAACGATTCTCTAAATATGCTGATCAGACACAAGGACAAAGTGGGCATGGGTTTAAATGATATATAGACTATTACTAATGATTCTGCATCAAAAAAATTTTTTTTCGAAATATTTAAAATTTGACCGAAAAACGTTTTTTATTGAAAACGCCCACAAAAAGTGGGCGTGGCAAAAAAACTTTATATGAACGAAACATAGATATAACGATTCTCTAAATATGCGGTTTGGGCAAAAACTGAGTTTTTCTTAAAAGGGGGTACAGTTGTTTTGTAGGCACGGACGGTGATCCTATATACCAAATTTCCTTATCCTAGCTCAAAATTTAAAGCCTAAAAATCTGTGACGTACAGACGGACGGACGGACGGGCGGACATACCGACATGGCTTAATCGACTCAGCTAGCGATTCTGAGTCGATCCATATACTTTGAGGTATATGTAGCTTAATTATTTCTCTATGTTACAAACTATGTATCAAAACTAATATACCCCTATGGGATAGGGTATAAAAAAATGATATAGTGACAACAAATTCTTCAGACTGCTTATAAAACACTTTAACGGTTCTACAAAAGACAAGGTTTTCTCCTGCATATGTTATGGGGTAGTGCATGAAAATGGTTTTTATATAAAAACGCCCCCAAAAATTGGGCGTGGCAAAAAACTTTATATAGACGTAATATAGATATTAAGATTGTCTAAATATGTTGTTCAGAAACTTTTTTAAAATTCCTTACGGTTTGGCCAAAAACTGAGTTTTTCTTAAAAGGGGGCGTGGTAGTGGGCGGATTTTGAAAATGTTTACATTTTACAAGTCTGTGAAGCGTAGTTAGACAATCGTAATATCTATATTTCGTTTAAACAAATTTTTTTTTTCACGCCCACTTTTTGGGGGCGTTTTTAATAAAAAAACGTTTTTCGGTAAAATTTTAATATTTTCGAAAAAAAAATTGATGCAGAATAATTAATAATATTAATATAAACATTTCGTCTATAGACCATTTTAACCCACGCCCACTTTTAGGGGGCGTTTTTATTTAAACCATTTTAACCCACGCCCACTTTTTGGGGGCGTTTTCCTACAAAAACCATTTGTATGCCCTACCCCAAGGCATATGCAACACAAACATATGAGAAGGCTACAATCCGCTGTGCGGATCGTTTAATCCCCTATCCCATCCCATCCTTAAATTTATATCCCCAAGATGTGGTCTTTATGGGCATAAAGTATTGTAAATGACGTGGTTAAAACATAATGTTCAGAAGGTTTATCAAATTCTTTTATTGTTTTTGTAAGAAAACGCCCCTAAAAAGTGGGCGTGGGTTAGAATGGTCTATTGACGAAATGTTCACGTTAATACTACCAATGATTGTGCATCAAAACTTTTTTCGAAAATTTTAAAATTTGACCGGACAACGTTTTTTTTATAAAAACGCCCCTAAAAAGTGGGCGTGGCAAAAAAGTTTATATTGACGAAATATAGATATTACCATTCTCTAAATATGCTGCTCAGACACTTTTTTAAAATTCATTACGGTTTGGCCAAAAATGACGTTTTCCTAACAAAGGGGCGTGGCAGTGGGCGGATTTCAAAAATTTTTACACTTGTTCTGGTGGCACGGACGATGATCCTATGTACCAAATTTCAAAAATCGGTGACGAACAGACAGACGGACGGACAGACAGACATGGCTTGATCAACTCAGCTAGCGATTCTGAGTCGATCCATTTACTTTGAGGTATATGTAGCTAAATTATTTCTCTATGTTACAAACTAAGTATCAAAACTAATATACCCCTATGGGATAGGGTATAAAAACGTTGTTTTTTGTCGAACGACAAAAGGTTTTGCTAAACTGTCTGAGCAATATATTGTGACAATGTCATTTTCTGTATTTTATCGCCATAAAGCCCACATTTTGAGGATATTATTTTAAAGATGGGATGGGATGGGATAGTGTATTCGACGATCCGCACAGCGGATTGTAGCATTCTCATATGTTTTTAAATGATTCTCCGTCCTGATATAAGGGTTTCCAATTGACTTTATAAATTTAAAAAAAAAAACAAATAACAAAAACAGTTATTTTTTGTTAATTTTGCAACACGAACATTATAGAGGCGCAACCACCGAATAATATCCGCTGACCACAGTCACTGAACTGAGTTACAATCTAGTGAGTGCAATTATAAGAGATCAAAATCAGTGTGTTCCATGATATAGTAAATGTAATTATAATTACTATTTTTACACACCAGTATGATGGGTTATAAACAATAGCTCCTTTGCTCTTGAGTTTTATTTCGCACTAATTCAGATTCTGGTGATAAATCAGTATACTTCCTGTATTACAACCCCGCATTCTCGTATTTAAATAAAAGTAAATGTACGATAATAAAACAAAAAAATAAAATAAAGGCCGTAAAAGTGTCCACAAACGTTGGTAACCATCCGCTTCCACTTTCGTTCATCAGTGTAAATCCCAAAAGTATAACCTTGCAAATAAAAAAATAAAATAACTGGCACGATATAACATTCCACACGCACCAAGTGTTCCCCTTAATCCGTGAAAGTTGTTGAAACGACAAAAAACAACCGCTCTTTTTGAGCCTGTGTACATTGCGCTATATACATAATATTTTATGTTATTGCATTAATTGTCAATGTACAAAAGGGAAAGTCCTTCATGTATGTCATCCTTCCTCTAGCATATCCTTGTTTTGCAGTGGATATTCCCCAACGCAATCGGGGTTCAATACATTAACATTGCGCTGCGCTCAAGCAGTATGCAGCAAATATTCTTAAATTATTGCTTATCAATTTTAGATCCTTTAGTCATGGAATCCTTATGGATTATTATACAAAGACATATTTATTGGTCTATTAAAATTAATGGACAAGGAATGAAAACTTTACTTTAATGTGTTGGCAAAGCCCGTCGGGAGGACACTCTGCTTCATATTAGTTCTCCTAAAGTAAGCGATGAGACTGGAGGGAATTTGACTTGAATTACAAGTTTTCTGCCAGCGGAAAGAGGCCTTTCTTCGTTGGCTATTACGCTTTAGAAGTATTTTCATAGGAAGTTATGCTCATTTCAACTGAATACTTTGTGAATGTTTATCCCGAAAGATTATTGCTGCTTTGACTCTTATGGATGTAAATAAGCACATTTACATACAATTATTTAGATTGGGTAAGCCTGTTTTAAAAGTATATTCTTTTTTAAAGCTGCGTATATACTGAAATGAATGGACGCATTATAATTATTGTGACACCAGGCGTGTTTAAATTACTGCAATAACTACATGAAATATAATTTGTAGGCTAAATAAAGTACAAATATAATAATGCTACAATCCACAAGGTATACTTTTACTACAGATTACACCGTCATATATCATGAGTCGTATTATGTAGTTTTAAAATATTTTAGGAATAATAATTTGTAAAAGCATTTCTTGCTGTGGATCGATATTTTCTTTATTGATTCTCTGTAAACAATGTTGCCATTTTTAATTTAGTTAAAGTAAATTAAAATATATATTTTGTTTTAAATTGACTTGCCAAAACAAACCTTCCAATTTCTTCCGTAACTTTTGGTGTACAAATTATAGGGAAATAATTGTTGGGATTAAGAGCAAGACTGTTTATTTTTGCCCAAAGAAAATTTGATTGCAGATCTTTGTTTACTTCACACGGACCATTTTCAACCAGGCCTAGACCATAGCTGTGGTAAAGTAGAACATCGTCAGCATACATACATATGTATGAGCATTTTTTTAGGATATATTGGTAGTTCATTAATGTATAGGGGAAAAAGAGCGGTCACAATATAGAGGCTTGTGGAACGCCTTTATTTAAGGGAAGAAAATATGACATATTATTGTTGAAGAAAAGATGACATATTGCCGACGACTACCTGTGATCTGCCACTTAAATATGATAAGATAAAGTTCGCGGCTGGTAGTAACAAATTAAACTGTTCTACAAGTTTGCTATAGAGTATATCGTGGTTAACAGTGTCGAATGCAGCTGTGTTTATGACGAAAGCCAGACTGTTCGAGGAAAACAAACTATTTGTTGAAAGATACTCACATATTTGAGAGATCACTTTGTTCTCAAAGATTTTTGAGAGAAATAGTAAAATTGCGATCGGTCTGTACTCATTCTTACTGCCCTTTTTAGAAAAGGGATCATTTTTGAAACGCCTGTAATAAAAACCGAGCAATATGGGAGTATTACCGAATTTGTTTTTATGCTAAGAAAACATTCAAGAGCTTCGGCTTCTTGAGTAGATAAGTAAGATAAGCTATACTATAAAATATATGGATTATGTTGTTTAATTTAATAAGGCAAAAATATCACGTAGTAATGTTAAAGTTATACAATATTATATTGGAAAATAATTAGAGGCTACAAATTTTGTTGTATACCCTGTCCCATAGTGGTATTAGTTTTGATACATAGATTATAACATAGAAAAATAATTTACCTCAAAGTATATGGATCGACTCAGAAACGCTAGCTGAGTCGATTAAGACATGTCTGTCTGTCCTCTTCGGAGCTAGGTTCTACAGATTCTGGGGAGAGCCAATTGTAAAAATGCAATTGTACAATCCTTTCGGGAAAAGTTCAAGGGTAACGGGGTCACCTACATCTGGACCTCAAAAAAATACAGAACCTCGACAACGTCTTAAGGGTCGGCTCACGAAAACGAGAATCAATGAAAAACTGTTGTTGAACTGCTTTGCGAAGAGCTTCATAAAGAAATTCTCTACCTTAAGGATGAAAACATTACCCTAAAGAATTCATCAAAATTAATTAAAACCGAATGGAAACTGTCCCGTTAATTCAGTATTCATTTGAGAATAAATCTGAAAGGCTTTTACGCGTTTTAGGTAGAGGGTTATACATGCGTCTTGCTTAAAATATGACATAGTTACCGATCTGAAAAACAGACAATACAAAGTTATAGATGCCGTTAACATTGACAAGCGAGACAAACAGTAAAAAGAGAAGACAATGTAATAAAACGTGGTTTGCCTTTATTTATACCAGATTATATCTACTTACAGTGAGTAGGGACACTCTCCATACATATGCAACTAGTACTACTACAAACGAAACACTACACCAAATACGTCGCATAAGTGAAAACAGGTAAAAGGATTGATTTTAATCCTTATGCGCAATCACTTATAATAAAAAGAGAACACAAATTTTAACTCTTTCGAATAAAATTTTGATGCAAATACTTCCGCAATGGTAATATAAACATTTTGTCCATAGATCATTTTCACCTACGCCCACATTTTGGGGGCGTTTTCTTACAAAAACCATTTGTATACCCCATCCCAAGCCATTAGCAATAGAAATACGTTGTTTTTTTGTCGAACCACAAAAGATTTTGATAAACTGTCTGAGCATAATATTGTGACAATGTCATTTTCTGTATTTCATCGCCATAAAGCCTATATTTTGAGGATATTAATTTTAAGGATGGGATGGGATAGGGTATTCAACGATCCGCACAGCGGATTGTAGCCTCTCATATGTTTTGTTTTTGTCATTGGCTATTGATTAAAAAGACTTAGTTATGGATCTTCAATATAAATGTTTCACTGCAGAATATAAAACTAAACATTTTTGCATAACTATTACTTCTTTATATATCATATTGAACAATTTTAAGTTTTATTGACAACACTTTTTAGGTTCCTTATTGTATAGATGATGGTCACACTAATTACGTAGGTAGACTTGAGGGGAGATTTCTTTATTTTTTTTACCCGTACTTTTAAAGGCATACTGAAGTTGAATTGTCAAAAGTTATTCAATTCCAACTATTAATTGATAAAGGGTGTTACAATCAGGGCCTGTGTGAAATTTAAAATAAAATAATTATATTATATATGATATTGTTGTTGATAACTAGAAAGCAATCTGGAAAGATGTTGAGAATTTGTATTCAAGGGAGAAAAATAATTCATTTAGAATGGATCCCAAATTGACAGATGAGCACATTTTTCCAAATTATTTTTAAATATAAAGGTGAGGCTTGCCGGAATTATTACTTTAGCTAGTTTAGGTGCTGGTGTTTAACTGTTTATATTACCTCTGCTATATGATGTCTTCAATTCAACTAAACTCCGAGAATCCAAAAAGTTCAGAAGATCATTTGTGAAAGATTCAAAAATTCAACTAAAAACTACGATTTATATAATGATATTAATGAATATTAAGTGCAATAAAGAAAACTTTGTTAAATGTCTCTGAACAAGAAAACTTAATCAATATATGTATAATCAACCGTGTTGTTAGTCCCAAGAAATGACATTTGCAAAAGATATTTGAAAAAAAAAGCAATAGGCCATCATACGATTGCTCATTAATTATTGAAGTTTGTGCATTTTTTCTTAAATTGGACGTCATTTGAAACAGAATTTTAACAGAATTCCTAATTTGAGAATGTTAAATTATGTCGCAGAATGCTTCGCATTTCGGCTCGAATTCGCTTTCAAAACCGAACAAGAAAACTGTCGACCTCAGTATTGAAAATGCATTTAACTGAATGAAAAGAAAAAATTAAATAAAGCTTAAACTAGGAGTGTGAGTTAAAAATGTTTCCTCTTATTTTATAGATTTTAAAGAATATGAGGGTCCGAGATTTACACGACCTTCTCAACAATTCTTAAACTAGTTATAGAATCTTGAACAAAAATTTAAATCCTGTTTTTCAAATATGTATTATCTTAAAAACTATGCGATTCATCGCATTTTTATTTTGTATTTTCAAGTACAAGTTTATCATATAATTAAACAGTTTAATAAGGAAACAAAAAAAAATAGCAACAAACAAAAATTTTAAAAAATATATATTTTTTTTAATATTTTTGCTAATTTATTTTGCTATTTTTTTACAAACTACCACCCTGTGTAACAATTCGAAAAAGTTCTACTCCTTTTCTATCTCTCTTTCACTGCAAGTCTTCCTTACTACCGTCTATTTCTCGTGTATGTGAGGCATAGCGGTACTTCAAATTATAAAATCGTCGAGAGTGTCCCTACTCACTGTAAGTAGATTTAGTAGATTACTCTGATTTATACTTACTTTTGATAAAGCAGAAAGTTTGAAAGAAATATATGAAATAAAATATTTCTCACTAAGGCACTCACTCTCAGGCGGCAGCGGAGGAATTCCCTAGATGGAGTCAACGGTGGCTCCGACAGATCCAGTTAGATCGAACTGGTAGTGTAATCCCTATATGAGCTGCTTCGACATATTTGAACACCAGGTCTATAGGGATTTCCAATACTGAGCCAGGGTGTCAAAAACGAGTTGGTAGCGGAGGAGCCCTCAATGGGTCAACGGCAGCGCTCATATCCCAAAATGGGCTACTGACATCGGTATATCCGGCCCGCTGTCCTAGGGTCAAAAACAAGGGCCTGGCCCTCCAGGTTGGGGGTTGTGCCGTCGGGGTAACTTCCCGACCATGGAAAAAACAATTAGTTATGAGAGAGACACAACCAGCCTCGGATAATGAAACTCCTCATATAGCAACAAGACCCGGAACGTCAATGGACTATGAAATGAGAGTTGCACCTGGAATGTACGAACACTCTACACCCCGGGTGCGTCGACTCTGACCATTTTCTTGTCGCGGCTAAATTCAGAGCTCGACTGTCCAACGAGAAGAAGCTGCGAACTGCCCAGAAGAAAAAAATCGACGTTGGACGCCTTACTCTCCTCTGTGCACTCACCTACCACAGACGCCAACAATCAGTGGTGCCAGTATCGCGACATCATCAAGGAGGTAGCCGAAACCATTGTAGGGTACCAGCCAGCCCCGAGAAAGAGCCCGTGGTATGATGATGAATGCGTATACAAGAAAAAGGTGCCAGAAGATGCACACAAGAAAGCGCTGCAGCGCAAAACAGGGGCAGCGAGAGAAGAGTATCGAGCCAGGAGAAGGGAGGAAAGGAAGACCATGCGAGAAAAGAAGAGAGCAACTGGAACGCAGGCTCTTCGAGACAGCGAAGGAAACCTATTCACCGAAGCGCAGGGAACAGTAGATGTGTTTAAGCAGCATTTCCTACAGCTGCTAAATGGGCATCATGTAGAGACAGTGAGAGGGCCAGAAGAGTACCCACGTCCAGTCAATGAAGAACTAGTTCCACCACCTAGTATAGAAGAAGTTAGCCTAGCTTTAAAAAATCTTAAGAACAACAATGCCGCAGGTTCTAATGGCTTACCAGCGGAGCTTTTTAAATACGGTGGTGATGTTTTGGTAGGGAGCATGCACCGAATCATCAACCAAGTATGGGTGGAAGAAAACATGCCCGATGACTGGAATATCAGCTTCATATGCCCGATCTACAAAAATGACGATCCTATGTCTTGCAAGAACTTTCGAGGCATATCCCTGCTAAAAGTCGCATACAAGATCCTATCCAACGTACTGTGTGCACGTCTAAAACCGTTCTGAAATACACTAATCGGCACGTACCAGTGTGGCTAGACCAAATTTTCACACTGAGGCAAATCCTGGAAACGACCAACGAATATCAAGTCGAAACTCACCACCTATTCATCGACTTCAAAGCCGCGTATGATAGCATACATCGTCAGGAGCTCTATATATAAACACGCGCTGCAACGTGCAGTTTGGAGTTAACCTAAACTCCACGAATGACACTGTAATAAATATACAAATAATTTTATGCTGGTAACCCCATCAATATGCTAGGTACAAAATGACATTTGTAAGCTTGTGTAGCGCAGTTAGTGTTTGACCACGCAACTAAGCGCATCGTAATAAAGAAACAAAAGTTTAAGAATAAAAGTACAACAATTATTACATGGTGTCAGAAGACAAAGGCGAACACGAGATAACCAATTGAACTGGACTGCTCCAACCTTGCTAAAGAATGGCCTATGTGGAAGAGGACATTTCTTATGTACATGGTGGCAAATGGTAAAATGGGCGAAGGTGATGAGCAAACAAAAATTGCTAATTTTTTATGGCTGATTGGTCCTCGTGCTATGGAAATTTATAATACTTTATATCCCAACGATGGAACACTTCCCGGTATAATTGGAAATAACGAAAATCATATAGAAGTTGCAGAAGAAGAAGAGGAACCACCAAATAACGAAAGAACATTAAATGATGTTTTACAAGCGTTCGATGACTATTGTGTTCCGTTAAAAAATGTGACAATGGAGTCATTTAAGTATAACACCATAGTCCAACGGGAAAAACAACCGTTTGCAGAGTTTGAAACCGAATTGCGTAATTTGTAACAAAGGAAAAACCAACGTGATCAGCATCTATCCATGCGATTTCTCGCCACTGTTACAACTGTGGTTATCTATCGTTCTCAACGTCACACTTGCGAGAATGCAAAGCCAACAACATCATCTGTAGCACATGTGGAAAAAAGGGCACTTCAGTAAATGGTGCAAAAGGGGAAACAACAACAAAACGGATAGCAAAACGGAAAACAAAACATATGAGAGGCCACAATCCGCTGTGCGGATCGTTGAATACCCTATCCCATCCCATGCTTAAAATTAATATCCCCAAAATATGGGCTTTATGGCGATGAAATACAGAAAATGACATTGTCACAATATATTGCTCAGACAGTTTCTCAAAATCTTTTGTGGTTCGACAAAAAACAACGTATTTCTATTGCTAATGCCTTGGGATGGGGTATACAACTGGTTTTTGTAAGAATACGCCCCCAAAATGTGGGCGTAGGTGAAAATGATCTATGAACAAAATGTTTATATTACCATTGCTGTAATAAACTTTTTTTCGAAAGTTTTAAAATTTGGACAAAAAGCGTTTTTTACTAAAAACGCCCCCAAAAAGTGGGTGTGGCAAAAAACTTTGTATGAACGAAATATAGACATTAGGATTGTCTAAATATGCTGCTCAGACACTTTTTTGAAATTCCTTACGGTTTGGCCAAAAAATAAGTTTTCCTAAAAAGGGGGCGTGGCAGTGGGCGGATTTCAAAAGTTTTTACACTTGTTCTGGTGGCACGGACGAGGATCCTATATACCAAATTTCATTGTCGTAGCTCAAAATTTAAGGCCCAAAAATCGGTGACGAACAGACAGACGGACGGACGGACGGACGGACATGGCTAATTCTACTCAGCTAGCGATTCTGAGTCGAGCCATATACTTTGAGGTATATGTAGCAAAATTATTTCTGTATGTTACAAACTAAGTATCAAAACTAATATACCCCCCTATGGGATAGGGTATAAAAACTGGGTAACAAGTCGGAAAACAAAGCCGTAAAAGTTATTTCTGGAGCGAACTCATGGATTGAATCAGACTCAGGTATATTAAATGTAAAGCATATTGATGGGTTAAAAATTAATTTAAGAAACCATTCGTGTATTTAAAGATTAAATAAGAATTATTAAAGGTGGACTAAAAAGTATCAAATTAATAATGAAGTTGTCGAATTTAAAATAGATACTGGTGCAGATGTCAACTGTGTCCCTCTTAGTTTAATCAAGAAATTCAAAATTAAATTGAATAATGAAGAAAATAATTTTTGTGTTACCGATTACAATGGAAATGAAATAAAAATGTTCGGTTCTATTAAATTAACTTGTGTTGATCCAAATTCTCAAACGGAACAATCTGCTCTTTTTGTCGTTGTTGACGATACATGCGAGCCAATAATTGGCTTAAAAACGTCTGTTAAGTTCAATTTAATAACAAGACTAGATGTGAATACTCTCGTTTGTTTACCAAAAACTGCTGATGAATTCATCAGCCAAAATAAAGATATTTTTGATGGTTTAGGTACATTGCCAGGTAGCATAAATATTAAGCTTGTAGAAAACGCAAAACCAGTACTACTTTACAAAAAACGTATTCCATCAAGTTTAGTCGAGAAATTAAAGGAGGAACTAAAAGATATGACTCGTATAGGAGTCATCTCACCAGTAGATTACGCTACTGAGTGGGTGAATAATCTGCAAAATGTAGAAAAACCTAATGGTACGTTACGTCTATGCTTAGATCCCAAACCATTAAATGCGTGCAATAAGAGGGAACATTTTTTAATTCCGACTATAGATGATTCTATAAGCTAATTAAGTGGAAAGCGATTTTTCACGGTGCTTGATTTGGCAAGTGGGTTTTGGCATCTGAAACTCGATAAAAATAGTTCTGATCTCACTACATTCATGACTCCGTTTGGTAGGTTTAAATTCAATAGAGTACCTTTTGGGTTAAACTGTGCTCCTGAAATTTTTCAGCGAAAAATGGTACAAATATTTGGTGACATACCAGGGGTTGTTGTTTATTTTGACGATATTGTAATAGCAGGAAAAACGGAGTCAGAACACGACAGTACATTGAAAATAGTAGTCGAACGTGCACGTGAGAACAACATCAAGTTTAATTCAAAAACATATGAGAAGGCTACAATCCGCTGTGCGGATCGTTTAATACCCTATCCCATCCCATCCTTAAAATTAACATCCCCAAGATATGGTCTTTTTGTATTGTATTGAAAATGACGTTGTCACAACACATTGTTCCGAAGGTTTATCAGATTCTTTTATGGTTCGACAATAAACAACGTTTTTCTTTGCATATGCCTTGGGGTAGGGCATACAAATGGTTTTGTAAGGAAACGCCACCAAAAAGTGGGCGTGGGTTAAAATGGTCTATTGACGAAATGTTGGTATTAATACTGCCAATGATTGTGCATACAATTTTTTTTTCTAAAATTTAAAATTTTTGCCAAAAAACGTTTTTTATTAAAAACGCCCCCAAAAATTGGGCGTGGCAAAAACTTTATATTGACGAAATATAGATATTATGATTCTCTAAATATGCTGCTCAGACACTTATTTAAAATTCTTTACGGTTTGGCCAAAAAATACATTTTACTAAAAAGGGGGTGGGGTGGCAGTGGACGGATTTCAATAATTTTTACACTTGTTCTGGTGGCACAGACAAGGATCCTATATACGAAATTTCATTATCCTAGCTCAAAATTTAAGGCCCAAAAATCGGTGACGAACAGACAGACGGACGGACAGACAGACATGGCTTAAATAACTCAGCTAGCGATTCTGAGTCGATCCATTTACTTTGAGGTATATGTAGCTGAATTATTTCTCTATGTTACAAACTAAGTATCAAAACTAATATACCCCTATGGGATAGGGTATAAACAAAGAATGGATTTCGGCAAGATAATTAAATTTGAAGAATCACCACGCTCATACTTCATAAGAACAGATGACGGAAAAACCTTTCGAAGAAATTCAATCCACATTTATCCAACGGCAGCAACAATTCCAGTACAGAAAGAAGCAGTCGCTAACCCATTATCTGAAGCGACAGAACATATAAACAGAAGTCTTGAATCCAAGTGTTCAACATCAACAACGAGAAGAAAACCATCGACTAGCACTTCAGTTACCACCCGTTATGGAAGAGTTGTCAAGCCAGTAAAACGCTTCGTATCTACATAATTTGTTAATAAATTGAATGTTAAAGTTATCACCATCGGTCATTAACCAGACATATAAAAAGCGCAAGCGATGCACACGCGCATCCGCTTCGCACCTTGGAATCATTCCCATGATGAAACCCAATACGAGGCTAATGAAATATATTGGATCTGCATGGGAACTGCAGATCAGCACTTTATTTATTTGAATATGATAAATGTATCTAGTGAAGTAAGAACATTCATTCTGGTTTCGGCACTGGTCGTGATAGTAAAATGGAATAAATTATTATAACGTGAAATTAATCAGTGTTTCATTTAAAGAGACCAAGTTAGGTCTATAAAATTATTTTTTTTATTATTCACTAGGACGAATCTCTTAACTGGCGCCCGAGCAGGGACCCTTTCACAAGGACAAAAGGGTACCCCTGAAAAAATACGAAAAAAGTTAAATAATTATAAAGCATAAAAAAATGTGAATACGAAAACAGTGCAATAATAAAAAAACATATGAGAGGGTACAATCCGCTGTGCGGATCGTTGAATACCCTATCCCATCCCATCCTTAAAATTTATATCTTCAAAATATAGGCCTTATGGCGATGAAATACAGAAAATAACATTGTCACAATATATTGCTCAGACAGTTTATCAAAATCTTTTGTGGTTCGATAAAAAACAACGTATTTCTATTGCTAATGCCTTGGGATGGGGTATACAAATGGTTTTTGTAAGAAAACGCCCCCAAAATGTGGGCGGAAGTATTTGCATCAAACATTTTTTCGAAAGTTTTAACATTTGGACAAAAAAGGTTTTTACTAAAAATGCCCCAAAAAGTGGGCGTGGCAAAAAACTTTGTATGGACGAAATGTAGATATTAGGATTATCTAAATATGCTCTTCAGACATTTTTTTTTAATTCCTTACGGTTTGGCTTAAAACTACGTTTTTCTAAAAGGGGGGGTGGCAGTGGGCGGATTTCAAAAATTTTTACACTTGTTCTGCTTCGTCGGTTAGAGAGTCTATATACCAAATTTCAACACTCTAGCTCAAAATTTAACGCCCAAAAATCGGTGACACACAGACGGACGGACGGACGGACAGACAGACATGACTAATTCGACTCAGCTAGCGATTCTGAGTCGATCCATATACTTTGAGGTATATGTAGCTAAATTATTTCTCTATGTTACAAACTAAACGGCACAGCGTTTTTTTGCCGTTTTATGACTTTAATTGCTTTCCAAAGTGAATAATTCGATTCTTTTCCAGCGGTAAGGTTTTGTAGATAAGAATATACTGCATGGTTTTTACAATTTTGAATCCAATTTTATAGCAAGTTACCCAACCGATTGAAAAGTGTTATATCTTGCGGGGCACGAGTTTGGTGCCATCTTTTTGGAGTTTTTCTTTTTTGTTTTACCAAATCTTTTATTTCTTGATGGTACTTAATTTTACTATAGCTCATTATTTCGCTTTGTTGAGGAGTATTATTCCACGCCGCTTTTTGGATTTTATCGACTTCGAGTTCCGGTTGAAATTCAAAATTTGACCTTTGTCTCATTTTGTTGGAACATAAGACACATTGAGGTGGGACCTAATGCCCAAAAAAGCTCAAAGTGTTAGCCAAATTTAACGAAACAATAATAAATTAAAACTAGATTTCTTGAAAACTCTCATCTAAATTCGGGGTAACTAACTAACATGAACTTGGAGAGCCTTTATCAGTTCGAAAAGAGTGAAGAAATAAGTGGATCGGATGAGGCTGCTAGCATCTGGAATAAATATTCTTTCTGGAGAGTTTTTGAAACCTTACATGTATTTTGGTACATAAAATATGTTATGTAATTAATGTAATGTTAGACTTCCCGGAAGGCCAATTCAAACCAATTAGCTATTGTTTTACAAAAATCGTCTTGTTGTGAGATTCATCATATTATGAAGATTGACTCTTGCAGAAGTCCGGATAGTCGATGCCTTGGTAAGTGTTATGAATTTCTAAGAACCGTCTTAGTATGCGGTATTTTTCCTTTATAAGTCCCAGAATCATAAATATGGCTAATGCGTTTGCTTCCTCATATTTTTGGGATCGTTTTAAGGAGTAGGACTTCTCTCTTTTATCATTTTAATTCCTACATGATTAGCAACTGATATTTCTTTGGTAATAACGGCCTTAAGTTTTGTATGGTCCTTATTTTATTTATTAGCCCAACTGTTGAAATATAAACAGTGGTGATGCTCTCTGTAGATTTAGATAGTTTCTGTTTTTTTGGTAAGTAATGAGCACTCATTTATTGATTTTCTTGGCCTAGCTCTAAAATAATTTGATGTACTTTGTAGGTTATCAGTTTCATTTGTACTTTTAAAATCAATGCAAAGAATATTTGACAACGAACCATCATTTTTTTTAAATACGAGTTTTGTTCTATTGATTGTATTCCACCTTGACTTAGCGTTAAATTGAGTAAAAACCTTTAAAAAATGGATCAAGGAGGTAATACAAATGGTCCTATTAAAAAGCTGAAATAAAAAGATATATAATTTTTAAAGTAGGTTTTAGATTTTTACACCTAAACTCTGAAAATCCTCATAAAAAATTGTTCTTAATTTTAAGGAAACTTTGACTACCTGTATCAGCCGAATGCTTCTACCGATTTAAAAATTTCTTTCGGCTTTTCACACTTCAAATATTTCTTAAACCAGTAAATATTCTTTTTGGAATAAAAAGCACACACGAAATATTATTTTGAAACGGATTAAAAAAAATTGCCCACTGTGCGCCGATAATCAATAGCTTACATCAATAGCTTACTAACTTACTTAAGTGGCGCTACAGTCCGGGATGAACCTGGGCCTCAACCAACATGCCTCTCCAATTAGCCCGGTCCTTAGCTAACTGCCTCCAGTTGCGCACTCCAAGTTGGTTGAGGTCGGTTTCTACTTGTGCGCGCCACTTAAGGCGAGGTCTTCCGCTACTGCGTCCGACGTCTGGCTGGGAATCGAAGACTCTGTGAGCCGGAGTATTGGTGTCCATTCTTTCTACATGTCCTAGCCATCTTAAACGTCCAATGCGGAGTTTTTTGACTAGGGGTATGACGCTGTAAAGCTCGTATAGTTCGTGGTTGAGTCTTCGTCTCCATAGTCCGTAAACGCAAACGGGACCGAAGATTTTCTGAAGAATTTTTCTCTCGAATCGACCAAGGATTTCTTCATCCGCTTTTGATACGGTCCATGCTTCAGCACCGTAGAGCAGGACTGGGATGATCAGGGTCTTATATAGGATCTCCTTAGTAGTTCGAGTGAGGGCTTTACTACTAAACTACCTTCTTAGCCCGAGAAACAGCGATTGGCAAGAGTAATTCTTCGTTTGATTTTTGACGAGATGTTATTGTCAGAGTTAATAGCGGAGCCGAGGTAGACAAAGTCCCGTACTACCTCAAATTTATATCTGTCAATGGTGACGTTCTGTCCAATTCGTCGATGTTGTGTGTCCTTTCGTGTTGACAGCATATACTTTGTCTTACCCTCATTTACTGCCAAACACATTTTTGCCGCTTCCTCCTCTATACTAGCAAACGTGGCTATGACATCACGTTGAGTCCTACCAATGATGTCAATATCGTCGGCGTATGCTAGTAGTTGCACCGATTTTTGGAAAATTGTGCCTTTGGTGTTGGCTCGGGAGTTTTGCACAGCGCATCGCCTTGCCTAAATCCTTTTTTGGTATCTAATGTGTCGGTGAGGTCGTTTCCGACCCTGATGGTGCAGCGAGAATTCTCCATCGTCATCCTACACAAACGGACGAGTTTGGACGGTATACCAAAACTAGACATGGCCCTGTATAGTTCGTCTCTATAAATGCTGTCGTATGCGGCTTTGAAATCGATAAATAGGTGGTGGGTATCGATTTGGACTTCTTGGGTTTTTTCCAGGATCTGCCGAAGTGTAAAAATTTAATCGATTGTGGACTCTCCTGGCCTAAAACCTCACTGATAAGGGCCGATCAGGTTGTTGGTAAACGGTTTCAAGCGTTCACATATTACCGCAGATAGGATCTTGTAAGCGATGTTGAGTAGACTTATGCCTGTGTAGTTGGCGCATTTCAGAAGGTCTCCTTTTTTGTGGATCGGGCAAACGATGCTGAGGTTCCATTTTTCAGGCATGCTTTCAACCGACCAGATTTGGCTTTTGAGTTGGTGGATGTTGCTTACCAAGTCATCTCCGCTAGCTTTATAAAGCTCAGCGGGAAGGCCGTCATTTCCGGCGGCCTTATTAAGCTTGAGTTTAGATATAGCATTCCTCACTTAACTTAGGTCGGGTGGTTGGCAGTTTTCGCTGTCGTTGCCAATATTGAATGGATCGTTCTGTCTGACAGCGGAATGTTGTTCGTCATCGCCGTTTTCTTCTTCCTGAAAAGCCAATGTTCTTCCCTTCTTCTTTGACTATAGAGCTCAATGGCAACTCTCGTCTTCACCTGCAGACCGCCATGTCCCCTTGTGGATATCGAGGTGAGGAAACCGTGTGCTAGCTATAATGGCATTTCGTTCCGTAGGGAAGTCAAATAACCGAAGTCCGTTACCAGACGTGTTGTCGTGTAGGCTATGTTTTCCGACAGTACTGCTTAAGATGTCTTCTCTTCCTACCTTTGCGTTAAAATCTCCCAGCACGATTTTAACATCGTACTTTGGTAGTCGCTCATAGGTTTTGTCGAGGAGCTCGTAGAAGCAATCCTTAGTTATATCATCTTTTTCCTCCGTCGGAGCATGAGCGCATATAAGGGTTATGTTGGCGAATTTGGCCTTGATGCGGATTGTTATAATGCATTCGCTAATGTCTTGAAAACATAAGACTTCTTGCCTAAGTCTGGCACCTATAACAAATCCGCATCCCAATAGTCGCTGTTTCTGCTCACTATAACACGGTCCATAGTAGATGTCACAGTTTTTCATCCTCTTTTTGCCTTGCCCATCCCATCGTATATCCTGGATGGCAGTAATGTCTGCTTTGTAGCAGTTTAGGGCTTCCGCTAGTTGTTCGCCTGCACCTCTCCTGTTTAATGTTCTCACATTCCAGGTGCAGATACGAACGTCGTTGTCCTTTTTTCGTTTAGCATGGTCGTCAACAATAATATCAGTCCTTTCCAAGGCTATTGGTTGCTTCGTAACAATATTTTTTTTCCGTGGATGGGTAGCTAACCCAAAGCACAACCCCTAACCTGGAGGGCAAGGCCCTTGTTTTGACCCTAGGCAAAGCGGGCCGGAAAAAATACCGATGTCAGTGGCCCATTTTTGGGGCGCTGCCGTTGATCCATTGAGGGCTCCTCCGCCACCAACTCTTTTCCAATACCCTTCCAATATGTCAAAGCAGCTCATATAGGGATTTCACTACCAGTTCGATCAAACTGGAGCTGTAGGCGCCACCGTTAACTCCATCTAGGGAATTCCTCCGCTGCCGACTGAGAGTGAGTGTCTTAGTGAGAGGACGATAATCAATAGCACAAATTAAAATAAAACGGTCAAATGTTTTTGCTTAATCACACAATACTCTACCTATGTTTTCTGACATTTCATTATGAAAATGGGCGTTCAAATCAAAATGTGTGTTCTTGTTTATACCCTATCCCATAGGGGTATATTAGTTTTGATACTTAGTTTGTAACATAGAGAAATAATTTAGCTACATATACCTCAAAGTATATGGATCGACTCAGAATCGCTAGCTGAGTCGAATTAGCCATGTCTGTCTGTCCGTCCGTCCGTCTGTACGTCACCGATTTTTAGGCCTTAAATTTTGAGCTAGGATAATGAAATTTGGTATATAGGATCCTGGTCTCTGCCTACAGAACAAGTGTAAAATTTTTTGAAATCCGCCCACTGCCACGCCCCCTTTTAAGAAAAACTCAGTTTTTGACCAAACCGTAAGGAATTTTAAAAAAGTTTCTGAACAACATATTTAGACAATATTAATATCTATATTTCGTCCATATAAAGTTTTTTGCCACGCCCACTTTTTGGGGGCGTTTTCAATTAAAAACTGTTTTCGGTCAAATTTTAAATTTTTCGAAAAAAATTTTGATGCAGAATCATTAACATTATTAATATGAACATTTCGTCTTTATACCATTTTAACCCACGCCCACTTTTTGGGGGCGTTTTTATATAAAAAACATATGAGAAGGCTACAATCCACTGTGCGGATCGTTGAATACCCTATCCCATCCTATCTGTAAAACTAAAATTCCCAAAAAGTGGACATGGCTAAAAACACGATGTGGATAAAATTAAGAATATGACATGGTGACAACAAATTCTTCAGACTGCTTATAAAAAACTTTTACGGTTCTACAAAAGACAAGGTTTTCTCCTGCATATGTTAGGGGGTAGGGTATAAAAATGGTTTTTATATAAAAACGCCCCCAAAAAGTGGGCGTGGGTTAAAATGGTCTATTGACGAAATGTTCATATTTATATTACTAATGATTCTGCATCAAAATTTAGAAAATTTTAAAATTTGACCGAAAAACGTTTTTTATTAAAAACGCCCCCAAAAAGTGGGCGTGGCAAAAAACTTTATATGAACGAAATACAGATATTCAGATTGTCTAAATATGTTGTTCAGAAAGTTTTTCAAAATTCCTTATGGTTTGGCCAAAAAATACGTTTTTCTAAAAATGGGGCGTGGCAGTGGGCGGATTTTAAACATTTTTACACTTGTTCTGCTGGGAGCAACAAAGAGCACGTGTACCAAATTTCATCCTTCTAGCTCAAAATTTAAGGCCCAAAAACTGGTGACGTACGGACGGACGGACGGACGGACGGACGGACGGACAGAGATGGCTAAATCGACTCAGCTATCGATTCTGAGTCGATCCATATACTTTGAGGTATATATAGCTAAATTATTTCTCTATGTTACAAACTATGTATCAAAACTAATATACCCCTATGGGATAGGGTATAAAAAAAAACTCAATATAGGAAAACACAAGTAAAATTCATGGGTCATATTTTAGAAAATGGACAAATAAAACCGTCAGAAACTTATTGCAACGCTATTATAAACATAAAAAAAACGGAAAACAAACATGATGTTATGCGACTGTTAGGACTTTTAAAGTATTTAGGGTAATTCATACCGAACTTATCGCAGAAAACTGCTGCATTACGTTACTTGACCAATAACAATGTCAAGTTTTGTTGGACATCCGATCACGAAACTGAAATGACAACAATTCTTAAACTAGTTATAGAATCTTGAACAAAAATTTAAATCCTGTTTTTCAAATATGTATTATCTTAAAAACTATGCGATTCATCGCATACAAGTTTATCATATAATTAAACAGTTTAATAAGGAAACAAAAAAAATAGCAACAAACAAAAATTTTAAAAAATATATATTTTTTTTAATATTGTTGCTATTATATTTTGCTATTTTTTTACAAACTACCACCCTGTGTAACAATTCGAAAAAGTTCTACTCCTTTTCTATCTCTCTTTCACTGCAAGTCTTCCTTACTACCGTCTATTTTTCGTGTATGTGAGGCATAGCGGTACTTCAAATTATAAAATCGTCGAGAGTGTCCCTACTCACTGTAAGTAGATTTAGTAGATTACTCTGATTTATACTTACTTTTGATAAAGCAGAAAGTTTGAAAGAAATATATGAAATAAAATATTTCTCACTAAGGCACTCACTCGCAGGCGGCAGCGGAGGAATTCCCTAGATGGAGTCAACGGTGGCTCCGACAGATCCAGTTAGACCGAACTGGTAGTGTAATCCCTATATGAGCTGCTTCGACATATTTGAACACCTGGTCTAAAGGGATTTCCAATACTGAGCCAGGGTGTCGGAAACGAGTAATTCATACCGAACTTATCGCAGAAAACTGCTGCATTACGTTACTTGACCAATAAGAATGTCAAGTTTTGTTGGATATCCGATCACGAAACTGAAATGACAAATCTTTTGAAAATTATTGCATCCAATCCTGTTTTGTCAGTTTATGACCCTAACAAACCTGTGATTGTGCAGACTGATGCATCAAAGGACGGATGGGGCTGTGTTTTAATACAGGATGGTCATCCTGTCGCATACGCTTCTCGAACTTTGAGTAAGAGTGAACAAAAATGGGCGCAAATTGAAAAAGAACTTTTGGCGGTTGTGTTTTCGTGTCAGCGATTTCATTGCTTTTTATATGGTCGAGATTTTACCGTCGAAAGTGATCAAAGTGATCATAAACCGCTTGAAGTTCTTATCAAACGTAATATTGATGATGTGTCCCCGCGATTACAACGAATGTTTATGTTTTTATTTAAGTATCCTTTAATGGATTTAACCTATAAACCTGGGAAGCAAATGTTGGTAGCTGACTGCCTTTCAAGAGCACAATTGTCGGATAACTCCGAATTCAGTGATTTATCGGGTGTAATTCATATGGTTGCAAAATCAGCATGCTTGTCAAAGGAAAACTTAGAACGGTATTTATCAGTTTTTGAACAGGATGAACAATTTAATCGGATACGCAATTACGTTACAAATGGCTGGCCAACATTTCACCATCTTGATAATTTTTCGCAAAAATTTCACAGATATAAAAATGAGTTACATTGTGAAAATGGACTCTTATTTAAGGATCACCGATTGGTAATTCCATCTGAGTTACAAGGAAAAATATGGAAAATGGTTCATGAGGCACATTTGGGCATAGAAAAAACACTTTCATCAGCAAGAATGAAGTATTTTTGGCCTGGAATGTCGGACCAAATAAAGAAAATCGTCTTATCTTGTGATATTTGTGAAAAATTTAGAAGAAATAATCAGAAAGAACCATTAGTACAAGAAATCTCACCAGAATATCCATTTCATATAGTAGCTATGGATATATTTCAATATGCAGGTCTTGATTTCATATCATTAATTGACTCATATTCTGATTTTATCTTTGCGGAACAACTTAAAAGCAAGACATCAAAACATATTATTGAAGTAATTGTACGGTTATTCAATATTATTGGTTACCCAACAATTTTGAAATGCGACAACAGTCCATTTAGTTCATATGAATTTGAATTATTTGCAAAAGAATGCAAAGTAATTTTGAAGTTTTCAAGTCCTCGGTACGCTCAGAGTAATAGGCTGGCGGAAAAAGGTGTAGCCATTGCTAATAACATTTTGAAGAGATGTATTGAAATCGGAAACATTGATAAATTCCGATATCGAATTTTGGAGTACAATTCGAGTCCGATTGCAAGTATGTAATATTCGCCGTCTGAGTTATTTTTTGGTAGAAATGCAAAAACAAGACTACCGATTTCAAACACACTACTGTATCGAAATAATGTAAGTGAGCACATTGTTCAAAATCGAATTGAGAAAAAAAAGCGAAAACAGAAATACTAATATGATAGAAACGCAAAAACTCTACCTGTCTTAAATATTGGTGATCGTATTAATTTAAAAAAATCAAAAGAGTGGAACTATGGCACTGTAGTTGGTATTGTAAATAAAAGATCATATATGATAAGAGATTGGTTTGATAATCATTTTAGAAGAAATCGAAAATTTATTGTTAAGGCTTTTAATAATAATTTTGATACAAGTGAAATGTTACTTGAAGAGCATATGAAAAGTCCTGTTAAAAATAACCCAGAAAATTAAAAAAAATGTTCATAACGAGCCACCAGTTAATAACTATGTAAATTGTAAGAATCATAATAAAGACATCAGTTCTAATGTAAATGTGGATGAACCTGAACCAACGGCTGGGCCTTCGAGTTGTCATAACACTAATCAATTGACTTGTTAAATCGTCGGTGATTTAGGTTCAGAAACACCTGTAGATAATGAAATTAAACCAACCTCAGTGAATAAGGAAAATTATTGCACGCGTAGTGGTCGGATTATTCGTCCACCTACTCGTTTTGGTTATGATTAGTTTTAAGCAAATTTATATATGTATTATTATTATACCCTATCCCATAGGGGGGTATATTAGTTTTGATACTTAGTTTGTAACATAGAGAAATAATTTTGCTACATATACCTCAAAGTATATGGATCGACTCAGAATCGCTAGCTGAGTCGAATTAGCCATGTCTGTCTGTCCGTCCGTCCGTCCGTCCGTCCGTCCGTCCGTCCGTGTGTCCGTCCGTCCGTCTGTCTGTTCGTCACCGATTTTTGGGCCTTAAATTTTGAGCTAGGATAATGAAATTTGGTATATAGGATCCTTGTGCGAGTCACCAGAACAAGTGTAAAAATTTTTGAAATCCGCCCACTGCCACGCCCCTTTTTTAGAAAAACTTATTTTTTGGCCAAACCGTAAGGAATTTCAAAAAAGTGTCTGAGCAGAATATTTATACAATCCTAATATCTATATTTCGGTTATACAAAGTTTTTTGCCACGCCCACTTTTTGGGGGCGTTTTTAGTAAAAAACGCTTTTTGTCCAAATTTTAAAACTTTCGAAAAAATTTTTGATGCAAATACTTCCGCAATGGTAATATAAACATTTTGTCCATAGATCATTTTCACCTACGCCCACATTTTGGGGGCGTTTTCTTACAAAAACCATTTGTGTACCCCATCCCAAGGCATTAGCAATAGAAATACGTTGTTTTTTGTCGAACCACAAAAGATTTTGAGAAACTGTCTGAGCAATATATTGTGACAATGTCATTTTCTGTATTTCATCGCCATAAAGCCTATATTTTGAGGATATTAATTTAAAGGATGGGATAGGGTATTCAACGATCCGCATAGCGGATTGTAGCCTCTCATATGTTTTTTATTTTATTTATTAAAAAAAAGCGTGTAGTAAATATACAAATAATTTTATGCTGGTAACCCCATCAATATGCTAGGTACAAAATGACATTTGTAAGCTTGTGTAGCGCAGTTAGTGTTTGACCACGCAACTAAGCGCATCGTAATAAAGAAACAAAAGTTTAAGAATAAAAGTACAACAATTATTACAGACACCCTAGTGGAGATCCGTCGAAGAATTACCCTAGGAAACCGTTGGTACTTCGGTTTGGCGAAACAACTGGGTTCAAAACTCTTAACTCGAAGGACGAAATGTATTCTCTACAAAACCCTTATCTTGCCAGTTCTGCTTTATGGTGCTGGATGATAAGCAAGAAGAGAGAGCTGATACTGGGCTCCTTCAAAAGAAAAATACTTCGGCGGATTCTGGTTCTGTGTACGAGGAGGACGAATGGAGGAGAAGATACATCCGCGAACTCTATGAACTGTACCAAGATGTGGATGTAGTCCAAAAAGCCAAAACACGTCGACTACATTGGCTCGGCCACATCGAGCGAATGGACAATAATGCTCCAGCTAAGAGGATCTTCGTATTCCAGCCCCGAGGTTCGAGAAGTCTTGGTCTAGATAACTGGAAGCAGCGAGCCCGCGATCGTAGAGGATGGAAGGCTGCAGTGTCTCAGGCAGAGATTCTTCACGGGTCGGGAGCCCGATAAGTAAGTAAGTAAGTATATGAAATAAAAACATTTCTTAAAATTGTTGTAAAAATCGAACCATGCGTAAGGATTCCAAATTAGGTCCTTAGTGCAAGCGCTGCCAAGGAAATCATTATACGCTAACCTATTGTCAGTATGGGCCGCAATGTTTAAAATGTGCCGGAAATCATCTGAGGGTAGATTGTAGGTTAGATAAGAAACTTCCTGTTATTTGCATTAATTGTAAGGGCGATTATCCCGCAAATTTTCGCGGCTTTACTAGTTATCATTCACAGAATTTAAATTTAACTAAGCAACAATCAAAATTCCGCCTAAACTTATCTCAAAGCCGTAACAGACAACAATCAAACAACCAACATATAAACAAATACTTGAGGAACAAACCGAAACGAATAAACTTATTTTCGGGAGGCTAGTTAAGCTTGAAAATATTATTCGCAACAGAAGTAGTCCACCTTCAACATCAATAGATTTCTTAAAATTCATATGTGGATTGCCAATAGTCTTTGGAAAAAACTTGGAGAACTTGAATTGTTTATGCAAGAAAAAGATGTCGACGTCTTTTTAATATCCGAAATCCAAGCAAAGAGTAATTCTAACTTAAAGATTAAAGGCTACCTCGACTACCATGATCTACACCCATCAAATAAGGCTATAGGTGGAGCATCACTATATAATATCAAATAGTGTATCGAAAATTCGATTGTTATTAAATTACAAGTCGAAACAATGCAAGTTTGCTGTATACAAGTCAAAAGCAGACAATCCTTTCTGAAGATATCTTCTATTTACTGCTCACCATGATGTAAGGAGGAGAAAATTGACTTTGAAAACATGCTTGATTCCCTTGGCAGAGTTTTGGCATTGGAAGGGACTTAAATGCAAAACATAAATTCTGGGGATCTAGATGCATGTCACTGAAAGGTGATGCTTTACGATGTAGGCATAAAGTGCAATAATGAATTTTATTTAACGGGAAAACCAACTGATGTTACTAAAATAGCGTATTTATTCGATTTTTTTATACCCTATCCCATAGGGGTATATTAGTTTTGATGCATAGTTTGTAACATAGAGAAATAAGTTAGCTAGATATACCTTAAAGTATACAGATCTACTCAGAATCGCTGGGTGAGTCGATTTAGCCATTTCTGTAAGTCCATGCGTCACCAGTTTGTAGGCCTTAAATTTTGAGCTAGAAGGATGAAATTTGGTACACGTGATCTTTGTTGCCCCCAGCAGAACTACTAATCGCAAAAACCATAAGTGATTTTGGTAAATATATGGTGACAATATTATTATTTCTATATATCATCGCCATAAAGCCCACAATCTGGGGATATTAATTCTAAGGATCCGCAAAGCGGATTATAGCCTTTTCGAAACGCTCTCAACAAGGTTCAAGTCCCGTTTGCAAATGAAGCGAAATATTTCTCGACACAAAAATTAAAATGGCTGTCGCATGTATGTGTTTAAGGATAGTGATGCGATTACATGAGAACACAAGCGTTCTCACTCTAGCCTCTCACTATCAACACCTACTCTCACCTCCACGCTGGTGACTGGTGGGTGCCTAGTACCTCGACTGGAGATGGGGTAATAAACCCCTGTGGAAGCTCGTTGGTGGCACAAAACGAGAGAGGGGGAGGAGTGTCCTCTCACTAAGGCACTCACTCTCAAGCGGCAGGGGAAGAATTCCCTAGATGGAGTCAACGGTGGCGCCTACAGCTCCAGTTTGATCGAACTGGTAGTATAATCCCTTTATGAGCTGCTTCGACATATGGATTTCCAATACTGAGCCAGGGTGTTGGAAAAGAGTTGGTGGCGGAGGAGCCCTCAATTTATCAACGGCAGCGCTCATATCCCAGAATGGGCAACTGACATCGGTGTTTTCCGGCCCGCTGTCTATGGTCAAAACAAGGGCCTGGCCCTCCAGGTTGGAGGTTGTGCTTTGGGTTCACTACCCATCCATGGAAAAAAAACTTATGTTACGAAGCAACCAATAGCCTCGGAAAGGACTGATATTATTGTTGACGACCATGCTAAACGAAAAAAGGACAACGACGTTCGTATCTGCACTTGGAATGTGAGAACATTAAATAGGAGAGGTGCAGGCGAACAACTAGCGGAAGCCCTAAACTGCTACAAAGCAGACACTACTGCTATCCAGGAAATACGATATGATGGGCCGGGCAAAAAGAGGATAAAAAACTGTGACACCTACTATGGACCGTGTTATAGTGAGCAGAAACAGCGACAAAAAATAATGAATTAATTGTCAACATAGATTGTAGGGTAATACATGTATATAATGGCATAAATGTAAATGAATTAAAAAATAGTAATTGCAGTTGCTTATGTTTTAATATAAGATCATTGCGTTTACATTGGAATAACTTTCGTTTAAATATAAATCACTTTTTAAGTGAATTAAAAATAATTATTCTAGTAGAAACAAACATAGAAGATGAAGAAACTAGTTTTTATGAGATCGGTGGTTTCAATATGGAATTTAAAAACCGAAATGACAAGAGAGGTGGAGTAATTATGATGTTTGTCCGGAACAATCTAGCCCACAAACGAATACCTTCGGAAGCTATATCATATGAAAATATTAAAATTAGCTTCACGGAAAGAAACATTACAAAGCACGTTGTTGGTGTATATAGACCACCAGGTTATAGTAAAAAATCATTTATTGATGAAATTGCAAATAATCTAGGTCAAATAGGAAAAAATGAAGAAATGATTGTAATGGGGGATATGAATATTAATATACATGATTCTAACTCAAACAATGTGAAAGAATATTTGGAGATGTTAGCATCATTGAGACTGATGTATGTCATTACTGATTGACAAGGGTAGATCCTAAGAAGGGGACGAAATCAATAATTGATCACATCCTCGTAAGCAGAGTAGACAAACAAATTAATTCCGCCGTGATCGAGAGTGGTATCACCGAACATTACCCGACTCTTTACACAGATGACATCAGAGCAACAGCAGGGAACCACATAGTGCGTTCTTTTTATATATACAACGGCAGAGTAAATGAATTAATTTTGGAAGTAGACAGGACAGAAGTCAGTTATGAAGAAGATGCCGAGAAGTTATATAAAAAACTGGTCCGGAAACTAAGTGAAAAAATAGCCCCTGGGCAACCCCTTACCTTATAACTGAATACAACAAAAGGGATCAACTCTATAGACGGTGGATAAATAATAGAGGCAACAAAACCTATGAAAGTAAGTACAAAAGGAACAAAACAAATAAATTGATAGCAGCACAAAAATCAAACTTCTATAAGAACCAATTCATTCAATTTAGACCGATCCTAGAAAAACCTGGGGATTAATAAACCAAATATTAGGAAGGAAAAGGCCAAATATAGATGAAACGATGATAAAACATTTTTCAACTGAAATCAAAACATTTAGATTTAGATTCAATAAAAAAAAAAATATTAACAAAAAAAAAAAAAAAATTGTCCAACAATTGTGCACAACTTTTCTCTACACCACAGACGTCGCAAATTATTCATCACTGTAACTCTATCACATCGAACCATATGAATGCAAGAGTTGAGAACTCAATTTTTGCTAATGCTACAAAAGAAATGAGCGACATTATAAGTTCCCTTGGTGAATACAAATCGCCAGGAATTGATAGAATTAGAGCCGTGGATATCAGGAGACACGCCGACATTTTTGCTCTTATCCTATGCAAACTGTTTAACCTAAGGCTGACACAGTCAAAACTCCCGTCAACACTGAAAACCGCTGTAGTGAGGCCGATCTATAAGAGTGAAGTTAAAAATCAACTGAGTAATTATAGACCGATATCAATACTACCAGTAATTGAAAAGTGTCTGGAAGGCGTAATTTCGCAAAGATTGCAGAGTTTTATTGAAAAGCACTCTATTATTCATAAAAGCCAATACGGGTTTCAAAAAAACAGGAATATAGGCAAACTAACAGGTGAATTCTTTAAATGTATCAATGAAAGTTTAAACAAAAGCCATCATGTCCTAGTCCTGTTCATGGATTTCAGTAAAGCTTTCGATACTCTTAACCATTCAAAGTTACTAAAAGCGCTTAGACGGATTGGCATACGAGGAGTAATGGCTGATTGGCTCAAGGATTATTTACACAACAGGCTGTTTTGGACAGATGAGTGAGAAAAAGGACATGCAGTATGGAGTCCCTCAGGGATTAAAACTAGTTCCCATTCTCTTCATCCTTTACACAAACGAACTACTTCGCGTTTTTGACCAAAGCATTCTGTTTGCCTCAACAATAATATCAGCCCTTTCCGAGGCTATTGGTTGCTTCGTAACATAATCTTTTTTTTCGTGGATGGGTAGTTAACCCAAAGCGCAACCCCCAACCTGGAGGGCCAGACCCTCGTTTTGACCCTAGGACAGCGGGCCGGAAAAAATACCGATGTCAGTAGCCCACTTTTGGATATGAGCCCTACCCTTGACCCATTGAGGGCTCCTCCGCCACCAACTGTTTTCCAATACCCTTGCTCAGTATTGGAAGTCCCTAAAGACCTGGTGTTCAAATATGTCACACCTCGGCAGATCCTGGAAAAAAAACCCAAGAAGTCCAAATCGATACCCACCACCTATTTATCAATTTCAAAGCCGCATACGAGAGCATTTATAGAGACGAACTATACAGAGCCATGTCTAGTTTTGGTATACCGTCCAAACTCGTCCGTTTGTGTAGGATGACGATGGAGAATTCTCGCTGCACCATCAGGGTCGGAAACGACCTCACCGACACATTCGATACCAAAAAAGGATTTAGGCAAGGCGATGCACTGTCATGTGACTTTTTCAATCTGATTCTTGAAAGGATTGTGCAAAACTCCCGAGCCAACACCAGAGGCACAATTCTCCAAAAATCGGTGCAACTACTAGCATACGCTGACGATATTGACATCATTGGTAGGACTCAACGTGATGTCATAGCCACGTTTGCTTGTATAGAGAAGGATGCGGCGAAAATGGGTTTAGCAGTAAATGAGGGTAAGACTAAGTATATGCTGTCAACACGAAAGGACACACAACATCGACGAATTGGACAGAACGTCACCATTGGCAGATATAACTTTGAAGTAGTGCCTACCTCGGCTCCGCTATTAACTCTGACAACAACATCTCGTCAGAAATCAAATGAAGAATTACTCTTGCCAATCGCTGTTTCTTCGGGTTAAGAAGGCAATTTAGTAGTAAACCACTTACTCGAACTACTAAGGAGATCCTATTTAAGACCCTGATCATCCCAGTCCTGCTCTACGGCGCTGAAGCATGGACCGTATCAAAAGCGGATGAAGAAATCCTTGGTCGATTCGAGAAAAAAATTCTTCGGAAAATCTTCGGTCCCGTTTGCGTTGACGGGCTATGGAGACGAAGATTCAACCACGAGCTGTACAGCGACATACCCCTAGTCAAAAACTCCGCATAGGACGTTTATGATGGCTAGGAATGTAGAAAGAATGGACACCAATACTCCGGCTAGCAGAGTCTTCGATTCTCAGCCAGACGTAGGACGCAGTAGAGGAAGACCTCGCCTTAAGTGGCGCGCACAAGTAGAAACCGACCTCAACCAACTTGGAGTGCGCAACTGGAGGCAGTTAGCTAAGGACCGGGCTAATTGGAGAGGCATGTTGGTTTAGGCCCAGGTTCATCCCGGACCACTTAAGTAAGTAAGTCGCATGTAAAAAATAAATGCAAAGAACTTACAAATAAATGAAGAGAACTGTACCTACTGGTTGCTCGGAAAATATTCGAAGCTTAACATTGATAAAAAGCTGCTATTTACAAGCAAATGCTTAAATTGTTTTGGATGTTCTACAATTATGGGGTTGTGTTAGTGAAACTAATTTAAACATTTTACAAACTTTTGAAAACAAAATGTTAACATCATTCGTTAACGGGACGTGGTACATAAGAAGATCTACGAAGAGATTTGGGTATTCATCCAAATTCTTGAAGAAACAGTTTTCAAAGGACTGAATCCGATACAGCCCGATAATAGAAAACCGCGCAATAAATTGCGGAAAAAGTAGGAACTCTCAAACGAAAGGTAAATACATGCCAAATATTTATATTTAAACTTAAGAAGTCGGAAACTTAGTTGCTCACACTACTGTGAGCACGAGCCGACGTTGCTTATATTATCTATAGAATATTTCCGCCAGCCCGCGAAAAAAATCATGTGTATTTATATATATAAATATTTCTTAAAATGTTTCTATAGAGAAACACGCTTATATGGATCGTAAGCCTGTCCATAAGTCACCAGTTTTTCATCGGAATGTTAGAATCAATCAAAATCTCCAGTTCAACAATTTTCACGAAAACAATAAATATCCCTTTGTAAGAGAAAGTTAAAAATATATTTGTTCATTACCCTATCCCTTCCTATTAAAAAAAAGGTGGGCGTGCTAAAATCTTTATATGGAATAAATACATAAAATTACATCGTCTAAATATTTGTTTAGGAACTTCTTATAAATGCCATACTGGTTGACCAAAAACGTGGGCGTGGTAGGCTTACATATCAAATTTTAATATACTAGCTCAATATTTTAGAACAGATCTACATAGCTCTATGCCTATGGCATATGCAATGGAATTGGGTATAGAATCAATTTTTTCCACAAAAAATGGGCAGGGGTAAAAATTGACTATAGACTAAATGTATATACTAACATAAATGTTTACCAAAACTTTGGATGTAACAAATCAGGTAATCACATTTTCTAAATACGTTAATCACATGTTCTTTTTTTTTTTTAAATCTTTACAGTTTGGCCAAAAACGAAGGGCTGCTAGGAGGATTTTGAAAATGTTCGTACTTGTTCAGTAGGCATGAACAAGGACTCTATATACCAAATTTCATTATTTAAGACCAAAAAATCGGTTCTATACTTCGCGAGTCTAGAAAAATAAAGTCTCATTCTCAAGAGTGATATTCTCAGTTAGTCGAACTGACACACTGTTCTTACATTTCCATACAGACGGGTTGATGGACTAAGTCGATTCATATACTATAAGTTATATCTTAAAATATATCAAAATTATTTCTCTATGTTATTAACTATGAATCAAAACTAATATACCCCTATGGAATAGGGTATACACATATGAGAAGGATACAATCCGCTGTGCTAATCGTATTATATCCAATCTCATATAATTCATTAATTGAACAACCCCAAAAAGTTTGGCGTATCTTAACATTTTATGTTGATGAATATAGAAATCAACATTTCTTATCGTTAGACCAAAACCGACGTTTTTTTCTGAAAGTGGACGTTGCCATGGGCTATTCTTAAAACTAATTTATCGATAAAGTGCTTATGTAATAAATTTCATTATAATAGCCAACACTTTTGCACTGCCCAACATAACTGTATGACCTATGTCATAAGAAAATAAGAAAACGCCCCACAAAGTATTTAGAATTCACTAACAGTGATAATAACGATAATGCATCCAATTACCGAAAATAATGAAAGTGGATTTGTTCAAACTTTTTATCAAGAAGTTAACCCAGACCACAATCTGCAGCCTGGAGAGCTGATTCCATGTCCTGTTCTGATGGACGCAGTCCGGATATTCTGCGCCACTCATTCTTACAAAGCCTTATAAATTGAGTTGTAATTTTGTTCGCGATTAAAACTCACAATTATAAGTTTATTAAGTTAAATCCAAGGAGAGATTTGATTTGTATTTAGAGCTATAACTGTTTTAAAACAATTTTGCTAATCTTCGATTTACTCAAAAATAAATTCAACGATTTTGACTTGATTCGAATGATTATTTAAATATATGCTGCAGGGCTGCATAGCTTCTTTTGACCAAAAAACCAACAAATGCATTTTCTTTTTGCAAAAATGACACCTAGCTTATAGGATAATCTCATTCCATTTTACGGACTTTAAATTTAAACTTGACTTTTCATTCATATTTTGCCCATACGTTTTCACCTTACTCAACTCACAGTTGTAAGCACATTGCGTATCATATCTCGAGATAGTAACTATAAATCGAATGTTTCTTGGATAGTAAATGGCATTTCGTGTCGTCGCCTACAATGTGAACACTAATAGCAGAGAGCTATTATGGTTCAAGTTGAATTATTAGCTTGCTATTAAGGTGTCCAATAACAACAAAGTACAAGCAACATCTGTACCCAAAATGGTGTACGATATGTACAACGATAATGATATTGTTTTCCTTTCCTTTTACATGGAAGTGTATGCCACCCAACACAGCGATGTGTTGGTAGGTATACCTAATGGGACGTAATTTAAAGTGTGTCACCACAAATTTAAATCCTAAATATTTATAGCCTAACTTCAAGCAAGTTTAGTTTGTTCAATAATGACTTTTTGTGAAGAATGATATATAGATAAATATGTATAACACATAATACGCATAGTCCTACGGTATTCTTAAGCGACATATTTTTAACTTTATAAGAGAAAGATATGGTTTTCGTTAAAATTTTCGACCTCAATTTGATTTGCATTTCGAACACCCGGAGATCACTAGGTTGAGCTCTATAGCAAAAGAGAAAGGAAGAACACCCGATTTTAGAAAAGAAGAAAAAGGAAGAAGAAAAGCACACGATAGAAGACATAGAGAGGTGCCACTCCAGGAAAGATGTTCGCAAGTTTTACCAAAGTGTCAAAGCAAAGGATACAGGGGTCGAATTAACAAGGATATATTATATTTAGACACGGTCGATGCTGAGGATATAGAAGAACCACTTCTGCATACTGCAATTTCAAGTGTTAGTCAGGCCCCTTGAACAGAGATGGTGGCGAATGAACCGAAAGGCCAACGGCAGCGCTCAATCCCGTAGTGGATACTGATGGCCCCGCGTCCTAGGGGTATCTAATAAATTGGAACTGGCCCTCCAGTTTGGGGGTGGTGCTTTGGGTTAACTACCCACCCACAGAAAAAAAATATTGTTACGAAGAAACCAATAGCCTCGGAGAGGACTGATTTTATTGTTGACGACCCTGCTAAACGATAAAAGGACAACGACGTTCGTATCTGCACCTGACTTCTTGCCAGACTTAGGCAAGAAGTCTTATGTTTCCAAGACATTAGCGAGCGCATAGTAACAATCCGCATTAAGGCCAAATTCGCCAACATAAGCCTAATATGCGCTCACGCTCCGATGGAAGAAAAAGATGATATAGCTAAGGATTGCTTCTACGAGCTCCTTGACAAAACCTATGAGCGACTACCGAGGTACGATGTTAAAATCGTGCTGGGAGATTTTAACCCAAAGGTAGGAAGAGAAGACATCTTTAGAAGTATTGTCGGAAAACATAGCCTACACGACAACACGTCTGGTAACGGACTTAGTTCAATTGATTTCGCTACGGAACGAAATGCCACTATAGCCAGCACACGGTTTCCTCACCACGATATCCATAAGGGGAAATGGCGGTCTCCAGATCAACGAACGGTCAACCAAATTGTTCACATTGCGATAGATAAGAGGCACGCATCCAGTATTTTGGATGTCCGAACATTCCGAGGGGCTAACATCGACTCGGACCACTACCTTGTTGCACCCAAGGTAAGAATGCGGATATCCACCACCCCACAACAAATCAGAAATACTGTGAAAAAAGTTAATGTCGAAAGACTGCAATCGCAAGAGACCGCCAAGGCATTCACACTACGGGATCCCTTAATCTCTCGATTAACACCGTACATCGAATATCTAAGAACAAAGGCAACGATGCCAACAAGCCATTAGATCAGCCGCAACTGATGTGCTAGGTTTCTCACAGCTAGAAATCCCTGATTTGATGAGGAATACCGAACAGAATCCTGTCGAGATGAGCAAAGAAATATCGTAGTTGAGACACATTCTATGCTATGGAAGATCACTTCTACAGACTGTTAAACGGCGATGACGAACAACATTCCGCTGTCAGGCAGAACGATCCATTCAATATTGGCGGGACAGCAAAAACTACCTATATCTAAATAGAAACATAACAAGCTTGCCGGAAATTACGGTCTTGCTGCCTTTCTTTTTAAAGCCGGTGGATATGATTTGGTAACTAACATTCACTAACTCATAAGCCAAATTCGGTGGGATGAAAGTATGCCTGAAAATATTGACATCATTGTTCGGAATCAATGTGATATCATAACCACGCTTGCTATTATAGAGAAGGAAGCGGAAAAAATTGATTTACCAGTAAATGAAGGTTATTATGTCAAGACATTAAGATTGTCTAAATATGTTGTTCAGAAATTTTTTGCAAATTAAATACGGTTTGGCCAAAAACTTCGTTTTTCTTAATTGGGGCGTGGCAGTAGGCGGATTTCAAAATGTTTACACCTATTCTGCTGGGAGCAACAAAGAGCACGTGTACCAAATGTCATCCTCCTGGCTCAAAATTTAATTTAATATCTAGCTAAATTATTTCTCTGTTTCTAACTATGTAATATGTATATCAAAACTAATATACCCCTACGGGATAGGGTATAAAAAGGATGTTAAGGACAAAAACTACCAAAAGGAGTGTACACTTGTATGTAAGATGGAAACATGCTGCTGAAACAACTACCTAATTACATACACGAAATTTAATTTTCTACAGTAAATTTGTTTTTCTGTGTATCTTGTACTGCATCCCATTTATATCTTATATAGCCTGCAAAACTAAGAGAATATCGTCGGGCGAATTTAATCCTCGAAGATAAACCCATGTTCACGGTTAAATTTTAACCAGGTTCGACCTTGAATTAACAACGGGATAAATGATGCTATCTTAGCTTAAGTTAGAGTGAGTGTATACATTCAGTAAAAAACAGACTAAGGCCATGAAAAGCCAATGATTCACCAAAACTCGGATTCAGTATGTTCAACCGATCCTGTTACCCTAACAGGATAACACTTTACCAATAAACACGAATCTAATAAAAATAAACATGTCACTCAAAAGTACTTTCAGTTCTTAGACGATATTATAGTTCAAAAGCATGTAACTATCAAAGGTACATGAGATTCAGCAAACAATAACATCTATTTTCTGAAGTGTAATTTATTTTACACATTAATATACACAAAGTTCACTCTCATATCTCGATATGTTCGAATATACATATTTGGTTGGGCTTGCAGATACTCATACATCACTTAAAGTGGAAACGTAAATGTACGTGCAATGCATTGAAAACCTCACAAAGAAGCCACAAACTTTGTACGTTCACTTGTAGTGTGAATATTTGATATGTCAGCTTTATAGGCTCCTGTAGGAATTCAGTCGAATTTCGATTCGGCACATTACATACGACTTGTGCTGGGTTATATTGATTCTCAGAGAGTGTCCAGCTTTAACAGAAATTGATGTCTGCATTAATTTGGTTCTGCAATGATAGTATGGCAGGAGGAAATCGATTTTCAATTGGTGCGGTTCTTGTTTAATATGCAAACGGAATTGTCAAAAATGCATAGACGATGTAAGTCAGCTGTAACGAAACAATTAGGTAACGAATTTTCGTATTATGCAGATATGTCAGATACTTGGTATTCAATATTTGATTACCTGATTCTGTGCGGGTTCAGAAATATCTACCAGAGGTTGAATGAACATTGTTTTAAAATAGCAAAAGTTAATACTAAAATAGGATTTTGCACTCTTCTACACTTCCTTGAATATATTTATTAGAGGGTATTCTTATACAAAAGCAAATAATGTAATAGCTTGTGTAGTTTGAATGCTATTAAAACAAGTATTATGAAAAATTATCACAAAGAACGAATAAGTCTAATGCAAACTTTATTTAACATAATAATATAATATTTATTAATGAAAGAATATGCATGATGGTATAAAAGCGATGTAATCCAGTAAGTATCATATTCCAGGTATTTTACACTGCATTGAAATTATGCATAATGGTAATCCCACTATATATAATTCAATATTGAAAATTATATTAGACTGATTATTAAGAAATTAAATTAAGCAATTCCTGAAATGATTTTTTAAGGAATATTATTATAATCAACAAGCTTTCTTTGTAAAAGTTTTAAGAAAGGGTAATATTAAATGAGTCATATACCCTATCTCATATCCCTTCCAGTCTAACATATACATATACAAGAAATATAGATATTGAGATTGTCTAAATATATTATTCAGACACTTTTTTCAAAATTCTTTACCGTTTGGTCAAAACTAATGTTTTACTGAAAAGTGTGCGGACAATTTTTATAATTGTTCTGCTTCTTAGACACAAAGTCTATATATCAATATTCTTTACTCTAGCTCGAAATTTAAGGCCCGAAAATTTTTAATACACAGATTAGGGTACGACTTGCAGATATGACTATATCGACTCGACTTTGTGGTGTATTTATCAAAATTATTTCTTACAAACTTAATGTCAAAACTAATCTACCCCATAAGTATAGGTATAAGGTTTAGGATATAAACAAAAGATGGCGATGTGTTCAGAAGTGAATGAGTTTAGGTAAAAAAATGTTTTAAGTTGTGTTCGCAACAGAAAAATGTAGACAATTTCTGAATTAGTGTCGAAAAGTGGTTCCGAAAAGTTTAGTTAACTGAGAAATCTCGAAAAGAGGGCAAATTTCATCCTTTTTCTAGAAAAATAGAGGACATGTCGAAAACTTTAAAACCTTAAAAAAAAAAAAAACAAGTTTCTGTTTTATTTTAATGAAGGATTTTTTTATATATTTTAAATTTTTATTATAGCACCTTCAGTGAGGTTGTTTTTAAAAAAAATCAAACAAAACTCTTTCCATCTATTTACTTTAAAAAAAGAAGAAGAAATAGCAAAATCAAAATACCGAACAACACCACATTTTTATTTTTATTAAATCGAAAAGATTCTTTCATTTTTCACATCTCCCTCTCTTTCTTTATGTCGACATAGATCGAGAGAGAAAGCAAGTGAGATAAACTTAAGCTTAAAATTATATTTACTTATGAAGATTTTTTTGTAAAAAAAAGAAAACAGCAGGTTTCTGTCATCATCATAAAAACATTATGGGGATGATGATGACATTGTCACAATAATCTGCGTCCAAAAGGTAAAACATCTTATGTCGATTCGTCACACTTTTCAAGAGAGTCTTTTCAAACTTCAAATTGTGATGTCAAAAAAATAAAGGGCTTAAGCCGGATAATTATTTTTCCAAAATACAGAATTTTTATTTGGGAATTAAATAAAAATTATTATTAGTAACTATTTGATAAACTATGATAACGAATTAATGGTTTTCTGACTTAAGTCGTTTTACCAAATCAAATTATTTAACTTTATTAATCTTAAGTCACTTAAAATGTTTTTCCAACTTTACTACTTATCATTTTAAAAACTTAAGTCGACTTGAGTTTTTTTTACTTCAACGTAATTTTAATTGTGCATTAAGATAAGATACTTTTCCATAAACTTTAACACTGTTTTGGTCTTGTAGAAAAACACGTCAAATGTCAATAAATTGAATTTCTTAAAATTTATTACTTCATTAGACAATTAGAGAACTAGAAAATGATCTCGAAAATTATAAAAACTTAAAAAAAAAGAACAGATTTCGTTGTTTCGCATGTATGAAAATTTCGATAAAATAAAAGTTTACAGTTTACAAAATTCATAAACAAAAATTAAAAATAACCAACATTTTTTATAAGGAATGTAAAGTTCATTTTTACCAGATGTGAGTTAAGAAGATTATACTTTTTCATCATCGCTTTCATTAGTGAGGTCCGGGTGATAGTTTGGCATATTTTCGGCTGGCAAATTTTTATGAAAATCATGAAAAGCAGGATCAATAAGAGGTAGTAGATCCAGCAAATCCTTCTTTTTTTCTTTACTAAGAGGTAAAGGTTCCAAATAACAAAATAGAACATCAGGTGGTAGAACGTGGGCCACACCACGGCGCTTTAAGTTTAAAACTTGAAATGGTTCTTCCTCGGAAAGAGAGGTTTTATACTTTATTACTCCAAAAAATTTCTCATATTTAACCCATTTTACATCCTTCCATACGAACTTATTTCCGCTTTCATCGACTTTTCGCCAATGTAATTTCTCTTTTGACACTTTAGAAAAGTCTAGAAATTTGCTTCTAGACATTTCGTTTACTATGAACGGATTTTTGGTTCCTACGAGTTGATACCAATCACGTGGATGGTGTATATCAACAGAAGTCTTTTTTTTTTCTTTTTTTCTATGGCTGCATGATCACTATCACACTCCATGTGGGTGTGGCCAAGTACTAAAAACTTATGGTCAATAGTTTCAATAGTTGATTCAGTTGAATTCATAAATTTTAAGAACATTGTGGAAACAAACGAGTTCTTGTTCTGACCTCCACAGGAATCGCTGTAAAATACCACTTCTTTACAAAAGGCTTCAGGTAACTGTTTGAAGTGCTCGAAAAGACGTGAAGCTATTTCGTTGCCTCCACGACGTCCTTCAGCTTCGTGCCACATGTAGCAAATAGCCTGGTTTGTTGCGCCATTATGAACAGTTAAATTGAACGTCCAGAGTTGTCTTTTATAAAACGAAACACTAGTTCTCAAAAAGGGAGTTGGAAGACATTGCTGCAGGTCAAACGTAAAGACTGGTCTGTGGCGATTATCTTTTTTCTTACTTTCATATGCCGAGTCAGCATCCTCTTGGTGGTCTTTTAATTCCTTCTCTCTTTGACATTTTTCATTTCCACTGCTGGCCTTTATTTTCATTTTAAAAATTTCACACTTATTACACGTATCCAGCTGTGGTTTTTTGAACTAAATGTTCATTGTCTTAAAAATCTTGGAGTAAGTGGTGAGCGATATTGTTGGTCCGAATTTTTCAGTAAACAATCTATACATTTGAGAAAGACTTAAATCGGCATGTAAATACTTTTGCTCTGAATGTTTCCTAATATAGTGTGATTCATACGCTGGAAAACTCAGGATATTGTTGCGTACTTCGATTTCTTTGGCGCTGTTTAATTTATTCGGGGGAATCTTTCGGCCTCGTTTATCTTGTGAAATAATTGTTCCAGGCGACTCAATTTTTTTTTCACCACAGATTTTATAAATTGTTCTGTTTCACAAAGTGTGAAACGAAAACACTTCTGGCATACATTTGTTCTTTCTCCGCCAACTTCTAAAAAAAAAGAATTAACATGCGTTCTTCTTCTCAAATGCTATTCAGTCTTTCTTTGAGTTTTTTTCTCCGCAAGTACTATAAGACCTGCAGCAAATGCAACCCTCGAATTGAAATTACCAAGTTTCTAATATTGCTCAAAAATATTTTTTTGAGCTTCAAATGAAATATTTTCTTTGCACTTCATGCGACAATTTGCTAATAGCTTCATCTTCCTCTTTCCTACAAAATTACCTGAATTGTTAAGATATCCCTGGCCAGTATTTCTTTTCAGTTTCCTTGCTGCGCGATCTGTGTTTTTTCCCAAGAGATTTGCTTCCAAGAGTTGCGATGCGCGTTCTGTTTCTTCACTCACCTCACTCTCCCTGTCGTTATTAGCATTTGAATAAATGTCAGGATCAGCCGAGCCATCTTCCGAATAAAAATCATATCGATTGTCAAAATCGCTCAGTAGGTTATCTAATTGCCGTTGAAATTCCCTGCTGGTACCTGGAAGATTTGCTGTCTCATCAAAATCACATCTCTGGATCGCAACTGTGGTGTTCATGCTTAAGGCAATACATGGATCATCTTTCAATTAATAAATGAAAGCGAAATATTAATAACATAATACACTAAAAATAAGTTAACATTAAGACTCACCTATTTCATCAGAAGTCAACGGAGTAAATTCTTGAACCACAAGTCCTTTATTTGCCTCATCACTTTTTTCTTTATTTTTCTGCTCTTTTACTTTATTTTTATTTTTTTGTGATGCCAAAGCTATCATCAGCATTTGATGTGCTCGCTTCATATTGTTAGTGCTTGGTTACAAGAGCGCAAAAAAGAATTACTAACATGATTTTTAACGCAAAACTCACTATCTGAAGATGAGGAAAATGACGAAACTTGGCATTTTGTTCCATCCCTTTCCTTCTTTCTAAAAATCATGCGTTCTCATTCGTGAATTAATTCTTTTTTGCGCTCGTGTAACCAAGCACTTATTTATGTTTCACTTAATTCAAGAATATAAGCACTCACTCAGATCACTGCACTATTTAATTTTTTTGTCTTTTTAAAGTTTTCTTTCACTTATTAATTATAATAACAATAAGCACTCCAAGCCCAAAGATAGTGTAATTCAATTCTTAAGTTCGAATTCCAAATGCTCTTGCACGCGGTGAAGCATATTATGTCTACTTAAGGGCATAAATTCCTGAAACTGCATTACGGTAAATTCGCTTAAGTTACACAAGCTATTTGTGCGTTTGTGACAATTTTTCAAAAAGAAAATTAGCTAAATCAACTTAAGTCGACCTAAGAATAACGAATTCGTAAGTTCTCCCGCGGTAAAATATCTTAGGTACACTTAAGTTGTTTTGTTGCCAGCGTCTTTAAACGGAAAATTGCAGACTTAAGATGTTTTACTGCATTCGTTTCTTATGTGTTTTTTAAATTTTCTCGTTTGGAATGGTTTGATTATTAGAGCAGGGAAAGCGCATTCCATATAACGTTAAACCGGTAAAACAACTTAAGTCGACTTAAGATGTTTTACCTTTTGAACACAGGTTAGATGGTTCGACAAAAAACAACGTTTTTCTATTGCATGGTCTGCAATAAACAAATCGTTTTTTTTTTTAGAAAAATGCTGCCAAAAAGTGGGCCTGGATTAAATAGATATATAGTCCAACTTCGATAAATCGAACTTCGATAACTCGAATCAAATTGGTTGGCAAATTAATTTAATTTTTATTTGATAACTCGAACTTCTATTACTCTAATGTCTTGATAGCTCGAAGAATTTATTTGGTGTCATTTTTAATAAGTCGAACTTCGAAGGGAAATTCCCAAATTCTGCGTCTTTTAAGAAGCTCGTTTTATATATATAATGCATCGCTTTCGGAGGCACTGTGTTTATATGTTTCTATGGCCTAGTATATACACGTGTAAAAAATTGTGTTTTCGTTATGTGTGACTAAGAATTGTAAAATTTCTTGCCAACCTAAATTAGTAGGTTGTTTTTTTGAAATAGTAGGCGGCTTAAAAATCATAAAGAAGAAAACAAAATCATACACAAAGATAAGATACGTATGAACAGTGGCGTCATGGCGTGTGCTCGCAAATAAATACATACACATGTATCTATAAGGGTATTCATGCAACGTCGCAATTTTATAACGTGCGAAAGATTATAATTTTCGACGACGTTTCATGAACGACCCTAAAACAGCATCACCAAATAATGCGGTAACCCACTGAATTTAATCTCATTTTAGTAATTTATTTATTGATAGAATTTTGTTCTTATTGTTGTCGATATTGTTAGAAAAGATTTCCCATACAAATTTTGACAGTTCATTTATCACGTCGTAATTTAATCACGTTTACAACGTTTACGACGACTTTCCGACGTTGCATGAATACCCCTTATATCAATTTTGTATTTAACTTAATGCTCGCTTGATAATTCGAAATTTGACTCTTGGAAGTTTGACTCTATGTCTCTATTATAACCAACATGCATATTGATATTACATTATTTTCGAAAATTTCATAAAAATAGTTTCGAATTTTCTTGAACTTTGGAATGCCTTCGGCCTTGTTAACAATTTTATATGGATGAAATATTGAAAATGAAACTCTGTTAAATATCTTGCTCCTACACTTTATTTTAATTTCTTATGGTTTGATAAAAAAATACTTTATTTTTTAATTCTATATTATTATATTTTGTCATATTTTATATGAATAGAAACATAAATATACAAATTCATACAACTAAAAACCAAAATAAGGACAAATATCAAAGAAACACTAATCTCGTAATTTAATGAGATACAATTTTTATTATGTATTATCTTCATGTAATTTTTACACCAAGTGAGAGTGAATTTTATTGTTGGTTACAAAAATTAGGTGTATAACATATGAGCACTTGCAATTACTTTTTCATGCAAAGTTTGAATAGTTTTGAATTTTGAATATTTATGAATTGTTCATACGCCCCCATTGGTCAGCGAATGCACGCGCGAACATGATTGGTGCTAGGTCAGCAATAATTGGTGCGAACCTATGCATCATGCGAAGTTCATGTTCCACGCTCGAAACAGTGTTGGTCGGTACCTCATCATATCGATTCGTTTAATTAATAATAAAGAATAATTTATAACGTTTCAAGTTGGAGTTAAATTTCGTAGCAATTAAGGTGGGTGAACCACTCGGTTGGTGTGCGTATTTTTTTTTGATATCCTCGCGAAGGATATTTCTAACTGGCGTCTGAGAAGGGACCGGCTTAAAATAAATTGTTTAATTTTTTTTCATTGTTCGATTGTTTGTGGGAGCACAATTGATCATTCCAATTCTAAAGCGACAAATTCGAGCATACCCATGAGAACATGCTTGGAGATCGATCAGATAAATGATCCAATAGTGAAGTGATTTGTGCTATTAGTAGGACACTTGCGATCTCAACGCCCATAAAATCCGAAAAGATTTATTAAAAAAACTCGTTTTTTTCTATCTGGGTTTTTAGATTTTTATTCGATATTCCGGTATATACAAGGAAAAAGAAAAATGCATTATCATCTAATGTAAGGATATTCATCATCTTGAAAACTCCAACGAATCTGTACTGGCAAATTAATGCTAGATCAAACTCAGGAAACAAAACCTGAACATTTATCCCCGTATTAATAAACGCTGATTAGCTAATCAATGGCTAACATGACAGCTTACCCCATAAGAAATACTAGCGCAAATGTCAAAAGTTAGTCACTGATTAGCTTATCAGCGTTTATTAATAAGGCGGTCATTGCTTAAAGCAGAGTATATCAAAGAAAGATTACCATATCTGTTCTGTTGAATATATAAAAAAAAATTGAAATACTAAATCATATGGTGAACATTTTGTGCAAAGATAAAAAAATATTTTAATAAAATTTTATTGAAAAGGGAAAGCTTTATTAAAAATAATTGCTAAAAGTTTAATAAGTGATTGTGAAAAAAATATATAAGAAAAAATTAAGAGAAAAGAAAAAGAAGAAAAATAATACAAAAGAATATTATTCGCTTGTTTTTTGAGTATATAAAATATAAATATAGTTACATGAAAAAGTTGTTGGAAATAGTTTGACAAGTGATTGTGAAAAATTATATATAAGAAAAAGAAAAACAACTAAATCAAAATTGGAGGTGATCAGGTAAGGTGCATTGTTCTATTTAAAAAAGACAAAAAATATTTATATCATACACCCTTTTGAAAAATTTTATCTCTATGAAAAAGAAGAGTATATTTTTATCCTTTTTCTCAAACCTTCATATATAATATAAAATAACATAAAACATTAAAAATTATCTCTTAACGAAAAACATTAGCTTATTTTTGAGTTGACTGGAGCTATCAACGCCATCATTGAAGAACTCAAATGCATTGATGGAAGGCTGCTGTTGTATGAAAACCCCCAACAGCCTTCACCTGTGTGCAGCACTTCTGCAATCCTTCTATAAGAACCGTGATCAGAGCAAACTCCAAGTTTTCGAGGGTAATCCTACGACATATGTATCCTGGATACATAGAGTTGGGGGAATACTAAAGAATTTCAGTATTGTTAGAAGTAAACCCCTGTGTCGGGCTATTCTCAAACATATACGCCAAAAATTCGAGGCTGTGCAGATTCTGCGCTCGTCTCTTACAAAATATTCGATAATGACTGGGAGTCCATAAAGAGGATCATGTCTCTGCATAACGTCGACAAGAGAGACAGCAGGACTCTCGAACATCAATTAAATCAACTAATGCAAGATGATTCTAAGGTGGACGAGTTTTACGCAGCAGTGAACCACCAATTTTCACTGATTATAAATAGATCAAAACAGAATCCCATAGTGAGGAAACCATTAACGTATTGGTAGAAACATACCGAAACCGAGCTCTCGACATGTTCACGAGAGGCCTTAACGGCGAGATGGAAAGAATCGCTATTCTTCATAGACCAACAACACTGCCCGAAGCTTGCTCCATGTATTTGGAAATGCAGAACCTTAATTATAGGAACCATGCAATTCATAGAGGTAACTTCCCGAACACTGTGACAGCTCCGATTAACAACAATTTCAGGAGGGAGAATAGACCTTTCCTTTATCTCTCAGAGCGCGCAGTACCTCCTCGCCCACAAGGTCCATAACCACACGAAAGGATGGATGTTGACCGAAGCATTCAGACGCCTCAGGTCGATTACATGAATCGGCCAAATAATACAAATGCGTTTAAACGAAAGGCCATGTCGGACAACTTCGCCAACAATAAGAATCAACGGATGTTTCACGCGCAGATCGAGGACGAGGATAATGAGGAGTACGCTGCTGCAGCTGAAGAAGCCTCTGAGGAGGTAAATTTTATGTCGAGGGGCCATCCAGCGTATCATTTTTAGAGTACGAAACGGGGGATGCCTCCGTTCTAAAGTTTTTTGTTGATACTGTCCCCCTTAAGAGGCGGTAATCGACCGCAAGAACAATCCACTTTCATTAATATCCAACATAAAATTACCACTAAAAGATAAAATCTCGAAAGAAGTCAATGTTATCTTAGATTATAATATCCCCGAGGATATTTGGTCACTATATCAGATAGCTACACCATACCAGATATAAATTCGACTATAGCTAGCCTTTGTAAAGCAAAATTCTTTACCACCCTAGATTTAACATCGGGATTTCATCAATTTCCCATGAAACCCTCTGATATACGTAAAACGGCATTCTCAACCCTTAACTGGAAACATGAATTCCTGAGACTGCCGTTTGGCTAAAAAATGCCCCAGCGATATTCCAAAGGATGATCGATGACGTTTTGAAAGAGTACATTGGCAAAATATGCTATGTGTATATCGATGATGTCATCGTATTTGGAGAAAGCGTTGAGTCTGACCTTAGGGATATTGACACTATATTCGTCAGGTTGCAATAAGTAAACCTGAGAACTGAAGTTAAGTTTTTGGGTTAAGTATGTCATAACATCGGAAGGCATAAGACCCAATATGAATAAGGTCTCTACCATCAAAAGACTCCACCCCCCAAGTAGGTATCTTAAAAAAACTTAAAAGCTTTCTAGGCATGACCTCCTATTATAGGAAATTTATGTGCGATTATGCAAAGGTCGCTAAACCTCTGACTAATCTAACCAGACAGAGGAGCGAACGCACAAGTAAACGCGAACAAGTCAAAGACGGTTATCATTACTCTTAACGAGGAAGCAATGGAAGCCTTCAGGAATCTGGTAACGCTGTTAACGTCGGCAGAGGTTTTAGCCTTCCCCGATTTTAAGTTGGCATTCAACCTTACGACGGATGCATCCAATAATGAGCCGTCCTGTCACAAGGGGAATTGGGTAGCGAGAAACCCATTTCCTATATTTCACGGTACCTCAATAAAACCGGGCAAAACTATGCCACCAATGAAAAATAAATGTAGGCTATAGTTTGGGTACTAGATAACCTTCGCTCATATTTATTTGGGGCGAATAAAATCAGAATATACACTGATCACCAGCCGCTGGCGTTTGCCTTGAGAAATCGAAATTTAAATGCTAAGTTGAAACAATGGAAGGCAAGTATAGAGGAGTACAACTATACGAGTTGATTTACAGACCAGGTAAATCCAACGTAGTTGCGGATGCTCTATCAAGGCGAAAGACAAAGAAGAGAGACTTAACAGGCTCAGTGACAGCTGAGGACGAATACGAAGTCAATGCTTTGCATGATAACTCGTCAACGAAAACTGCTTCCAAAAGTGTCTATTTAACAGAAACCGCTGATGAAAACGCGAGTGATACAGAGTCGGCAAACGAAATAGTCCATAGCGCAGAACAAGATTTTTCAGACTTGATTCCACAAGTGGAAGTGCCGCTTAACGTATTTCGGAACTAGTTGGTGATTAGGATCGCTAAAGGTGTCTATGCCTACGAAGAGCCACATCCTGACTATTCGAGACACTACATCGCAATAGAACACCTGATAAATGATATTAAAATCTCTGAAAGCTGCATGGAACTTCTGCAGGAAATCTACCTGGAGAGCTTTGTGAACTACAATATCCGTATTACACAAAAGCTGGTGGAGGATGTCGCAAATGATCACCGAGTGTGGAACCTTATAAGTAAGGAACACAGAAAAGCCCATCGAAATCCCAGGGAGAACAGGAAGCAACTGTTTTGGAAAAATACTGCTTTGAAAAAATACTATTTACCGAAAATGAACAGCCTGATTGCCAAATATGCGAAATCGTGCGACGTCTGCTTGCCAAACAAATACGACAGACATCCACCAACTCCCGATTTTCAGCCTACACCGATACCATCTTATCCATCTGAGATACTTCACATCGATCAAGGAGAAAAATTTATCTCGTGCATCGATAAATTTTCTGAATTCCCGAAGTTGTTTCACATAAAAAACAAATCTTCCCTCCATCTAAGAGAAAGAATTATAAAAATTCTCCGTTATTTTATTTTCTGTCCCAAAGATGCTAGTTACCGACAATGAGAGGAGTTTCCTAAGTCCAATTGTGGTGAATTTCATTAAGATGCTTGATATTCAGATGAATCAGACTCCGGTAAATCGTAGTGAAGTGAATGGTCAAATATAACGGTTCCACTCTACGATTCTGGAAATCTGTAGATGCCTTAAAGCAGAACTTAAGGATTTGAAATTCAAGGAAATCCTTAACATTGCAGTTGACCGCTATAATAGCACGGTACATTCAGTAACGGGCAAGAAGCCATCTTACATTTTCTTCAATAGAAGTTCTCGCATCAATTTCCAGATGTTAGGTAATTTTCAAATTAAGGTAAATCAGGAGTTGTGGAAGAGATTAAACCAAGTACAGGTAAAAAAGAATACATGGTTTAATAAGAGAAAGTCACCACCTAAAAAATTTAAGAAAGGTGATATAATTTACACCTCAATGAAGCTGATACAGGGCAAAAAACAAGCCCTTGTGTCGCAAAAAATTGGTGCCTAAAGAAAATAACGGCACAATCGTTACAAATACATGCGGTAAGGTTTATAAAACACAAATAAAAAAATAAGTAAAATTAAAAAAACAAGAATAAAAATTATAGGGTGTATGTATAAATAGTAACAGTGCATCTTCCATAAAATACTTGCCTTACCTTTCGAATAAAAAATGTTAACTTTTTGAGAATTATTTATATTCTAAATACATTTCTAATAAGATAATCACCTTAGGATATAAGTAGCTCTTAACCTAGTAATAAGTATTAATAGGTTAATTAAAAGCTCGAATTATAACACGAAAAAGAAAAACGTCTTTTTTTTTAGTCTATTGGTAGTAGTTTCATCACTGCATCACAGAGGATACAGTTTTGAATATATTTATCTACTTCTAACAAAACACGAGAGGAATCTCTTTTTCTTACAAATACCCCACTGATTATACCCTATCCCATAGGGGTATATTAGTTTTGATACATAGTTTGTAACATAGAGAAATAATTTAGCTATATATACCTCAAAGTATATGGATCGACTCAGAATCGATAGCTGAGTCGATTTAGCCATGTCTGTCCGTCCGTCCGTCCGTCCGTCCGTCCGTCCGTCCGTCCGTCCGTACGTCACCAGTTTTTGGGCCTTAAATTTTGAGCTAGAAGGATGAAATTTGGTACACGTGCTCTTTGTTGCTCCCAGCAGAACAAGTGTAAAAATTTTTGAAATCCGCCCACTGCCACGCCCCCTATTTAGAAAAACGTATTTTTTGGCCAAACCATAAGGAATTTTGAAAAACTTTCTGAACAACATATTTAGACAATCTGAATATCTGTATTTCGTTCATATAAAGTTTTTTGCCACGCCCACTTTTTGGGGGCGTTTTTAATAAAAAACGTTTTTCGGTCAAATTTTAAAATTTTCTAAAAAAATTTTGATGCAGAATCATTAGTAATATAAATATGAACATTTCGTCAATAGACCATTTTAACCCACGCCCACTTTTTGGGGGCGTTTTTATATAAAAACCATTTTTATACACTACCCCATAACATATGCAGGAGAAAACCTTGTCTTTTGTAGAACCGTAAAAGTTTTTTATAAGCAGTCTGAAGAATTTGTTGTCACCATGTCATATTCTTAATTTTATCCACATCGTGTTTTTAGCCATGTCCACTTTTTGGGGATTTTAGTTTTACAGATAGGATGGGATAGGGTATTCAACGATCCGCACAGTGGATTGTAGCCTTCTCATATGTTTTATATTCTTATTGGTCGCCGAAAGTTTCCAGATTTTCAACTATAAAGCTTCCATAGTCTCACTGCAAGAAGGCAGAGGATGGATTGTTGACAGATGTCTCAAACTTGTACATACCATCGGCCTGATGCTATTTGAAGTACTTCTACATGGTGGGTCGAATGCAATATGGTCGAACATAAAATACGAAGACAGAAAGCGTATAATAAAGTTCCATGTACGACAATCAAAAGAACGCCTTAGTCATCTAAAAGGCAAAGCATCCTGATTCATCAATTGGATAGGTTCGGCCTGGAAGTGGGTAGCAGGAAATCCAGACGCCACAGACTGAAACAAAGTCCTCCGAAGTGAGTAGACAATAATTTCAAAATAATAACCAACAGTATAAAATCAACGAAAACTCTTAAGTATAACACAGGAGATAACGAGGCTGAATTTATGATGTCATCTCTGGAAGATTCGAACAGGATGCTCTGAATGGTCATGGTCAGCAAAGGAGAAATAAACAAGATCGTTCGAGCTTGCCAAATGGCAAAGAAGAGATCAGCAAAGTTATTAACGAACTGGAAACATTACCATACGTTCATGAAATCGAAGCAATCGAATACGGAACACCACCAATTTTCACCAATTACTCAATGTGACTCTATGATATTTCAATGCCCAAGAAGGGGAAAGAAGAATACAACTTGCTGATAACAAGGCCGTCGATAATAGATGGAAAACAGAAAGACCTAAAATATAAAAAAAAGGTTTTGATTAACCAGAGAGCGACATACGGTATAAAAGGCAATTGTCTTTCAATCAACAACTCGACTTTTGAAAGGGGGTCCTGCATCATGCACCTTTTAGACAAACAAGGAAGAAGTTCTTGAACTTTTCAAGGAGGACACAATTTTTGTCACAAATTTCAAAGGTGATCTTACCTCCAACAATGTTTCAAGATTTCTTACACGTACATACGTTATCCAGATGTACAACGAAACTATACAACTGAAAAATAGGACGTTCTTCAGTCTCACGAGCTCTACTGTGCTGGCTCTTCCTCCACCTTTGATGAACATCACCAACCAGGACCTCAAGATTGACCTGGGATACGTCCATGAACTCAGCGTCCAAAACATAGAATGCTTAGGTAATTTAACACAAGAAGTTAAAATTTCTATACTTTCAGAAGCTGCAATCATCATACTTGTGGCTTATGTAGTCTATCGGATTTGGCGCAAAAAACACGCTAAACACAGCATCTCGCCAATTCTACCATCAGTAGCGGCTTGAGCTAGCGGACACCTAGGATCTACGGGCCGTAGATTTTGGAGGGGGAGGTGTTATCACCATCCAACACCTACCTGGGAAACAAGAACAAACAGGTTCCCAGCCGAGTCAGCAGTCCTCCATTGGCCCGAGGTCAACCACACTCACTAGCTGGACATTGCTCATTTGCGAACATGATTGGTGCTATGTCAGCAATAATTGGTGCGAACCTATGCTTCATACGAAGTTTATGTTCCAGTTAGAGTTTAATTTCGAAGCAAGTAAGTCGAACAGTTGGACCAACCCCTCGGTTGGCGTTCGTATTTTTTTGATATCCTAGCGAAAGATATCTTTAACTCGATCATATATACTTGGATTGTTGATTTTCCCCTTACAATGTCAAACCAAAATATGTGTATGAATGCGGTTTCATACATGCAAACAATGAAAAAAATCAGTATGAAATGTGTATGACTTTTTCATACTCGTATGAAAAAATTCGTACAAATTTCGATTTTGAATTTTGCAACAGCAACTCCAATGTTAACATTTTAATGAATGTGATTACACACACTTAGATAATGATTTGATAATAAAATCGAAAAAAACTTAAGAATTCTTACATTTTCCGCATGAATTCTGTATACAAAGATTTAATGAATTGAGGTCTACTAAGGCGGTTCATAAAAATCATGTACAAAATTATTTTCATTGTATCTCAAAGTTATATATGTCAATGGTAACGTTCTGTCCAATTCGTCGATTGTTGTATGTCCTTTCGTGTTGAGAGTATATACAGCTATATATATTTAGGATACTCTTAAGGTGCCATCACACCATGCAAGCAAAGTGCTCGCAGCAAGTAAAATGCTAGCTTCAAGCAAAACTTGCACGGTGTGAGGACCAGAAAAGTCCTTGCACGGAAGCGCTTGTAACAAGTGATTTGCTTGCACAAAGGAGGCTTGCATGGCGTTACTAGTTGATGCAAGCGTTTGCTTGCAAGGCCTGTAGCCCCAAGTTTTTCGTTTGCTTGCAAGCGAAAGCGAAAACGTTCGTCAAAGCAACCTGGGGTGGAATCGCGACCTCCGTGAACGAGTTACTCGTTTTCGTAAAATGTGTATTTGGCATTATCGCATACGTGAACGTATATTCGTAAACGTAATTTGGCATCACCACTTGGCTGAACGGATGCCTAAACGTATACGTTCAATCTAAATGTCATTCGATTGGTTTTTAGTGTTCGTAATTTGTGTTGTGCGAGAAATAGTAAAGAAAAATGTAATTTTAATTACAATAAATCTGATAATTCATAAATATGCATTAAAAAACACATTTTTAGGACAAATTGCAACAAAATAAACTCCACACAGAAAATCGTATTGGCAGAATACATGAGAGATCACCCGAACTTGGCCAAAAACTTACTCCCAAACACTTGCCAAGGCAAAGCTACTTCCATAAGAATGTGGGAAAGCTTGGCCACAAAATTAAATACTTTTGGACCTCCGGTCAAAGAAGTAAAAGCGTGGAAGAAGGTTAGAAAACTCTTCTTTTATTAAATCTCTACTAACTTTTTGATTGTTTAAGGTTTTTGCAGACCAAAAGTTCCAAACAAAAAAAAAACTATCTTTTAACAAAGCTTCGAAGAACAAAACTGGCGGCGGGCCATATGAAGAGAAAAATATCACGGAAGAAGAAAATTTGTTAATCGAAGCAACTGGATTGGAAGCATCTGTAAAGGGACTTTCAAACGCTAAAACTTTTGGTAGTTCACAGTTATCCGGCTCAGAACCTAATATTTTAACAGCAGCAAGAAGTACTGGTACCAACGATTCTGTGGAGGATTCTCTTCGTTTGATACTGGGGGGCTATTCCGCAGACAGTACATCTAAGACAGCCACAAAGTCGAGAAAAAAACAAACAGCTAGGAGCAGTGATGACAAATTGGCACTCCTTGAAGAAAATATTAGGTTGGGATCCGAATTCCACAAAAGTATTGAAGGAAAGTTGAATAGATTGCTCGATATCCAAGAAAGAGTATTGGTTATGAAGGAGGAGAAGCACAAAAATTATATTGCCGTGCAAGCAATCGAGCTGCAAATCAAAACTCTTCAACTTGAAATGCTGAAAAATAACACTGAAGAAGACTGAAGAAGAATAATAATACAAACACATATGTGATACATGTACAAATATGAAATAAGTCGTGAATATGAATTGTGATTAACCGTTTTTGTTTTTTTTTTTTATTTTCTATTTATCAATGTGTAACTACATATAGATATTACTTAAGTTTCGTTAAATAAATGAATTTTACATGTTAATGTTATTAAATAGAGAATGTTTGATATGATTTCGTATGGTTTGTCCAACCTTAGTATGATGTGGGTTTTCTTCGAAATCGATTTGAAAAGATTCCCGTTGAACACTTTCGTTAATGTTAAATGGGATTTTAAACTGAATGCATACATTATGTAAAGCAGTGCATGCGTTTAAAAACTGGACAACTTTATCAGGTTGGTATCTGCCTCTTTTGTTATATCCTAAGATTCTCCAAAGACCTTTAAGGATCCCAATTGTTCTTTCCACGATACAACGTGCCTTTGAGTGAACCTCGTTGAACCGAGCTTCCATAGATTCATTTTGAGGAGTTCTGTAGGGTGTTATACACCATGGTTCAAGTGGATAACCGGAATCACCTACATATTAACAAGTTACGTTATGAAAAAATGAATCATCTTGTATTACTGACTTACCTAACAGCCAAACATTTTGATTACCATTCAATTGAAATCTGTCCTCTAACATCCTTCGCTCTTCAGAATGTTTCCAAACAAACGAATCATGTGCAGCCCCTCCATATTGTGCATTCACCGCATTTATGACATACTCATGATCGCAGATCTGTAAATTAATATAACATAAGTTATTGATATAATATGATTTTATTTATAAATATGAACTCACAATCATTGTATTTAAGCTATGGAAACCCTTGCGGTTCAAAAACATGTGTTCATTTTGAGTGGGTCGCTGCAGCCCAATATGAGTACCGTCGATGCACCCAATGACTAAAATTCAATTTACAAGGGTGAATTAAAAATAATAAAGCGTTATGCAAAAGATCAAACAATCTTACCACCCGGTATTTTATACTCTTGGAAAAAGTGTTCCTTACATCTAGACGAATTCGCCGGGAGGAATAATATGTGAGTAGGACATATTTTGTCCTCAATTTCATTGATAACATAGGAAGTTATTTTTGATACACTGCTTTGGCACATCCCAATAAGATAATCACCTCCGACGGTGTGTTGGTATCCTCCACTCCCTAAAAGAGATAGTGTCGCTGCTAATTGCAAAACAGGAGGTACTGCCGTCGGTAATTGGACACAGAAGTCCAGTTTCGTAAATACATATTGAAATGCTTTTTTGTTTAAACGAAACCGCTTAATAAATCTATATAAAATACATCGTGTATATAAATTCACAAATATATTTCAATTTAACTCACGCTTTGCTTTGTAAGGAAAGCGGATTGCTTTTATCCCTTAGCTGTTTGCGAACAATTTTTTCATTATTGTCACTTTCGTCAGAAGAACTCAAGTAAAATAGCAACGTCGGGTCCATTAAAGCTTCTAAAATTATCTTTTTAAATATGAAAACTTTGATTTTCTTTGAGTTTCTTAATATGAAACGAAATTGTTTCTTCTGAATGACATTTATTTGACGTTAAAACTATTAACATTTGAATTTTAATCTATTACAACTACTACGTCAAATCAAAAAATTACGTTCCGTGAGCATTCGTGTGACACAATCTCAATACGTTCGTTCGTATGACGAATCACGTAATTGCTGTTCGTACGATTGCCGATCCGTTCACGGAGGACGCGATTCGACCCCTGGTTGTTGAAGCAAAACCAAAAAGTTTACATTGTGTTTGTGTGTTTATTTCGATTTGACAGTTCGACGGTTGTGCCAGCTTTAGCGTAAACAGTGGAATGGCAAAAGAAAAGGTATTGCATATTTTAAAGTATTTATTTATATAGAACATTTGTGTTTATCATTTATTTCAAATAGTGGACGAGTGAAAATGTATTTAAACTGCTCACAGATGTAGAGAGATACCCGTGCGTGTGCCTTCCGGAGACACCGCCAGGCCAGCGAGCAGATGCGATACCAACGATGCGGCGTGCGCGGCGCAGTCGATAATTGTGCACACGTTCAAGAACGATCAAATTTCGTTTTCCAATCGGCTTCATAATTCGGTTCGATGCAGCAAATGCCTCATCCGCAACAATGCAAAATGGCACATGCATTGTGCGACCGGGTAACGCTCGATCGGGCGGCAAATTCAATGAGTTTGTTCCCAACACAGTACTCAATTTGCAGCTTGAAAAAATTCCACCGTCGGATCTGGATCCTTTTGCTCCTATGTTGACATAAATGAATTTATAATTGGCATCCACAAGAGCCATCAAAACCACACTGAATGTCCCCTTGTAGTTATAGAAGGCACCGTCTGCCGTCTAGCATACCCACATAATTTGGGAAATTCTATTTCGTTTCGAAATCATATGCAATTTTCTTCCATTGTTCTTCCATTGATGGTGTCTGCAATTAAATAATGATAATAAAATTAAATCATTTCACTTAGGTACATGGCAAGGATGGAATCGAGGAGAAGAGGAACGCTAACGAAGAAAATTCAGCACCTTCGGGATCAAATCAATCAACAGCAATTTCTGCTCCGCAAACGTCGAAACGCCGTAAGCGAATCGATGACGACCTGACATCTGCATTGAGCCTATCAGAGCATATCAACAAAACAAAAGGCACGAACGAGAAGCTCGAGATGGAGGTTGTGAGTGTACTCAACAATATTCCCCACGAAAACATCGTCAAACGAGGGAAAGCACACATCCAACTAATTTTGGCCGATTCAATGGCCGATTCAATGGCCGAATCAGCCAAATGGGACTTGGCTGATAGTGATGCCTTCCCCAGAACACAATCTCCCATTTTCGGACTCATACTCATATGCTTGGAGACGAATAATTTTTTTATGATTTTTCATTCTCTAAACAAAATAATAATAAAAATACTCACTTGCATAAATTCTGGTGCCAAAGTTGTATATAAATGAAAACCTCCGGAACGATTTTCGAGAAATGCGAAACACTTGAGACAATGCGTTGTAGTTATCACCATGTGCAAGGTGTTTCAGTGTCACCGCTACTCTTTCCTTTACCCTGATGGGCACACGCCACTGCGTTTTTTTCTGGACAAACGGTCGCACTTTCTCACACAAACAATCCAATTGATCCTGCGAAACGTGTGCAAAATTAAGAAAAAAATCGTCTCCGTCTCCCTCTGCCCGCAAGTCTCTCATCATTGTAGCGTAGAACGGATTTGCACCACCACGTTCCCAAAACGGGCGCGCCCAAATTGCTCTTCGATGAGCCGCATTGTGTTGCCTAGAATGCTGCAATATCCGTGTGATAATCTCCACAAGAATCAATTGCATCGCTTTCAAGAATTCTTCTTCTTCTTCAAACACAATATTATCACCACTAAATTCTTCAACAACCTCATCAGTTTCCATTTTGCGTTAATTTAGTAATTTTCGGTGAAATCATAAAAGAAACTGAGCTGAAAGTGCCAAATCTACACCCGTCCACAAATCACAATCACAGCAATCGAAAAAGTATCGTTTGCCTCAAACGCTTGCGCTTGCATGTTGTAACGACCCGAAAAGTGCTTGCAGAAGCAAATGTCGCTTGCTGCTAGCACTTTCCTTGCATGGTGTGAGTGTGACAGCACACTGCAAGCACTTGCACAGATATTAAAAAAAAAATTTGCTGCGAGATTTGACAGTTCGACGGTCGCGCCTGCTTTGCCGTGAAAAATAATTCGAATGATAAAAGAAAATGTATTTTTAACTTTCTCTTACAAAGAGAAAGATATTGTTTTCGTGAAAATTTTCGACCTCGAGATTTTGATTGATTCTAACATTACGATGATAGCGGAGCCTAAAAAAGTGGTTTTTGGAATTCCGTCCGTCGGTCCGTCTGTCCGTAATGGTCTCCCCAGCCTAAACGGCTCGATCGAATTTCTTCAAACTTCGTATCCAAGCTTGTTTTGATCATAATTCTAGGCCATTTTTTTTGTTTGCTTTTAGCCATGTTAATAACGGTACCTGCCATATAAAAATTACACATAACCTCAATTTTCTCGAAAACGGCTCTAACGATTTTGATTAAACTTTACATATACTATAAGCATATTAGTTTCACCAAAACTGCATACCTAGTTTTTTTTCGAGAAAATCCATATAACGGATTTTGTCATTCAGCCCATATAAAGAAAATTGTTAATTTCTCGCAAACTACTATGTCAAATTGAATGAAATTTAACATATATACTACTATTATAGTTCTAAACAATTCCGCATAATTAGTTTTAGCCCAACTATCACTTAACGGAATTTTAAATTTTGGCCAATAACGAAAAATAATTATTTTTCACATTGACTCCGATTACTTCAAATTTCGGAGTAAACGTTCGTATAATCACATTTCACCTTTTTAATAATTTTTAGCATTAATAATCAAATGCGTACTATTTGATCTAACGCCCAACTCGCTGTGAAAGAGAAAGTTGCGTACGAACCAGTCGTGCACCCACCACTCGTTTTGTTTGCTTTTAGCCATGTTAATAATGGTACCTGCCATATAAAAATTACACATAACTTCAATTTTCTCGAAAACGGCTCTAACGATTTTGATTAAACTTTGTATGTACTATAACCATATTAGCTTCAACAAAACTGCATACCCAGTTTTTTCGAGAAAATCCATATAACGGATTTTGTCATATAGGCCATATAAGGAAAATTGATAATTTCTTGCAAACTATTATGTCAAATTGAATGAAATTTAATATATATACTACTATTAGAGCTTGAAGAAATTCCACATAATTAGTTTTAGCCCAACTATCACTAAACGGAATTTTCAGTTTTGGCCAATAACGGAAAATCATTATTATTCACATTGACATCGATTCCTTCAAATTTCGGAGTAAACGTTCGTAAACACATTTCGACATTATTTATATCATTTTTAGCATCAATAATCAAAATGCGTACTATTTGATCTAACGCCCAACTCGCTGTGAAAGAGAAAGTTGCGTACGACCCAGTCGTGCACCCACCACTCGTTTAAGATGTATTTATTTATATATATATAGACACTTTTGTGTTTATTATTTATTTCCAATCACAGCATTTACTTGCGGCAAGCGAAAAGTGCTTGCAGAAAGTTTGCTCAAAACGTGATTGTGAGCAAGCAAAATGTCTATTGCTGCAAGCATTTTCCTTGCACGGTGTGACTGCTTACTGCAAGAACTTGCACAGATATTTAAAAAATTTTTTTTTGGAAAACTTGCTGCGAGCACTTTCTCTGCATGGTGTGACGGTACCATTAGTATGACGCATTGTTCAAATGGGCAAATGAATTTAGGCGGCCGATTTGAAATCATTCCACAATTCCCAGTGAGGTTCTTGGGAAAATACCCAGAACGGGTTTTGGGCCTAACGAATGATACCAACAATTTCTTAAATGAATCTAAATATCTGAATTGCATTTAACGTATGTAATATTGCGTCATAATTTCTTTTAGCCTATAAATAACTCTTTGCGGACTTTTCTGGCGAATGCATTTATTGATTTTCCTTATATTAAGTGAATAAAAATAAATATCTGAAATTAACGGCCCGGTACATAAATATCCGAATGGCAAATTTGTATAGCTTCTCATGACATGATACTCAAGGATGTTTGTCAAACGTTCGGAAGATGTTGAGCAGTGAAAAAAACTTTGATATTGTCACTTTCTGGATTTGAACCAGGGAACCGCACCCCGCTCTTAGAAGTCCAACACACTAATCACAAGATCACAGTTTCTTACTTTAGTATTAAGAGTTAAATTAATATCAAATGCACACAATTTTTGTCTTTTTATTTGTGAACAAATAAATAACTTTTTTTTTGAAAATGCTATAAAAAAAACTACTGAATATTTTCTCAAATTTCTTTTTTTATTTGAAAGTACAATCCTTCCGGTTAATAATGGAAAATAATTTTACTCAAATGGCTGCCTCGGCTGGCCATGCAGTAGCCTACACGATCGGTTCAATTTTTAAGCACATTATCGATTGTGTGCAGTTGTATTTCACCAATGGCTTCACGAATATTGTCCTTTAAAGCGTCAATTGTCTCTGGCTTGCCAGCGTAACACTTATCTTTAACGAACATACGGAGCTGACGGTGCTTCTCTGCTTCCAAAATCCGTACGCAATTTTCGCACACATTCTTCAACATTACCATGATTTTCAAACTAATGTCGCGATATTTCCCAGCGTTGTTCAAGCGTAAACACAACCATATTCGTTCAGCGGAGGGATAAAACTAATTATCTGTCAAATCAGACATGAGCTAAGTGTTACTATTCACGAAATAAGCACTATTTGAAAAAAACAAACAATTAGGACACAGTACCCATATTTATGCTCTCAATATTAATATGCTGTAATAAATGTAAACGACGGGCTCAGTGGCACGATGGTTACGATGCGATAAAATGAACTACCGCGCAGTCTGGGTTCGATTCCCAGCCGTAACAATACCTAAATGATTTTTCACTTACTCTCTTCTCGTGATGATCTGACAAATCATCCGAGTAGTATCATTTGTTAAGAAAAGCTTACCTTAACTTAGCCGTTCGGATTCGACATAAAACAGGAGGTCCCGCCATCGTGCAAGAAGTACACAATGAATGTGAGAAAGCAGGTACTAACGAGCCTGTTACGCCAAACATTTGTATTTTTTTATTTATTCGTAATATATGTAAATATAAATATATATATATATATATATATATATATATATATATATATATATATATATATATATATATATATATATATATTTAATTTTCTATATATATATATATATATATATATATATATATAGAAATTGATACAGACAATTTTATCAAGGTAATTTAAATTCGATCGCACAAACAGGAAGTATGTACGACCATGTCGAGCTCCCTTGAATAACGGTAAAATGAAATAAATACTTACGTAGATAATTTGTTTCTTATGTCACAACAGTTATTCCTAACAGTAATGAATGCCAGCACAGACAAAATGAGGATTCGCCTACTCCATCAATTGAAGGGAGATACCTACACCAATTGCCTATTCCAATAGTGTCCTTTTAACATGAAAATGCGGAATTATACACTCAGTTATATTGTTTGATATCGGTGTGTACCACGTGTAGTTGAATGAGAGTGATGTGTCTTTACTAATAGAAGAGGAAGTCACCAAAAAACTACAGAGAAAATCATGTATCTATAATTAAGATACAATTGTTTGGAGATATTACAGTTAACATACCAACAACACTTGCCAACATCGACTTGCCGTGACTTGTGATCTTGAACTTGAAGCAGCATACAAATACAAAATCAATGAATGCTAAAACATTTTTTTCCTCAATTTTTTTTTGCAGATGACAGTACTCTGATAGCTTTCAACATAGATGCACATTCATTACCTGATGCGAACAAATTCGTTCTATAAACGTACACCTACACAAAACTACACCAATGTGTATTAATCCTTAACGTACGAGTAACGACTTCCATAGTTTGGACAAATTAATGAAAATCCTTTACATTCCTTTTGGTTGTTGATATTAAAACTTGTTGAACTTCTATTCAGAAATTTAAAGGATATTGGTGAATCATAACGTTATTGGCCAAAACTGACAATTCTGTTAAGAACAAGTTGGACTCCAAATTACTGAAAGTATTAAAAGTAATATAGATATAGGATATATGATATTTTATTTTTAAGGTTAAGATAATTTTAAGAATGAATTAAGAAAAACTTTTAAGAAGTGTCTCTCTCGCTGACCGATCATCATCTGTGTTCATCTATGGTAGGTATCTTCTAGGGTTTTGGACATATAAGGTAAATGTATCTTTTTGTTCATGTCTTATAGGTATCTTCTGGTGTTTAGATATCTTAAGTGTTTTCTTTTGAATAACTGATATTTTGATAGTTTAGATATCTTCATAGTCTGAAATACTATTAAATCCTGACCAAGGTTTTATATTATTAGTACTCGCCGTAGTTTTTCGTGGACCCTGTGTTCCTTTTCGACTTCGTAGCGATTATTTATTGTGGCGAAAAACTAACTCAAAATCGTTACTAAGTGCGCTTAATTTCCACCAGGTCTTCTTCTTCTTGATCTTCTTGTTCAATGTTCGTTGATTTTCGTTTTGCACGCCGTTAATCTATACTACCTCGGCGATTCGTAGGTATAACTTCTTTAGTGTGCATCTTTATTCCGAACATCAATTCAAAAGGACTTCTTCCAAAGCTGCGACTGAGCATGCTGTTAACAAATGTAGGAACATTATTGTTGACCCGGTCGTAATAACCCTTTGTGGGCTACCAAAAATAGTTATCTGCGACTCTAATTTCTGAAGTCTCCGCTGAATTCTTGCAACGCATTTGAAACATCTTGAAAGGAAGAAACACCGCGATTTCTTTTTTTCGAAATCTCTGTTTCATATAATAATAAAGAAATTTGTAATTCTTTTGACACCTATTTTTCTTTGCTATCTAAATTCTAATTTCTTTGTTCGAGTTTTCTTAATCGCTCATAGCCTATGCAATATCCTTGAAATATTGAGATTCATTGCTGCACTATTTCTGTTGCTGTATTGCGTACAACTTATTGCGATACGATTTAAAATTCGAACGAGACAATCGAAAAAGTAAGTGAAATTAGTACAAAATAGTTACAACCCCGTAACGTTTGTAGAATGTACCGATCTCCGTTATTATACCATATCACATCTATATATATAAAAATGGATCTTGGTTTGTTCGGATGCTTAAAACTCGAAAACGACTGGACCAAATTGGATACTTCCTTCTGCGGATTTGTTCGTAATTGCTCGGCGAAGGTTTAGGAAAAAAGAAAAATTGAAAAATTCTCAACAGGTGGCGCTGTAGGCGGTCATTCCATTTGATAATGGCAAAACAACGTTTGACGGGCCAGCTTGTAGTTGTATATTAGTTTTGATACATAGAATTTTAGGCGTTAAATTTTGAGTCGGGATAGTGAAATTTGATATATAGGATACTTGTCCGAGGCTACAAAACAAGTGTAAGAAAATTCAAAATCCGCCCACTTTTTAGAAAAACGTGCTTATTGGTCAAACTGTTAAGAACTTTGAAAAAGTGTCAGAATAACATATTTACACCATCTCAATATCTATATTTCGTTTATATAAAGTTTTTTGTCACTCCCACTTTTTGTGGGCATTTAATAAAAAAAACGGTTGTCTGCAAAATTTTAAGGAAATTTGAAAAAAAAACTTTCGATGCAAAAACATTAATAATGTTAATATAAACATTTCATCGGTACGATATTTTAACCCATGCTCACTTTTTGGGGGCGTTTTTTTTGCTAAAAACCATTTGTATGCCCTACCCCATACCATATGCAGGAAACAAACGTTGTTTTTTGTCGAACAATGTTGAGAATGCGACGAACACTTTTTAGCAATTTGAGGATGGAAGAGATGTCGTTGTCAGAATTAATAGCGTAGATTAGGTAGACTTACCATTACTACCTCAACGTTGTATATGTCAATGACGACATTATGTAAAATTGAGCAATGTAGTTCTATCTTTCGTGTTGCCACCATATATCTGGTCTTACCCTATATACCGTAAAAAAAAAGTTTTGCAGATTCCTTCTTCATACTCTCAAACGTAGCTTTATCATCCCGAATGATGTAAATATGGTGGGCAGATACCAGAAATTGATCAGATTTTTGGATGAATGTGCCCCTAAGGTTGGGTTGTATTTATTTAGCTAAAACGCCACATGACACCAAACCATCTCAGTTGTAGACTTTCCTCTCCTAAAACCCCACTGATAAGGGTCGAAGACAGGTAGAAGATTTAGGATCACGTCCAATCTAGGATCACGTTCTACCCAGTTGTAGCAATGATTGTGTCTATTCACGATAGTCTTTTCATCATAGTCATTTGTTTCAAATTGGTTTCTCTTTTCATGTCTTGCCACCAGACTTTACTGCCATATGCGATTATTGATCGCACAATTTCTCTTTCAATCATCCGATCTATTTTACAGTTAGGTTCATTTTATAAGTTTACATACATAAAAGGCATTTGCTGCCTTCTTCACTCTTTCACTGATATTGAGTTTCGTTTTCTGTCTGAAATTATTCCCAAATATTTCTCATATAACTAACACCAGTATGAGTTGGAAGAAAAGAAAGCAATGTTTTTCAGCAAAAATCTTTCGTCCATGCAATGTTGTTGGAAATGGCCACGGTCATACAATAAAGTATATAAGTAGAAGGGCAAGATTTTTGGATATTTACAAACCACCATTCACTCACCACAGTCTACAAAATCAAAGCATTTCCCCAGACAAAAGCTGCAGTTGGACTTCTCATTTTTTACTTATGCCTACGGCACGGCGCGGCGTGCAATACGTCATAGGTTCCTTAGGTTTGATTCGGGATGCCCTTTAATTCAGAAATCATCACTCATCGAGGTTGTATTTTCAGGTTGAATTACACATTACGTAATTTCTCTGCAAATTTAAATGTCAAAATCGCGAATCCAAGGATATTTACGTTCAACATATCTATTAAGTATGAGATGTTTACTGACAGGCAATATATCCCTCAAAGGGAACGAAATTTTCAGCATAACATTGACTTGGAGCAATGGAGGGTGGACCTCGTCTACAACTTAAATAACGGGTGATTTTTTAGCTGGTTTGGTTTTGCCAACACTGGTTTTGACAGCTGACGTGTGTTTAGTGCCTTGTGTCACTGTCAAACAGCTTCAGTTTGGTTTGCAATTTAACCATGGATCGTCTTACAAATGAACAACGCTTGCAAATTATTGAATTTTACTATCAAAATTCGTGCTCGGTTCGAAATGTTCATCGCGCGCTGCTTCCATTTTATGATCGGCATTCTCGAACTTGTGAGCAGTCTATTCGGAAGATTGTGACCAAATTTCGTACCAAATTTACTTTGTTGGACATTAAACCACCAACACGTTTACGTACTGTGCGTAGTGAAGAAAATATTGCGGCCGTATCAGCTAGTGTGACAGAAGACCGCGAAATGTCGATTCGGCGCCGTTCCCAGCAGTTAGGCCTTTGTTACAGCACTACGTGGAAAATTTTGCGGAAGGATTTGGGCGCAAAGCCTTTTAAGATACAGCTGGTGCAAGAACTAAAGCCAGCCGACCTACCACAACGCCGAATTTTTGGTGAATGGGCTCTTGGAAAGCTGGCCGAGGATCCGCTTTTTTATCGAAAAATTGTGTTCAGCGATGAGGCTCATTTTTGGTTGAATGGGTACGTAAATAAGCAAAATTGCCGCATTTGGAGTGAAGATCAGCCAGAAGCGTTGCAACAGCTACCAATGCATCCCGAAAAAGCCACTGTTTGGTGCGGTTTATGGGCCGGCGGCATTATTGGGCCATATTTCTTCAAAGATGATGCGAATCGCAGCGTTACTGTCAATGGTGAACGCTACCGAGCGATGATAACAAACTTTTTTTTGCCCGAAATGGAAGTTCTTGACTTGCATGATATGTGGTTTCAACAAGACGGTGCCACATGCCACACAGCACGCGAAAAAATGGCGCAATTGCGAGGCGAGTTTGGTGAACAGTTAATTTCACGTTTCGGGCCGGTCAATTGGCCGCCTAGATCGTGCGATTTGACACCATTAGATTATTTTTTGTGGGGGTATGTCAAGGCTAATGTCTATAGGGACAAGCCCGCTTCGATTGACGCACTGGAAGCCAACATCCATGCATTCATTCGTGAGATACCGGCCGATATGTGTGAAAGAGTACGCCAAAATTGGACTCAGCAGATGGGCTACCTGAGACGCAGCCGCGGTCAACATTTGCATGAAATTATTAAGGTGCAAACTATCGATTCAAATAAATATTTCATTTATCTTTTCGAATTTTTTGTGTTTTTTTTTTTTTAAAAGTTCTAAACCTCTTAAAAAATCACCCGTTATATCTATATAAAGTTCCATTGTATTTTTTCAGATTGTATCGTTTTCGCCAGCAGAGTTCTTTTGTTAGTCTTCTTCCGGTCTGTGACCACACATCTCAGAAGAAACTCAGCATAACAAGCTTTACCAAAGACCGCAATTGATGTGCTAAGTTACTTCTGAGATGTGAGGTTACAACCACAATTTAATAACAATACCAATGCTAAGGAAAAATATCATCGATAGATTTCATGGAACTACCAAGCACCTAACTGCGATAATTCGCAAGCGTTTACTGTTCCTTTCTTTTTACTGAACTTTGTTTTAAGCAAAGAGAAGGCAATAGTTGCCCAAAGGTTTAAACTTGGAAAGAAATCATTCTTGAATACTGATCCTCTTCATTGTATTCACTATAATGAAGTTTAACGTAATCATCTTAAGGTTTGTTATATTTGAAGCACCCATAAGACTAACGCGACTCTTACATCACATAGCACAAAGTTCAACAATAGCACGAACAACTATGGGTAAATGGGTTAATTCATATTACAGTATATAATTCTTAAAGAGCAAATTAAAGGTTTCTAAGCTCTCTAAATAAACTATCCATAAATAATACCAACAATAGAGACTTACCAACAATATGCTTTTAAAATCACATATATAACATCCTATATATGCATATAAATAATTAGTAAATAAAACAATGATTTTATTTCATTCTTTTTCAATAATATATTTTATTTCGGTCTTCGCTTTGTTGTTCGTTTTGCAATAATTTTTTTATTATTTATCGTAGCTTTCATTTCATTTTATTTCTCAATAGTGGTATTATTTTAAGTACTTGAGATATTTTTATTAATTTACATTTACACTATATCTGTCAGATAAATTATATTTAATTTAGTTTTATTTATTTTGTTTATTTTTTTATGAAAAAAAATCACTTCAATAAATTCATTCCCAATTGTTATTGTATTTCTAAGTAGTAACAGTACATTTTTATTTTTTTTAAGTTAATTTCTTATATTTTTTAACAACAATATAAATAATCCTTTTTAAGGTATTTATAGTTTATTACAATTTGTCTTTTCATTTAGATAACTTAATAGCTCTAATTTAAAAATAAATGACGTAGAAATATACATACATTATTCTTTTTACATAATTCGTAAGGTACCTTAAGTTACGTTCTTAATTTGTTGTTCTTGTAGACTTCAAAAATGCAAGAAAAACAAAAATAACCGTATTTTGTATATAACATCTACTAAAATATTAAGAAAAGGAATAAAAACATAAGACAATAGAAAATACGGTCAAATCAGAGATTGCGTAGCTACTTATGTGTGAAGTACAGATGGTTAAATTATTTTTTGTCATTGTAGATAAAATATTGCTTTTACAGAAAACGAACTACAAATAAAAAAACTAAAGATTTAAACGAACCTATGGTATGTTATGCCTGAAATATCTGAATATCAACGGTCAATGGAATTTGTTTGATTGTCCTTAACATATTTCATATTGCTTTTGGTCATTACGACTGTTTTTGATTATTAAAAAAAAATTACCAAATCAGATCAGTTGATTAACAATTGAACTCTCTCTTTCACTATACTAAACTAGCCACTTGGACAGGCATCGGTCTAACTGACCCGAATATCAAGAATAGTTTTTCGTTTAATGACATTATTTAAACATATCATTTTAAAATATAAACAGAGCATTTGTATTCAAACTAAATCCAAATTCTCCAAAATGGTTAGCTAATGTTCCTTAATACTTATTTTTATATAAATCGTTGTGATCGTTTTTGAGATTTAATTAGCCAATAAATCTTCGGCGAAAAATTAGGTTTGTAATTTAATATATTACAAATAATATAATCTCATTTTAAACCACCACGTTTATTTAAAGAAGTGATTTCAGATTTTGTACCCTTGGAAGGTAATAAAATGAAGTTGTTTTGATTGAGTAATAATATGTAGACAAAGCTTTTTATCCTCATTATACTATCATTCAGACACTATAGTGTGAATTTAATTATATACGACTTTAACTATATCAAAAAGAATATTAAATTCGGTACTCCCGGTTCTTGGTCTGAACAATGACCTGACCTGAACCCTTAATAAAGCACTTCACAAAGACTCTGCCATTGTTAGATTCAGAAAGTGCAAACGCCCATTGGTGAAACGTCGCTAATGCTATAATACTTTTAAATCATCTAAACTCAATAGAATTTATAAGGAATGGCATATCTATCAGAAAAACTCAACGTCAAACGTGGCGCAACTTCTGTTAAATTATCAAATTTAACACCCAAACCTTCTAGGCTGCCCTACACAGTGTTCTATTGTACCCAAACAGTACGTGGGTAGATACTGAATTAAAATCTCTAGCATCTTATTTGCCGAACTGCTCACCAACCACTGATAACAAACCCACCGTAGTGAACACTATCTGTTTATAACTACACTCATTCAAACCTTATCTGCATTACAAAGCTAGAATGAGAGTTTTCAGTTTCAAGAACCATACAAGGGCTTATATGGTATATCTTCTGAACATCTTTAAATGGGTTTTCGACCTTATAATTCTTATACCCAGTGTCTGGACTGTGGTAGCTTTTATACAAACCGACATCTTCCTTAATAGAATTATTCTAAACACGATGAAATCAGTAAATCTCTCTTAATTGTAGCATGGCTATAGGTAAATCTGAAGAAACTGTAGTCAAGGAATTCACTATAGTGGCATTTCTCAACATTGGGGAAGCCTTCACAGTGTGTGAATCCAGTTAAGACAAAGCTACTTTTATTTAAAAAGAATGCGAACATTTTTGCATATCAATTATATTCATATCAATTATATTGGACTAGTATTGGACTTTATCAAAAGCGGATGAAAAATTTCTTGGTCGTTTTGAACTAAGCAATTTTCGGAAGAGGACAAACTCGCATTAAGTAGAAACCGACCGCAATCAAATTTGAAAACGTCAATTCGTCTATACATATGCCTTTTGCTATACTATAAAAGCCGAACTTTAGCCAACTTCTGCAATAAGTCTCAGCTAATTCGACAAAAATTGCTAAAAAAAAACAGGTCTAAGTAGCTAAATAAAATGAAACGAGATATACAACTTCAAAATTAAGCAACTTTATTTTGGGACGCTCCACTTTCTATTAAGGTATACTCTTCGAGTTTATCGTGCTTATTCACAAAATTTGAAATACTAACCTAGGTGAGTACTTCTACAACGATCTAAATAACCAATCAACGGTTTCATTTTTACTTACACAACCTATATGGAACATTTTTGATTCCTATTCGGAAAATGCCTGCGTAAAGATGTTGCCAGAGTGTAGGAATACTTTATTAAGAAAAGGGGTAGTCATTTCACTTGCCCCTGAAGATTTATTATTATTTATTTATTTATTTTTTGTGTTAAGGTTTTTTCCTATATTACAAAAGTATTATATATGCTAGTAAAAGAAGACCACCCTTTCTTGACCTCAATCCACTTTCGGTCCGTTACCCGAAGCAGCTAGCTTTTGACGGGCTAACTAAGATTCGACCGATACCACCACCGCAGGCAAGTAGGCCCCTAGTAATAAGTAGGTTAAGAAAGTGATTTTTTTAGAGAATTTGATGTACCTATTATTGGTGCACCCGATAAAACATCGAAAAGATTGTACAGTATATATAGAGATGTTTCATTAAAGTAGTGTTTCGAACCATGAAGAAATTCCATTAATAATTGCATCTATTTCCTATTTCAAACCACATCCCAGTACTTCTGTAGTGACATTGGGATCGAACGACAGCGAAAATCTTTGCAAATGTTGCCCATATCAAAGAGGTATATAACTATAGAGTACGTATCACAGCTAAAAATGTTGTAAACGTTTCAGACGCGTTCGGTAAGTGCGAAGGGAATTTGCGTCGTTTGTATGCATCGGCTATGCTGTTGCTTGATGCTGGCATGGCAATGTGCACACTGGGGTATCAACATCATTACCCCTCATAGTAAATGTTCGTTGTATGAGATGCGCACTCTTGTAGTTGTATACTCTTTGCCCATATTTAATTGCTCCACAGCGTAGGTGCAGATTTGACACAGTGTAATAATTTGTAAAACGTACAAGCCATCACTTTTCATACGACCGACGAGATGTCTTCTAAATCTGACCATAAAAGCGAGCTTTTGTAATTGCGTATCCTTAGCGAAAAAATGATTGACAATTATTTTTTATTGGTGGTACTGGCAGCATCGAGTTGTAGACATTTTATTAGCAAAACTGTTCGATTTGCACTTTGGGCAATCGAATTCCCTTGCCTTTGGACGTGACCAGAATAATGTTTCAAAGTTGTGATCGCATGTCAAGAAATTATACGAAATTAAATGATAATTTTAATTACTTCTCTAAACTATAAAGTACATCCATTATTAAATCCTTAAAATGTAAATTTATAAGACAACATAACCTATGGTTCTTTTAGTTACCCTAAATCTGTAATGAATCAATTTACTTCATTCACAGTCTCACCGGGGAGTTCCTCAAGTCATTGAATAAGTGTTCGCTTAGACATTTATATGTGATAAAAACCTGGACAGTACAAGTGTGGTCTATCCGCAAAAACATCCTCATTACTAGACCTCTATAAAGGTCGTTTGAATAGGTTATAGTTATAGGAATGTCGAAATCTTCAAAAATTGCTGTAATTAATAGGGTAATATAGATCCAATAGAACATCCAAACGATGATAAAAGCGATATGCCATCGTTCACTATTATATAGGGCCACATATAATCGAATCAGAAATTAAGCCAACAATGTTAAATTAATTGATATGCCAGCTGTGTTCCCGAATTTTATTTTGAAATCTGTACAGCCCTTTTTTTAAAAAAGAAAATTTCAGGACGTAAAAACATCTTCAAAAGCCGACTTTTTAAAAAGCCATTGTGTGATTCAGAAATATTATCATCTTTCGATATGCATTGCTGTTGAAAACTCGAATACAAGTCCTAAAGTCTAAAAAGGTTAACTTGATCCATGTCATTTGTTAAGGTGCTTTCTATTTAATCGCTCAAAGTCACCTGCTTTCTATATTGCTTTGTTTACAATGCGTTTAGTTTTATAATAATATTCATTTTTTACCAGAAAGTCTTAATGTTAAACCAAAAAAAGAAGATTATGGTTCCCGGAAGGGAAATCGTTTGTCTTGATATTGAAGGAACACAAATTCCATTAATTTGAGTATATAAAGCAAACCTTCAACGGACTAAGTTTCCAAAAAAAGTTTACTTCCAAGCCGCAAATACAAATCAAAATAAATCTACATTTATTTGACAAAAACTTAATTAAATCATATGAAACTTGTCTTGTTTTAGGTAGAAGTGTGTATAGAACATTACAAACGGAAAATTCCCATGATAAGAGACTTATTCTATGATTGGGATCAGTAAATGGTCTTAAATTATTTCACGTTCTACCGCACTTGAAATTTATAGAAGCTCTAAAAAGAGGACATGAAATGGATCAATAGAATAAGTTTTGTAGTTGGAGGTCCTTGATTGAAAAAAAAAAAACAAAAAAAACTAAAAAAAGAATACCTACAGATTTTTATTTTTTTTATAACGTTACCGTTTTGTAAGCCTTACATTTTGAGCTAGTGTGATGAAATTTATATATGAGCTCCTTGTCCATGGATACCTTGTAAAAGTAAAAAGTGTAAATTGGAAATTTTTTATACTACTGTTCTGAAAAACGACGTTTTTAGAATTCTTGAAAAAGTGTCCAAGGAATATGATTAATTGATTACCTTTATTTCATCCATATAACAATTTTAGCCACACCCATTTTGGGCGGTTTCTTAAAGAAATGATCTTAGCTAAAAGTTTAATGAAAATATTTCGCAATTGTACCCAAATATATTTCGTCCATAGATCATTTGAACACATGGCACATTTTTGTGGGCGGTTTTTTTTTTAAACATGTTTACAGGATAATAAAACACTTTCAAAATCCGTAAATATCGAATACCACTTTTGCAACTCTACGAGTAGGGCAGTAGGGCAGTTAGTCAAGGTACAAGAGAAGGCAATCAACAATCAAGGCGCGTGGAACTTGGTGCAAAACATGCAGCAAGAATATTTTGCTTCATTTAAACAAATAACAGCTGCAATGTCATTATAAATGAATTTTGGAATAGGGGAATATATTGATTTTTGTCTATCTTTGACAAAACGATAAATATTTGTACTAGTTTTAGTGAATTCTAGTATTTTGAGTCAACTTTGTTAAACGCTTTTTTTGGAATTTGTGATCTGAAGAACATAACATATAATAATGTATTTTTCAGAGGGAGAGGTGAGAAATAAATGCAAATTGTTGGTATATAAATAATAATTTCAAAATAATAAAAACCATCTCACGAAAATAGCTCCCATAAAGCAAATTAAGATTAAATGAAGAAGTATACGAAGAAGAAATTAAAATAATTAAGAATATTTCCAGTATACTTGGGAAATTTATCACAATGAAGGAGTCGTCGTTGATCATGCCCCAAACTCAATGGAGGCTAGTTGTCCAAAATAGCTACGGTTGAATGAAGACTTGAAAAACTCGAATCTTCATTTTGTCATATTAAAACGCATGATTGCTGAGACCTCACGTTATATCGAAATCAGTGTCAATAAGAAGCCAAGAATAACATTTTTTTTTTAAATTTTTTTAATATATAAATTTGTTAATTTTGTAACTAGTTCTTACATACATTACAGCTAATCGCTATTTCTTGTAATTCAGTAACATATTTAAATTCTTTAACATGATTGCTATTCATGATAATGTATATTTTTTACTTACATATTGCAGTTGCAATTAATATCATATTCATTTTTTTAATTTTCCCTTTGGTAGAAATAAATTTTTATATATACAAATAATATAATTAATTATACTTTACTGGTTTTTGTTAGAAATAGTAAAAACATATATGTATAAAACAGATTTTGCTTAAGATACTATAAACAAGTTTCTAAAAGTATTTCTCACCTTACGTCAGATTCTTGAGTGTAAACTTTTCTGCAGAACGTTAGGATACCAGTAGGCTCTGTGAATTGATCATGGATGATGTCGTCAAACAAATCACGTCGTTGAATCTTATATTTACTTTTATAACAAATTGTATCTATGCAATTAATTTCTCTCTTGTTTCTTTTAACGGTTTTATATTCATTATGTTGACTGTGATTGTTATGAAGGTACTGATGATTAAGATGATGGTGGTTGTTAGCGTGTGCTATTAAGTGGGATGTATTAAGTTGTAATCGATTATGATTGGAATACTGTTGCAGGGATTGAAATTCGATTATCATCGTTGTGCGATGAGTATACTTTTGAAAAAGATCAAGGCATTTAATCAGGAGTGTTGAGGCGCAAAAGGCTAATGCATTTAGTATGTAACTTGCTGCTTGGGTCAAGTGTGGACTGGAATGGTCGGCATTCTCCGATACTGTCTGATAAATACTATAGTAGATAAAAATATTGATAGGTAAACTAATAGATAGTGATTTGGAGACATTCGATGATGTGCTTGTCCCGCGCGCTGCATTGCTGCTGGGAATTCCCCTGGAAACAGAATGAGAAACGCCTATTTAATTTAAAACTTTTTTTGCTGTTCAATGACTCAATGATTTATATACATAATTTGAAATAAATGTAAATTATGTAGATATAGTTGGAAAAATATGAATATAAGAATGTTTGTTCTGTTAATATAATAATAATACATATCTATATTGAATGTGCAATAACTTCCTAGAATATTTTAAGCAAACATGGTTGTCGTTTTTGTTTCAAATCCGACATAATATTATACGAGTTTGAAATTACAATCCTTTCACATTTTCAATGAATTTGGTGAAAAGGGGTTACGGAAATTTGATATGATTTCTAATAAAAGGAGGTAGGTTAGGTATATGTCTTACCTTGTTATTGAAAATAATTCTGTCGTGATCTACAGACACAAAGCAGATTTCCATGTCGAACTTCTCCTCGATTTCAAAGTGTAATTTATTTATTTTACTTCTCTTCTTACACTTTGATAACTCATATCTCTGTACTGAATAAGAATTATTCTTTCTTTTGAACTTTGAGAACTATATCCTACCCTAGTATGCATTTATAAATGCCAACATATTATGTTAACAGTCCTTTAGAAATTTACTCGAAGAGGGAATTTTACTGACACCTGTTTATTTATTGTTCGCTTATGGCTACAACTGAATTTATACTATAGCTGCCTATACATGACCTGCTTTTAATTTGATCCATGACTTGAAACAAATTAAACAAAAGGACCCCAATGTAGGAAATCATGGACTAAGTATAGGGTGTCCCATAATTTATGAAAAATGTAAATAAGGATAAATCTATTAAACGACAAGCTACAGCTACTACAGATTTTCGTTACACTTACATGTAAAACGACGAAGTCCAGATCAAGGATGAAATTCAACGTCCGGGGGAGTTTTTTTTTTAATTTCTCTTACAAGATTTGTTTTCTGAAAAAACTTTGATCCCAAGATTTTTATTGTTTCTAAGATTACTATGATAGGGGAAATAGTTATGGCCCAACTGTATCTCAACGGAATTTTCAGTTTTGATCAATGAAATCATTTTGATATATGTACATAAAAACCAATTTCATTAAAATTCCATATAATTAATGTCTTTTATGTTTGAAGATCAATAAGATCTCGTATGGCTGATACTTTATCTTACGATTGCCCTGCAGGGAAAGAGAAATTTAAGTACGACCCAGTCGTGCACCCACAACTTGAGCAGTGAATTTTTTTAAAAAGATTTAAGCATGTTTGCATACGAAATACACATTTTCGTAACGAAAGATATACCTAGGCGTTCGCTTATTGTACCGGGCAAAGATAAAAGAAGTTTGACCGTAAGTTTGCAACATGTCGTCTTCGATTATTTTAACATTCCGGCTACGACCAGTTGGAGCAGTTGAGGCTGGTAAGCCTTTTCCACCGACAACAACAGTAGGGATGCAGGAAACTAACTCCAGGTTTCGAAAATTAAATTATCTGATCAGACGAAGACCATTAAGACATAAACGGCACCTGTAAATAAAGAAAATAAAGTGGTTCTAGACCTGAAATTCTCTTTGATGTGGAGTTACACTCAGGTTGAGTAACAGTGTGGTGCAGTCTTATAAAGCTGCATTGACGGGACACACATTTTTAAACAAAATGGTAGGCAATTAAAGGTTCCTTTTCTTTTCAGAAGAAAAAAAACAGTTGCTTTGAAGTTTGTCTAGTGTAAATAAAATCATACATAATTAGGTCTGTTATGGCAGCGAAAGTTTCACTTTAAAATTATTTCATGAAACCCCACATTTCGTTAGCCCCGGTCTTCAAACCTGATTGCTCCTAATTTGTTATTACGGGGCTATTGGAAACAGGAAGTTTACAATATTGAATTATTTAAATTTTCATGCGAACAATATCGTTCTCTTGGTAACAACAAGTTAAAAAATTACATTAAATATAATTAAATTATTTTTTCAGTGAAAAAACGAATTATATAATTTCCAAAATAAGTTATTTGAGTAACAAAATTCAGCGCCCACTCTGTACAACGAGGCTGACATTTTGTTAGAAATGAAATAAATTGGAAATTGAGGAAAGTAACTTGATAAAATGGCTCCAAAACGTATTCATATTTACTTAAATAATGACTTTTACTTTTTGACTTCCGAGTTTTGTGGTTTAGTGTGAGATTTCAAAAAACTCCAAAAGAAAAATTCCAGGCAAATTCACGCTGCGTTAAGAAAATAAGGCAAAAGTTGGCCAAATATAAGCAGTAACAATTTCGTATGTGCAAAGCTAGTTTGCGAGATCTATCTTGAATTCGGCAGAGCAGTTATGTATTTATAAATGCTGTGTTTGAAAACAAAGAAACTATCGGAAATTTTATGACTGATGAGCTCACCAATCAGCAAAATATAAAACGAATCTTCATTTAAAAATATTTGAGGTAGTATTTAAAGACCTTACCTTAATTTCCGCTCACAAGTAGTGACTTAGTTCTACAAACGTGCATCGCAAAGCTCGAGGCTATTACCTTCGGACCGAACATACTAACGAGATATGTTTGTTAAGAACCAGGTTGTCTCGGTATACATACAGTTTGGTATACATATAAGATATTAGTGCAATGTGTTTTTTTAATCAAATCTACATCTCTACAGGTGTCTTGCACATTCTCTCTTTTATTTTTAACGTTATTGTACGATTTGTGTAGTATTTTCAAGTGGCCTAAATGTTTATCTATATTATATACTTAAATACTTACCATTTAGCACATGCACTGTTACACCTTTGCTTTTAGAATTCGACGGATTGCATTGATACTGGCCAGAATCAGATGGTCGAGCGGATTTTATAAGAAGAAATGAGGTGGTCGTTTCGCCTTTGTTAGTTACGACCGATACACCACCTCTTGGCGAATCGTAATTTATTATCTAAAAGAAGCAAAATAGAACAATATGTTAAATACTTTAGAATGAGAAGGCTACAATCCGCTGTGCGGATCGTTGAATACCCTATCCCATCCCATCCTTTAAATTAATATCCCCGAAATGTGGGCTTTATGGCGACAAATTATAGATAATGACGTTGTCACAACATATTATTCAGACAGTTTGACAAAATATTTTATGGTTCAACAAAAAACAACGTTTTTCTATTGCATATGCCTATCGATTCTGAGTCGATCCATATACTTTGAGTTATATGTAGCTATATTATTTCTCTATGTTACAAACTATTTATCAAAACTAATATACCAATATGGGTTTGGGTATAATTATCTTGATTTTTGGCAAAGAGATGTTATTACTTGAGCAGAACAGTAACAGGGATCATTCTTTTGGATATAGGAATATTCGTCCTTCATTCTATACAAAAGTCTAGTTCCAATCGGTAGTAAACAGTCGTTGCTCAACCACCATAGAGACATAATAAAGTGCTTGTTATAACTTATGCTTGTGCTTGTCTTTTACTTATATAATATGCAAATACCACATGGCGCAGCCGGTAATTGGTGTAATTAATATTGTTGTTCGGAAGACACGCGCTATCTAAGAAAAACACAAATTACACAAAATAAAAGTTAAAACTTGATTCTACGAAAAAAAACTAAATAAAGCGCTAAAAAGAACAACGTGGAGCAGACGAAGAGGTTAGACGTGAGCGATGGATTTTCCCAAACCGGAACATTTAAATTTGAATGGTAATTTTAAAGAAAATTGGAAAATATTCAAAACGCATCACGAAATTTACGCGACAGCAACCAAGACTGACAAAGAGGATGGGAAAATTCAGGTGGCGAGAATTTTGAGTTGCGCCTGGACGGATGCAATAGAGCTATTTCACACTCTCGGATTAACAGAGGATGAACAGGCTCAGTGGCGCGATGGTTAGTGCGATGAACTGCCGCGCAGGAGGTCTGGGTTCGATTCCCAGCCGTAGCAACACCTAAATGATTTTTCACTGGCCCTCCTCTCGTGATGATCTGACAAATCATCCGAGTAGTATCAATTGTCAAGAATAGCTTATCTCAACTTAGCCGTTCGGAGTCGGCATAAAACAGGAGGTCCCGCCATCGTGCAAGAAGTACACACGCACACATGAATGGTTGTGAGAAAGCTAGGCCCTGGGTACTAACGAGCCTGTTGCGCCAAAAATTTGTACTTTTTTTTTTTTTGAACAGAAAGATTTTACAGTGATCAACAAATTCAAAGAATACTGCATTCCACCCACAAATGTAGTTTACGAGAGGTACCGCTTCTACATGCGGAACCAAAAGGAAGGTGAACCATTTGAACCATTGCTCAGGGACAGAGTCGTCATTGGAATAGCGGATCGAACGGTGCAAGCACAGTTACTGAAGATTAGTGATTTGGCATTGGCGAAGACCATAGAAACGTGCAGAGTAGCAGAAATGACGGGGGCGCAGAGCAAAATTATGCAAGGAGAAGCAGGTGGAGTAAGTGGAATGAAAGCGGCAGTAGATACAGTGAAAAAAAATTCGGGAAGCAAATATCAGATAGATTCTCAGCAGCATAAAAGTAAAGTTTTTAATTTTTATTCTAGATGTAGGGAAGAGCAATGAGAAGAACAAATGTAAATTTGGCAATTACTCGCATTCGAGAGGGAAATGCCCGGCTTTCGGAAAAAAATGTGCGGTGTGCGGGATATCCAATCATTTTGCTGCTGTGTGCCACAAACGAAAAGAGGTGAGTGATGTTGCTGTGAGATATGAAAACGACGGTGATGGCGAGCTATTTATTGATTCGGTAAATGATAGAAACGTGAATAGGAACAGGAGCTGAATTGAAAGCTTGCTTGTAGAAGGCCAAAAGGTTGATTTTATTGTAGACACTGGCTAACAAGGGAATATACTGCCACTCTGTTCTTTCAAGGGCATTAAGCACAAACTAAGACTTAGAGGGCTTAGGCTTCAGGTGACAGGTGCAACTGACTGTAGGGCTACTCATAACCAATATAATCTTTCATTTGTTGTAGTAGAAAACGGTTGTCAGCCTCTATTGGGAATTGATTCGTGTATAAAGCTATGTGTGAGCTTCAGGTGATTTAGAAGCGTTCAAAAAGAGAGCATTTGATGTTGCCAACATTCGAGGATTTTAGGCATGAAATGCGAAACTTGAAATATTTCTCAGTCTTTGACTTGAAGGAGGGATTTGGGCAGTTACGGCTAGGTGAGGAGTCAAAAAATCTCACAGTGTTTAGTACCCCATACAGTGGTTGTTATAGATTTAATGTCTTACCATTTGGCATTAAGGTAGCACCCGAGAAAATTCAAAAATTGAACAACAAATATTTTGAACAGTTAAAATGAACATTTGTTTACATCGACGACTTAATTGTAGGTGGTAGAACGGCGGAGGAGCATGACTCGAATTTGTAAGAGTTCATCAGTAGAGACAGGAAACTGAACATGAAGTTTAACCCGATCTCACTTGACAGATCTCACGGCTCCTTGCCGAGCACTACTTTAGAAAAATGTTGTATTTGCATGGAATGATTACTGTGCGGGCGTGCTAACCAAAGTAAAACAGGCAATAGAAAAGGCAACCACCCTTTACACGTTCGATTCCTAACTCCCCACATTAATACAGTCAGATGCTTCTAATGACGGTTTAGGTTGCTGCCGATGCCGAGTCCCGCTATGCGCAAATAGAAAAGAGATGTTAGGTATAGTGTTTGCTTGTAAAAAAATTCACGAATATATTTATGGACGGCCAGTAGTCGTACAGACGGACCACAAACCGCTGGTTTCGATAGCAAAGAAACCACTAGGAAGTAATTATTCGACATGACTAAAGAGAATGAAAATTTAGCTATCGAGGAATGAACATAAAAGATAAAATTTATGAGGGCTTGTTTTCTACGAGAAAAAATTGTTGTACCAAAAGCACTCATACGTCATACATTAAATGCATTCATTACATGAATATCACTTTGGGATAACTAAAACGATCGCACGAGCCAATAGAACGTGATCAACAGGTGTGTTACTTGTGAAAAATTTCGAGCCTAAAATGAAGCACAGTCGGACAGACAGACATCGCTAGATCGATTCAGCTAGCGTTTCTGAGTCGATCCATCAGTCGATTAATCAGTCGTTGCTCAACCACCATAGAGACATAAAAAAGTGCTTGTTAACATCTAACCATATAACACGTCTTTTACTTATATATGCAAATACCACAATGCGAACATGTAGAACCACGAAAAAGAAAACACCAATGACTAGGCGCGCAGATACAACTGCACGAAAAGATAAATATCCAACAATATGGGAACCTTAGCTAACCAAATAACAGAAATTCACTAACAATTCTAACAACAAAGAATAAACTACCAAACTTATGGCATGTCCTGAAGGCTCCCGGATATTTTGGTCATTGGCAAATTAGGGCCTTTGTTATTTATAATATATACAAATGAACTTCTTCGCGTATTGGAAAAAAGCTCAGTTTTTTGCTTATGCAGACGACATAGCAATCGTTGTCAAGCATAAATGTCTCACAACTGCTACGAACATCATGCAACAGGAGTTTGATAAACTCTTAAGATGGTGCCATGACAACGGATTGGTGGTCAACGCAGATAAAACAAAATGTATGCATATTCGCTCACCTTTCCACCGTGATGTTAGAAGCATAAACATCTCAGGAAATAATGGATGTCCAACCAGCGGGAATACGACAAACTATAGAAATGGTTAAAGTCACAAAATAGTTAGGAATCATAATAGATGGCCGTTTTATATGGTAAGACCACATCAATAAACTGCGATCAAACTTGAAAAGTGCTATGTTTGCAATGGTATATCTTAAAAGAAATGCTTTTATCGAAGTTCAGAAGCAAGTGAATTATTCACTAGTGGAATACCAACTAAGATACGGGATCTTAGCATAGGTAAATGCTTCGGAATATCTTATAAATAAAATCACAAACATTCAGAAACGTCTGGTAAAAACAATTAACACTAATAATGCTTATTTCAAGGTTCTAGATGTCAGAGGTATCTTCAGAATGACAGCAATTCTAGAATTCTATGATGACTCTCTATTTCAACAACCAATACGACATAACTTAAACACACGAAGAAGAGCACAATGGTTTTTAGAAACTCTAGAGACATTTAACGTATACGGCAGAAGACAACTCATGTTTATAGTGCCAACTATTATGAATAAGTTTCCAACAAACTTAAAAAACATTCTAAATTATAAAAAAACGTAAAAAAGAGCTAAAAAGATATTTTATCAATATAAATTTTGTCCAAATATAATAAAACAAAATATTGTCCAAAACTGACCAAACTTAAAACTGATTATACTGATACTGATTATAGTACTTTCTAAACTCTGTATAATTTGAACTCATATGCTAATCACCTGCAGATAAGCAATCAGCTTAGCAGGTAACATATCACATTTTTATAACGTTTTTAATAAATAAATAAATAAAATAGCAGTAAATGTTAATTTCTTTTTTTATTCATAACCTATGGATCGCTAGCTACAAGACAAAAGAAAAAACATATGAGAAGGCTACAATCCGCTGTGCGGATCGTTGAATACCAGTGGCGTGGCGTGGAAAATGTTATATGGTAAGTCGGCAAAAATATGCACCTGCAAACGCTTTCTGAAATTATATTGTGTATTGCAAATCGCATATAAGTAAAGCAATTCAAGCCAATTTCGTATACTTCAAGTCATTAAAGCCAAAATTTACAATGAACCTGAAGTATAATAAAAGTGGCTTCGAAAGAAACCTTTTTTGGCAGATGCAAATGCAATACCTTTAAGAAAATTGATGGTAAAAAAAGGAACTTCACAAATTACTTTTTGTTAAATTAAATAAATAAATAAATACAATAATAAAAAAAATCCACATATAATATATACAAAAAAAGTTAAAAATAGGAAATATTAATGATAAGTAGGAATTTAAAAACAGCAAAAGTTTGAAAAAATTGTGAAAAGTTTTGCTAAACTGATTTTTTTATTTGTACTCTAAGTCTATTCTCCGATCTTTTTTAACATATTCTGCAAGAACTTTTTCATAAAAGTTAGGTCTACTTTTCATTTTTAAAAGGAGTCGCTTTTCTATTGATAAAAGTGCTAAATCAGAGATCCTGTTTTCTCCTTGAGAATTTCTTAAATATGTATGAATTCTTTTCAGAGTGGAAAAAGATCTCTCCACGGAGGCAACAGTAAGCGGTAGTGTTAAAAATAGTGCAGTTAATTTTAAAATTTGGGAAAATGTTTCACGCAATATTTCGCTTCTCAAATGGTTATAAAGTGCTAGAACGTCAAGTTGTTGAAGTGAAGATGTAGTATAGAGAACTTTTAGTTCATTTTTCAAAGCTGTGAAATCGAAAATTCCAGGAAAAAAATTAATCAGAGAAGATATTTTATCATCTGGGCTTGATAGTGCAAAATTACTGTATTTTGATTTATTAAGTAGATCCAAAAAAATTAAATTCGTGAAAGATTTATATCTTGTCTGAAGTTGGGATATAATATTGTCCATTATTTCTACAAGAAGGCGCTTATAGTGAGTTTTTAAATCAATATCGAGTAATCTGCGTTTTCGTGGAGGTTCAGCACAATCGTTTATGCTTTCAAAAATGGAATCAAATTTGTTTAGAAAGTCAGTACAAAGCCAAGACTCAAAACACTCGATTTCTCGCTTAGCAACTTCAACATCCGTTTGTTTATTTTGTATTAAATTAAACAATACATCGGTTTTAGCAAAAATCTCGGAAAGCGTGTTCAATATAAAACAAAACTCTTTCCCTTCTAATTTAAGCAATAAACTTTCGGCCATTGAAAGTGCGTCATTATCCCATTCTTTTGGATTGCCTAATATTTGGTTAAAAGTTTCAATTATATCTAATCTACAGTTACAAATAACGTTAATTATTCGTGAATGGTAATGCCAGCGAGTTTCTGATACTCCCGGCATGCGTTAAGCTTACAACTGCCAGTCAACCAAGTATATTTTTGGTACATGGATGCATTAAAATGCGAAACAAAACCATCCTTGCGCTTATAATCTATTTTCATAGAAGGAGTAGGGCGCCCTATCTCTATACCTTTTTTTTTTTTAAGAAAATTCAACTTACAAAAAGCATTTTCTTCCTCCAAAAGCAAATCTACCAAACAACAATTTACAGTTAATAATGCCATTATCTCTTAATAATTAGCTATTTGAAATTATCTGAATTCAACTGAAAATACCACAATTTAAACTTTTCACACTTTTCACTGTTTTAAATTTCTTTTTTATTGCACATCAATAATTACACTCAAAATTTTCTTTAAGTTACGCATCGCAATCTGCTTCATAACTAATTTTTTCCAACAGAAATAATCTAAAAGAAAAGACAAAATTCACCAATAAGTCGTTGAACATCGGTTATTTTTTTGCATAAGAAAGCGTGTGTTAAACAGAGAGGAGTCAAACACGGTGAACGATAAAGGGAAAACAAGGAAAGAAAACCAATTTGTTCTAGCCAGCCAGATATTTTATAACACGGCGTTTGTCGGGTTACACTTTGCTTTGTTTTGCTAGCGCTTTGCAGTTATCTTTCTTATGGGCTATGAAATATGTGGAGTGTGGGATAGAGAATAACCATGCAATGATGTGTGTATGTGTGTGCGTAAAGCAGTAGAACGATATGAAAGCGGATGACTTGCAGCAGGTTGAGGGGTTGTTGATAGAATTTGTGGCTTGCGTGCGCTGTGCAGGTGTGGGAAACACAAATATTGTGTTTATATGGGGATATTAAGATTCATGTTGCTTGTTTTATTGGTACATTGTTGAAAAGTAGAATTTCAAAAGGTAACTCGGTAGGAATCGAGTTATATGGACGCCTCGCCACTGTTGAATACCCTATCCCATCCTATCCATAAAAGTAAAATCCTCAAAAAAGTGGGCATGGCTTAAAACACGATGTGGATAAAATAGAAAAAATGATATAGTGACAACAAATTCTTCAGACTGCTTACAAAACACTTTTACGGTTCTACAAAAGACAAGGTTTTCTCCTGCATATGTTATGGGGTAGTGTATAAAAATGGTTTTTATATAAAAACGCAACCAAAAAGTGGGCGTGGGTTAAAAGGGTATATAGACGAAATGTTCATATTAATAATGTTAATGATTCTGCATAAAAAATATTTTTCGAAAAATTTAAAATTTGACCGAAAACAGTTTTTTATCGAAAACGCCCCCAAAAAGTGGGCGTGACAAAAAACTTTATATAGACGAAATATAGATATTAAGAATACCCAAAAAGTGGACATGGCTTAAAATACAGAACAAATGTCAGAACAAATTTTACGGTTCTACAAAAGACAAGGTTTTTCTCCTGCATATGTTATGGGGTAGTATATAAAAATGGTTTTTATATAAAAATGGTTTTTATATAAAAATGGTTTTTATATAAAAACGCCCCCAAAAAGTGGGCGTGGGTTAAAATGGTCTATAGGCGAAATGTTCATATTAACAATACTAATGATGATCAATACCCTATGATCAACATTTTTTCGAAAATTTTAAAATTTGACCGAAAAAGGTTTTTTTATTAAAAACGCCCCCAAAAAGTAGGCGTGGCAAAAAACTTTATATTGACAAAATATAGATAATTCGATTCTCTAAATATGCTGCTCGGACACTTTTTTAAAATTCTTTACGGTTTGGCCAAAAACTGAGTTTTTCTGAAAAGGGGGCGTGGCAGTGGGCGGATTTTAAAATTTTTTACACTCGTTCTGGTGACTCGGACAAGGAACCTATATACCAAATTTCATTATCCTAGCTCAAAATTCAAGGCCCAAAAATCGGTGACGAACAGACAGACGGACGGACGGACATACGGACAAACGGACGGACAGACAGACATGGCTAATTCGACTCAGCTAGCGATTCTGAGTCGATCCATATACTTTGAGGTATATGTAGCAAAATTATTTCTCTATGTTACAAACTTTGTATCAAAACTAATATACCCCTATGGGATAGGGTATAAAGATAGTCTTTAGATGATATAAATCCATAAACTAAGCATCACAATCAGTTTAGGTGATACCAGCATAATAACAACATGTTAGCTCTACTACCAGATCAGCAGGGTCCTACCCAAGAGTTCTAACAGATATTTTACACTCTTCTCTATAAAGATCAAGTACGACCATGTCATGAATACTGTTCTCATGTTTATAATTCGACCCCAAAACATTAAGTGAACTTATTGGATTACATTCAAAGACGAGCAATCCGCATTATAGACAATTTTTCCATCACTGCAAATATCCAACTTCTAGCTCAGACTTTAAGGAGATCTGTCTCTTTATTACAGATTGTTACATTTTAATGTCCTAATATACATAGTTGTAATCACAAAATAAGAAACCAACTTCCGGATAATGTAATTCTACTTAATTCCAATCTACGCCAAATTAAGAACAGATTCTATAAACATCTGCACAACTATCATCACGGGGCGCTTTTCGAGCTTTGTAGGATCGCCACATCTGGAAAACAAATATACAAAATACTATTTAATAATATTTACAGCCGTGAATATACCTATGAATATGGATAACGACCCCACTTTCGTCATTAAAAATAAACAAGATGTTCATCCTCTTTAATAACTCTCAAAGTTTGCTGTGTGTTACTGTGGAGTTTCATCAGATGGCTATGACCACAAAATGAAGCGTTAAACCACCCCTACTCTAATACTGAAACCCTTAATAACTAAATAGTTGCGATCGTTTATATGAAGAGTTATGGAAGAGATTGGTACTATTCTAATGCATCCGCTGGAAACTGCAGCTGCTGGACTAATAGGACGTATGATTGTCAAAGCAAATGAAAAGCTTTTTACGTTAAGAAAACTAAACTACATACAAATATCACCGACATGGTGGATAAAGGAGTTTTACAAATTGGGTGGAAAAAGAATTGGGTGCAAGAAGCTAAAAAACAGAAACTGATTGCATAGCTAATCAAAGAAAATTAAAAAATGTGGTCAACATTGCCATGTCCCGTTCCGCCGCAAATTTTATACACTCTGATAAGTATTCAGAGACAATAGCAATACCGGATGATATGATTTGATATAAGTGCAAACTATTTAAGGCATATAAGGGTTATATCATTCGTGTTATAGACTTTTGAAAAACAAATATCTCAATATACAAATCTCTTTATGACGTCTCTTTATGCCATGTTGGAACACTTTTTTGCCAGAACTGGATGGACTTGACATCAGTGATATATGGTTCAGTAAGATTGTGCTACATGTCACACCTCTGGTTAAGACAATTGATCTTTTAAAAGGAGAAGTTCAGTAATCCTGTAATCTCGAGAAATGGACACCTCACAGATACCTTAAAATATTTATGTTTATGCAGAAAAGTCAATAATTTTAGACGAGCTCAATAAGAATAGACAATTGGCTCGATAGAATCGATCGCTGCAAACGTGCTCGCAGTTATCACATAAATTAAATCCAACTTACTGGCCAACTGATGTCACAAAAATACCGAATTTGATCGATTTTTTATCGTAAAAGGTCTGCCGTCCAATCGAATCAAAGTTGAGTTACTCAGACTAACAAACGGGAAAACCAACTGGGAAGGCTTCAAAAACGATATTGAAAATAGTATTCGACTGGGTGTATCACTTTGATCCCTATTGGAACTCGAAGTCGCTGTTGACTCCTTTATCGATACCGTTCAAAAAGCAGCATGGAATAATACTCCTCAACAGAGCAAAATAGTGAGCTATAGTAATATCAAGTACCCAAGGGAGATAAAAGATTTGGTTAGACGTGCTCCCCAAGATAAGACATATTTAAATCGGTTGAGTAACTTGCTATAAATTCGATTAACATTTTAAAAACCATACAGTAAAAACTTTTCCGCAAAGCCTAACCGCTGGAAAGGAAAGCATTTAAGATACCACCCTTTAATAAGTAAATCGCTTAATATCTACATCAATAATATGTACCATATATATGTATGTTAATTATTATTTCTTTTCATTATTTCGAAATGAATAAAAATATAAAATTAGTTTTTAATCTCTTTATAAAAATAGTTTTAAAATTTCAAAATGATATTTGACTTTTAAAAAAAATACTAATAATACTACATTTAAAATTAAAAAGAGATCTATTTTAAAAGTTGACAAGCCATGCTCCTGAAGAACTATTTTTTTATTTACATATTTATTGAGGCATCAAAAAATTAAAAATTGAGTTTAAATCATCAGAATAATTGGAAATATATTTATTTATATTTCCAAATATTAGGATGGCTTAAAAGCAAAAATAAGAACATCCGGAATTAAAGAACTGTTTCTAACATGGCTGCTGAAAACTCTAAATGTTTATTTTGGACGAATTGAATTACACTTACTTCTCGAGCACAAACACCGACTGGTGAAAAGATGTATTCTTGTAGTTGGTAAACTGAATTGAGACTTAGCAAACCAACTTATAGTATCATTAGCATCAACATCAGTTTTTATCCCAAGAATTAAATAAGTTTTGCATTGCTCACCGAAATGAGTACAGATTTTGTTAGCCATTTTTATCTTGAAAAATCGTTTTTTTTTTCTTCTCATTCTCGCTTTTTATGATTTCAAACTTTATGGCTACAATTCTAAATTTTTGTTTTATTTGAGCCTACACAATACCAGAAACATTAAAATATCGATAAATATTTTAATCGAAACTCACTCACTATAATAAAATCCAAAAAGATATTGTTTTTTCATATTTTTAGGTTTTTTAACTTTCTCTTACAAAGAGAAAGATATTGTTTTCGTGAAAATTTTTGACCTCGAGATTTTGATTGACACATTACGATGATAGCGGAGCCTAAAAAAGTGGTTTTTGGAATTCCGTCCGTCGGTCCGTCTGTCCGTGATGGTCTCCCCAGCCTTAACGGCTAGACCGATTTTCTTCAAACTTCGTATCCAAGCTTATTTTAGTCATAATTCTAGGCCATTTTTTTGTTTGCTTTGAGCCATGTTAATAAGGGTACCTGCCATATAAAAATTACACATAACCTCAATTTTCTCGAAAACGGCTCTAACGATTTTGATTAAACTTTATATATACTATAACCATATTAGTTCCAACAAAACTGCATGCCCAGTTTTTTTGAGAAAATCCATATAACGGATTTTGTCATTTAGGCCATATAAGGAAAATTGATAATTTCTCGCAAACTATTATGTCAAATTGAATGAAATTTAATATATATACTACTATTACAGCTTGAAGCAATTCCACATAATTAGTTTTAGCCCAACTATCAATAAACGGAATTTTCAGTTTTGGCCAATAACAACAAATCATTATTATTCCCATAGACACCGATTCCTTCAAATTTCTTAGTAAACGTTCGTATAATAACATTTCAACATTATTCATATCATTTTAAGCATTAATAATCAAAATGCGTACTATTTGATCTAACACCCAACTCGCTGTGAAAGAGAAAGTTGCGTACGACCCAGTCGTGCACCCACCACTCGTTCAATGTTTAAATTGAAAATCCGAGGAGATATTTCGATTTATGGGAAGCCAAGTATTCGCCAATATAACCAAAAGCTCGTAAAGTAGCTATTGCGACATCGCTGGCAACATTTAGTACCATCTATACAAACTGATGTGACAGATTTATTGTGATTGGCCTTTCTTACTTAACCGCTATCGGTATAGTACCCAAAGATCAGAAGTGAAGAGCACCATGTATTATTAACGATACTATCCTGTTGAATTAACATTTAACAAACCAATGGAACAGATGCTCCTACTCCAGAAATAACATCACGCAAATACGGTCTCTAAAAGAGGAATTGGTTCTACGATGTTAATAATTCCCCTTTTAGAAGTATGTTAAAAAGGTTAAAAAAAAAGTTAAGTAGCCTAGCACTTTAACGATTATACACAAATCTAAAAGTTGTTGTTTCCGTTTCCACAAATCCTTAAATTGGTTGCCCTTGTTGCGTCTTGCGTATTCTCCTAATACTAATGCATAAACCGACTGCTGGGACAAATTACTTTTAAATTTATTTTTCGAATTCTAAATCCAGTTCAATTACAAACTTTTAATCTATCATTCATGTTCATGCCAGTATTCTATCGATGATTGCTGGCTCGAAAGGCTAACGAAGTAGGCTTTCAAATATTTCCATCTGACTTATTGATTGCCATCATTAGCTCCTCGAAAGTCGATAGAGGTTAAAATAATATCATTTGCCAAAGTTTTAAACAAATTTTTTGACAGCCAAAGCAAATTGCAAAAGTTAAATTCATGACAAGGATGACGAAAATGAAAACTCGAAACTTTACTCCGCCGTACCTCTTGAATCTAAAATTTGACATAAGATACGTAGACGATACCAAAGAAAGACAAAAAGGCATAAGGAAAGAATGGTGAACAACAGAACGTAAAGAGGTCCCCAAAGATTCTTTAATGATGCGCTGGACACTGGATGGAGGAAAAAAAGAAAATAGTGACACAAAGCAATAGCCCAGTACGGATTATCTACATGCTTTGTACATAGTTTGTTGTTTTCAAAACCTCCGCAATATCTATGTGTTCTCTTTTCTAAATTGTTTTCAAAGACAAGGGAGGACATACATTAAATTGATGGCATTAATTTCTATTTAATTAGAACAATTCAACAATGTATTGGAGCAGCCGAAGGAGAAGAAAGACTGTGTGAAGTGTGAATCCCATGAAAAGGGTTTCCAATTCCTAACTAGCATTTAATTTTAATTAGGTGAATAAGATTCACTTTTACAACTTTCGTCCTTCGTGTAGATACGAGCTGGACATAACTATGTAAAGAATTCCTTAATGATTGCTCGGATCCGTTTCGAGACAAAACTTTTCTAATAATTTATTTAAAAGTGATATTAGCAAAGTTTAGTTGATTACAATTTCATTCAAAGGATTTATTTGTTTTCGAATATTTGTTGTAGTTGGTTAAACAGATGTATTTTAGTTTCTCTATTTAAAATAATGGTCAATATGTAAAGTACTTTTAATTAAAATTTTTTTTTTTTTAAATTCTGACCTGCCTAAGCAGTAATATACACATCGACCTAAAAGATCTATTGTGCTTGCCGTCAGATGCTTTTTAGGTTAGTAGCCCTTCTACTTTCCTAATGTAGCTGATAATACTTTCAGCCGAAGATTTCCTCAATTCTTCGGGACTTAAGAATTCCCTGAAGAAAGATTCTCTTCTCATACCGTAAAGGGCCGGGCATTCTCATATGATATGCTCGGCTGTTTCGTCTTCTTCTAGACATAGTCTGCACTCCGGTGAGTCGACTAGACGCATTTTGTTTAGGTGATATCGCAGACCGTGATGACAGTTAGGTAGCCTACTAAGTTTTTGATATCGTCCCTGCGAAGATTTAGTATCTTGTCGGCATCTGATTTGAAGGGCTGAATAGCTCTTTTGGCCTGTCTTAGGCCTGGGATGTTTCCCCAGTATGAAACACATCTGTTTTGTTCCCAGTTTTTTATGACTAGATTTATGGCTGATTTGGGGATGGCACAGAAGGGTTCAGGTCCAATGAAGGGGGTTTCGGAACCTTTTCTGGCTAGTTCATCAGTTTTTTCGTTACCTTCAACTCCCTTATGTCCGGGGACCCACCATAGTTTGGTTTTGTTCCTGGAACTGAGTGTTTGGAGGGAGTTGAAGCAGTGTAGTACTGATTTGGAGTCAATGATGTGTGAGCTAAGGGCTTTTATAGCTGCTTGACTGTCCGTGAATATATGGATGTTTGCGCCTTTAATACCTGAGTTGTGTATTAGGTTTGCGCATTCTTTTATGGCATGGAGCTCAGCTTGGAATTCACTAGGGTTTTTTCCCATAGGTATTGAGATGTTTTTATTTGGTCTTAAAATTTTCTTGATCGACATTAGTAAAAATATTAACAGAAGATAAATGTAAGATAATATACAAACATTCAAAACTATAAATTAACCTATATATTGTTTCCAATATCGAATATTACAAAAGTCTCATAATTTTAGTAGAATAGTTGAACCGCATTCCAATGGTGTAACATTAAAATGCATATTATCATAAAAAAAAGAAGTTTTTTTTAGCACATGTGATATAGGTAAACTGGTATACTAGTCCATACGAAAATTTTAAGCTAGGATAATTTCTTCAAGTGTAATACATTATTTTACGCTAATCTTGGTGCAATTTTCATACTTAGTTATGTTAATTTTTTTTTACAATCATTCAATATTTCTTTTTTTAGGTTACTTATAGATTTTTCTTTTCAAATTTTATTAGTGGTAATCTGTCTGCGCTTTTTGTGACAGGATAATTACCAGATAGAAGAAGACAAAGGTTTATATTTCACATTTGTTGTTTTAAACTCTTTGTCAGAAGAAATATATTTCCAAATAAAAACCTTAAAACATTATGGTTTTATATAGCTAGTATGTTTATATGTATATTATATGAAAATGAAGCTTGTGAATTTCAAAATATTTTTATTCCTTGCGAGTAGATATAGATGTTAACGCTCAAAAAACACTGTTAGATCGTATCCATATAAACAAAAGAGATGACTTTACATTTGTAGCATTCTGTCTTACTACCATCCACAACAAACGTAAGAAGGAGGGTATAGATCTGACTTTAGTACTTTGATAGGATGGGTTTAGGTTCAATAACTGAATGATTTTTTTAAGGTATTTCAGATCGCCTACAAAGTGGGCCAAATTCACCGATATCATCATCTTTCTTATCAATGACTAATAACTAATAAGACTACGAAACAAGATAAGAAATCTTTATAATAGAGCCAAAACTGCGAATAACAGAGGATGATGAAGACTGTTGTACAGATGCGTCGATTGTCGCCCTAAAAACTTTTTTTTTTTTCAAAAATACAAAAGTGACTCCGTAAAATAGGTTAGGGCGTCAAACAATAGCATAAATTTAAAGTTTGAAATTTCGATCAATAAATTGCGATTCAGTTGAATCGGCATTTATATATATAAATACATACAAATATTCAACTTACTGCACTATTGTGATTCCAAAATATGTACGCTGGCGGTTCCGGTGAGTTGAGAATAACACACGTCAGATTAATTGTTGAGCCGCTTTCAATGTACAGATCTGGAGCACCAATAATCTCAGTCGATGGTTCTGCAAAAAAAAATTTAAAATTAAACAAACATTTTAAATGGCGATTTTTTTTAATTTGTATTATTTTTGTACGCACTCTTAATGCTGCAGTTTTCATACAGAAGGTTACAAAATAACCAATAGAATTAAAATAAAGACAGTGTGGGCGGCAATGAGGTACATTGCAACTGCCATAGGCACCTTTTTAAGTCTGGAATATTTATTACCCGAGTGTGCTCAGTTAAAAGCTTTATTTTAATTTAATGCTCTCCAAATGCAAAACGTTGTTATAGTTTTCGTTCACCTTTATACCCTGACCACGAGATTTTTGGCTGGTTTTTTACGTCTACACCTGAATTGTGAAGACTTAACAGTTCAACAAACAAAAAGTCGGAGTGTATGTGTTTATATACAGGCATACGAATACGAATTTCGTCCCGTAAATTTAATAGCGAAATGTTCTAAAAGGTTGGAAGATAAATTGTATTGTCAGTTCGTTGGATATGCACTTTAGTTTGGTTGGAATGAATTTCTAAATTTCATCTGCATTTGCGGGTAATGATATTGCGCTGCTATCGATTGACCTGGCAAAATGCCAAAACTATTAATACGTGTTAGTGGGAAATGCGATGCATGTACATTATGTATTTATTAGGAAAAATGTTAAAAAATCATGTGAACATTTTTGGTATTACTCACTACATCAATTATACGTCACGTCTAATGTTTAACATTTTTTTTTACTAGTAGGAGTATCAAATAGCGTTACATTTAAGATTTATTCCTTGACGCATAAATTCCTTCTATTATGCTTGTTATATTTTCGTTATGTACGTATGTACCTACTCTTTAAATGCCTCTTAAACTTTTAAAGGAATATGTTTGCACTTTTTTTTTATAAATTTTTAAAATTTAACTAAACAAATTTAATTGTATAGCATTACTTCTCGTTGGGATACAGAGAAAAGTCCCAAATTTAATTCATAAGCAGCAATGCTAGTATTCGTTAACAAAAATAATTTATTCGAAAAAAGGACTCGAAATACGTATTCAAGTGAAAAAAAACATATGAGGTCTACAATCCTCTGTGAGAATCTTTGAATACCCTATCCTATTCCGTCCTTAAATTAAAGATAATTACATAAAATGTTTTTTTAAATAAATAAAGCCGTTTTCTTCTAAAAACGGCCCCAAAAAGTGGGCGCGGCAAAAAAGTTTATATGGACGAAATATAGATACAAAGATTGTCCTTATATCTTGTTTAGAAAATTTACGTTTTTCTTCTAAAAAGTGGGCGGTAAGGCCTAAAATCGGTAACGAACGGACTGACATGGCTAAATCGACTCAGCTAACGATTCTGAGTCGATCCATATACTTAAAGGTATATCAAGCTAAATTATTTCTCTATTTTACAAAATATGTATCAAAACTATAATATACCCCTACGGGATAGGGTATAAACATTTGAGAAGGCTAAAATCCGCTGTGCAAATCGTTTAATAACATATCCCGTCCTATGCTTAAAAAAATGTCCGCAAAAAGTGGGCGTGGATTAAATCTGAATTGAGTTATGCAATTTAGAAAGTGACATTAAAACACTTTATCTTAATTTTTTATGGTTTGACAGAAAACGACGTTTATCTAATGCATTTGTTATGGTGTACGGTATACATATACTTTTTATAGGAAAAAGTTCCAAAAAGTAGGCGTTGGTTAAAACGATCTTTACACGAAATTTTCATATTAATACTACCAAAGTTAACGCAATGCACCTGGTCGTTGAACTAATGGTGAGACAGCGAATCATAAAAGATATAACTGATATAACATTTGCATGCACAAACATGCTCCGAAAGTCCTGGTTCATTTGGATCTGGTTACATACATACGCATGCTACCGGATACACACCTGCATGGCATATTTAGCGAATCCGCAATTAGTATTAGGCTTCCGAATGCCTCACCTCAGAAAAATTAAAATTTTTGGCGCAACAGGTTCGTTAATAGCCAGGGTCTAGCTTTTTCTCACAACCATTCATGTGTGCTTGTCTACTTCTTGTAGGATGGCGGGACCTCCTGTTTTATGCCGACTTCGGACGGCTAAGTTTATTTAAGCTTTTCTTAACAATTGATATCACTCGATACCATCGTGCCACTGATCCCGTCATCTCACTTCAGATAGTTATTCTTATTCTGTCCGCAACGCGACTACTAGCTGCCTACAGCTACGTCTTACTCGTGATATAATATATGTAAGTCGAACAAGTTAGGCCTGAGCTGGCTTTTGCATTTTTTTGATATCCTCGCGAAGGATATCTTTTACTCCAAGGTTTGTGCATCAAACGTTTTTTCGTTTTTTTTTTTTATAATTTCTGAAAACCCCTTCAAGAAGTGGGCGAATAGTATAGTGACGAAATGCAGATATTGAGATTGTTTAAATATGCTGCTCAGACTTTTTAAACAAAATCAAGATTTTTCTGAAAAGTGGGCATGTTAGTAGGCGAATTTGAAAAATGCTTACGCTTGTTCAAGCTGGAAGCAACAGAATACGCTGGCCGTTCCAGTGAATTGAGCAACATAGAGTTAGTCTACCAAATCGTTTATCTATTTATCATGCCTTGGGGTAGGATATACCTACAAATGATTTTTTTGTACAAAAACCCACCCAAAAGGGAGCGTGGGTATGATCCATAGATGAAATCTTCATATTAATAATAATTTTTTATTTTTTTTTAGTCAAACGGTTAAGAATTTTGAAAAAGTAGACAATCTCAATGTCTAAATTTTGTCGTTTTTAGTAAAAAAACCTTTTTTGGTCAACTTTTCAAAAATTAATATATAAATATGATCATTTCGTGCTTATACCATTTCAACACACAGCCACTTTTTGGGGGTGTTTTCTTAGAAAAACCATTTGTATACCCTACCCCAAGGCATATGCAATAGAAAAACGTTGTTATTTGTCGAACCATAAAATATTTTGATAAATTGTCTAAATAATATGTTGTAACAATGTATTTTCTATATTTCATCGCCATAAGGCCCACATTTTGGGGATACAAATTTTAAGTATGTGATAGGATACGTTATTAAACGATCCGCACAGCGGATTGTAGACTTCTCATATCTTTTTTTTTAATAAAAACACCTTAAAAGTGGGTTTAAAAAAAACTTTATATGGACAATATATAGGTATTGATATATCAGACACTTTTTTTAAAATACTTAACAGTTAGGCCTAAAATAACGTTTAATTAAAATATCTGCGTGTCAGTGGGCGGATTTTAAAAATGTTTACACTTTTTCTGCTTAGTCGGACAGAGACCTATAAACCGAATTTCATCACTCAAGCCCAAAATTTAAGGGCCAAAAAGACGGACGGACAGACAGACAAACATGGCTAGATCGACTTATCTCTTTATTCTGATTCGATCCATATACTTTAAGGTATATTGTTCAATTATATGTTACACATACATGTTATTATATGTGTTCGCATTATTAGTATCGTAGGTATAAGCGATTTATAAAAACGAATAAAATTATGTGAAAGATATTTACAAATAGAATAACACTTTTAGCGTTAAGAATACTTGCAGCCAACATACTTCTTTTCTTGTTTGAAATATCATAAAATTGCTGGTAAAGTTAAGTAATATTTCATAATAAAAAAAACTCAATTTGCAGAATTTATATAACCTGACAAAAATCGCATGTATACTTCTTCTACTACAAGTTAATACAAAAATGGACTTAATGGAATACAGCGTAAAATGATTTCTCCCATGCAACTTGTTTCGTTAACCTTTACCGCATACCATTTTCGCTGTATCTGACATGTCTTGCAATGAGTTCCGGTATATGATAAATTAATACAAATTTTACTGGATACCATTGTGCTTCATTTCGATTTGATTATTCAGCAGAATCGTATTCGGCTACAACAAATTTACAATATCAACTGCAGCATCTGCAGGAAAAAATATTCAGAAGGATTTTTGTTCCATATAGGATTGAAGTGTATGAGGGAATATGCTTTCATCCATAAAGACCTTTATAAAAATGCACCCTCAATAAATCACGTCGAACGAAGTTTTAAATTTAGTTGACTTCTCAACTATCTGTTTCCAAAAAGTATATGCATGTGTATAAACGTTTGTTCGTTATGACATGACTGCAAAACTGGATTGATCTGAGTCTGTGAATAAATCAAATCCGAAATGACATTTTGCTGCAAACGAATTAAAAGTTTTATGGGACTATTAGTGCTACAAAAATTAATAGGGTGTTTCAAAATGATTTAATTTGTTTAAAGGGTGGTTAATTTTTCATTGAAAGTTGCCAATCATATGCGATGAAAAGCTGGTACTGTATTTGTGTAATTTATTTATAAAGTGAAAAATAAATATATTAAATTGTGATATTATTATTATTTAAATAAACGAATTATGTTACTTGTATAGTTTCTTAGAGCTTATTCTATTTTCAGACTCTGAAGAAGGAAAAAATATTATATTATATAAATATTTAAATGCTTAGAACTAGGTAGACAACGCCAAATCTATTAAACTATGTAAAAATCGTTCTGGGAATACTCTATTTGTCAACAAAATTCGGAAAATTAAGTAGTAGTAGTAGATTTATTGAGACTTCAAGATTTTTACAATAAATATTTTTGTCTTACATAAATTAGTATTTATAAGGCCGACTTGGAATTGGTCTGGCTGTCACAGAGAGATTTCAAATTTGACATGGTTTGACTATAAAGAAAGGTAATAAAACTAGACAGTGTTCAATGAAGTTATACATGTTCGCTCAATAGAAACATGACAGATCGTATGGGACTAAGAACTTAGAACTAGGTAACAATATAACAGAGAGAAAAGAAAAAATAAAAAAAATAAATAAATAAATAACCTGTGCACCAGTCATACCAAACTGCATGAAAGGTGAAACAGAAGATGTATGTTTTAAAGAACTAATGCTTAATGAATATAATAAATCAATTAATAAATCAATTTTGCAAATGCTATTGGATAGTTATTATTTATAGAGGTGATAAAAGAAAATATGAGGAATCCATTTACAATGTAGGGGTATGGATAGAAATTATGATATGATTTATTAAAAGTATTATATATACTTTAAAAAAAAATATAATAAAATAAAATAAAATATGTTCATTTCTGGATTATGACAATCATTTAAAAAGATATAAAATTTTAAGATAAGCTTACATTACTAAATAATTTAAATGTATTTAATATCTTTTACTCTTGTTTACATTATTTATATAAAAGTTAGTTTAAAGTTATTTATTATTGGTTTGGGTGTTATTTAAATGTGATCATAAACTTTTTAGTTATCCTTTTGCGAAATGAGGGTTTCATCCTCTATAGGTTAGGACACTACTTTTCTTGTAGAAGTTGGGTAAGAAATGACAGTCATCATCCATCTCGAAGAGAGGTGTGGACCGTTCATTGAGGATGCTAATCGGAAAAATATAGTATCTGTCAAGTATCGAAAAACGAATGCTATCGTTATAGATATCTTGGATAATGTTATTATTGTGATGTCTAAGGTTGGGAAGTCTTGATTTTGCTATGTTTGTAAGATACGATTATAGTGGTACACATTCGGAAAATGAAACATACTATATTATAGACCGAAATGACAATTGAAGTATTCCAAATTGAAACATTTTAGTCTCATCATAGTATAGCACTGAAAAACATTAAACAAACTTAAATATGTTCGCTGTGCGAAACTTTTACTACTTAATTCTTTCACATTCTTAAATTATATATTTGAGAGCACACACAAATTACCATGTTACGTATAGTATCTCGAAAACGGACCGCCACATTTGTGTTGGCTGGTACGGATGTTAGTGAACGACTGGGTCGAACTTGCTAATTTGGAACCTAGCATTTAACTACTAGGCATTTCATATCCGTTATATAGTAGAAATGCAGTCAATATTAGGGGTATAACCAAAAATATAATAATAATAGTGACTTAAATTCAAATCAGTAAAGATGTAAATGCAGCAGAAAATGGCCAAAATTAAAATAAGATCTGAGACGAAAAAATAAGGCTAAACAAAGTAAATCGCATTATTAAAAACACCAATATTTATATATACAATTACATAATTACATTCAAGAAGACAAAATTGTTTACAAGATTTTAATGATTTTTTAAATTTTTTACTAAACACGAAAATCCGGTTTTTCGATGTCTTTAAAAAACAGGGAAGGTATGTAGCTTTTGTTTAAAAATCTAAGGATGTTAGTCATTTAAAAAAATGTTGATATTACCAAGGCCGTAGGTAGGTAGGTACCATTAGTTTGAACCTATATTGCCAATAAAAATCAGCAAAGAGCGAATGAAAATATCGCTGTGTCCCTTAATATGCCCGAACGACAAAATTGGCGAAAATATTTGAACTCCAATTTCGTTTAGCTCCCTGTACTCTTCCAATCTAAACATTTTTGAAAATATTTGTAAACTTCTATCACAATAGATACAACTTTAAAAGATTTCAATAGGAATTCATATAACTATTTTATAAATTAATATTGAAAAATGGATAAAATGCTAATTATAATAAAAAGTCCTTAAACAAATAAAAAGTAAATGAGTGTTTATACCCTGTCCCACAGGGGTATATTAGTTTTGATACATAGTTTGTAAGATAGAGAAATAATTTAGCTACATATACCTTAAAGTATATGGATCGACTCAGAATCGATAGCTGAGTCGATTTAGCCATGTCTGTCCGTCCTTCCGTCCGTCCGTACGTCACCAGTTTTTGGGACTTCAATTTTGAGCTAGAAGGATGATGGCAGTGGACGGATTTCAAAAATGTTTACACTTGTTCTGCTGGGAGCAACAAAGACCACGTGTACCAAATTTCATCATTCTAGCTCAAAATTTAAGGCCCAAAAACTGGTGACGGACGGACGGACAGACATGGCTAAATCGACTCAGCTATCGATTCTGAGTCCATCCATATACTTTGAGGTATATGTAGCTAAATTATTTATCTATGTTACAAACTATGTATCAAAACTTATATACCCCTATGGGATAGGGTATAATAACAATTATTATCGGATTAATCCGTCAACACAAATGTTTATCCAATTTATATTAGCAGCAATATATGCCATATAATACCAAAAAAACATATGAAAAAAACATATTAATATCAGCAAAATGTAGGCTTTATGGCTATGAAATATAAAATTGACATTGTCATTGTGAAAATCTTTTATGGTTCGATAAAAAACAACAAATGTTCATATTAACTTTATTAAAGTTTTTGCATGTTTCGAAAATTTGAAAATTTAACTGAAAAAAGTTTTTTTTACTAAAAACGCACCCAAAAAACTTTGTACAGATAAAATATAGGTATTGTGATTGGCCCGTCATACCTAATTTTATTATCCTAGCTCAAAATTGAAGGTATAAAAATTTATGACTTATAGACAGACGGACGTAAGGACGGACGGACAGACATGGCTTAATCGAATCGGGTAGTTATTCTGATTCGATCCATATACTTTAAGGTATATCTAGCTAAATTATTTCTCTATATTGCAAACTATGTATCAAAACTAATATACCCCTATGGGATATTTATTTATTTATTTATTTATTTATTTATTTATTTATTTATTTATTTATTTATTCATCTACGGATATAAATCTTACAGATTACTAACAATTCATAAAAGTTATTAGATAACAATATAAAAGATAACTTAAAGCTAATGTACAATGTTTCGTAATTTCATTTTAAATTCCAATCTGTTTATTGAGAGATCAAGTTCATTACATTTAGAATTAAAAAGTTGTATACACCTAGAAAAAGATTCATTGCAACCATAATTGTATCTATGTTTGGGATTGTTAAAAAAATGACGAAGACGCAATCTTCTCTCCGGAATATATATTTCAAAGTAGGTAAGAATTTGTGGACACTTAATACGATATGAAAATACATCATGAACAAACAATATACACTGAACAGAACGTCTTTTTTCTAATGAATCAAGACCAATCAAGGCACACCTAGATAGGGTATAACTATGTCGATACGAAGATAGTTTGAATTGCTTGAAGGCGATGAATCACTTCTGTGTAACGATTTGTTAGTAATAAACTTAGAAAACACCCTGTAGGCATTTCTTAACGTTTTCAGCGTCACAGTTGTATAGGACAAATTAAAATCAGCAGGGCACAAACATTGACGTCAATGTCTGCTTGAAATTAAAATACTCCTCAGAATCAGAAGCCTTTCTGAAAAGAAATCGCTACCCTTTCGACCTCCGTGATGTACCCTCGCAAATAGTATACCTTCAACGAATACAAATACTTGCAAAGAGTTTTTCCGTGTTCATGAAACGAAAATATGTATATTGGTATGGTCCTTCATTTATTTTGTACAGTCAACTGAAAACAACGGACAAATTTATCATTCTGTATATTTTTGATGATGAACAGTGTCCAAAAGAAACACCCTTTTGCGTATGCAAGCATTACAATACACCTACAATGTACATAGGTAAAAGTGTTTGTCCTTCACAGAACTGGTGCATTTGATAACAAGTTAAATATACACGAAGTCATTTACATGGATACGCTTTTATTGGGTACACCTATGAGCAGATAGGTGTGCATTTTAAAATAAACACAGCTATACTTCATATATAAATATTTATCTTAAGAATATTTTGGGTAAAATATTTGTCTTTAAAAAAAATATAAATAAAATAGAATTGATACAAAATATCAAATACACCATGCAATGTACTGCAATAAATTTAAGTATTTATTTTCGTATAAATCTTTGAGGCAGTAGATTCTCAGAAAAAATTCTAACTCTCTACATACAAGCCAACCAAATCACAAAAGGAACCAAAACATGGATCTGCCACCGCATGAATACTAGAAACTGGGGATCTTTTCAACGACATAGAGTGGCATATGGATGGTTCCAAATTTGAATGGGGTCTGGTATATACAAACCTAACCAAACAAAAGGAGGACAATTGAATATTTGAAAATACAGGTACCAGTTCTGCGTGAAGAGATTTCAATTAATTTTAACGATAATAAGAAGACTACTGGAATGTATTTAAATAAAGACGACTAAGTTTAGTGCATGTTTTCAAGCGGAACTTCATATAACTATGAGAATACTTTTAAAGATCTCGTCTTTATTGTGCTTCATAAAGAAGAAAATATAAAATGTCTCTAGGCACACTAAACTTTTGGCAATAAAGATTACAGCTTGTTGTATTTATTCATTTGAACCAACTATAGCCGCTTTTACAATAAAAATATTTGTGTTTTCTAGTGATAGTATCTTTTATGAAGGACAGGAGGAGGCATGGTTACTCGCCGAAGCTCGTCAGATAAGGCTATTCTTTCCCACGTACTCTGTATCCTTGGTCTACACACATTTATATCGTGCAAATATTGTTGATCAAATAGAAAAAGAGAAAGAAGACAAATACTCTACTTAGACTTTAGAGGGACAAAGAAGATAGGATAGAAATAAAAGGAGAAACTGAAATGAAAAATCGATCACTAACCTAAACCATTATCACTGAAAATTTAGGATACCCTAGAAATCATAATAAACCCCAAAAATAAATCTTATCCACTTAAACATAACCTAAAATATCTAACACAGGATAAAATCCATTCCCGATTGCTTTCATCTGTAATGGTTCGTTAAGAATCCAAAATAAGCTATTTGTTGATGGCTAAGGTTTGCCTGTTCATCCCAAGTATCAAATAACACTTCCAATGGCTATTCTCCTGGCCAAGTCTGTGTTAATAGCCCTTAAGTTCCTTTCAATCATACCTGAAAAGTCACAAAGAATAACTATCAGTCTATGACTGTCTAAGTCGTATAGTTTATACTGTCCCGTTATATCCGTGTCGATCCACAAATGGATGACCCGCCCTTCCTCCACACACTAATAGGTAAGCAAAATTACATACTTATCATATTAATGTAATTAATTTTTTTAACTTACATTTATTTTCAAGCTCAGACGCTTGTAGTGCGAGTTTCTCTTTTTGTTTGGAGCACGATAAGAGTTCGGTATATGAATTAATAATAATGAAACACTTGACCGAGCATCCTGGGTATGAACCGATTTATGCCATTTTGCCGTTTAAAAAGAGAATTTGTCAATAAGATGTATTGTTTTCTGTAAAAAACATATTAGAGGCTACAATCCGCTATGCGGATCGTTGAAAACCCTATCCCATCCCATCCTTAAAATTAATATCCTCAAAATATAGGCCTTATGGCGATGAAATACAGAAAATGGCATTGTCACAATATATTGCTCAGACAGTTTCTCAAAATCTTTTGTGGTTCGACAAAAAACAACGTATTTCTATTGCCCATCCTTGGGATGGGGTATACAAATGGTTTTTGTAAGAAAACGCCCCCAAAATGTGGGCGTAGGTGAAAATGATCTATGGACAAAATGTTTATATTACCATTGCGGAGGTATTTGCATTAAAAATTTTTTCGAAAGTTTTAAAATTTGGACAAAAAGCGTTTTTTACTAAAAACGCCCACAAAAAGTGGGCGTGGCAAAAAAAACTTTGTATGAACGAAATATAGATATTAGGATTGTCTAAATATGCTGCTCAGACACTTTTTTTTAAATTCCTTACGGTTTGGCCAAAAAATAAGTTTTCCTAAAAAGGGGGCGTGGCAGTGGGCGGATTTCAAAAATTGTTTACACTTGTTTTGTAGGCAGAGACGAGGATCCTATATACCAAATTTCATTATCCTAGCTCAAAATTTAAGGCCTAAAAATCGGTGACGTACAGACGGACGGACGGACGGACGGACAGACAGACATGGCTTAATTGACTCAGCTAGCGATTCTGAGTCGATCCATATACTTTGAGGTATATGTAGCAAAATTATTTCTCTATGTTACAAACTAAGTATCAAAACTAATATACCCCTATGGGATAGGGTATAAAAATTGTATAAACATATGAAAAGGAGACAATCCGCTGTGCGAATCATTTAATACCATATTGATCATAGCGGGAAAAATTTCACGGTAATACTTTTTTGCTACAAACTCCACATTTCGATTTTCTTTAGGTCTGTAGACCTAAATTCATATTCCTTTTTTCTGATGTAATTACTGTAAACCAAACCAAACTAAACCATAAAATTTGTGATACATTGGAATCGATTCCACTTTTAAGTAATTATACCCTATCCCATAGGGGTATATTAGTTTTGATACATAGTTTGTAACATAGAGAAATAATTTAACTACATATACCTCAAAGTTAATGGATCGACTCAGAATCGATAGCTGAGGCGATTTAGCTATGTCTGTCCGTCCGTCCGTCCGTACGTCACCAGTTTTTGGGCCTTAAATTTTGAGCTAGAAGGATGAAATTTGGTACACGTGCTCTTTGTTGCTCCCAGCAGAACAAGTGTAAAAATTTTTGAAATCCGCCCACTGCCACGCCCCCTTTTTAGAAAAACGTATTTTTTGGCCAAACCATGAGGAACTTTGAAAAAACTTTCTGAACAACATATTTAGACAATCTGAATATCTGTATTTCGTTCATATAACGTTTTTTGCCACGCCCTCTTTTTGGGGGCGTTTTTAATAAAAAACCTTTTTCGGTCAAATTTTAAAATTTTCGAAAAGACTTTTGATGCAGAATCATTAGTAATATAAATATGAACATTTCGTCTATAGACCATTTTAACCCATTTTAACCATTTTTATACACTACCCCATAACATATGCAGGAGAAAACCTTGTCTTTTGTAGAACCGTAAAAGTTTTTTATAAGCAGTCTGATGAATTTGTTGTCACCATGACATTTTCTTTATTTTATCCACATCGTGTGCTTAGCCATGTCCACTTTTTGGGTATTTTAGTTTTACAGATAGGATGGGATAGGGTATTCAACGATCCGCACATATCGTGGAAGCCATTTAAATGCTATCACATTAAAATAAAAATGAAAAAAAGTATATAAAATAAAATTATCTTTAAAATCTTATTTTTTTATAAATTAAAAAAAAGGGTATTTGAATTTCTTAATGTAACGATATTCATCAGAGTGGGAAAGGTCAGTGTATCATATAGTGTCAAAATCAAATTCCTTTATTGTATTATAGTGTTATACATACCTACACTAGCAAATAAAATTGAAGGAACTATTTAAAGCAAACATTACCACAATATTATTATAAGTTATACTATTTGATTTTATTTGTAAATACAAATGGAATATACTATTTCTGATGTTATCGAAATGTGTTTGTTATTGTTATTGAAATTTAGCAGTTTAATAAACTAACCTCTGAACCAACTGAACAGCATACAACTACGTTAAAGTGTTGAAGAGGTGCTTAACCTTGTACTACATCCTGACACCACTTACATAACAAGTTTTGCAAGGTTCATTGTTGTAAGTTTACAATCACATGACCTCTTTTTGCATGACTATATTATAGTCCCCAGTCAAAGAGATAAAAATCACATATATATCTTCATTACGATTTTTTTCTCTTCGAACCAGTGTTCGTGCTATTATTAAGCAATCAATTGTCTTTGTATTTATCATAACACATAGAAAAATATTTTGCTTTACACATCATAAGATACTTTACTTAACTTCACACTTGTTTACTAAGTACATACATGAAAATAAAGTAGCGAACAGATAAACAGCACAATCCTTGTTTTATTATTAAAAATAAATTAAAATAGTACTTGTTTATAATATAAAATATTATTTACAATCATTTTGCAACAAAATATTATTTAAGTCAAAAAGTAGGTTAAAGTAGGTAGGTTAGCTTACAATCTAAATCAAAGTACATAAATCCGTCAGAAAAACACAGTGTTTTCAATTTCATATTCAGTTGCCCTTTTTTGATTTTTGATGTTTTAATGTTTTATGATTACATGTGCGAGGCGAGTTTAATATTAGTCTCGAAATAATTTTACTAACGGTTATTAAATTGTATTTCTATAAGCTATCCAAAAGGAGTTCTGATACATAATATTTTGCGCAAAGTTAAGGTAGATATACCTAAAAGTATATACACCGACTCAGAATCGCTAGCTAGGTCATTTTAACTAACGGGTGTTTATTTCGTGAATGGTAACACTTAGCTCATGTCTGATTTGACAGATAATTAGTTTTATCCTTCCGCTGAACGAATATGGTTGTGTATACCCTTGAACAACGCTGGGAAATATTGCGACATTACTTTGAAAATCATGGTAATGTTGCAGAATGTGTGCGAAAATTGCGTACGGATTTGGAAGAAGAGAAGCACCGTCAGCTCCGTATGTTCATTATCTTGTGAAAAGAGTGAAAGAAACTGGCATCCTCAAAAATTGAACATTTTGGAGACATCATTGAGACGAATTTTGCATAAAGACCTTGGTATGACTCCATACAAAGTCCAATTGGTTCAGGAGTTGAAGCCAACTGACCATCCAATGCGTTTTCGCTTCGCTTAGTGGGCCTGCGATCGACTTAGAGAAGATGCCGATTTTGGCAAAAAATATCATCTTTTCAGATGAAGCTCATTTTGATCTTGGCGGGTATATAAACAAGCAAAATTGTCGCATTTGGGGCACAGAAAACCCGCACGCATACATTGAAAAGCCGATACACCCAAAACGAGTCACTGTTTGGTGCGGATTTTGGTCCAGAGGCATAATTGGGCCATTTTTCTTCGAAAATGAGCAAGGAGTGGCGGTTACAGTCAATGGCGATCTTTATCGGGCCATGTTGAACGAATTTTTGTTCACAAAAATTGAAGAGGAGGATATTGGCAACATTTGGTTTCAACAGGACGGCGCTACGTGCCACACAGCCGAAGCTATACTCGATGTTTTGCGCCCTGTTTTTGAAGATCGCATTATCAGCCGCAGAGCTGATGTCGTTTGGCCACCTCGGAGCTGCGATTTGACACCGTTGGACTATTATTTGTGGGGTGCCGTAAAAGATAAGTGTTACGCCGACAAGCCAGAGACAATTGACGCTTTAAAGGACAATATTCGTGAAGCCATTGGTGAAATACAGCTGCACACAATCGATAATGTGCTTAAAAATTGGACCGATCGTGTAGGCTACTGCATGGCCAGCCGAGGCAGCCATTTGAATGAAATTATTTAATTATTTTCCATTATTAACCGGAAGGATTGTACTTTCAAATAAAAAAATAAAATTGAGAAAATATTCAGTAGTTTTTTTATAGCATTTTCAAAAAAATTATTTGGCGGACCTTTTATGTCCGTCCGTCCGTCTATTAGGCCTTAAAGTTTAAGCTAGAAATTTGGTATACAGGACCCTAGCCCATGCCTACAGAACATGTTTCAAAAATTTCAAAACCAGCCAACTGCTACTCCCACTTTTAAGAAAAACTTCATTTTTGGCTATACTATAAGAAATTTTAAGAAAGTCTCTAAGCAAGATATTTAGACTATGTCATTGTCTATACATATTTCATCCATATAAAGTTTTTAGCCACGCACAGTTTTTGGTGGCATTTTATAAAACATATGAGAAGGCTACAATCCGCTGTCCGGATCGTTGAGTACCCTATCCCATCCCATCCTTACATCCTCAAAAAGTAGGCTTTATGGCGATGAAATACAGAAAATGACATTGTCACAACATATTGTTCAGACAATTTATCAAAACTTTTGGTGGTTCGACAAAAAACAACGTATTTCTATTGCTAATGCCTTGGGATGGGGTATACAAATGGTTTTTGTAGGAAAACGCCCCAAAAAGTAGGCTTAGGTGAAAATGACCTACAGACAAATACTTATATTATCATTACGGAAGTATTTGCATAAATAGTTTTTTTTTTTGAAATTTTTAAAATTATGACAAACAAGTTTTTTAATAAAAACGCCCCCTAAAATGGGAGTTGCAAAAACTTTATACATATGATCGAAATATATATATTCAGATAGTCTAAATATCTTGTTTAGAAAGTTTTTTTTAAAATTACTAAGCGTTTAAACAAAAATAATGTTTTTTTCTAAAAAGTGGGCGTGGAAGTGTGTGGATTTTAAAAATTGTCACACTTGTTCTGTATCTTCGGACAAGGATCCTTTATATCAAATTTCACTATCCTAGCTCAAAATTTAAGGCCAAAAATCGGTGACATACGGACAGACCAATATAGCCTAATCGATTCAGCTAGCGATTCTGAGTCGATCCATATACTTTGAGGTTTATCTAGCTAAATTATTTGTCTATGTTACAAACTATGTATCAAAACTAAGATATCTTTCTAGCGGATTTCAAAAATGTTTACTCTTGTTCTGCTGGTAGCAAAAGCAGCAAATTTACAAAATTTCATTATTCAAGCTCAAAATTTAAGGCCCAAAAACTGGTGATGTACGGACGGACGGACAGACATGGCTAAATTGACTCAGCTATCGATTCTGAGTCGATCCATATACTTTAAGGCATATCATGCTAAATAATTTCTCTTTATTACAAACTATTTATCAAAACTAAAATACCCCTTTTGGATAGGGTATAAAGAGAAGCAATCTTTTTTTATTTTATTTAAATGAGAATTTAATCCGGCATACACAAACAAAATTTAAAAACGTTAGCTCTTTTAGTTTGGCTGGAATCGAGGAGAAAGCACTTACGCGAGGAGGTGTGGTATCCTGATGACCAGCAGTGTATATGGATCGACTTGGAATTGCTAGCTGAGTCGATTGAGCCATGTCTGTCTAACCGTCTGTCCATCCGTTTGTGTGCCACCGATTTTTGGGCCTTCAATTTTGAGCTTGAGTGATAAAATTTAGTATATAGACTCTCTGCCAGACGAAGCAGAACTCCCACTGCCACGCCCCCTTGCAGTAAAACGTTGTTTTTGGACAAACATTTAAGAATGTTGAAAGAATTCTGAATAGCATATTTAGACAATCTCAATATCTATATTTTGTCTACGCCCATGTTTTCGTCTACGGGGCGTTTTCTTAAAAAAAACATTTCTCGGTACAATTTAAGGAAAACTCGAAAAAACTTTCTATGAAAATATTTCGAGAATAATACTATGAACATTTCATATTTAAATCATTTTTTTATTCAACAATTCGCACAATGGATTGTAGCCTTCTCATATGTTTGTTTATATCTTATCCCATAGGGGTATATTAGTTTTGTTACATAGTTTTTAACATAGAGAAATAATTTAGCTAGATATACCCAAAAGTATATGGATCGACGCAGAATCGCTAGCTGAGTTGATTTATTCATGTCTGCCTGTCCGTCCGTAAGTCTGCAGTATTTGGGCTTTCAATTTTGAGCTAGGAAAATAAAATTTGGTATTATATATCCTTGTGCGTTGCTTCAGTAGAAGTGTAAGCATTCTTACAATACACCAAACATACATATTTAGTTTTGACGGTTTATTTGGCAGTGAGATAACGCAACGGTATAAAATGACCAAAATCAGTCGATTCCATGCCGTGCACTAGAATTGAAAGCCTCTTGCCACTTAGATAGATATCTTTGATGTATGATAAAAGGACTTTGCACGCTGGCGATTGCTCGGCTTAGCTCATCGGACGCTGTGTTGTTCTTGGCCACTCGCTCTACATATCTGCTCTACATAAATTAAAGAAATAAAGAAAACATGATTTGATAATTTATTAAGGCATAAACATGTTTTCTGTTTGCAGTTTTATATTTGTTATATTATATTTGTATTCGAGATTGTGGGTTCCGGAATAGGTACTGTTCTTCTCATTTTTGGGACATCAACAAATCTTCAAGAGACTTCATTGGATTCACCTGAGCCTGTGGTGTGTATGGCATGGCATGCCTGAGATGTTGAAAATGATCGCCATATCACGATCTATTAAGTTTGTTAGAAGGGATAAGAGGCATTATCGAACGACAAATTATCCAAGTTATGTGTGAACGGGTGGCTTTGATCTTCGGTAACGTACTAGAATTCTATACTTAAATTAACCGTGTGTACTAAACTGTACTGGTGCGATGAACTACTGAGCAGAACGTCTGGGTTTGATTCCCAGCCGTTGCAGTACCTAAATGATTTTTCACAGGCCCATTTCATTAGAGTAGTATCATTTGTCAAGGAAACTTATCTCAACTCAAACTTTAGTCCCGCCCTCTAGGAAGAAGTTCACACGCACACATGAATAGTTGTGAGAAATAGTTAAGCCAGTTGCGCCAAAAAATTGTATTTCCATTACTCTGCGTTTGATGTAAATACAAAAAAGTTTATATACGCTTAAAAAAAAAACTCGATAATTTTTGTAATCTTTTCAAACTGCTGGTTAGACTGCGAGAGCATTTCTAAAAATATTTAAAACAATATGCGGTTTGTCCCTCTACAATTTTTAACTTTCTCTTACAAAGAGAAAGATATTGTTTTCGTGAAAATTTTCGACCTCGATATTTTGATTGATTCTAAAATTACGATGATAGCGGATTAGCGGAACCCAAAAAAGTGGTTTTTGGAACTCCGTCCGTCGGTCCGTCGCGTCGGTCTGTCTGCCCTTAATGGTCTACCCTTTATATATACTATAAGCATATTAGTTCCAACAAAACTGCATACCCAGTTTTTTTTCGAGAAAATCCATATAACGGATTTTGTTATTTAGGCCATATAAAGAATATTGTTAATTTCTCGCAAACTATTATGTCAAATTGAATAAAATTTAATGTATATACTACTATTACTGTTTGCAACAGTTCCACATAATAAGTTTTAGCCCATCTATCACTAAACGGAATTTTCAGTTTTGGCCCATAACGGATAATCATTATTTTTCACATAGACATCGATTCCTTCAAATATCGGAGTAAACGCTGGTATAATCACATTTCAACATGATTTATATCATTTTAGCATCAATTATCAAAATGCTTATGATTTGATCTAACTACCAACTCGCTGTGAAAGAGAAAGTTGCGTACGCGCTGTCGTGAACCGCACTCGTTTTTGAAGGCACCAAGTTTAAATAATAAAGGGCGTCAAATAATTCACGCAAAATGTAATTTTGATAGAAAATATGAAAGAGTTTACGGATTGCGGTTATGTCGGTTATCGGATAAATGGCCACCACTGATTTGCTGTACTCATTTATTGGAATTTTCTATGGCCGTTTCGTATAAATGTGTCTGAATTTCTTTAATACAACGCCCATGTTTTTCTTTCTAGGTGATGGTGGTCGTGGGATTGGTTGGATAGACCTTTGACTTCAAAAAAACCCAAAAGAGAAAAAGTCCAATGACGTTAAAACAAAAGATCTGAATGGCCAATTCTACTTACTTACTTAAGTGGCGCTACAGTCCGGAATGAACCTGGGCCTCAACCAACATGCCTGTCCAATTAGCCCGGTCCTTAGCTAACTGCCTCCAGTTGCGCACTCCAAGTTGGTTGAGGTCGGTTTCCACTTGTGCGCGCCACTTAAGGCGAGGTCTTCCTCTACTGAGTCCGACGTCTGGCTGGGAATCGAAGACTCTGCGAGCCGGAGTATTGGTGTCCATTCGTTCTACATGTCCTAGCCATCTTAAACGTCCAATGCGGAGTTTTTTGACCAGGGGCATGTCGCTATACAGCTCGTATAGTTCTTGGTTGAATCTTCGTCTCCATAGCCCGTCAACGCAAACGGGACAGAAGATTTTTCGAAGAATTTTCCTCTCGATTCTACCAAGGATTTCTTCATCCGCTTTTGATACGGTCCATGCTTCAGCGCCGTAGAGCAGGACTGGGATGATCAGGGTCTTATATAGGATCTCCTTAGTAGTTCGAGTGAGGGCTTTACTACTAAATTGCCTTCTTAGCCCGAAGAAACAGCGGTTGGCAAGAGTAATTCTTCGTTTAATTTCTGACGAGATGTTGTTGTCAGAGTTAATAGCGGAGCCGAGGTAGACAAAGTCCCGTACTACCTCAAAGTTATATCTGTCAATGGTGACGTTCTGTCCAATTCGTCGATGTTGTGTGTCCTTTCGTGTTGACAGCATATACTTAGTCTTACCCTCATTTACTGCTAAACCCATTTTCGCCGCTTCCTTCTCTATACTAGCAAACGTGGCTATGACATTACGTTGAGTCCTACCAATGATGTCAATATCGTCAGCGTATGCTAGTAGTTGCACCGACTTTTGGAAAATTGTGCCTCTGGTGTTGGCTTTGGAGTTTTGCACAATTCTCTCAAGAATCTATATATAACACGGTCCGTAGTATATGTCACAGTTTTTCATCCTCTTTTTGCCCGGCCCATCCCATCGTATTTCCTGGATGGCAGTAATGTCTGCTTTGTAGCAGTTTAGGGCTTCCGCTAGTTGTTCGCCTGCACCTTTCCTGTTTAATGTTCTCACATTCCAGGTGCAGATACGAACGTCGTTGTCCTTTTTTCGTTTAGCAGGGTCGTCAACAATAAAATCAGTCCTTTCCGAGGCTATTGGTTGCTTCGTAACCATGTTTTTTTTCTGTGGGTGGGTAGTTAACCCAAAGCACAACCCCCAACCTGGAGGGCCAGTTCCAATTAATTAGATACCCCTAGGACACGGGGCCATCAGTATCCACTACGGGATTGAGCGCTGCCGTTGGCCTTTCGGTTCATCCGCCACCATCTCTGTTCAAGGGACCTGACTAACCCTTGAAATTCCTAGACAACCTGTTGTCCGAATATGTCAGAGCAGCTCATCTAGGTTCGCCTGGGACAGCAGGCCGGGTATTCTTCCGTGCCATTCTCACCAGGGTGTTTATAGTGTTGCTGTTTTTCGTCGTGTTATCAACACTCGCGCTTATCGTTTAGCAAGTCAAATCCGGTTGGATGACACCAGTACCCGATGGTTACCACTTGGAGGTAAAGATAAGCACATTTGATGTGTAGTCAGAGTTGCAACACTGGGCATTGCCAAGTTAACGCTACCCTCGTTCTACAGCACCCAACCATGGCCAATTCTAATAGCAAAATTACAAGATACAGTTATAGAATTGTTTATCTGGCTGTATGGTATGTGGCACCGTCACCACATGTTGGTCACATCCATATCTTGTAATGTACAATTCTCGATAATGAACACCATTAATTGTTACTGTCTGACCAACCGCATTTTTGAAGAAGAATGGTCCGATAATGCCCCCAGTCCAAAATCTGCACCAAACAGTTACGAATGTTGAATGCATATATTTTTTTACAACTTGTAGGTTTGTTGAGCCCCAAATGCGTTAATTTTGACGATTAAAGAAAGCAATCAAGATGAAAATAATCTTCATCGCTTAGGATGATTTTGTTAGAATAATAAGCATACACTTGTTGTTATTTCAAAATCTATTCAATGAACTTTCTTCGCGCTGAATAGTCAGTAGTCCTCAGTTCTTGAGTCAATTAAACTTTTTAAGCGGATGATGTTTCAAGAATTTTACGAGAATTCTCTGTAGAGAGTTTCTCGAAATGTCTAATTCTTCACTACGGTAGCGAATTAATGTTCCTGGATTGTCAACAAATATTCTTGCGAAATGCTTCGATGTTTTCTGTTGAACGATTTGTCCCAGAGTGTCTAAAATTCTATTGATCCATTCTCCCTGAATTTTTCAATTACTCTCTTTCCAGTTGATGGTTTTAAATCACTATGATGGCTATATTTTGTACGAAATTGCGGACTATAGCTGACAAACCTTCACTATTTTTAAAATATTGCTCAACACTGAAAATGCGTTGTTCTTTCATTTTACTAACCCCGAACTGTCAGTTGTCGCATAGTTATCTTTTTTATACCCTATCCCATGGAGGTATATTAGTTTTGATACATAGTTTGTAACATAGAGAAATAATTTAGCTACATATACCTCTAAGTATATGGATATACTCAGGATCGATGGCTGAGTCGATTTAGCCATGTCTGTCCGTCCGTCCATAAGTCACCAGTCTTTGGGCCTTAAATTTTGAGCTAGAATGATGAAATTTGGTACACGAGCTCTTTGTTGCTCCCAGCAGAACAAGTGTAAACATTTTTGAAATCCGCCTGACAAGGTTTTCTCCTGCATATGTTATGGGGTAGGGTATAAAAACGGTTTTTATATAAAAACGCCCCCAAAAAGTGGGCGTGGGTTAAAATGATATATAGACGAAATGTTCATATAAATAATGTTAATGATTCTGCATCAAAATTTTTTTCGAAAAATTTAAAATTTGACCGAAAACAGCTTTTTATTGAAAACGCCCCCAAAAAGTGGGCGTAGCAAAAAACTTTATATAGACGAAATATAGATATTAAGATTGTCTAAATACATTGCACAGAATTTTTTTAAAATTCCTAACTGTTTGGCCAAAAACTGAGTTTTTCTCAAAAGGGGGCGTGGCAGTGGGCGGATTTCAAAAATTTTTACACTTGTTCTGTAGGCAGGGACGAGGATCCAAATTTCATTATCCTAGCTCAAAATTTAAGGCCTAAAAATCGGTGACGTACAGACGGACGGACGGACGAACAGACATGACTTAATCGACTCAGCTAGCGATTCTGAGTCGATCCATATACTTTGAGGTATATGTAGCTAAATTATTTCTCTATGTTACAAACTAAGTATCAAAACTAATATACCCCTATGGGATAGGGTATAATAAGAACATATGAGAAGGCTACAATCCACTGTGCGGATCGTTGAATACCCTATCCCATCCCATCTGTAAGACTAATATCCCCAAAAAGTGGACATGGCTTAAAACGCGATGGGGATTTAAATATAGAAAATGACATTGTCAGAACAAATTTTACGGTTCTACAAAAGACAAGGTTTTTCTCCTGCATTATGTTATGGGGTAGTGTATAAAAATGGTTTTTATATAAAAACGCCCCCAAAAAGTGGGCGTGGGTTAAAATGGTCTATAGACAAAATGTTCATCTTAACAATACTAATGATTCTGCATCAGAGATCTGCATCGATACACCGCACTCTCCAATACATCGCATGTATACTCGGTTTTTAAATGACTCAGTCTCAAAAATATCGCAAACAAAAACTATAGCCACCGCACTGACTCAAAACACGAACGCTATTGCGGTGTTACACACTCTCTCTTACTCATATACTCTGAGTATAAGTAACTCTTCATTATGTCAAAGCGGTGTTTTCGTAAAATAAGTGTGAGTATTTATTTGACGCAGAAATAAGCAATACATGTATTAACCGCCACCGCAGTGCAATGATTGCTCTTCGTAAGGCTCTATTGTTATAACGTATAATAAAGAATTTTGTTCATTTACAATGTTTTATGTTTCATTCAAAATAAAAAGTAAAAACAAAATTAAAATACCTTTTATTTTGCGTTTGGTAGAATATTCCATGAATTAATTGCGGTGTTTGCAGAAACACCGCATATACCGCAATTGACACCGAGGCGAGCCGGCAGCATTCAGAAGCGGTGGTGCTCAATACAACGGCTCCCATATTTAACACTCGAGTATGCGAGAGAGCCATACACTCATTGACTCCTTTGTTGAACATATTCTCAACGCAACTATCGCATAGCTTGCGATGGCGGTATACACCTGCACCGCATTTTTCTGAGTCTATCGCAAGATATAAAAACATGACCGCATGCAGTTCTCTGTTCTGCATCAACTTTTTTTTCGAAAATTTTAAAATTTGACTGAAAAACGTTTTTTATTAAAAACGCCCCCAAAAAGTGGGCGTGGCAAAAAACTTTATATTGACGAAATATAGATAATTCGATTCAGCTAGCGATTCTGAGTCGATCCATATACTTTGAGGTATATGTAGCAAAATTATTTCTCTATGTTACAAACTATGTATCAAAACTAATATACCCCTATGGGATAGGGTATAATAAGTACATTAAACGACGTAAATATCTATAACATTGGAATCATGTCTGACATTCATAAAATAAAATTATTATTTCAAATATAATATAGCCCCTTGTGTAAACATTACAAAAATTTAACATATTGTGATTAATAGATCTGGGAATAATACATTTATATTTGTGTATAATTTTTAAATAATGGAGTCACACGTGTTCTGGTTGACAGAATTACCTTTGAGACAAATAGTGGTCTAACATAAATATGCCTCTATAATGGAGATACCCACCAATCGGTTCATGGATCACCATCTAGTCGTGTAATGCTTACTAATTCATCATGTCCTGTTGAACCGTGTTTGTAAAATATCTGGTTTCTCTCATTTCAATAATTATTTTGAATGTATTCCGGAAAGGCTAATCGTTGCAGTGTGGTTTGTCAGTTCATTTGTAATGATTAACCGAGGATTTTCTAGGTAACGTTCGGATTTAGGTGATTTGCTTTGGGATTTTACGAATAAAGATTAAGCTCCTTACAGATAGATTTACATGGATAAAAAACACTTTATTGGTATATGTAATATAATAACTAGAATGAATAATGTAATATTATTACATTTTTAGTCTCATTGAAAAAATTATTTCGAAGCCAAACATTTTTTATTTAAATCAACAGACAAATTAAAAAAAATAAACTATCTTAAAAGAGGAACCATCAGTTAATTTTATTTTGAGGGTGGTTCATAAGATATAAGTGGTCCTAAAGAGCCTGCTACTTTATATCTGTTGTTTTCTTAAAAAAAAACTTTATATTATTGGCAGATATGAAACACAATAAAGGTATCCAAAAACCACTGAGAACGTAAAAAAATATAAAAAGGCGTACCAGTAATATTAAATACTTTTAATGGACTTACCGACAACAGTCAGCTGTATGTAATGACTCATATGTGGTGTAGTTGACACTTGACATTCATATATTCCAGAATCACGATGTTGTGGGTATTTTATTTGTAAAATCCAGTCTTCAGTCTGTGGCTGGTGTATTGCTCGAAAACGTTGATCTGATGTATATGTGTATCGACCCACAGTGAGAAGGTGTATGTCTCGATGTCTCACCCATGAAACTTGTAATAACATCTGTAAAAAATGAGTTTATTAATGTTAGGGTATGTATGAAAAAATCCATTAATTGTGATACATAATCGCATCGTATGTTTGAATCGTAAATTACAATCTAATCGTTTATATAATTATTTTCAAGCAATAAAGATGGTAATGTTGAAAACTGTTTTATCATTAATTCAAATGAAGTTGTGCCTTTTCATGACACACGAGTCGAAAGGAATCGTAAACTTAATTACAAATTTTAATATGTGTATTAGATCCAAAGTTTACGATTCCTTTGATATTACGTTCTTTTTGAAACATAATTATTTTCATTTCTCATGTTTTTTTTTTTATATTTCAAAGCCTAATTATCGCATAAGCAAACCTTCTGTATTCTATTCAATATTCTACCTATTTCACGTGTTTTTGTAAATAACCTCTAATACCATATTTTGTATAAAAAATCGTGAAGGTATGTTTCTCAAAAAATGAAAAGAATACCAATTAATTAATCGTTTTAGGTATTGCCAAAGTTTTAGAAGATCCATCCATTTTTTTAGTCTTTTTGAAAATAATAATTTGTCATAATTTCAAAGACAAATTAAGGCATTTCTCAATAGGGACGCATATTTTTTAGGTTACTGTGGTTTTTAAAGCATCATCTGATAAATAAGTCAAATAAGAATAGATAATGAATGTATTATGTATGCTAAATTACCATAAAAGTTTACATGTCATCAAATTTTAGTTTCAAAATCAATGTTTTTTTTTCGAAAAACGTTGCGCATTTTGCATTTTTGACTTGCTCCTATAATAGAGCAAATACTGAATTATTAAAAAATAGAACTCGCTTCCAAATTTGTTATAAAAGAATATTGATTTAATAGCCTGAATGGTTTTGGCTTTATAGAACCAAAAATAATGGTACATACCATTAAAAGATTTTATTAAAATCGAAATATCGCAAAAAAAAAAAAAGATCCTACAATTTTGATTAGACATAAACTTAAAACAAAACTGCGTTCCAAGTATTTTGTGCAAGGTGTCTCAAAAGAGGGCTACATTTGTTAAGTTTACTGCAAGTAGTGGTGCGAATGATATGTCAATCAGCACACTAGCTCTAGAGAATTCAGTCGGTATGGAGCCTTTCTCGAGAGCGAGATGATTCTGGAATATTCGAGGTTTTTACCTCTTAAATGGTGCGCCAAGCACCATTTTCTTACGAAAATGGGCCAACAAATTTAAGGAGACCGGTGTCAAACTCTAAAACGGAAATCCAGGAGCAACCAACATTATTATGAACTGTAGAAAGCTTGTAGAGTGTTATACAGTCTGTTTGTGGCGGTGCCATGAAATAACGCCGAATTCACTTTAGGAAAGCGAAATAATGCCGAATTTTGGAATTCGGTCTTATTTCACTTTGCTAAAGTGAAATAAAGCCGATTCGGCCTTATTTCGCTTTTAATTCACAGATATATTCAGATGAAGATTCCTAACTAATCTTAAGAAAAATATAACGATAGTAAAAAGATATTTAACAAACACCAAAACATGCGAAGTGGAAATGTACCGTTGAATTGATTCACACATATTTCAAAAACAACATTTAGTTTTCATTTTATTTTATTTAATAAAGTTTTAGTTTTAGTTTAATAATATACTTTGATGGTACTTTGAACATATTTCTCTGACAATCCTGTATAACAGTTTCAACACAGTTTGAAGTGATTACAAGGTTGTAGAAGAATAATTCGAGAATTTTTAAAACATATAATGCACAGTAGGGATGTATCATCAACATTAAAATAGTCCGGTTCTACTTGACATAGATTGTCATCGTCTTCATCTTCATCGTTGCATACACTTTCAACTAACAAATCTTCAGAAATTAAATCGTTGCTTTCATTTTTCATTTGATTTAGAAAGTCGTAGATTGATATACGCTTTTTGTCTAGTTTCATTAAAGCTGATTCAATTTTCTCTCCCCTGTCTTTGTATTTCTTCTTCGGCGGTTCGAAGATTTGGAAGGTGCCATCAATTGACATGATAAATTCTTTGGATTTAATAACATCTTCATCAAGTAGGCAGTCTATGAATTTAAAAAAATTTCCAAATTTTACCAACTTCCGGCTTAGTCGACTATTATATCCCTCAATAGCGCTTGTTGTTCTCATAGAAGTTTTCACAAACATATATGTAGTACATAAAATTTTTCGTCAATTAGCTATATTTGTTTAAGCATTTAGAATTTGAGAAAATTATAGTTCAAAATTCGCGCGAATAAATATAATTGACGAAAAATTGTATCTACTATATTTTTTCGAAAACATAACTATTATTTTCTTAATTCCTTAATAGAAATACCGAAAACTATATCTTACCCTTTCTATCCACTGTTTTCTGAAATATACTGCACATCTTTCGCTTCGTTATTCAGAATTTCAAACGCTGATTCCATATCACTCGGTTTTAACAGAGGAAGAACTAAAAATTTGCGGTAGAGGCGCTTTGCTTCCTTCTTTTTGTTTATATGAGCAAAGAATCCTGGTAACTTAGATGATTTTTTTCAAATTGCTTGACAAAAATGAAACCAGCAGGTATTATATTTTGCAGGCGGAAATATTTTCTGTAAAGCGTTGCTCAAGCCTTTTTCAAAATCGGTGACAAAGGTCTTGGGCAAAATTTAAACAAATTGGCTTCTATGTACTGAAATGCATTCAGGTACATTTTTTCCGATTTGTTGCTCATTAACGGGTAAACCTAACAAGTAAATTCTCACTAATGCATATAAATTATAATAAAATAATAAAGTATTACATGATCGTCGTGAGCAAAATGTGTTATACACTGTTGCTTATATCAGCAAGATGGGACAACACTAAAAGTACCGTCCAGAAGATAGTTTTTCTGGCTTCCTTCCGGTAACTTCTGTATTTCTCCAGAAATTATCGGAGACATAAAAATGGAGTAAGAAAATCCCGGTTCTATGACAGTACTTTTGTAGAATGGCTCACTACTTTGTACCGAGACATCCCAAAATTTTGCATCACACTCTGGCCTTTAAAAATTCTACATAATTCTGAAACAGATGTGGGAGTTTTAGGGAATGAACTATTTCGTAGTTGACGCCTTACTTTGCCAAACTGAGCATTCATTTATAATTTTACTTAATAAACTTGATTAACCGCGAAGTTCTTCTTGCGTAGAATGGTTATGTGCAACACTGACCTTCGGAATTCTCATTAAATGTTCGTTATTAATTTCTACAACTGCACTAGCATTGCACGCATTTGCATAGCACGTGTATTGTTTACACAATCTAGATTTAGATTTAATTTTATAAAGTTGTTTTGTTTTAGGTATGTAGAAGAGTTCGCTTCCATTCCTAAAACCTTCGCAGATTTCATACACAAAAACTGATTCACGAAACTAACCATTTTAACGATGTGTATCACTCAAAGTTTATCAAATAATGAGATGATTGTCACTCGATTTACAAGTTACAACCAGCAAACATTGATTACGGTAAAGTTCACTTGTTTTTCTAACAATTACAGTTGGCTTTACAAATTCTTTTGCCTTCTCTCTGAATTCGGCTTAATTTCAAAGCAATGTTCGGCGTTATTTCACTTTGTCATTGTGAAATAACGCCGAATTCCAAAATTCCGCGATACGACGATAATTTCAAAAGTTCTTGTGTCTTTATAAAGCCGGACCGATAATTCCTCACACTGACATCGCAGTCCATATGAACACTTTGGGCGAATAGAGGTTTCTGATGCTTATGTTTTCGATTAGTTGAACTCCAGTACTGCGATTTCTTCTTATTCACTTGTCCATTCAGATGAAGATGACATCCAGAGGCTTTAATTTTTACACCAGATGCTTTTTAGTTTAATGATGATTTATGCATATATACTTACGAATTAAAAGGTTCGGGTCGCCACAAACGGTGCAATGAAATAACGCCGAGCGAAATAAAGCCGAATTCCGAAATTCGTCTGAGTGATATGGATACCGATTGGACACAACGATGTTAAGTGCCTCATAACCACAATAGATATTCTGTACGTGAAGATTTTTAGCTTTTAGACCTCTTACCTTTGGCCAATATTAAATCGCAAGTCGATGCGAAAAAAATAACACAAACAATTTATGTCCTCAAAGTCAATATAATGATTGCCAAATGGAACTCCCGATTACTTGCCATGAACGATGTTATATTTCATAACAATCCCGTAACACGTTCTAAAAACGAGTGGTGGGTGCACGACTGGGTTGTGTGTTAATTCCTCTTTCAATTCGATGTAAGGGTAACTTCAAACACAAAGTATCCAAATATTTTAAAACTTTCATAACTTGGCTCAATAAAAAGTCAACATATTTAAGAATCTGTAAATCTTGATTTGAGAGAACTCTAATTTTCGTTGTTGGCAAAAGTCCGTTAGAAAATATTTAAGTCAAAACTTCTTATGAGGCTTTATTAAACCTCATAGTAACTCAAATATTAAATTTTATTCATGTAGACAATATTGTTTGCATGAAAATTAATTAATGGGGCTTTTTAAATCAATTACATAGGAGGTAGCGTTAATCGAAAGGATAAAACTAAAAAAATGACCTAGCATTGCATTCATAACAACTTTAAATACGAAGTTTTTGAAGAATATCGTAGAAGGGGTTTATGTTTTACCGCATAGTTGCCTAAAAGTCTCTTAAGGAAATTTCAGTTTTCGCCAATGATGAAAACTTACTATTTTCTGACACATGAACGCCTCCACCAACCTTTCTTAGACCGAGGAGCCTTTTAAAGTAATTTTATCAGGCGGGTTAGTCTGAAGATGCGTAGACAAACAAACAGACCGAGAGTAGCGTAGAATTCCCGGACCCTGTTTTTTGTACTTTTTCATCATCGTAATGTTATATTTGAATAAAATTGGAATCAATACTTTTTTTCGCGAAGCCAATACTTGCTCTATTGGGAGCAAGTAAAAAACAAAGCGGAAAATGAGTCTTTAATGGTTACACCTTAATGATTTAATGCATTTTAAAACATTTTATAAAGATTTCTAGGAATCACCAGAAACATGAAGCATTATTTTAATATGTATTATTAAAAAAGGAAAACAATTTAAGTAGAGTGAAAAATTTTATTACAATTGAAATTGAAATTTTCGTTATTATTAATCATATTAACTTGCATAATAAAATCACATTCCTAAGTAGGTTTATTAATTTTTTGAGGTATCTACAGGACAAGTATTTACAACCATACTTCTGCATCCCAACAAGGAATCCAAGTGGAGACTTATGAGAGTATGGGCGAAAAACAAATTTGAGTTCGTTGAATATTAAAATACCTGCAAATATTCATAATGCTAATAGCCTTATGTGTGGTATACTCATGGTAGCTATACGAATATATATTTTTTTCGAATATGTGTGTGTATGCAAGGGAAGACAGGTACCTAAGTATGTACATCGATCAATAAATGCAAATTTGTTTTAGTCTGTTGAGCTGGAAAAGTAATTAAACTTAAATGAAAAGGAAAATTAATTATTCAAAAACAGAAAAAAAAATTAACCGTGTGCGCATAAACATATGCATGTGTGGTGTTTTCCTCTCAGGTCGAAAATGTTGAAGCTGGCTGTACGCTTATAGATGAGACTAATAAGGGGATTGATGAATTCGTCTTTAAATTGTTGTTTATTGCATTTAAAAAAAATAGCATTGAGCACGCACTTTAAAAGTTAAGCACAATACATACTCCAATGATCACTTACACTTACTTATTTACTCAATTTTGTTGTTGATAACTTAGCATTGGATAGTTGAATAAACGATTTGGGAAATGTGACCCTTATTCTTCAAATGGTTTTTACTCTAATGAAGTTTATTAAATATTGGATTATATTTTAATGCTCCCTATTAGTCCATAAATTGTGAAAATATTAAACTTAAATAAATAAGCAAATAAACAAATATATGCAAGCGATATGTAATATATAAGTGAAAGCGTACATGCATATGAAATTATTAAGAATTTTTTAAATGTCAGTAGTAACCTTGGTTTTTAATTTCATTCAGCTAGACAATATAGTTCACGAGAAATGAATCAACAATTCGCTTTCACCAAAACCTTTTAAGGGTACCATCAGTTTTTTCAGTAAAATCCCAATTCCAAAAACGCCTCTTTGTATTGATGCAAGAACTTTTCATATCAAATTCGAAGTAAATTTGTTAAGCTGACGACAAAATCGCGAAATCCATTTCGGATTGATTAAAATCACTTGTTTACCTTATTTCATAAAACAAATATTTGCGTATATAATCAAGTAAAACTTAAATTAGTTGTGTCCTTACGAACAAACTCGTGCTTGGTATTATTAGTAGATATTATAGCCTTAGTCGAAGCTGCATAACAGATCACAATCCGTTAGTAAATTGTTGAAACTACTTAGTTAGATCTACTTCGATTTTATCGCATCACATGATGTACATAGACACCGGGGATTAGGAGAACGAACAAATTTGTTCGTTTTATATTTTGGCTGAGGAGGTAATATATAGTTGGATTGTATTTTTGGAGAATTTATCCAATTGGGATTTTATGTTTTATTTCTTCTTTCTTGAAATAAACAATGTGGTAATCGTTTATGCTTTTCACAAATAATGAAAACCAAACTAATAACAGAATCATTTTTAATATAATGCTAGGTTTGAGCCTTGGAAACTAAATACATATGAGGAAAAGAGGTGATGTCGAAACATGACAATAGAAAAATTTCCTAGACAGCCGATACCGTTGACCGTTCACAGGTTATGCTAACGATAGAGTTTTAACAACGTCTACAGATTATAGCACAAAGAGGCACGGGTTATTAACACAGATTATTTTAACTCTTGAGTATAATTAGCAAACAAAAAGTAGACATTTCTCAAGATGCCCGAGCTTTACGAAGCCCCTAATATGTACTAATCACTTTTGTCCAGCTGCCTAATAGTAGCATTTATAACAAGCTGTCAACTGATTCTACACAGAAGGGCTTCATGACAACAATGTTGCTACCTGTACCATGGTGAAGTGATTAGTTCCAAATATCAGTAAGACACCCTATTTGTTATAAACCTGGTGCTGCAAAAACCCCTTACGTCTACCATTTCAGCAACCTCAGGAAAAAAAGATTTGCCATTTTTAGAAATGACCAACGCAAATGCTGTTTATACCCTACCCCATAGTGGTATATTTGTTTTGACATTAAGTTGGTACCATAGAGAAAGAATTTCGATAGATATACCTCAAAGTATATGGATCGAATCATAATCGTTAGTTGTGTCGATCTAGCTATGTCTGTCTGTCCATCCGTGCGTCTGTGTGGCACCGATTTTTGGGCCTTAAATTTTGAGCTAGTGTGTTGAAATTTGTCTAGCCGACGAAGCAAAACAAGTAAAAACGTCTTTTCTGATCAAATCATAAAAAAAATTAAAAAAAAGTGTCTGAGCAATATACATATTAAGACTAAGCCGTTGTCTATCTTTTTGCCATACAAAATTTGTAGCCACACCCACATTTTGTGGGTGTATTACTAAACTATTTTCGGCAAAAGTTTAGTAAAATTAAAAAAAAAAATTAATGCAAACACTTCGAAAATAATCTTAGATGCATTTCAGTCATATGTCTCACGGCTACTTTTTGAAGACGTTTTCCTACAAAAACGAATTTTATATCCTACCCCATAGCATATGCAAAAGAAGAACTTTGTTTTGATAAACTGTCTGAGCAGTATTTTGTGAAAATTCCACTCCCACATTTTGGGGATGTTTAATTTAAGGATTATAGGGGAAAGGGTATTCAACGATTCGCAAATCAGATTGTAGCCTTCTCACATGGTTATACCCTATCCCATAGGGGTATATTCGTTTTGATACATAGTTTGTAATACAGAGAAATAATTTAGCTAGATATAGGTACCTTAAAGTATATGGATCGACTCAGAATCACTAGCTGAGCCGATTTAGCCATATCTGTCCGTCCGTCTCTACGTTACCGGTTTTTTCGGGCCTTAAATTCTGATCTAGTATGATAAAATTTGGTGCACGTATTCTTGGTTGCTCCTAGCAGAACAAGTGTAAACATTTTTGAAATCCGCCCATTACTACGCCCCCTTTTAAGAAAAACTTAGTTTTAAACCAAACCGTTAGGAACTTTGAAATAGCGTCTGAACAAAATATTTAGAGAATCTCAATATCTATAATTCGTCTATATACATTTTTTTGCCACGCCTATTTTATGAGGCGTTTTCAGTAAAAAAAAAACATTTTTTGGTACAATTTTAAAATATTTAAAAAAACTTTCGTTGCAAGATTAATGGTTAATGAACATTTTTGAAAAGAGTTCTGTGGATGAGGGCTTCTGGAAAAGGTCTCAGTAGTGGTTTCTTTACTAAAACAGTGCCTAGAAGGACGACGGAAATACAAATAGGACATTTGATTTGTACATACCAATTTCCGATAGTACTTTAGTGACTATAGTAGTACGAATGAGAATATGTGTCATAAAATTCGTTATCAAGACTAGGAGAGACTGAGCACAACGGGTAGAGTAAAATTATCTCCAAAAGGTTTAAAATGAAAATTTCTCTTGAGAGCTGAACTAGAGTGCCATAATATATGAACCTCGGATAATTATTATTGTTTATACTCTATCCCATAGTGGTATATAAATTTTGATACATATGTAGTTTGTATCATACATGGATGGACTTCAAATCGCTAGCTGAGTTTAAATATTGATATCAGTATGTATATATAAGTAGATAACAGTTGAGTAACTGTTCTTTTCAAAGTGCCAAAGCAATTGATTTAAGTGTAGAAATATGAACGTTCTCTGAACGAAATTTATCATTTAAAAATTTTCAATGTCAAAGTCAAAACCAAAAAAAGAATCATCTAAACAGTTTTTTTTTTCAAGGTTTGACTTCATATGCTTATTGACTGGAATATAAATTTGTTAAAAATTGTCTACAAAAATATTCTTTCATTAAAGAATACTTGAAAGTAATAAAGGATAAAGGCATAAGATGGTTTCAAAAGTATTTTATTCGATAAAATTATCAACGAACTCTGACAGTGACACGTTTACTATATCTATATATCTAATGCAATTGTTATCAATATCAATTACTTAACCAATATTCAAGTCGAAGGACTTATGTCGGCGTTGTGTTTAAATGAGTATGGGAAAAACGTTAAAGAAAAGTACGCATTATAGTAAACGATGTCTTTCTATATGTCAGAGTGATAACGTAAATAGATATGTATATATAAAAATTATCATAGATAAGATTAGTTGAGTTAAATCGGTGGAGGTAAAAATTTGCACAATTGTACACCGACCGAGCATTTTTGAACCTTCTCCACAAAAATGTTTATACGTCCATGTTTAAAAGTCAATTTTCACTCACTACAGCAGTCGAACAAACAACGCTATACAACCAGAGTTACAAAGGTGTGGTGAGTGCACGACTGAATCATAGGTATGTACTTCCTCATTGCACGCTCAACTTATAACTATAATATCAAGAAAATCTATTTTTCGTTAATGACCAAAACTGAAAATTCCGTTAAGATTCTTTTTTTTTTTAAAAAAAAACTAATAATAAGCCATTGTGACAAATGTCAATGGCAATATTGATTTTCAACTGCATTTAAATAGACAACATATATAGCGAAATATTGAAGGTTTTCTGAAATTGTCCTAAGTCCATAAATATATTAATTCAGAAATTAATCGAAGAACCTTGTATATGAGATATCGTCACCTGAAAATAAAATATTTTCGTATGTAGAAATAGTGGTTTTACCATTTTTATGCAGTTATATTCTCCAACATTTTATCGTTCAAATACTGCAATCCGCAGTACCTACTTATTTTGTTGTATGTAAAAGTTCACCAATACTTCAGTGTTTATTTTAATAACTTATTATTTAAATCAGGAAGTGAGCATGGCAGGAGTTTTAAAATATTTACTTATCGTACTAGTCTTGATAGAGAGTTCGTTAATAGTTGCAATATTTCGTGAACTATTTTAATTTCGAAGAGCGTTTTATGACACAATACATATTGTACGAATGTTCGGAAGGTTATACTTTAGATTACTTTTTCGTATCTGTTTAAATATGCTAACATATCGTTAAGTAGACAGATATGTGGCTGAAATAAACTACTGAAGAATTCATAAACAAATATATATACAGATGTTGCTTTAGCTACAATCAAGCTATTTTATATAACATTTTTATTGAAAGATGTTTTTATATGTTTATATATTTTTTTCCTTAATATATATTTGTATTATTTTAATCATTTTTATTGCTATCCAGTTTTGAAATTTGCGATTTGCTTAAAAAGAAGATAGCTATAATCCCTAAATCCATATGGCTTAATCAATCATATCCACCAGAACACGGTATACGCCTACGACTTTAAAAAAAAGACGATATCAATCACTTTATAGCAATACATCACATCCTTCGATTTGAATTGAAATTCAAACTCTTACCTTCAATTCCAATCTATGTAATCGCCAGTATCTCTAAAATGTAGACAGATTGATTGTATATATCACTTTTTAACGACCGTATTCAAGGACAAGAAAAAATATCCTTTGAACATAAGGGAAGACCGCGATTCAATTTTAAATTTATATGTGTTTAGAATATGTACACATGCTTATCCACTTTAAAGCCTATCAAACATCCTCAAACAACCTGAATTTAAGGGGGTTTCCTTTTTACAAATTTGTTTTTAAGCCTTTAAAGTACCTGCAAAATAGTATCATGACGTATCATGAACCTACATTTTTTTTGCACGGATGGAAATTGTAGGAGGAAAAACTTATTAGCATGTTTAAATCTCTTTCCACATTTTCAAACACACATAAATATATACTTTGACATATGGATTGTTTGTATAACTTGTTAGGTATCTAGTTCTTGACAAAGTAATTTTCGTTGTGTCAAAAATCATTTGTCACTGTTTGATGCGAATGGAGTATACAAACGAAATTCTGTCAGACATTGCTAGGATGGGAATGGGTTCAGTTTGGTATTGTCAAATGAAGAAGATTTGATTAATTTAAACAAAACAATAATTATTTTACGAAGTTCACTGAAGTTGGGTTTATTTGTTAAATTAATTTCCACAAAATGATGCGCCTATTTTCAACTTTGAATGTTATTTTTTATAGAACGAACTATTTGGATCTATATATATTAATAAACTATACATTATATATACATTATATATTACATTAATATTAATAAACAACAATTAACTTCTATTTTCTGCCGTGATTTGTATGAAAGATACTTATGGCTAACATCGACTCGGAATACTACCTCGTTGCAGTCAAGGTAAGAATGTGGATACCCACCACGCCAGAGCAATCAAGAAATACTGTAATTTTAATGTCGAAAGACTGCACTCGCAAGAGACCGCCAGGCCTTCGCGCCACGAGTATCCCTTAACCTCACTAGTAACACCATACCACCAGCATCAAATGTCGAAGAACAATGGCAACGATGCCAACAACCCATTAGGTCAGCCGCAACCGATGTGCTAGGTTTCTCGAGCCCACCATCAAGAAACCCCTGGTTTGATGAGGAATGCCAACAGATGCTCGCAGCCAAGAACGAGGCTTACAAGGCTAAGCTGGTGAAGACGGAAGCAGCCATTGAGCTCTATAGGCAAAGATGAAGGGAAGAAGAACGGGTTTTCAGAGAGAAGAAAAAAGATCAAGAAGAGCGCGCGATCGAGGATACAGAGAGGTGCCACTGCAGGAACGATGTTCGCAAGTTTTACCAACGTGTATAACGTCAAAAACAGAATCCTGTAGAGATGAAGAAGGAAATATCGTAGTTGAGATACAGTCGATGCTTTTATTTTTATTATTTAAAATGTATTCCGAAACTGTGCACTCATAAAGAATGTATTTCTTATTGTACAGCAAACTCATATTTAAATACAAATACAAATACAAATGTTGAGGATATGGAAGAACCACACCTGCAGACGAGCAACATTCAGCTGTCAGGCAGAACAAAACATTCAATAGTTGCGACTACCGCGAAAACTACCAACCACCCGACCTAAGTGAAGTGGAGGATGCCGGAAATGATGACCTTCACGCCGAGCTTTATAAAGCAGGTTGGATGACTTGGTGAGTAACTTCCACCAACTCATAAGCCAAATCTGGTCAGATGAAAGTATGCCTGAAGAATGGAACATCAGCATCGTTTGCCCGATCCATAAAAAAGGAGAACCTCTCAACTGCGCTAACTACAGAGGCATAAGTCTTCTCAACTTCGCCTACAAGATCCCATCTGCCGTAATATGTGAACGCCTGAAACCTTTTACCAACATCCTGATCGTCGCTTATCAGTGTGGTTTTAGGCCAGGAAAGTTTACATCGGATCAAAAAAAAACCCCAAGAAATCCAAATCGATAGCCACCACCTATTCATCGATAGGTAGTTTCGCGTATGACAGCATTTATAGAGATGAACTATACAGAGCCATGTCTAGTTTTGGTATACCGCCCAAACTCGTCCGTCTTTGGAGAATTCTGGCTGCTCCATCGGGGTCGGAAAAAACTTCACCATCATATTCGGTACCAAAAAAGGATTTAGGCACTGTCATGTGACATCATTAATCTGATTCTTGAGAGGATTGTGAAAAACTTTCGAGCCAACACTAGAGGAAAAATCTTCCATAATTCGGTGCAACTACTAGCATATCCCGACGATATTGATATCATTGGTAGGACTCAGTTTGATTTCATAGCCACATGCTTGTAAAGAGAAGGAAGCGGCAAAAATGGGTTTAGCAGTATATGAGGATAAGACTATGACGAATTGGACAAATCGTCACCTTTGATGTATTATGAGACTTTGCCTACCTCGTTTCCGCTATTAACTCTGAAAACAACATATCGTCAGAAATTAAACCAAGGGCCAATTCCTGACTGAAGGGCCACTTAAGAGAGTAAGTAAGTATTTTCGTCATGGTCATTTGTTACAGCTGCCACCTAAGTCTGCACATATTATTAGGATACGGATTCGTTGTGGGGAGCCGAGATAGGTCAAGAGTAATCGACTTTATGCCGTTAAGTTATCCGCATCAGAGCATCGTTTGCAATATCAGCCTTAAGGCGGCTAAACACACGCACGCAAAACTGTCCAGTATGCATGCCTGTGATTTGGATTTGGAGCATCAGGCCGTTAGTTCATAGTGAAATTTATAAGAGCGCAGGCGGTTTTCGTTTAAAGTGTCTAACGACGAAAACACACAAACTGATGTGCCTCACATCAATACCGCAGCATGTGAATGCGCTATGGCGGTCCGGTAAAAATTTACAGGCGGTCTGAACAGGCATACCGGACAGTTTTGCCTACGTGTGTGTAGCCGCCAATAAATTTACAAACGCCCATACTTATAACAGTGATTTTACGACTGTAGCACGTAGACAATTCTGCAATATTCAAGGTTTTCGCCTCTCATATTAACGGGTGGTTAAATTTTAAGGGCCGATGTTGAATGTGAACCACACCTAAACGTCAAGTTTTTTTTCTGCATTTCAGTTGACATTTCTCAATTTCAGACTAACTCAATTCAAACCACGAGAAGATACACAATCGAGCAACGCGTTAAAGTTATTCAGGCTTATTATGAAAATGGGCGTTCAAATTAATATGCATATCGTGCACTTCGTAATTTTTTCGGTCAATTAAATCTTCCAAATGTGCGTACAATCGGAAAAATCGTGCAAAAATTTAAGCAAACCGGGTCTGTAGTAGATGTGAAAACTGCACTGCATGCTCGTACAGCTCGTAATGCAGAAAATATTGCTGCTGTTCGCGATAGTGGGGCTGAAGAGCCGTCCACCTCAACTCGTCGTCGTGCCCAACAATTGCACCTCTCACGCTCATCGTTGACGAACATTATGCATAAAGACTTGCATTTACACGCTAACAAGGTATAATTGACTCAAGAACTAAAGCCTCTTGACCATTTCAAGCATCGTCAATGGACAGAATGGTGGCAAGAACTGGCTACAGTGGCTGATCAATTTTCGAAGAAAATCATCTTCAGTGATGACGCACATTTTCATCTCAGTGGATTCGTAAATAAGCAGAATTGTCGCATTTGGACGCATGATAATCCATAAACATTTCGTTATCATCTCACGATAGCGAACACCATTCACAGTAACTACCTGATCGGCCTTATTTTGGAATGAGGTCAGTTGCCACACAGCTAACGAAACAATGGCTCTTTTGTGCGACAAATTCAATGGCCGTGTTATCTCACGTGGTGGCGATGTCAATTGGACGCCAAGATCATGTGATTTGACACCGTTGGACTTCTTTTTTTGGGGTTATTTGAAAGAAAAGGTTTACGTCAATAAGCCAGCTAAAGGATGAGATAATTCAGCACATTATCGGCATAGAACCTCAATTATGCCTAAGCGTCATCGAAAATTTGGACCATCGGATGGAGGTGTGCCGCCGAAGTCGCTCCATACAATATAATCATAATAAAAAGAAATGACAATAATTTCCCAAATAATTTGTGTTTTATTAAAAATAAACATCGGCCCTTAAAATTTAACCACGCTTTATAAGCTAACAACGATTCTTATTCGAAAATGCGTTAAAAAGTCTGAAAAATCGATATATCGCTAGAAAAACCAAAATCCAGGCGACAAAGGTTATCAAAAACAGTATAGAAAACATGGAGAGAGCTAATCATTCTGTTCTTGACTATCTGACCCTATAACCAAATAACGTAGTTTCTGAAGGTGGAGAAACGTCATACATCTATGTCACCGTTTTTTTGACGATATTTATACCCTAACCCATAGGGGTTAGTTTTGATACATAGTTTGTAACCTAGAGAAACAATTTAGCTACATATACCCTAAAGTATATGAATCGACTCAGAATCGCTAGCTGAGTCGATATAGCCATGTCTGTTGTTTTGAGCTAGAAGAAATTTGGTACATGAGCTCTTTGTTGCTCCCAGCAGAACAAGTGTAAACATTTTTGAAATCCGCCTACCCCCAAGCGCCCTTTTTAGAAAAACGTAGTTTTTGACCAAACCGTAAGAAATTTTGAAGAAGTGTTTCAACAATGTATTTAGAGAATCTTTCATCACTAGAAAATTGTTTGTCACGCTCACTTTTTGGGTGCATTTAAGGGAAAAATGTTTTTTGGTACATTTTTAAAATATTTGAAAAAACTGTTAATGCAGGATCATTGGTTTTGATAATATGAACATTTCGTCAATAGATCATTTTATACCGCGCCCACTTTTCGTGGGCGTTTTCTTTCAAAAACCATCTGTATACCTCACCCCATAGTATGTGTAGTTGTAGTTGTTTCTTTAGATAGATTTTGATAAACTGTCTGAACAATATGGTGTGACAACGTCATTTCATATATTTCATCGACATAAAGGCCACATTTCGGGGATATAAATTTTGAGGATGATATGGGATAGAGTATTAAACGATCCGCGCAGGGAAATGTTCTCAAATGTTTTTATATCACGTGCCATAGCTTATGAAAAGGTCATAGGAGTGTAATAGTCGATCCATCGATATTGAACTAGTTTTGAGGGATATTTATTTAACCGATAGAATAGGATAGGATATTAAATTATTTAAAGAGCGGATTTTAACCTTTTCATAAGTTTTTTTTAAATGATACGTTAAATTCGGATGTGCAGAAATCTAAATCTTGTTTTTGTTAGAAATAAATAAAATGACAGACATTTAAAATTTATTTATGTCGGTATGTATAGTATATAGATTTTTAATTCATCCACTTCGAAAACACATTCTTCCTATTCATCCACCAGGGTGACTTACATAACATCTCCAACTCTTTATGGTTTACATAGTTATTCCCTCTCATCCAGAAACTTCGAAACAAATATTAAGAAAAACTGAACAAAACATTAATACCAGATGCACGAAGAACATAAACTAACATAGAAATGATTTATGACGCAACATTTTGAACACTTTTACTGTTATTATACATATCTATATAAAACAAAGTAGATACATAACATAATGGCGATTTCCACAAACGGCAATAATAAGACATTTGTAAGATGATTAATGAGGTCCTTTTGGGTATACAGAATGGTATAAAACACCTCGCTTAATCACCTGAATTTGTCGGCCTTTGGTTTGTTATAATGTTATATATTATGTGAACAATGTATTGCAATAACCTTTCTATAGAAGTAGAATAAATGATAATAATCCCACCTGAAAGTGACACATCTTAGCAATAAATACGCATAAAGTCAGGTTGTATACTTTGGTATAAGGATTATCCAATGGAATTAATCGGATCCATTTCCATATCAAATGATCAACTAATTCCCTGGCGAATAATTGATGTTAGTTATGACAGCAAAAGTCATTTGCAAATGGGTAATATTGCAGCATTTTGTCTTGGGATACGTGGTTTTAACATAATTATTTAGAGACAGGCTCTCACTTCTTTCTTGCCCCAATCGTTATTGACTGTTTATCAATATTTTGATTTTTTTTTTAATCATATCACTACTTCACAAAATTGTACTTTTAGTTTGTTTTCACAAATTTCATTGCTGGTAAAACATATTTATATTTCCCTATTTACTAATCTGCCGTAACTTTGTTTGTACTGTTCTTATTTATTGTTTTTCGTTTACGTCGTCGTTTATTGCTTTAGCACGCGCATCTTTTAATCAGATCGCTGTGTTAAGAATTGTTATGGAATTTTTTTTGAATATTTCAAAAAGGTGTAGTTCAAACAATACAAACGAGTGGTGGGTGCACGACTGGGTCGTACGCAACTTTCTCTTTCACAGCTAGTTGGGCGTTAGATCAAATAGTGCGCATTTTGATTATTAATGCTAAAAATTATATAAAATGTCGAAATGTGATTATACGAACGTTTACTCCGAAATTTGAAGGAATCGGTGTCTATGTGAAAAATAATTATTTTTCGTTATTGGCCAAAACTGAAAATTCCGTTAAGTGATAGTTGGGCTAGAACTAATTATGTGGAATTGGTTACAACTATTATAGTAGTATATATATTAAATTTCATTCAATTTGACATAGTAGTTTGCGAGAAATTAACAATTTTCTTTATATGGCCTGAATGACAAAATCCGTTATATGGATTTTCTCGAAAAAACTGGGTATGCTGTTTTGTTGGAACTAATATGCTTATAGTATATATAGAGTTTAATCAAAATCGTTAGAGCCATTTTCGAGAAAATTGAGGTTATGTGTAATTTGTATATGGCAGGTACCGTTAATAACATGGCTAAAAGCAAACAAAAACGAGTGGTGGGTGCACGACTGGGTCGTACGCAACTTTCTCTTTCACAGCGAGTTGGGCGTTACATCAAATAGAACGCATTTTGATTATTAGTGCTAAAAATTATATAAAATGTCGAAATATGATTATACGAACGTTTACTCCGAAATTTGAAGGAATCGGTGTCTATGTGAATATTAATTATTTTTCGTTATTGGCCAAAACTGAAAATTCCGTTAAGTGATAGTTGGGCTAAAACTAATTATGTGGAATTGTTTAAAACTATAATAGTAGTATGTATATACATTAAATTTCATTCAATTTTCAGTTTGCGAGAAATTAACAATTTTCTTTATATGGCCTGAATGACAAATTCCGTTATATCGATTTTCTCGAAAAAACTGGGTATTCAGTTTTGTTGGAACTAATATGCTTACAGTATATATATATAAAGTTTAATCAAAATCGTTAGAGCCGTTTTCGAGAAAATTGAGGTTATGTGTAATTTTTATATGGCCTAGAATTATGACCAAAAGAAACTTGGATACGAAATTTGAAGACAATCGGTCAAGCCGTTTAGGCTGGGGAGACCATTACGGACAGACGGACCGACGAACCGACGGACGGAATTCCAAAAACCAATCAAAATCTCGAAGTCGAAAATTTTCACGAAAACAATATCTTTCTCTTTGTAAGAGAAAGTTAAAATTTTTTGCTGTATTTGTAGAGAATTTGTTTTTAAAAATTCTAAGAGAAATATTTTCGAATTCGTTAAAAGTACTGTATTTTGGCATTCCCTTGGATATAAATTACAAGTCCTGGGCTCCTTGGCTTGTAAATCTTGTATTAAATACTAACGATTGTTGAAAAGTAGAAAAAGAAGTTCATTTAATCCCAATTATTTGGCGAAAACAAACAAATCATCTAGAGGATTGTTATTTTTGTAGTGTTGACATAATCGAACTAAATGAGCTAAATGGAAGTACCCAAGTACTACGTCTGTACAAGTACTACACATCCTGTTCTGAATGTTTATCGTAATCCACTATGGTTCGACAAAAAAAGACGTTTCTATGGGATAGGTCTTACAAGTTACAAATGTTTAGTTAAGGAAAACGCGTCCAAAAATTAGGCATGGGTTAAAATGATCTCTAGTCGAAAGGTTTCATAGTATTATTCTAGAAATATTGTCTCAAAAGTTATCTTAATTTTTTTTTAAATTGAACCATATTTGAAAACGCCCCAAAAAAGTGGGCGAGGCTAAAAACATTATATACTTAGACGAAATATAGATATTTAGATTGTCTAAATATGTTGTTCAGATACTTTTTTCAAAATTCTTAACAGTTCGGCCAAAAACAACGTTATACTGAAAACTGGGCGTGGCAGAGGTAAAAGTTTTTGAAAATGAAGATGTTCACACTTGTTCTGCTTCGTCGGACAAGAATACATATATCAAGTTTCATCACTCTAGCTAAAAATTTAAATCTAAAATTTGTGATATACAGTAATTCTGAGTCTACCCATATACTTTAAGGTATATCTGTCGAAATTATTATGCTATGTTACAAACTTAATGTCAAAATTAATATACATCAATACGCTTTTGTCTTAGTGATGCAAAACATTTTTGGAAATCGAAAAGTAGACACTCATATTATAGAAGTAGTAGAAGATCTTCTTTTATAAAAAAAATAAGGAATATTATTATTATTTTTTAATATTTAACTCCACTTCCTCGAAAAGTTTCCCGAAAGTCTAGGAGATCTGAGCGAGGAGAAGGGAGAACGTATGCATCAGGATTTCTGCATCTAGAGGAGCGCGATCAGGGTTTCTGGGATAGGAATTTGATGTCTGACAATTGTTGGTCCTTGATGCGTAATTTTCCCCCGTCTGCCCATAAGAGAAAAGCTTAAAAATTTAGTTTTTTTGACAGTAATTCAGAATCTTAGCAAATATTATATTGTAAATAACTATGTGACAGGAGCTTTTGGCTTCAAAATTTTTTTATATATAAGAAGGGTACAATCCATTTTGCAAATATTAATCGGTATCCTATCTCATCTTTAAAATTAATATCCCCAAAAAGTGGGCATGGCCAAAAACTTTATAGGCATGATATAACAAAAAAGTATTACAATAACAGCATCTTGCTATATCAACATCTTGTATTAAAATTTTACCGAAAATGATTTTTAAATAAAAATGTGAGCGTGGAACAAAACTTTATAGGGACAAAATGGATATTCTGAATATAACCAGATTTTTCAAAAACATTTACTTAACGGTACATTTTGATGCATATTTGTGTATTAGAAAGCATCATACTCAATTTTTCCCTAAAATTAAGTATAACGACTATTCATAAATTTAATAATTTCTCGAAAATTGAACTGAATGTTGTGAATTTCAACCAAATTTTACGAGGAGATGGGAAACATTTCTGCCTACTCAGTTTTTTTTGTTGAAAGGTCGAATAACGGTTCTTTTGAATGTAAAGTATATCTCACGAAGAGACGGAGCGATTTTTACAGAAAATCATAAAATATATATATAAATTATATTTAATAACCTATCTCTCCCCATCCTTAAAATAAATAAATAAATAAATATGATGAAATATAAAATATGACATGAAAAATGAAAAACATTTTATTCAGACAGTTTATCAAAATCTTTTATGGTTTAACAATAAACAACTTTTTTCTCCTGCATATGCTATGGCATAGGGTATAAATATGGTCTTTGTAGGAAAAGACCTCCAAAAAGTGGGAGCGGGGGTGTAAATTGTCCATATTTAAAAGTTAAGATTTAAACTCATGTTTTAATTAAGTTGATATGATATATGATAGTTGTTGGCTCATTATGTAATTTGCAACTGCGAGAATATTTTCAATAAATAAATATTTTTCAAATTTTATGTTTTGGAAACAGTACAAGCAATCCATATAAATCAGTTAAAAACCATACCCTGGCTCAAAAATTCTTTGATTCACAGCCAGACGTGTAGAAATGTACCTCAACCTACTTGAGATACGCAATTGGAGGCAATTTGCTAAGGCTATATGCATAGTCAGTGATAGGGAGTAAATCATAAGAAAAGTAGCTGAATTAAATACATCTATTAGATTATATAAACTGTTCAAATAGATATTTATGTCATCTGAATCTTAAAATGTATCTATTAATCGATAGATTACTATACATACGCAGATTTCCTAACCATCTAACACAAGAATTGACCGCTATAGACTTATTGTATGTGTGAAATAGAAGTTGATTTTAAAAATAAACAACAGACTTCAATAGGTGCCGCAAGAGGGAAACGATTTTTTTCAGGTGAAAATTGATAAAATGGTTTTATAGAGCATGTAGTTTAAGGAACCCAAAAAAAATTTTTAAGAACTGCTCTTAAGAATTGATGTCAATATTGTTTATATCCCATTAACTATATAAAACATACAAATTCCACAGTTAATGACGATGCTCATGTTGCTGCATCAATTTAGTTCTTTCTTTAAGAAATGAGTGACCATGTAACTATCGATCAGAAGTTTGTTTGAAATTTCCAACGTTTCAATTTCCTTTAGATAATTACGTTTTATCACAATCATCCAATTATATCCAATTATTTTTTGTTTTTTTACTATTATTTGAAGGCACTTTGCACAAATCATGCAAACATCGGAAATATTATTAACTATACTGTGAAATTATTTAAAATGCACTTACTGTCTTATTTCCGAGATTCTTTACCCTGCAATTCAAGTATGCTGTCTTGCCAAGTAGCGCTGTTATATTTTTTGAAGCTGTCTTATCAAAGTATGGGCCATTTCTGTTTTCGTCAATTACTTCAATTGTGTTTCTATTTACACCGGAAGATCCTTTGTTGTTGCTTCCACTAGCTCTACTAGATACAGTTGTTGTACCACTAATAGTAACACTTCGACTGTTTACTGTGTTTGCTGTATTTGAGAAACTGTTGGACACAGTGCTTGCATTTGAATGTCCAATTGGGTTTTCACCGTTGCTACCGCTACTACTGTTATTACCACTAGAATTACTAGCCGTTATACTATTGCTTGAGATTGCATTTAAGTTATTAGCATCCTTTGGTTTGGATGGTGATTCCCGCTGGGCTGCAAAGACTGGAAAAAGTAATAATAACATGAATAAACCAATGAAATATGAGCATCTGAAAATGATTAATACGATATACAGAGTAAACACCTCAAACGTATTTTATTATACTTTTCTATTTTTTTTTGAAAATGGATATAAGGGTACAATGATATTGAGAATGATAGACAATGCGAGCTAAATGTATGAACAACACACTTCTTTGAAAAAAACCAATGACCCGCGCTTAGTATTCACACGCATTAACCATAGGCCACTATACCCAAATGTTTGGTAACCTATTTATACAAAGTATCTTTAAGCCATTCATTATACCATTTCATAGAAAAACATTCCATCTTTAAATTAAACATTCCCAAAACGTTGTAGTCCCATTATAACAAAATTCTGCGTAGACAGTTTATGAAAATGTTGTATGGTTCGTCAACAAAAGGCCTGAGTCAAAAAAAAAGTTGGCGTGGCTAAAAACTTTATATGGATAAAATATAGACAAGTGACAAAGTCTCACTAAAAAGTAAGCGCGGCAGTTGGCTAATTTTGAAAATATTTACACTTGTTCTGCTTCGCCCTACAGGGAGTATAAATACCAAATTTTATTACTCTAGCTCAAAAATACAGAAAAACAGACAAACGGACTGACGGACGGACAGACATGCCTAAATCGACTCATCTAGCGATTCTGAGTGGATCCATATACTTTAAGGTACATCTAGCTAAATTATTTCTTCCTCAGAACTAATATACCACTATGGAATAGGGCATAAACATAAACATATTGTTCAGAAAGTTTATAAAAATCTTTTATGTTTCTACAAAAACAACGTTTTTCTATCTCTTTTTTTTAAAAAAAAAAAAAAAGTCCACACAATTTGGAGATGTCTTTAAATGATCATTGGACATTTACATTTAATGATAACAAAGTATTTTCATCTAAATTTTATTCATATTACTTAAAATTTTACTAAAAAATCGTTTCTTCAAGATAACCCCCTTAAAAGTAGGCGTGGGTAAAACCTTTATATGGACGAAATATATATACATATTAAGATTATCTAAATCACTTTTTTTAATAATTATTCTGTAGGGACAAGTATACCGTATACCAAATAATTTATCTTAGCTCAAAATGTAAGACATACAAATCGGTAACGTACAGAAGGACGGAGTGACAGACGAACTACATATCAAATCTAATATTATACCCCTATGGGATAGGGTATAAAAAAAGGATAAGGAAAGTCTAGTTTTGGTATACCGCCTAATCTCGTTCATCTGTGCAAAATTACGGTATTCGATTCCCAGCAAAACTGTTAAGTGTTTTCTTAATAGGGATTAGCGAAACACATTCCTGAAAAAGTAGAACAGACCACAGCCAATTTAAATTGCATATTTGAAAACATCTACCTGTAATCCGTGATAAATAATGAGGCAACTTGATTAAGGCACTGGTACATGCAGAACTAAAACGCCACTAATTGACATGTAATGATTTATTTATGCGTGTATGTATGTATATGCGTACGCAACTTTCTCTTTCACAGCGAGTTAGGCGTTAGATCAAATAGTACGCATTTTGATTATTTATGCTTAAAATGATATAAATAATGTCAAAATGTGATTATACGAACGTTTACTCCGAAATTTGAAGGAATCGGTTTCTATGTGAATAATTATTTTTCGTTATTGGCCAAAACTGAAAATTCCGTTTAGTGCTAGTTGGGCTACAACTAATTATGTGGAATTGTTTAGAACTGTAATAGTAGTATATATATTAAATTTCATTCAAGTTGTCATAGTAGTTTGCGAGAAATTAACAATTTTCTTTATATGACCTATATGACAAAATCCGTTATATGGACTTTCTCGAAAAAACTGGGTATACAGTTTTGTTGGAACTAATATGCTTATAGTATATATTAAGTTTAATCAAAATCGTTAGAGCCGTTTTCGAGAAAATTGAGGTTATGTGTAATTTTTATATGGCAGGTACCGTTATTAACATGGCTAAAAGCAAACAAAAAAAATGGCCTAGAATTATGACCAAAACAAGCTTGGATACGAAGTTTGAAGAAAATCGGTCAAGCCGTTTAGGCTGAGGAGACCATTACGGACAGACGGACCGACGGACGGAATTCCAAAAACCACTTTTTTAGGCTCCGCTATCATCGTAATGTTAGAATCAATCAAAATCTCGAGGTCGAAAATTTTCACGAAAACAATATCTTTCTCTTTGTAAGAGAAAGTTAAAAACTGCGATTTTGCAGTGAATTAAAATAATGTTTGTACTAATAGTTTAATTACCAATGGGGAAATCTTGAACATTTTTAAGATCCCATTGCTTGGGAATAACTCATTACCAAATTAAGCACTTGAGATATCCCTACTGCGAATTCCGCTAAAGTTAGATTTTTGCTTTTTGTTGAGCTGGCTTTATTGTTTGTCATCTACTTTTCATTTTCGTTCTTATAATTTCCCATTCTTACTTTTGATTAGGATGGCTTGTAAGTGGGTACCAAAATACATACGAGGGAGTATTTATTCTCTGTATGTAGAATTTATTATTTTTCCTTGCTATTTGACTTGTCAAGAAAAAAACAATATTACATCTTTGATGGCTGAGATAGAAGTAGGATAAAGGAACGAACTTTTTGTTTTCCTGTGCTCCCTTCACGCGTGTTCTGATTAAATTATCTTCGCAGAAAGATATGGGCAGTGAATCGTTTCCAACCCGAAGGCATAAGCCAAACAAATAATATAAAACGAAATTATACGGATGAGGGATATATGTAACAGCGTTGCCAAAGGACATTTGAAACAAAGGGACAATTTCCGCGCAATTTCGATGAAGTGCGAGCCAAATTTGGAGATTTTTAACTTTCTCTTACAAAGAGAAAGATAATGTTTTCTTATAAATTTCAAACCTCTAGATTTTGATTGATTCTAACATTACGATGAAAGCGTAGTCCACAAAAGTGGATTTTGAAATTCCGTCCATCGATCCGTTTATCTATCACGGCTGAACAGATTTTTTGGTCACAATTCTAAGACATTTTGTTTTACTCTTAGCTATTTTATTTACACTACCTACCTAATAATCGCACATAACAACAATTTTCTCAAAAGCGGATCTAACAATTATGATTCCAAAATGCGTGTGGTCAGGCAGTAACAATTAATGGTGTTCGTTATCGTGATATCATAACCCAATTTTTATTGCCTAAATTACAAGATATGGATGTGACCAACATCTGGCCATAGAAATAATCCAGTTACTGCATAAATCGTTTACATTTTTCGTGAATAATGGGATACCCTTTATTATTGTTTTTAACAATTCTACATAATTATTTTTTTTAATAAATTTAAATAGTTCCTAACATATTTTTTTATTTTCGACAATCACGGAAAATTATTATAATTCGTAATGACACCGACCGCGACGCCTTCAAATTCCGGAATAAAAGTTCTTATAATCATTATTAACATATTTTAACATTCTTGCACAATTAAATCAATTCTACAATTCCAAAATGCCAAAAAGTATTAAATAATTGACATATTGTTTGCCAGTTTTTGAAAGATTTAGAACAGACGACTTATATAAATCATTCCTGTTGAAAAACATAGATTTACTAACTGACTAAGGACATATCGATGAATAGAGTTCGTGATTGAAACTCTGTCTCTATAGCCCATCAACGCAAACGGGTCCGAAGATTTTTCGAAGAATTGTTTTTTCTCTAAACTACCAAGGATTTCTTCATCCGCTTTTGATATCAGATCATTACGAGAGGAGGGCCAGTAAAAAATCAATAATACTGATAATCAAGCTAGATTCACAGTATCGTTTTAATATAAACAAACATTGTATCTGCTCTTATTAGTCGGATTTAATTATATTGTTTGCAATTAAATTGTCGATATCAAGTGTCCAGTCTTAAAATTGTACACCAACAATGTACTTTAAAAGCCGACTTCCCAACGATTCATAAAGAAGTGATATCGTAATACCTATTTCAGATGTTATGTAAAATGATGTATTTCAAACTCAGCCAACACTTTTAATATAGTAGTTCCTCACAGAAAAATAAATGTACGAGCCAAATGGCCCGTTTGTGCACTTTCCGGCAACGCTGATTCCGAGAATTTTTGATCATCTTTAGTGTAATTATCTTTATCAAAGAACCTTACGATGTATGTATGTGTGATTTCTTCTTTTATTGTGCGCAAGTCCACGAAGTAAACATGTGAATTAATATTTTGGAGAATGGTTAAATATTTAAAACGCTAATTGGAATGATTTCGATCTTATCTTTGAAATATTGTTGTTTATTTAGTTATTCTATGCATATAGACTATGTAGATATATGAATAAAAAAAGACATGTAGAACTGGTATGGTAGTCTCCTTATTTGGTAAATCAGAGGAAGTTCTACACGAAACATTATTTAAAATATATTGCTTACGAAATCACTTATCACCAAAACATAAACACAGTTTTTCTCCTGAATTGTTTCCTGATTGCTATAACTTGCATACATAGTCTACTCTATGAGCATATTGTCGAGGGAATCTAAATGCTGTATATATATCAATTCAACGCATACATGCACTAAACAGTGTAGTTTCCTGTATGGCAGAATGCCTTTTCACCAAAAAGAAATCCTGAAAATGTCTAAATAAACTCAAATCCATCGGCGTTAAGGCGACTTATGATGGGATCTATTGCATAGAGCTCTATAGAGCGACTGTGGATTTCGGGATTCCAATGAAAACAGTTGCATCGCCTAACATAGGGATACAGGAGATGCAACGTTCACTTTGGAAGCAACTCGTCTGAACTTTTCTAAACATGTACCGGATCCCGATAAATAGATATAATGGGATTTCCTTAATATCGGTATGAAACAGTTATTGCGTAAGGCATAGGTGTAACAAATCAAACAATATTTTGAGATACGCAGTTGATATAGACATCGTTTGTCGGTTTTATGGTGCCTTTGTAGAAGCATTTACGGCAATTGATGAAGATGCGAAACGAGTTGGTCTTGCAATTAACGAGAACTGTCGAACCAACAACTTTGAGGTTTTTGAAGAGGTCATCTGCTTCAAAGTAAACATCAACGGACTTAACGGAACAAATTGGATCAAAAGTCCTAACTCGAAACTCCTTATACTTGATCTACCGCCACCTTATCCACCATTCCTATATATGTCACCAAATGCTGGGCAACAACCAGGATAGCTTATCATATATTAGGCACTTCCGAGGGTAAAATTCTCTAACGCATTTTCATAAGAAAGGCGAATGTAGGATAATATACAACCGCAAACTTTATAAGCTTTACAAAGATCTGGATGTAGTTCAGAAAGTAAAAACTTTTCCACATCGAGCGCATCAACATTAATGATTCAGCCAAGAGAACATTCCAATCCTAACATTCGGATTTGAGACGACAAAGACGAACGTACATCAATCGGATCGGGTTGGGAGCACGTTTTTCAGGCAATATAAGGAAAATCGTCAATTTCTCGCAAACTATTTGTTTAAATTGAATATCTGTGTTACTATTATTGTTTTTTAACAATTTCACATAATTAATTTCAGCCGAAAAAATGCCAAACGTATTTTTCCAGTTTTGGCCTATAAGTAAAAATCATTATAATTCACATGGACACCGATTCCTTGATGTTCTAAAATAAAAGTTCCTATAAACATCTATATATATATAAATGAAGCCTTAAAATGTTTCTCGGTGATTCACGCCTTAAGCATTTACCGAGTTTAACCAAACTTTCACACATCTTTGGTATTGGTCTATATTATATGGTTTCTATGCAGTTTTGTTGAAATCGGAAAACACATGAATTGCAGTACATTTTGAGTTTTTTTCCACAATTCTATTATATAAAACCAAAGAGTATACAACTACAAGAATGCGCATCTAATACAACGAAAATTTACTATGAGGGGTACTGATATTGATACCCCAGTAGTTACATGTTCCATACATGCATATCATATTAATGTTATGGAACATGAGCAAGCCGCGTGATAGCAGGGCTATTGGATATGAAGTAAACATGTTTACCAATTTCGTACACAGCCTGTACCTTTTAATCTGCAAGAACAGTTGTATAACAGAACTGGTAAATTCTGGTAAACATGTTTACCAAATCCAAGCCAAGATCGCTACTGCTTGACGAGAGTCATGGTCGAGTAACCGAACTAATGCAAAAGAAGTAAACATGTTTACAAAAAGCATGCAGCTGTATAACAGTATGCAACCAGTGGAATGTTGTTGATGATAGTTGGGCGATGCATTCGATGGTTTGAGCTGTTGAGTGTTGGTACTGGCGCGGCGATTAGATTGGAGCAGAAGAAAAGTGTAACCAAAGACTGTTGGTCGTTAAATTTGAAATTTAAAATAAAGAAATTAATTGAACATTATAAAGTATACAAATATTGTGTTTTTTTTTTTTTGTGAAAATTCCCCTTCGCACTTACCGCCCGCGTCTGAAACAGCTACAACATTTTTAGCTGTGATGCGTACTCTTTAGTTATATACCTCTTTGATAACACTAATTTGATATTTTGTGCGTTTACTTATAACTCAAGTAATTTCCAACCAGTTTACTCGGTTTTCTTTAAAACTATTCAGAAACATATGAGAAGGCTACAATCCGCTGTGCGGATCGTTGAATACCCTATCCCATCCTATCCATAAAACTAAAATCCCCAAAAAAGTGGGCATGGCTAAAAACACGATGTGGATAAAATAGAAACGGACGGACGGACAGACAGACATGGCTTAATCGACTCAGCTAGCGATTCTGAGTCGATCCATATACTTTGAGGTATATGTAGCAAAATTATTTCTCTATGTTACAAACTAAGTATCAAAACTAATATACCCCTATGGGATAGGGTATAAAAACAATGAGAGGGACATAGGGTCTATTTTTATACCCTATCCCATAGGGGTATATTAGTTTTGCTACATAGTTTGTAACATAGAGAAATAATTTTGCTACATATACCTCAAAGTATATGGATCGACTCAGAATCGCTGAGTCAAATTAGCCATGTCTGTCTGTCCGTCCGTCCGTTTCTATTTTATCCACATCGTGTTTTTAGCCATGCCCACTTTTTTGGGGATTTTAGTTTTATGGATAGGATGGGATAGGGTATTCAACGATCCGCACAGCGGATTGTAGCCTTCTCATATGTTTTTTTTTTTCAAAATCAACCCACTATCACGTCAAAAACTTTGTTTTTGGTTAAACCGCAAGAAATTTTGAAAAAGTGTCTGAGCAAAAAATATATAGACATTCTGAATAGATATCTTTATTTCGCCAACACAAAGTTTATTGAAACGCCCGCTTTTTGAGGGCGTTTTTATACCCTATCCCATAGGGGTATATTAGTTTTGATACTTAGTTTGTAACATAGAAAAATAATTTAGCTACATATACCTCAAAGTATATGGATCGACTCAGAATCGCTAGCTGAGTCGAATTAGCCATGTCTGTCTGTCCGTCCGTCCGTCCGTCCGTCTGTTCGTCACCGATTTTCGGGCCTTAAATTTTGAGCCAGGATAATGAAATTTGGTATATAGGATCCTTGGCCGAGTCACCAGAACAAGTGTAAAAATTTTTAAAATCCGCCCACTGCCACGCCCTCTTTTAGAAAAAAACGTAGTTTTAAGCCAAACCGTAAGGAATTTCAAAAAAGTGTGTTTGCAACATATTTAGACAATCCTAATATCTATATTTCGTCCATACAAAGTTTTTTGCCACGCCCACTTTTTGGGGGTGTTTTTAGTAAAAAACGTTTTTTGTCCAAATTTTAAAACTTTCGAAAAAATACTTCCACAATGGTAATATAAACATTTTGTCTATAGATCATTTTCACCTACGCCCACATTTTGGGGGCGTTTTCTTACAAAAACCATTTGTATACCCCCTCCCAAGGCATTAGCAATAGAAAACCGTTGTTTTTTGACGAACCACAAAATATTTTGATAAACTGTCTGAGCAATATATTGTGACAATGTCATTTTCTGTATTTCATCGCCATAAGGCCTATATTTTGAGGATATTAATTTAAAGGATGGGATGGGATAGGGTTTTCAACGATCCGCATAGCGGATTGTAGCCTCTCATATGTTTCGTATAAAAATTGTTTTTTTTTTACAATTTTAAGTAAATTCGAAAAATACGTTTGATGAAAATTTTTGTGTTACTATAAACATTTAACAAAATAACGATGCAGTTGAACTGCATGTTAGTAAAAGTAGTTTAAAGAACACTCTGCGAAACTGTTTCCTAGAGCCGTAATAAGTGTAAGTAAATTTTGTTTCTTGTTTAATAATATATTATATATATGTTGAATTCATTGTTTATTGATTTTGTAAGTGATGTCAGACTTAATAACTTCTACGTTCTGTTATGTCCCACTAACATATGCACTAAATGATGAGCCTGTGGATGCATAATATATACTTTGGCAAATATCTGCTCCTATTAAGCTTGCTACTATACAGATCTGATATTGTTTTAAAAAAATTAGATTTGGACACACCATGTTTTTCACACGGAAAATTATAGATGGAATGTTCTCGCGGCCGCAAACCATCGAGCTTATTTGTTTTGGCTGAAGACGGACTGACAACGAATATCGAACATTCAACTGTTTGTAACATAGAGAAATAATTAAAATAATTAAATAAGAAATATAAGAAATAATTAAGCTAGTTTTTAGTAAAAAACGCATTTTGTCCAAATTTAAAAAAAATCGAAAAAAACTTTTGATGCAAATGCTTCCATAATGATAAAATAAACATTTTGTCTGTATATCATTTTCGCCTACACCCACTTTTTGGGTGCGTTTTCTTACAAAAACCATTTGTATTCCTTACCCCAAGGCATATGCAATAGAAAAACGTTGTTTTTTGTCGAACCACAAAAGATATTGATAAACAGTCTGACCAATATATTGTGACAATGTCATTTTCTATATTTCATCGCCATAAAACCTATATTTTTAGGATATTAATTTTAAGGATGGGATGGGATAGGGTTTTCAACGATGTAGCCTCTCATTTGTTTAACATCAATAACCAAATGAATGTTATTGTCTATTTTTGGCCAAAATATGAAAATCTCAAATTCAACAACAAAAAAAAAATTATATGGTTTTATTTTTATTGAAGCTATTAGGACTGCTTGAAATTGTATTATAGGATAAATGACAGGACAAGTAGTTCCTAATAAAAAAAAATATAGCGAAACTATACACTATCATAAAAGATGGTCAATAAAAGTTAACATTTTTTCTTATTATAAATCACCATCAAACCTTGTCTTTTCTTCCTCTTATTTTTAATTTTTTTAATCTATATATAAAAATGAAACCCGTTTTCCGTTGTCACGACATAACATGAAAACGGCTTGACCGATTTGGCTGATTTTTTTTTGTACTCTGTACAAGGTTCTTACGGAAAAAAATATTGAGAAAATCTCTCAGGTCAGCTTTGAGAAAATAAATACTACTAACACTAAAATACTATTACGGACCCTAAAACGAAACAGTACCCGGGCGAAGCCGGGCCAGGCAGCTAGTGATTAATAAACATATGAGAAGGCTACAATCCGCTGTGCGGATCGTTGAATACCCTATCCCATCCTTAAAATGGCGATGAAATACAGAAAATGACATTGTCGCAACATAGCTATTGTTTAGACAGTTTATCAAAACCATTTGTGGTTCGACAAAAACAACGTATTTCTATTGCTAATGCCTTGGGATGAAGTATACAAATGGTTTTTGTAAGAAAACGCCCCTTATATCCCTATCCCATAGGGGTATATTAGTTTTGATACTTAGTTTGTAACATAGAGAAATAATTTATCTACATATACCTCAAAGTATATGGATCGACTCAGGATCGCTAGCTGAGTCGATTAAGCCATGTCTGTCTGTCCGTCCGTCCGTCCGTCTGTACGTCACCGATTTTTAGGCATTAAATTTTGAGCTAGGATAATGAAATTTGGTGTATAGGATCCTCGTCCATGCCTACAGAACAAGTGTAAAAATTTTTGAAATCCGCCCACAGCCACGCCCCCTTTTAAGAAAAACTCAGTTTCTGGCCAAACCGTAAGGAATTTAAAAAAAAGTTTCCGAACAACATATTTAGACAATCTTAATGTCTATATTTCGTCCATATATAGTTTTTTGCCACGCCCACTTTTTGGGGGCGTTTTCAATAAAAAACATTGTTTTCGGTCAAATTTTAAATTTTTCGAAAAATTTTTTGATGCAGAATCATTAACTTTATTAATATTAACATTTCGTCTATATACCATTTTAACCCACGCCCACTTTTTGGGGGCGTTTTTATATAAAAACCATTTTTATACACTACCCCATAACATATGCAGGAGAAAACTTTGTCGTTTGTAGAACCGTAAAGGTGTTTTGTAAGCAGTCTGAAGAATTTGTTGTCACTATATCATATTTTCTATTTTATCCACATCGTGTTTTTAGCCATGCCCACTTTTTTTGGGGATTTTAGTTTTATGGATAGGATGAGATAGGGTATTCAACGATCCGCACAGCGGATTGTAGCCTTCTCATATGTTTTCATTTGGTTATGTCTCGTTAATCATTCTATTTTCACCAACTTGCAAGTATTAGAATATAAATCGGAAGCAGTAACTGTGATTTATTTTACAATTTTAAAAGTTTTACTGAATTGTCAATTATGGGTTGAAAGAGTCTCTATAAACACATAAAATGGTTATTTAGTTCCTGTAATCGCGCACAATTCGCTTTGTATTTGAAGCGTATTTATTCAGTTTAATTAGTTGCTGTTTCACAGTTGAATGTAATTTAAATTTACATAAATGCATACAAATACTATTTATTGTTATCATAGGAAGACAAGCCACCAACACGTGAAAATAAATTTCGATGTTAAAATCATTATGTGTGGCTTTATCCACCTACAAATAATGAAAAGATATTCCTCTCCATAAAAATAACATATTTTTCGGCTTGATAACTCGGACACTCACATCACACTTACTCCTACTGTGAACATTTTCTTGTCGCAGAATTTTCTCAGAGCTCGACTGCCAAACGAGCAAAAAGCGCGGAATAGAATAGATAAGAAGCTACGAATGGTGCAGAATAGAAAAGTTCACGTTGCGTTGGTTGGCTTAGTGAACAGAGATATCACTTCCGGGCCCGCACCCATTAAGTCAAATCCTGGAAAAGACCAACGAATCGAATTTTAGAGCGATAACGAAATTCTGGTTTCTATCAAATCTAGCAATGCTATGTATGTCGCAATAACGGAAAGAGTTTGGAAATATCTGATCCGAACTTTTCGAAACATGTACGGGATTGCGGTAAGTAGATCTGCTTTAATGCGCTATCTTCTCGTGATTGAACATATAATGCACAAACACGGAAGGCACTGTTCATCCAACCTACAGGGGTACTCAGATGATATCAACGAACCCATCATGCTGTTATAGAAGCTGTTTCGGCAAACTGATGACCAGGCGAAGCGTGTTAGTCTTGTGATTAATAAGGACAGAATGTTACTGTTGACAGCAACAAATTTGGGGCACTTAAAGAGTTCGTCTACTATAGATTCAATGTTTTAATGCTTTCTCTATTGGACCCTAGCCCTACCAGTCCTACTTTACTACAACTAAACTATCAGCAGAAAAATCTTCGTCGAACTTTTGGATCTGTGTGCAAGGAAGGCGAAAGGAGGATAAGATACAACTTCGAGTTTTATAAGTTGTTCCAAGATGTGGAAGTAGGATCAAATGTAAAAACATGCGACTACATTGGCTCGGCCACATTGATCCAATGAACATAAATGCTCCAGCCAAATGAATCTTTGAATACAGCGGTTAAAGAATTAATCGATAGCGTATGGCAGGATACTGGGGGCAACGTGCACAGTATCGAAAATGATGGAATGCTGCCCTGTCGGAGACCCCCAACGTCCCGTAAAGACATGATTTTTCTACTATATACAAAATAAAATTCAAATATCGGCCGTTATAAAAATTCAATTTGCAGGCTACATTAGTAAATATATATCTACTCTATAAATATTGCGAGACCATTGGGAAATCTTGATTTTGATCTGAAATTGATCTTTTTGAGTGTCAATGGAACACGATTCAGATTTATTTTTTGTTTGTCACTGTACTGGTGTCATTTCGTGTCTGTGAAGTTAGCGTCGGTGTAGCTGCCAACATTAAAAACATAACAAACATTTGAAAATACAGAAATTATCTTCATTTAATTAATTTAATAGTTCACGTATAACTTTCTTTTCTGTGTCTATATCCATTACATCACAACCGAAGTAAAAAATCACTCTTGTCAAACTGACAGCTATCATTTGTATTGGTATTGTTAAATCTGCCGATCTCTGATCAAAAAAAAATCAATTTTTTCGCCCAATGGAACACAACAACTGTCAAAATCGGTCTTCAGATCAAAAAAAAATTGTTTTTTTCCCAATGGAAAACGCCATTTGTTAGGACAGCTTGTTGATGTCTATTTCACCTTTTATCAACCTCAAGCTACACTGAAATGAAATCTGACCTCAATCAGATGTTACAATTTGTGTAAAAATACAACAGACCTAATAATTAGATCGCGGAAACCCACATTCATCTACGTTTTTCTGTGATAATGATGAGAATGCAATTAATTTGTAACTGCATAACAGTAATATTGAGCATTGTACCGAAGTATATCTATGTATTGTTGAAGGTACCATATTCTGGAAACACGAACACAGTAGCTTTAACCAATCCACAATTTATTAATTGGTTAAGATTCATCATAATGAAAAAAATAAGTAGAAACACAAGTGATGAATGGGTGTGCAATGCAATTGGAAAAATTTATTTCATTTATTTATTTTTTATGTTTTCTAATTTTTTCAATAACAGTTACTTACCAGCATTTCCAGAAACTAAAATTGTTATTACAACAAGCATTGCAAGCATGGCATAGTTTGATGGTGATGTTATTCGAACTATGCTTCTCCTTCCCTTCCAGGTCCACGGCTGGACGACTGTCTTTGTTTGAGTTGTTGTCGTTGGTATTCGTTTTCTCTTCCACCACACTTTTTTCTGTATTGCCTGGTAGTGCTGATCCTGGTCGCCTGTATCCTGATGCGGTTGTTCTCTTTTCTGGGGCCGCTGTTTCTGTTGGTGATGATGATGAAAAGTTTGTATAACGTTATTAGTCGATAGCGTTGCCATAATATTTATCGCCCTTTTGCCAACCATCCTTGGTGGCAGAGGAATAACGCACACACAGTGTACACACTAAACTTTTTGTAGGTATGTGTGTATCTTTGGTTGTGAGTTTGGCCTTTCTTTCTTTCCTTTTTGTTTTGTATTTTTTTTTATTATTATTTTTTTTATTACACTGTTACGCAAAGAGTTTAAACCCGGAATCTGCACGAACGGAAAGATAATTGGTCTGACACAAGGAAAACGAATAGTTTGCTGTGTTATCCTTTTTATTTATTATGTCAGCTTGCCTTGCTGTTGTTGATACATTTTATATTTGTTTCTTTGCCGTCTTTGGATATAACATGTTCTTTTTGCTCTTAGTTATATGAAATGTTTGTTGGTTTGCTGTTTTAACGGTATTGTGAGTAAGGCGCTACTCTATTTCATGCGTTTAAGGGTTTTATCTTATCGGAATTTCGTTTGTATTTTATTCTGAATTATTATTTACTTTCTGCCAAGGTTTTTTTTTGTTTCCGGCTGTAACGTTAGCTGTCGTCTGTGTGAATGTGCGTCTTTCTTTACTGAAAATCTTATGTTTTTTTTATCGGATGGTACATTTGAGGATATGGCAGAAGGTAACTCCAAGGAGCAGAAGGAAAAAAATTGATCCAAATAATGAAATTTTCTGCTTGGGTTTGGTATGGTTAGATGTTTTTTTTCCTCACAACTTGCCTAGGGCTTATTCTTATTGCCAAGACAGTTTGTAGCTGTTTTTGTTAATTTTCACGCACAGAGCGAGATGTTTATTCGTTAGGGTTTGGGGATCACATACAGTTGTGTATTATTATCTTTATTGATTATTTGACTCTATATCGCACTGGTTTTATCATTTGCTCACAAGAAACATGGCATTTTCGTTCTTTTATAAAATAAACATTGCCATGCTTGCGATATGACTCCCCATGTTGCTGTGAATATTCTGTTTTGCTTCTGGGGTAGGTACTTGTACTTTTTGTTATTTTTTTTATCTGACTCAATATAATTCTTTATTTCACTTGCTTATTTTGTGTCCCCCTACGTCATGTCAAAACTTCTTTCTGCTATATTATAATAAGCTATGGAAAAGCGCTTGCTGAATTTTTCACTCATTTTGTTTGTGATATATTTTCTCGTTTTATCAAACTGTGATGAAAAACACTATTTATGAGATGATATAATATTGGCTTGTTTGAATTTCATTTGTTTTCCTTTTTACATAAGTATCATATAATGTTTGATATTCTGAAAGAAAGAGAGAAAATTATTACTTCTCAGAGAAAACATTATTTTGTATTACTAAGACTAATTAATTAATTTCCGACAAATTAGGTCTCTGATGTTGACCTTTTTTGTATATTTTGAAAAAAGTTGTTGTTGAAATACATACACACATTCTGTTTAAGAAACGAAAATAAAAATAAATCAAAACAAAACATTAGGGTAAAGTGGAAACCTGAGCTGTAGAGACAAGAACTGGCCTGCAGCAAAATGCTTGCTTATTTAACACAAAGCCTCTTAACAAGTGATGTAGCGGATATCCTACAAGTATCCGGAATCAGTCCCATGAAAAAAACTTTTAAGGTATCTGGTAAATTTTGTATTCCTTTAAAAACGAAATAGACAGATAGATATTAATATAGATATTGCTATTTCATATAGAGCAATTTCGATTTAGTGATAACTAATTGTATAATTTACGCTGCTCTACCAGGATCATTCGATACCAAAGTAGGATTTAAACAAGGTGACGCTTTGTTGCGTGCTTTTGTTAATCTTGAAAGTATTCTGCAAAACTCCCTGCACGCAATGATTGAGATCATAGAATAAATTTATAAAATATAAATTATAATATTGGAACCTGGAACATTAAATGCACCCTGTAGTTCGACATCGACTGTGACTCAAACACAATATTTTCTTGTTCATCTCGACAGTATTCTGTTTGGGGCTTGTGTTCCCAACTATGTTTTAGCCTGAGGACAGCAGTCCAGATGTTCTGCGCCGGTTATTTTGGCCAGAATTTTTCTTACAAAGAGATATATATGTATTGCTTTCGTGAAAATCTTCACCTCGAAGTTTTGATTGATTCTAACGTTACGATGATAGCGTAACCCAAAAAAGTGTTTTTTTTGGAATTCAGTCCGTCCGTTAATTCTATAAAATATACATAACCTAAATTTTCTCGAAAAAATCCATATAAAGGATTTTTACAATTAGGCCATATAAAGAAATGAAATTAAATTTTATTTATGTAATTTGACTATTTGAGACAATTCCACGTTATTAATTTTGGCCCAATAATTCCATAACAAAATTTTGGAAAATAACAGAAAATCAAATAGACGCAGATTCCTCCAACTTTCGGAATAATAAAAGTAAAAATAATAAAAGTTCTTATAATCACATTTCGACATTATTTATTTAATAATTAGCAAATTAGGAAAAACATCAAATTCTCTCATGCTTGGCATATGATCTGACACCCAACTGTGAAAGAGAAAGTTGTGTACGATCCAGTCGTGCACCCACCACTCGTTATACCCTATCCCATAGGGGTATATTATTTTTGATACATAGTTTGTAACATAGAGAAATAATTTAGCCATATTTAGCTAAAAGTATATGGATCGAGTCAGAAATGCTAGCTGAGTCGATTTAACCATGTCTGTTTATTGAACAACATATTTAGAGAATCTTAATATCAATCTTAGTTTTTTGCCACGCCCACATTTTGGGGGCGTTTTCAGTAAAAAAAACTTTTGTTGGTCAAATTTTATAATTTTCGGAAAAAAATTCGATATAGGCTCATTGGTAATAATAATATGAACATTTCGTCAATAGATCATTTTAACCCAAGCCCACTTTAAAGGGGGGTTTTTATATAAAAACCGTTTCTATACACTACCCCATAACATAAGCAGGAGAAAAACCTTGTCTTTTGTAGAAATTTAAAAGTGTTTTGTAAACTGTCTGAACAATTTGTTGTGACTATGTCATTTTCTATATTTAATCCCCAATGTGTTTTAAGCCATGTCCACCTTTTCGGGATATTAGTTTTACAGATGGGATGGGGTGGGGTATTCAACGATCCGCACAGCGGATTGTAGCCTTCTCTTATGTTTTTATACCCTATCCCATATAGGAATACATTAATTCAAAAAAAATTACTTAACATTAATTGTTGCGATTCCATTTTTCAACTATTCAATAACTTATTTTACTAAATGTTAAAAAATTAATAAATGTAAACAAATAAAATGAATAAATCAATTAAATTATAACACTTTTCAACGCAGTGATCATGATATCTTCTCACCGTGCAAACTTACTTAACAACTTCCAAAAATAATGAAAAATATGAACCTCTATTAAACCCCAGTAATCACGATATCTTCTGCCCGAAAAGCGAAAAGATATTCAACAACTTTTAAAAACAAAGGATTCATAAATAAAATAAATGCCTTATAACTCTTCAAAAATAAGGACTTCGATCACTCTTGTATGTGATCTAGGATTAAATTTCGGGATAGGAAATTGATTAATCAAATAATTTTTTTTTGTAATCCATTTCGTAATCTTTTTGAATTATTATAAAAATAAGCTTGATATTTATTAAGATGCAATTTGCAATAACAAATTTCCGCAATTGTAAATAAATTCAAATCTAAATGTATAGATAATCTTGATCAATCTACATTTTACCAATAATTTGTAGAAAAATATGCGTGTCATATCATATTGTGCACGCAATGCCCATGTTCATGTTCGGCCAATAAAGCCAATCAAACGCATAATTAACAGTTATGTGTGTTAAAGGAGAATAAGCCTTTTTAACAAACAAATAAAAACCATTAAATGTTTCAAGGAATTCACTCTTGGCAAACCATTTTACTTATTCATCACAACACTTTATTGACATTGTTTGTTATCGAGTGGCAACACGGCATTTGTTCTAATAATTGCTTCTATACACGATTTTACAGTTACGAGTAAGTATTTTAATGATCGATAAAGAAAATCACTTTCGATTGGTCATTATGTCACGTTGGAATCACTTAGCGCAGGTTCTGAAAATTGACTGGACAGTCTTAATTGACTTTGTAAACGTTTCCCTTTTATATCGTATGAACTTATTTCACCATATATATATATATATATATACATATATCGACTTGTATATCGACTCCACTATAATTTTAGCTTGGATTAAACATTTTCTTTTCTCTAGCTTTGACAAAGAAAATTGGTGAAAAATTATCACATATTCCTTGACATGCGATATTAAAATTAAATAAAGTCTGAAGTCTTTTGCGTGATAGCATGTTTTGATTCTTTGTTTTCGGACTTGCCATGCACAATATTCCCAATCCTCCGGTTAGATGGTGGGGAAACACACAAACTTAAAGTTAAGTAAAAACATTTTCCTTACATGGAAAGTATGAAAGAAATAACATTTTCTACCTGAAGGATGGGTTGTGGAGAGAAATATAAACATTTTCAGATTTTTAACCTAAGGTAGTGTTTGTAATTTATATTTTTTTTGTGTCGTGTCCTGGTTTTCTGCAAAGTTTCCATGGTATAAATGATTATATATATGTGCCTTATCCAATAGGATAAATTATTTTTAGCACGTACATATGTGCTTTGTAACGTAAAAAAATGTCCGTTCATTAGTAACTATGTTACTAGTCCAAGACCACTCGTTGGATGAATGGTCGCATAACCAACCAAGCATATTTGAAGACAAAGTAATCGTTACGTAAAATCAAATTTCACAAAGCTAAGCGTCCCAATGTCCCAATGTTTTATGCATTAGGTAGTATCGAGTTTTTCTATAGCAAGATAACAATTTTGTATTGTATTTTAAAACGAACCCTTAACCAACAAAAAGGAAGATCCTCTGAACTGCGCCAACTACATAGGCATATCTAGTATTCACAAATAGTAGAATTCAGTGGATTTCCTACGCTCCAAATTGCTGAGGAGGAATCCTTATTGAGTAGTTTGTAATTTTAGTTTAGACGGAGAGTGAATGTGGTATACCGTCGGAAGCACTGACTGTTCCGAATTCAGAGGATTTATATTCATCGTTTGCAAGAAAGAAGGGCTCCAATGTTCCAATGTCCCAATGTTTTATGCGTTAGGTAGTATCGAGTTTTTCAATAGCAAGATAACAATTTTGTATTGTATTTTAAAACGAACCCTTAACCCACAAAAACGAAGATCCTCTGAACTGCGGCAACTACATAGGCATTTCTAGTATTCACAAATAGAAGAATTCAGTGGATTTCCTACGCTCCAAATTGCTGAGGATGAATCCTAATTGAGTAGTTTGTAATTTTAGTTTAGACGGAGAGTGAATGTGGTATACCGTCGGAAGCACTGACTGTTCCGAATTCAGAGGATTTATATTCATCGTTAGCAAGAAAGAAGGGCTCAGTGGCGTGATGGTTAGTGCGATGAACCGTCGAGGGACATACTGCCACCAAACAACCGAAATTTGACAAACAACGAAATCGACAACTACTTACAACAAATGGACGAATCGATCCAAAGGACAATGGACAGGACGATTCCAAAATACAAAGAACGTGACATAACGTCTTCGTACAGAAACGCGACCATTGACGCACTGCACAGACAAAAAAGCGGACTTCTGACAAGACTAAAAAACTTGTACAGACGACTAACAAACCCACGTGACCCGGAGATTAGAACACTGAAGGCGTCGATCAAAAACATCAACCAATTGATCAAGGAGAACTATCGGTTGTCCATTAATTTGTTTTGGAATAACAGAATTCGGGCCGTAAATTCCAGCGACCCGAGTATGTTTCCACAAATTAATAAGATCTTTAGGAGGAAAGGTCATAACGACCTTCCGTGTATTAAGCTCCAACGAACAACTGACAATACAAACATACTTTTGACAGCAGGAATCGATCCAGGGGATCAGGAGAAAGTGGAGGCAGTGGGGGCTGTTTTTCAGGAAGTGTATAAGGTGAATGATAGCGTTCGCCCGAACCGCATCCTGGAAAACAATGCCCTGCTCCATCACTTCTACCTCAGAAATGACATAACGCAATGGCGATCTGAGAACCGCGGTTTCACGCGGTTCGATGACGAAAACTTGGCAAACGCCATAGTCGCCGAGCGAAGTGGGTCCAGTCCCCTGTTAATTTCTAAGGTGGAACTCCAGACCATCTTCGATTCCATAAAGAAAAAGAAGTCAGCGGGAGTCGATGGTATATCCAACATTGTACTGCGACACTTACCCCCTGAAGCTGTGGACATTTACGCCACGCTGTTCAACAATGCGCTGAATAATGCATATTATCCAGTGCGTTGGAAGACGGCGGTGGTTCATCCTCTCCCGAAAAAAGGAAAGGACAACTCCAATCCGGCAAATTTCCGGTCGATAAGTCTCCTTCCGAGTATCAGCAAGGTATTCGAAAAGATTCTCAATCGGGCTCTGTTCAAGTGGTCTGAGGACAACAATATTATACCAGAGAACCAGTTTGGTTTCAAGGCCGGACATGACTGTATTCATGCCGCCTCCAAGCTCGTCTCTGATATACAATGGAACAAAGCGAAAAAACAGTGCACGGGTGCATGTCTGGTTGATTTGGAGAAGGCTTTCGACACCGTATGGTTAGAGGGCCTCTATCTAAAGCTAAACAGACTTGGCATAAGTAAACCACTACTATATATGCTTCATGACATGTTGACTGGTAGAACGTTTGTTGTCAAAAGTGGCAATGTAACTTCTACCACCGAATATTTCATTAAAAATGGTCTGCAACAGGGAGTGGTGAACTCGCCGATTCTCTTCAGCATTTACACCAGCGATATGATAGGTAGTCTAACTCAGGCAATTGCGTATGCGGACGATCTTATCGCGTACAGATCAGCACCTACTGTCGAGGTCATCCGAACTCTTTTGCAGCGGGACTTCGATAAGATCCAGAGATATTGTGATGACTGGAAGTTAAAAATCAACTTTCAGAAATCGGAAACTATCCTGTTTAGGACACCGTTGTCTAAGGCCTCTAGGGATACGAGAAAGAACTGGCGCAAGCTGGTGATCGTTGGACCAAACGGACATCCACTGGCGAGCAAAAGTGTAGTAAAGTACCTTGGCATCTGGCTGGATCAGTATCTATATTTCGGAAGACATGTAGATGCTGCTCTGGCGAGAGCTAGGGGAGCATTTGCCCTGACAAGACGATTGTTTTATAGCAGCCGTCTTGACAGCAGGGTGAAGGTGATTTGCTACATGTCTCTTATCAGACCGATGATTGCCTATGGGTGCCCGGTGTGGTTCAACGTTGCCCCATCTCAAATGGAAAAGATACGGGTGTTTGAGAGGCAGTGTTTGAGAAGCTGCCTTGGACTTCACAGAACACCAGTATCTGACTACACAAAATACTATTCCAACCAGGTCCTATACAACGGGGCCAACATAAACAGGATAGACAATTTTCTGGTGAAACTCATTCGGTTTCACGCGGCAAGAGCGATGACCTCGAGCAATAGTCTCATCTTTGGGGCCTTCTACCCCAATGATGAATATTTTGAAAGTGCGCGTTTAAGCGGCTTTAATCCGCCTGAAGCTTTCCTATTTTTGGATAGTCGAGGGCTGATACAGGACAGATCGGCGGTTCCGCTAATCTACCACGTCTTCCGACGAACTGTGGAGAGGCGGCTCCTGTACGACCGAGACGTAGTTGCTCAGGGCGGAGGAGAGCGCCTGCGGTTCAGCAGGAGTGTGTCCGATTGGGACCGTCGGAGTAGGTTGCAACAGGAGAACCTGTTGTGGTGGCTGCAAGATTAGCTATAGGTAGTTGACTCTTGACTTTCATTTTGAAGTATGGCCGACTTTCATATATCTAAGGTTTCACTTAAGGTTAGGTTAAGAAAAACAGTCGGGGTGGCACAAAAAAAAAAAAAAAAAAAAAAAAAAAAAAAAAAAAATACAAAATGCTTGCTGTGGCTGTTCTTGTTTTAAGTTATTTTTAAGTAGTTTTAATTAGTTCTAAGTAGTTTTAGTTAGTTCATAAGTAGTTTTAATTAGTAAGTAAGTTTAATAAAAATAAAAAAAAACACATGACACCAAGTTTTTAAAAAAAAAAATGTTTCTTGGTCAAGAAAAAAGATAAATTTATTTTAAAATAATTAAATTAGATTTTAGGCCGAAAGGCATTAGTTTTTAAGTTGTTAGTGTTTAATTTAGGATATCCGCAGAGGATAAGTAAGTTAGTTAAGTTAGTAGATAAGTAGGCTAGTTTTTATTAATTTTTGTCTAGCATGTAAGTTAGTTATAAGTTAAATAAAAATAAAAATGAATTTCAAAAAAAAAAAAAAAAAAAAAAATGCGATGAACCGCCGCGCAGAAGGTCTGGGTTCGATTCCCAGCCGGAGTAACACCTAAATGATTTTTCACTGGTCCTCCACTCGTGATGAACAAATCATCCGAGTAGAATCAATTGTCAAAAAAAGCTTATCTGCCGTTCGGATTCGACAAAAAACAGGGGGTCCCGTCATCGTGCAAGAAGTACACACGCACACATGGATTTTTGTGAGAAAACTAGGCCCTGGGTACTAACGAGCCTGTTGCGCCAAAAATGTGTATTTTTCTATTTGCATGTTCTACGTATCATCTTCAAAGCGTTGCTACTACAACCGCGACGTAGCCCTCTAAATGTTTAATAAAGCAATATGAACGGCTCCATTTTACATCGACTAGTACCAGTATATTGTTGCATATGCAATCCGAATGAAAAGCCACACAGAAGATAAAGATAATAAATAAGCGAAGCAAACGGTAGTGGTGAATCAGCCAGTCGTTCCCCTCCCTCAATGTCCGTCAACCCCCAAATTTCCTACGACCATATGGCGTCAGGAAAGGGAAAAACGGTATAGCATCCACCAAAGGAAGCCTGACAGGCCTGACACGAAGATTGGGGAAATCAAATACAAAATCCTCGGTGTAACCATCTATAGAATTGGATGGTCCACTATAATGTTGACCCGCGCAACTGTTTACGGGCGATCGAGTACGATAGTGACCACTGCCGACTCGCCGCCGTAATACAGTTTCCGAACGAGCTTGTGGCGTTGGAGGAGTATGTGTGGAGGAGTTGGCCCCATCATAAACAGAAAAAACAATTTTCTGGTGAAACTCATTCGGTTTCACGCGGCAAGATGGATGACCTCGAGCAATAGTCTCATCTTTGGGGCCTTCTATCCCAATGATGAATATTTTGAAAATGCGAGTTAAAGCGGCTTTATTACGCCTGAAGCTTTCCTATATTTGAATAGTCGAGGGCTGATACAGGATAGATCGGCGGTTCCGCTAATCTACCACGTCTTCCGACGAAGTGTGGATAGGCAGCTCCTATACAACCGAGACGTCGTAGCTCAGAGTGGAGGAGAGCGCCTACTGTTCAGCAGAAGTGTGTCCGATTGACACCATCGGACTAGGTTGCAACAGGAGAACCTGTTGTGGTGGCTACAAATTTAATTTAGGTCCATAATAAAATTATTATATATATAAAATTATGGATTGCGAAACAATGAATCCCCCTACCGCTCTCTTCACCTATTATGGTCCTTGTGGTAAAATGTTTTATGCGAATTGCTTGCCGAAAATTTTCTTTTAAATGTCGATATTTGAATCTGACATTGTTGAGCTATCCAAAGGCTTTAATGACAGTATCAGACCCATGTGTCAAGTAATGCTTCCACATCTACAGAGTCTCTACCAATCTCTTCAGATAAAACAAAAAAGATTAATGAATCAGTAAAAATGTCAATTTCATTGTCACAGGAAAGCGAAAACGTGTCAACAATTCATCGTCGACAAATCCGAGAGCTAAACGCACAGATTTGAGAAGCCAAAATCAAAACAGAACTTATGACGTTTCCACTTTGTCAGTCGAGTCCTCTGATAGAATCCGGACAGTAACTGAAAATATATACACGATTGAATCGATTCCTAAATCCAAATCGATTTTTATTTCACTGTTGAAACCAAGCACTTCGGTTGACGAAATCATAAATCACTGGGTACCATCAAATCTCGTTCCCACAACCCCTCAATTTAATGTAGAAAAATCAGTTAACTGATAGCTTTGTTTCGTCATTTAAAATACAACAGTAACTCATGTCATTCCAATACAATTGTTGAGTTTAAGCCCTGTAAAGTAAACCGTAAACTTTACTTTACTGTAAAGTAAAGTAAACAAAAACGAAACATTTTTTCTTAACTCCCAAGCCTTTTCTCATAACATAATCTTCCTAACAGAAACGTGGCTTAACTCCAGTTTACTTGACTCGGAACTCTTTAATCATTAGTTCTCAATATATAGGAGTGACCGAGTGACATAGACTGGATGGGTGCCGAGGGAGAACCACGTTTTATACCATCTGAAGTATCTGCACAACAAGAGCTATTGTTACTTGACAACATGTTATCTTTTGACTTAGAGCAAACAAGCTGTGTAAAAAATACTAGTTATCGAATTCTCGATTTAGTTTTTTCTTCTGACTCTGTTAGTACTGCAGTATTAAAATCGAGTACCAGCATTACTAACATAGACAAAAATCATCCTACTTTGGATATTTTCATTGACATAGACGGACATCTGTATGAAAATGCTGACTCGTATGATCGTTCGTACTCTTTTTACTTTCATATGGGAAGATTGACAGCTTCACCAATTTAGAAGCAGCTTTTAATAAATCCTATCTTCTTATAAAAGATTGCATGGATAGGACTATTCTAGTCAATCATTCTAAAAATGCTCAAATCCAGCATCCTTGTTACACGAAAAAACTTAAATCTCTTCGAAATAGACGTAACCTGGACTTGAATAATTGCTCATATTGCTGATCGCTTATAAATCCGTTACTTTCTAGTTAATGAACAATCTCATTGTTAATTTATTTATCCATTTCATTTAAATGTATAGATAGCTAAGCAATGGGTCTATAGTATTAAGGTATCCATTTTCTTTCTTCTTATACCCACTTTTTGGGGCGTTTTTAGTAAAACAAAAAAAAACTATTTTCCGTAAAATTTGAAGGAAATTCGAAAAAAAAAACTTTGGATTTAAATATTTTGTTAATATTGATATGAACATTTCGTCTATAGACCGTTTTAAACCATGACCACTTTTTTTGGGTAGTTTTTCTTAAAAAAAATATAGTTATAGCATATTCCATATTATGAAATATTTAATAGGTGAAATAAGATATTCAGTACAGAAATAAATATTTTTAAAATCCGCTTTCTGCCCACTTTAGGAAATAAACGTCGATTTTAGTAAAACGGCAATGAATTTTGATTAGTAGGCTATTTTTCGGGATATGTTGTTTAATGTTTATTTCAGAACTACTCATGTAGGCTGTTCACTTTGGCCAGATCAATTGTTTAAAAAACATATTGCGCCTAATAGAGCAAGTTGTATTTTCTTGAAAAAATCAAACTTTAGATATTAAACAAATCTATGGTTACTTTAGTGCAGAAGCCTGAAAAAGTGGTTTTGCAGTTCTGTCCATCTGTCGGTCTGCTGATATGCCATTTTCTCGGTCTGTTCAGGACTTTTGTTGATATACGAGGGGTTTGAAAAATCATCAATTTCTCGTAAACTATGTTTTCTAGTTGAATGAAATTAAAAATGAATGTAACTTTTGACATTTGAGATAATTTCTTTGATTCGGTTTTAGCCTAAAATTCTCTCAACGGTATTTTCAGTTTTGGCAAAAAGAATTTAAATGAATAATAGTGTAATTCTTAAGAACACAACATTTTCTCGAGACTACAATAACCAATGATTAAGAAACAGACGAATTTCGCAATAATAACAATACCTAAATATACCCAAGAACATTTTTGTATAACTTAATTTGACAATATAAAAGTTTTAAGTTGATTTAGCCAAGTATCACTTCATTGAGAGGAAACAATATTTATGAGCGGTTTTTTGAGGCAAATACCCCATAAAGCGTAGCACCTTAGCGCAGCTTCTGTTTCGTCTCATATATACAGCTTAATCAACTAACTAAGCACAGCAAATTTTTAATTTCTTCAATAGCTAATTTTTTGAAAAGCTAATATCATGCAAACTAGGCCGATAAAGCAAACTTTTGAACTATAAATTTATCCCCCTAACCCTCAAAATACTATGTCTGTTTGAAACAACAATGGGAACACTTCCACTTGTACAATCATCCGTTTTTCCTGTCTCTGAACTATTTAGAAAAAAAAAACAGCGCTGCTACCTTTTTTTCCACATAATACATACGAGTAGAGTACGAATAAAAATAATTTTTTTTTTTCGAGTACATACCCAGCACACAAAACTCACATGCTCAGGAAGTCTTGGTGCTTGACATAAATTCTCTTCGCAGTGCGTTGCATAAATGAATAAAGTTAAATTAAGTTGCTTATTATCATTTCTTGTATTCACCCTCTTCTGCTCACTCGATTTCTGTTTATTTATGCCAAGAGGAGAACCAGATCTTAAGCCGGCATTCAAAACAATCCCATATTGCAATTAAAAATTCAGGAAAACTTTATTTGGCGCCAGAAATGAACGAAAACAAAAAAGGATACTTTTCATTCCTCTTTCCACGCATACATATACAATATACATGGTTACAGGATTTAATTTAACAAAAAGGTTTGTAGTGCTCACTTCAAAAACACAACACAATACTTACCTTGTTGGGCTCCACTCAAAGGATAAACACAAAATAAGGACATCAACTTAAAGGAAAGTGTGTGCTTTTCATTTGTGTGGGTTTTTTTATGCTTGTTTCATACAAATTACATTTTATCCACCCAACTATTGTTCATATGCGAATATTTCTATAGAGATACTGTAGTTATTTTCATTTATAACAAACAGAATCCCACACACAATATTTTTATACAGAAAAAAGGGATTGTTTTTAATCCAAATTAAGAAACGAGTGGATTGCTAAAGAAGAATAACAACTTACTTCAATCAAAGGGACGGGCTAACGTAAAGAGTATTACTACACTTGATATAATATTGAAAATGAGTAAAGAAAAAAATGGAGGTGAAAAAATTAAACTATTTTGGTAATTTTTATATAATACCTTATTTTATTTTAGTACAGGCAAACGTTCGAATTATCAGATGTTTTTGAATGTTTTACGGATTTTAAGAATACTAATTGACCTCAATTTTTTAAAACCAATGCAGTATATTCTGCTCAGATTGAAAGTTATGGATTTTTGATATACATATTAAGAAATGTACAACTATCAATACGGTATAACATATTTCTGATTTGTTTCTTCATTATCATTAAACAAATTTATTAAAATTAATTTTAGTTTGTTACTTTTTTTTTAAACTTTCTTTAATTTTGTAGGATTTTTGCGGATATTAATATATAATTTAGCCAGATATACCTATATGGATATGTCGCTTTAGCTATATCTGTCCGTCCCCTGTACGTCACCAGTTTTTGGGCTTTAAATTTTAAGCTGGAAAAAATTGTGTAAACGTACTCTTTCTGCTCCCAGCAGAATAAGTGTAAACATTTTCAATATCCGACCATTTTTCAGAAAAAGCTGTTTTTCGTCAATCGATAAAGAATTTAAAAAAAGTGTCTGAACAAGATATTTAGATAATCTCAATAAGATTATATTTAATTATTATTATATATTATTATATTATATAAGATTATTTTCGCTGGAGCAATATTATTCATTCTCTCGATTTGGTAAACTCAATGTATTCTACGTGGTTTTACCATTTGTACTGCATCCACATTTTGGTAGAGCTCATAAAGCTATATGACCAAAATCCGACGAAGAATTTTCTTTCGAATGTTCATTAAAGTTGCTCCGCTTTTCTGCTTATTGTCCAGCACTCGGAGCCGGCCGTAAGCTAGGACTGGTAGGATTAGGTCCGGTAGAGCAAACATTTTAACTTTAAGGTCATGAGCTTTGATCCTATTAGCATTGCGTATGGTTGATGTTGACTCGGATGTAGATGAACGATTTAACTACCTTAAAGTGTTTGCTGTAGGCTTTTACATTTTGTACACGGTTGTGCGTCGACGGTATAGACGGATTGATTTGTTGAAGATAGTACCTTCCGTGTTTACTCCATCCATACGCACAATCTATTCCAGCACGTGAGTGAAGAAATTGAATGATTCTCCTAGTCAGAATCCGGTTTGGAAAAGTTCAGATGAGCAGTGTCCTATAGTGTGGCGAAGCTGTATTAGTTTTGATGTTATCCCGAATTTCGACATCGCTTTCTAAAGTTCAAGGAGATGGATTCTATGGGTGGGTTTTGTAGAACGATGGTTGGGTATTGTAGAAGGAGGGTAGACTCTGATTGGCTTTAACTTGCCAAAGCCTAGTGCTCGCAACTCTGACTACACATGAAATGTGCTTATTTTTTACCTCCAAGTTTTAACCATCGGGTACTGGGGCCATCCAACCATATTTGACTTGCTAAACGATAAGTGCGAGTGTTGATAACAAGACGTGAAACAGGAACACTTCAATCACCCTGGTCAGAATGGCGCGGAATGAATACCCGGTCTGCCGTCCCAGGCGAACCTAGATAAGCTGCTTCGACATATTCGGACAAGAGGTTATCTAGGAATTTCAAGGGTAAGTCAGGTCCCTTGAACAGAGATGGTGCTCGCAGAAAATGTCCCCTTAACTGAATGCGTTTTTGGCTCGGCTAAAGAAAAATCGGTTAAAATTAACTGATTCTCTGTAAAAAATAAATGAGTACTTGTTGTTAAAAACTACCATGTTAAAACGGTTGAATATACTCTGTAAAAATTAGCACACTAAACGGTTGTCGTTACCGAATAGCTGGGTTAAAATTAACCGAATTATTCGGTTGTTTGGTTTATTAAATTTAAAATAAACAACTTTATCGGTTAAAGTAACTGATTCTCGGAAATCGAGAAACGAGTATTCGTTACTGAAAACTACCGAGTAAAATGGTTGGATATAATCTGTTGAAATAGCATAAGATACTTTTGTTACACGGTTAGTTTTTCATGCTTCTTATAAATTTTAATGTTAGAATCAAGTTGATTATTATTTACCGATTTTTGCATGTAGTTACATTTAAATTAATAAATGTTCCTACTTAAATTTTACCCAAAAATATTATAGCACTTATTTATTTATTTCAACAGAGTTGCTTTTATGTATTTTTTATCAAATTTTTAAATGTCACAACATTCATATCGGCCATAAAATTTCCTACATTTATGTATTTTCGTTCTTGCCAAGTTGAGAAATTGAGTTGAAATGAAATTAGTGAAATCAATGAAATTGAAGGAAATCAGTTTCTTTGAATACGTGTTTAGATTTGAAATCGCTGACACACGGACAGACAGACATGGCTAGATCTGCTTCGATACATATACTTAACAATCTGTCTGTCTTAATTAGTTCTCAGCGTCACAGAATTGCAAAGCAAAACACATACATAAAGATATCTCTGCATATGTACATACATAGCTACGCATCAACGAATTCTTTTGGGAACCTTTACTCAAAATTAACAGAGTGAAGTCGGCGGTTTTCAACTGAGATTACTGTTGTTATTTACAGAGTGGAAAATAAATGAGTTACAATTATACCTGCTTTGTCTATATCGGTGATAATTGTGGTCAGTTGGCTTCTGGAGTTTGGACAAATCAGTCAAATGAATTTTTTTTGCAGTTTAATCTGTGTTAATTCTTGAGAGGATTGTGCAAAACTCCCGAGCCAACACCAGAGGAACAATCCTCCAAAAATCGGTGCAACTGCTAGCATACGCTGATGATATTGACATCATTGGTAGGACTCAACTTGATGTCATAGCCACGTTTGCTAGTATAGAGAAGGAAGCGGCAAAAATGGGTTTAGCAGTAAATGAGGGTAAGACTAAGTATATGCTGTCAACACGAAAGCATACACAACATCGACGAATTGGACAGAATGTCACCACTGACAGAAATAACTTTGAGGTAGTACGGGACTATTAACTCTGACAACAACATCTCGTCAGAAATCAAACGAAGAATTACTCTTGCCAATCGCTGTTCCTTCGGGCTAAGAAGGCAATTTAGTAGTAAAGTAGTTAGTAGTAAAGGATCTCCTTAGTAGTTCGAGTGAGGAACTACTAAGGAGATCCTACATAAGACCCTGACTATCCCAGTCCTGCTACGGCGCATGGAAGCAAGGACCATATCAAAAGTGGATGAAGAAATCCTTAGTTGATTCGAGAGAAAAATTCTTCGGATGATCTTCGGTCCCATTTGCTTTGACGAGCTAAAGAGACGAAGATTCAACCAAGAACTATAAGAGCTGTACAGCGACATACCCCTGGTAAAAAAAACTCCGCATTGGCCGGAGAGTCTTCGATTCCCAGCCAGACGTCTGACGCAGTAGAGGAAGACCTCGCCTTAAGTGGCGCGCACAAGCTAAGGACCGGGCTAATTGGAGAGGCACACTGAACCAAAAAGGTACGTAATACGTATGAATAAGTTCATGTATATTATGAAAAATTTCATACATTTTGCACCATTGTACGCGTTCATACCGTTTATGAATTATCATTCATACGCATATGAATGCATTCATACGCGTATGAACAATTCATAAAATCTATGAATATTATTCATAAACTGTGGAAACTTTCGCTTTATGTATAAGTTCATAAAATATAAGAATCAATTCATATGGATTATGAATTCTTACATACGGCTTATGTTTCTCTTCATAGAATGTATATTTCATATATTTTATGTAAGAGCATACAACTTATGTAAAATCTCATAGTTTTGTATGTAAATTTCATAGAATTTAAGATCCAATTTATGGTGAGTATGATAATAATTTTGTTTGCACCTATTCAAATTATATATATAATATGTAAGGATTCATAAAAAAACGATATTTTATATTATTTTTTTATTTGTATATTAGTATATTCATTTTCATTCAAATAAAGACCAACACTCAAAAATTATTTTCCAGTATCTACTGTGACAAAACGGAAAAAGGACAAATATCAAAAAAACACAAATCTCATACTTTATTTGCCCTTATGACTTGATAGGATACTATATCTATTATAATCCTCATGTACTTTTTACTGAAAGTGAGTGTAGAGTATATGTTTGGTTACAAAAATTAGGTGTATAATATACAATGAGTACTTACAATGATTTTGTTCATGAAAATTATGAATAGTTTCATAGATTTTATGAATTGTTCATAGCCATATGAATTCATTCATACATATTTTAAATGATTACGATAATATACATTTGGATTATTGATTTTCCTCTTACAATGTCAGACCAAAATATGTGCATGTATGCGGTTTCATACATTCTATGATTTATTCATGCAAATAATGAAAAAAATCACTATTAAATATTTATGAATTATTCATACTCGTATGAAAAAATTCATAAAATTTTCGATTTTGAATTTCCCAACAACAACTCCAATGTAAAATTCTTTCCCCCCTATTAATAAACAACGAACAACGGTGAGTTAGCACTAACACATCGGTTAACTTGTAATTCTTATTAAAAAAAACATTTCTACAACGGATAACTTAACTCATCGAATTTCGTGTATAAGGAGCGGATAACTTTTAATATTTGTGAGATGACGTTTCGCTTTTTAATTCAAAAATATTTTTCTCGATTTCATTGACTTTATACATACATGTACATTACTCACATTATCGTACTTCTTATTATTTTATTTTATCATACGTATACCTGGATCGTATTATTTTAAATACTTTTTAGTAAAGTGCTGCCATGCTCTGTCGGGATTTTTATGAGAGAGAGCGGATAACAAACATTTATATAAAATATATTTATTAATAACAAAAGATAGCAAACGGATAAGCTCACTATCCGTTAGCTACATAACTCGTGTGTTAAGGAGCGGATAGTGATTTTTTATTAATAGGGGGGTTTATGAATGCGACTTCATACACTTACCCCCCTATTAATAAAAAAATTAGACCGTAGAAGTGCTACGAGGTTGAAGTGAAACTGTATCGAAGTTTCTCAATTAATAGCCCGATTCTCCCCATCATCACTGATACCTCACAAGTCACAAGGAGAGGTGAAATTGATTTTGTGACTTTTTCGTATTCTCCCCCGCAGTCACAACTTGTGAGAGTCACAAAAACAATCGAAATTGTGATCTCCTTCAGAGCAGGTCACAACTAGCAAATTATTTGAGATTTGATATTTTGATTGTTGAGTAGTGAAAAAATGGAAGTTGAAATGAATATGGCGCATATCATTGACAAAGTTTCCTCCGTAAATGAAAAGTAAGAATTTTACAAGAGCACATCATTTGTAACAAACTAATAATATTGATGCCTTGCCTTTTTGTACTTCGAGTTTGTATTACATATTGTTCTTCTCAAGTTCTCATTGCAGTTTTATTAAATTTGTTTTGAATAGTTTCTTTCAGTGCTATATTTCCTTGTACATGGCTGTTATCAGAAGTGTATACGAAATAACTATATATAATACCTCTCAGCCAAGTCACAATTTGCAGAAACTTTGCTTATATATATTCACCTTTGCTGTGGTGAGTTTCGTTGTGACTTTTCTTGTGAGAATTGTCGGAGAATCCGACAAATGTTATCGAGTCACAATAATCCTCACAAAGAATAGTCACAAGAGCTTGTGACTTTTGTTTCCTCACAAGGGGGAGAATCGGGCTGTAACACTAGTCCTATTGACTTCTTATACCCTATCTCATATAGAGGTGTATTAGTTTTTAAACATAGTTTGTAACATAGAGAAATAATTTAGCTACATATACCTCAAAGTATGTGAATTGACTCAGAATCGCTAGCTGAGTCGATTAAGCCATGTCTGCCTGTCCGTCCGTCCGTCTGTACGTCACCGATTTTTAGGACTTAAATTTTGAGCTAGGATAATGAAATTTGGTAGACTCATCTATTGTGATGTCATACAGTTTGTATAGTGGTGTCGTTATTAAATACTGCAGCCAAACCTTAATGGTTCTATTATTGACCAGACCGCTCAAATAACTGGACTTGTGAATTTTCTTCTTTTTAATGTGAACATTGATGCAATGATCGTCATCTAGATGTATTGGAAGTTTTTTTTTTGACAATGTTGGGACAGAGGTGGTGTTGAGTGATCGGAAGCAAGTATTGCAAACTTTCATTTGTTCTCTATTCATAGCCGGTGCAATTGTGTTCAAAATGTCATCATGCTGAATCGCCGGAACTCTTAAATCCTCTTTAAACCACAATCGATCACAAATAGAGCAAGGAAAGCCAAAAGAGTTATTTTTAAATTTTTAATCGAATTCTTTATGAATATTCTCAAATCGAATGAAGTGTTTGTAAGGTAGGCTAGTGCCAAATTCTGGGATGTCATTTCTCCTTATTGACGGTCCTGGGATGTCTTAAGCGACACATGGAATATTCAGGGTCGCCGATACATTAAAATCATATAAGGATTTATCCGCTTGTTCGCCTTCCATTACCAGTGATGCGTTCGGAAGTTCTTGGACGATGACAGCCCTCTTCCTTGCCCTATGTTTCCGGACACGTTCTTTACTATTTTTTGTTTTGTTTTTAGAACGAAGTCAAGCTCGATATTCTTTGCACCTCTGTGCATTTGATTTTGGCATTTTGATGTAGCGTAAAATAAAATTTTTGTTTTCCGCTATGATTCGTTCACCTCAAGTGACTGTTCATAAATGTCTAATAGCGTTTTCGATTGGGATACAAAAATCACTCTTTTTATACTCTAGAGTACTTTTAAAGAATCTGGATTCTAAGTCAGATTTACACCAACATGCACCAACACAAACATCTGTCTTAATATGTCAATTTGAAGTTTGCATTTCGCAGTTTGATGATTAAAAAGTGATTTTCGGGGAAAACTATAGTTAGAAATTAAAATATTTTTGGATAATCATTGTCTAAAATTCATAAGCTTTGTTTTGACACCAACTCGCCAATGGTTGAGTTTATAGAAAAGCCGCAATGAGTAAAAGAAAATTTCAAATGATGGTTTACATTGATAGCTAATAGCTATAATTGCGGCCTAAAGATAAACAATAAGCTGTCAAATGGCATACTTACACAAACAGAAAACCAGAGTAACCTCTTTAATGTTCGATTGGGACTGGTAAATCTGAAATCTGAGAGTAAATCTAAAAATCCCAATCGAAAACGCTATAAATGAAATGAAATATCGCATGCACCACTATGAAAATATGTCCAAAGTAACACACACAATGACACAAAACACATATATTTCGTTTTCGTATCCACAACCACAATACACATTGACAGTACACACTATGACTAAACCAACAAAATTCACAACAGAACGCTCTTTTATGCTTGCGCTCTCACATGTTGTTGTTGTTGTTCCGTGTTCTTCTTCTACTGTTCGAACATTATTGTGTCTGTCCGCCGCGCTTGCCCACCACCTTTCTCATTTAATTTTCTGATGTGTATTGTGCTTTGTCCAGAGATAAGGGAAGTATTCCTTCCTTTATCTCTGACTTTGTCCTTTGGGTTCACTTCACACTTCACTACAGAGTGCTCTCTCATCCTTACGCTCTTGCTTGTTGTTTGCCTGCCGTTGTCCCACCAAGTTAGCTTTCCCCTACCCATGACTTTTCGAGTCGTTACATGTGTGTTTGGATTTACCCCGACGAGCCCAAAGAAGTTTCACTTCAAAAATCACTATCCGCTCCTTAACATATTAACATATTATCAAGTTTATAGTTTTAATCGTATGAGCCCTTTTTAAGAAATTTCTATTTTTTTTAAAATTCAAAACCCTTATTATCGATTAGTTGTATGGACCTCGATCCTCTTACGAAAATTACATATGTGAAGTGCAACCTTAACCTGGGATGCGATCCAAACCTTTGTCACTAAGCTGAGTAGAATGTTAAAAACAAGGCGCTTACACAATGTGAATCTTCGTGAATCTGTAGCTTGAAGTTGAATAGAGGGCAACTTCATGCAAGAAATGTATCTCTCTTTTGATTGCGATGGAAGATACAAGCTACAGATATGCATTCTGAATAACTTTTACAACGAAGTAGTACACGTCGTGTGTTCCTTTATCAGCTTATAAAAGATAATAACCAAGTTGTGGCAAATAGGGGTAATATCTTTCAGACTAAGATATTAGCACAAGCAGATTCAGTAAAAACGATCTAAACACTGGCGACACCATAAGATAATATTATCGTTTTATTGATAGTCTTCAATTAAAGCAATCTATACTGACGAAGAAAAATGTACGCTTGTGAACAGATACCGCAAAGGTTCTTTTCGTTGAAAACAATCTTGACCGCCATTTTTGGATATCATATCATAATACGTGTAATGGGACAACAAAATGTGAATAGGAATATGTGATCAAAGTATGTGACAAAGATAGAACACTGAAGTTTCCTCCAATAAAATTTATTCAGATACTGCTGTGTTTACTTGCTGGACACAACTTACTCCAAAGTTATAAATTCAAAATACATCTTAAAGATTATGATTTTTTTTGGCCTGAATCTGAAATTCAACTTTACTATATTTCATATTTGCGACAACAGCCTGATGACATTGGGAGCGTCAACTACAAAGAGAAATGTATTCTCGACACATGTGGATAGCTCTTAATTATCACAGTAGGGCTACATAGAATTGAGTATTACGGTTAAAGATAAGCATTGCTTGCCTTATCAATTACCTAACATAGCCTATGTGTTATCGAGAGTGAAAAGACCAGAAACATTGACACAATTTTTAAACTATGTTGAAGATATGGAGTACAAGTTCTGAAAAACAACTTTTTTTGGTTATTATGTTGTTCTTATTCTCCAAAATAATCCACTTCATAAATCTTACATTTCAGATACCAATGGAATTGCCCAAGCAATAGCGAATTCAGAAGCACGAGCGGTCAACCAAATAATATCTTAAATTACATTTCGAGCTATTAACCCCCACTGCTTGACCTGATTACTTTTAATACTAAATTAAAGGTTGTTTTCGTCTGTTTTTAAATAAGCACACAACAAAAACAAAATATATAAGCCAAAAGAAACATAATATATACTAACCTCATATTTTCATGCCAATAAATCCTTTTTGAGATATTATGCTGCAAAAAAAAAAGTTTAGATTTATTGCCTGCTCAGTTGTATAAATTAACAGTAGAAGAGTTTAATCGATTTAGCTCAAGGGCGAAGGTTACGAATTGTAATACCTAAAAAAAAAACAAATTAAACTAGAAAGAACATTAAATCAGTAAGACAAATTATATAACTTTTAAGCTTTTGTAGAATACCATACAAATACATGTAAATGAATAATGACAGTTTACAAAAAAAATTATCGAAGACGATTCGTTTATGCTGCATATAGATCGTAAAATATACCCAGTACAGCTATATAGTCAGGGACATGCTAAGAATACCTATATTGCCATGGCCACTTTTATCAGGTGAAGTAAACCTATAACGTTCGAAGAACGCCATGCGATGTTGCTTGCACATAACTATTGACTTGCATATGTTTATTGTTATGGATTGTATATTTATTCGTTTTTAAGAATAAAATAACCTAAATATGTGTATACATTTGTTTATCAATGTATCTCTGCTGTGTCCACAGAGTTATTTGTTGTTAGTACGATGCGATGCGGCAATATGCATTGCATCCCATACAATCAGGGTGTAAAGTTTTCTGACGTACACACATTATGTCTGTAAAATATTTGCGCTCTTTTTAATTGTTCCTAATAGAACAAGTATTAGTTTCTTGGAAGAAGATTTTAAGCAAACTAAACACTACTATGATGAGGAAACCCATAAAAGGGGGGAGGTGCTGTCGGTCTGTGAACGCAGCTGGAAGCTAACCGGTGTTACTAATGACATTTATGTGTCCTATAATACGTTTTTCCTGAAAAATTACTATTTTCTGACGCATTAAATTCTCAACTGATTTTTTTATGTAAGGATCTATAATACTCTTGTACCTACGACCCAGTCGTATAGCCAATACTCATTGCTGTTAAAACAGGGCGATTTGCATTTTCTAAACGGACATAATAGCCAATTCAGATGCCTTAGTTTACTCCTATTATTCCTCAAAGATTTGATGTTTTGCTTTTTAGAAAAACACTTAATATGAATCATTTAGCATTTCAATATATGACTACATTTAAAACGAAAATATAAAAGGAAGACGAAAGAGAAAAATAGAAAGTATATGTATTAACAATTTGAAAATCCACCCCATTATAGATATTGATGTATTGAGCAAAAAATTGTTTTGTTCATACCGAAAGAAAATTATATTTTCTAAATTTAGTCAATACAAATTTTTTAGCCACGCCCACTATTGAAGGAAGTTTTCTTAAAAAACTATTTTTGGTACAATTTTAAAGTAATTTGAATAAAATTTCGATGAATTTACCAAGATAATATTGTGTTGTACATTTCGTCTATAGATCATTTTAACCCACTACCAATTTTTGGAGGTGTGTTATTAAAAAATAACAATTTGTAAATACTATCCCATAGAATATGCCATATTATTAAACGATTCGCACAGTATATTGCAAAGTTCTCAAAAGTGTTTTCTTGTATTTCCTTTGTTGAAGATTGTATGGAGGGTATATTAATCAACTCAGAATCGCTAACTGATTCGATTTACCCATGTCCGTCTGTAGGTCACCGTTGGTTTGGGGCGTTTTTAGTAAAAAATAAATTTTTTTCGGTAAATTTCTCAAACATTCAAAAAAATGTTGATGTAAAAACTTTAATAAAATTAATATGAACATTTCGTCCTTAGATTATTTTAACCCATGCCCACATTTTGGGGGCGTTTTAATACAAAAAACCATTTGTATACCCTACCCCAAGGCATATGCAATAGAAAACATATGAGAAGGCTACAATCCGCTGTGCGGATCGTTGAATACCCTCTCTCCCATCCTTAAAAGTAATATCTCCAAAAAGTGGGCTTTACGGGCCTATAATATAGTAATTGACATTGTCACAACATATTGTTCAAACAGTTTATCAGAATCTTTTGTTGTTTCACAAAAAACATCGATTTTATACCCTATCCCATAGGGGTAGATTTATTAGTTTTGATACATACTTAGTTTGCAACATAGAGAAATAATTTAGCTACATATACCTCAAAGTATATGGATCGACTCAGAATCGCTAGCTGAGTCGATTAAGTCATGTCTGTCTGTCCGTCCGTCCGTCTGTACGTCACCGATTTTTAGGCCTTAAATTTTGACCGAGGATAATGAAATTTGGTATATAGGATCCTCGTCCGTGCCTACAGAACAAGTGAAACATTTTTGAAATCCGCCCACTGCCACGCCCTCTTTTAAAAAAAACTCCTTACGGTTTGGCCAAAAAATACATTTTCCTAAAAATCGCTAACTGATTCGATTTACCCATGTCCGTCTGTAGGTCACCGTTGGTTTGGGGCGTTTTTAGTAAAAAATAAACTTTTTTCGGTAAATTTCTCAAATATTCAAAAAAATGTTGATGTAAAAACTTTAATAAAATTAATATGAACATTTCGTCCTTAGATTATTTTAACCCATGCCCACATTTTGGGGGCGTTTTAATACAAAAACCATTTGTATACCCTACCCCAAGGCATATGCAATAGAAAACATATGAGAAGGCTACAATCCGCTGTGCGGATCGTTGAATACCCTCTCTCCCATCCTTAAAATTAATATCTCCAAAAAGTGGGCTTTACGGGCCTATAATATAGAAATTGACATTGTCACAACATATTGTTCAAACAGTTTATCAGAAACTTTTGTTGTTTCACAAAAAACATCGATTTTATACCCTATCCCATAGGGGTAGATTTATTAGTTTTGATACATACTTAGTTTGCAACATAGAGAAATAATTTAGCTACATATACCTCAAAGTATATGGATCGACTCAGAATCGCTAGCTGAGTCGATTAAGTCATGTCTGTCTGTCCGTCCGTCCGTCTGTACGTCACCGATTTTTAGGCCTTAAATTTTGACCTAGGATAATGAAATTTGGTATATAGGATCCTCGTCCGTGCCTACAGAACAAGTGAAAAATTTTTGAAATCCGCCCACTGCCACGCCCTCTTTTAAAAAAAACTCCTTACGGTTTGGCCAAAAAATACATTTTCCTAAAAAGGGGGCGTGGCAGTGGGCGGATTTCAAAAATTTTTACACTTGTTCTGGTGGTACGGACGAGGATCCTATATACCAAATTTCATTGTCCTAGCTCAAAATTTAAGGCCCAAAAATCGGTGACGAACAGACAGACGGACGGACGGACAGACAGACATGGCTAATTCGACTCAGCTAGCGATTCTGAGTCGATCAATATACTTTGAGGTATATTTAGCCTAATTATTTCTCTATGTTACAAACTAAGTATCAAAACTAATATACCCCTATGGGATAGGGTATACACAACGGTGTGGGGTGGTTTATAGGATGGTGGGATCATCGGTGCATAATAAATCGATCCAGCTACTTTGGAACGCAGGCGACATCGACATGATTCGTCGCACCCATCGTGTCGTTGTTGAAGCATTTACGGCGTCTTCTAAAATACGTTAAATGCATAAATCTTAGAGTAAATGAGGACAAGATAAAGTATTTGCTATCAACAAATAAAGTACTGTCGACGCACAACCTTTGTCAACAGTTCACTGCTGATAGAAACCATTTGGAGGTAGGAAATAAGTAAATGAGTTCATCAACATGGAATGACGAATGACACCTTAGTAAAGATACGACGAAAACTGACAATAGGAAATCGATAATATTTCGGTTTAGCGAAACAAATGGGATAAACATTTTTAACCCGTAAGCCCAAATCTTTACTTTCCCGTCCCTTATCCTACCAGTCCTACTTTTTTGGTGCCGAAAGAAAGATGTTGCTTCGAATATTTGATCCTGATTGCCAGGGAGGCGAATGGCTGTATGAGCTGTACAGACGTGGATGTACTACAAAATGTGAAACCATTAAGACTACATCGCTCAGCCACATTGGGCGAATAAAAAGGTATGATCCAGCCAAGAGAATCTTCGAATCCTCACGTTCGAGGAGACAAATAAAATCGAAACTGCTGTTTAAGGATCAACCGACAGTGGATGCATGGAAACATGTGAAAACATGTCCAAACAGATGATGGAAGACTGCCTTATCTCAGGCTGAGACCCTCAACGGGTCGTGAGTCCATTAATTAAAAGTAGAATTGAAATATGGTACACAAGATCCTTGAACATGCCTCCAGTAAGAGCTAAGAAAATGTAAAATCCTCCCTTTGCTACGCCCAGTTTTCAGAAAAACTGTCGTTTTTCACAAACCATTAAATGCCAGGCCTACTTATCAGAAAAGGTGGTTTTTGTTCAAAAGAATTTTGAAAGGGTGGCTGAATAAATAATTTTTACAAAGTAATTTTTCATATTTTATACGTATAACATATAACTATATAACTTGGGTGAAAATCACGCCTAATTATTATGTTGTTTGGATGGGAGAGGGTATTATACGATTCGCACAGCGGATTGTAGTTTTTTGATGCATAGATTGTGACATATTGCTAGCCAGGGCTTTAAAGCCATAGATCCAGCGATTCGTTGTGGCATTCGTAACTCGGAAAATCGGACAGAAAGTACTATGGGCAATGAAATTAAATTTCCAAAGACTATATTAATTTGATTGATGCCCGTAACTGAGAAGATATTCATTTGAACCCAGTCTAGCACAATCACTCGATCCTGTTATTTTATGTTTGATAGGAACTTTCTTACTACTTATATGGAGCAGTTCTATACATGCAAAGGTCTACTTTTTTACATTCGCGGCATAAATTTCGTTAAAAAGGGATAAAATTACGCCTGTTATCAATCTCAGCCAATATCCTTTAAAGAGGATATTCCATGAGGATTTCTACTGCTAAGCTTATCAATACAAATGCCCACAATGAAAAATAAAGTGCACCCTTTCGTGACTATGTCTAGATACAATTTTCTACTTATTCACAACATCTGGATACGGAACATTAACCATCCACATTCTCTCCAATAAGGCGGTAATAACATAAACATGAGTATATACGAGCTACATACTCGTAGGAGCATGAACAGAATATAATGCGAACATTTATCTAGGTAATACAGTTGCGCCTAAACGAAATATAAATAGAAGGCATCATATGGCTCCTCATCCTATTGTATATAGGACGGCTGTGAAGCAGAGTAAGGCAAATATAAAAGCGAAAGGACGAGAATAGTACCAATGATGATTATTCTATCAATCGATTATGTATAACTATATACACATCATGCAGGCTCGATTAGTAACTGAGCATTAACATAAATGTTTTTATAAGTTCTCACAAGAGATTAATTAAAAGTCAATTTGTTAATATTGGATCAATGACGGACTTGATTTTCCAGTTCCTGCTTCTTGACATTCAGGTAAGCTACAGAGTTCGGAACACTGATTGCAATTGATTATGAAATAGAAATCAATAAATGAATTAAATGATTGTGCATTCATTCACAATCGCAATGAATATAGATTAGATAGTACATATCTTTATTATCAAGTCAGATGGAGAAGCTGCAGGAAAAACTATAATTTGTAATTAGGTTAAGATAAATTGGTGGATTGTGGAATTTTATCATTTCTGATCGCACTCATACTCAAACCATGTTGTCTAATTTACTTTGCAAGTAGAAAGGGATTATAGCTGGTTTTTTTTAAATATTTCAATTGTGGCTTTGGATGATAATCAAAATAATTGTGTATCTTAAATCCTGAAAATATATCTTAAAATCACGAATACTAGAATCCCCTAAAATCTCATCGTAGTTCTGCTCTATAGCGCCGGACCGTATCAAAAACGGATGAAGATTTCCTTAGTCATTTTGTGTGAATGCACACACTTAGGACATCTGGCATCCCAAAGGATGTTTATACCCTATCCCATAGGGGTATATTAGTTTTGATAGATTTTTTGTAACATAGAGAAATAATTTTTCTAGATTTACCTTAAAGTATATAGATCGACTCAGAATCGCTGGATGAGTCGATTTAGCCATGTTTGTCTGTCCGCCCGTCCGTTTTTAGGTTTTTAGGCCTTGCATTTTGAGCTAAGATAATGAAATTTGGTATATGCGATCCTTGTACGTGCTGTTCGAACAAGTGTAAACATTTTCAAAATCCGCCCACTATCAGGCAACTCTGACCAAACTTTAACCAGAAGCGCTCCACCTACTTGATAATGCTAAACAAATTAAACATCAGCATCATAATCAGTGTCCTTACAGAACACTGTCCTATAGGCCTACACCCAAAAAGGCTAAGCCTCTTCAGAATTAGGATTACTCACCTTCTATGCTATTGTCCAGCTCTCTCAGAAAAAATAAGCTTCATCTGGGAGACTACTTCTTCGACAATGTAGATAAGCTGCCTAATATCAATGTCAGAAACCTCCTACGCTTCATAGTTAGCTCTGAATGGTTTAATAAGGCGAACGAATATAGGAGAGTCGACAGATACACGTGGTACCACGGCGGACCTTTATGATCTAAGTGTGCACGCGCATCACGTTGTTTTAATTGCAATAGATTGTGACAATGCCACACCCACTTTTTAGGGATGTTTAATTTAAGGATGGAATGGGATAGGGTATTCAACTATTCACACAGCTGATTGTAGCCTTCTCATATTTTTAAAATATTTTTGAAATATTGTACAACAATGAAAACATTACCCCGTGTTAATAAATGCCGATTAGCTAATCAATGGCTTACTTGACAGTTTTCCACAAATAAATTACTCGCGCAAATGTCAAAAGTTAGTCACTGATTAGCTGATTAGATTCTTGCGTCAATACACAGAGGAGTTTTTGGAATTCACCTAATAGGGCCAAGTCTACTATCCATTACACGGCTTTGGCAAACCCGATTTTTTTTCAGAAACTGTGGACTATATTTGGTCCGGCACTAAATAATTTAGTCTCAGAATTTTTTTTTTTTACACCGTACATGACTTAATGGTTTTTTCCCAAGATCAGCTCCAATGGCTACGTTTTCACCGTGGACAACTAAAAATCCGATATTCAAAATTTCGTAAAAAATCAGGTTATGTAGTTTTTGTTGATGAAAATATCGTTACGCCTTTTTTAGTAATGCAGAACCGTTATATCTATTGGATGAAATGTAACAGACATTTTGATTAATTTTGAAATATATGAAAAACATAATATATGTAGGATGTGTTTTACACACTCATATTACTTACTTACTTACTTAAGTGGCGCCACTATCCGGAATGAACCTGGGCCTCAACCAATATGCCTCTCCAATTAGCCCGGTCCTTAGCTAACTGCCTCCAGTTGCGCACTCCAAGTTGGTTGAGGTCGGTTTCCACTTGTGCGCGCCACTTAAGGCGAGATCTTCCTCTACTGCGTCCGACGTCTGGCTGGGAATCGATGACTCTGCGAGCCGGAGTATTGGTGTCCATTCGTTCTACATGTCCAAGCCATCTTAAACATCCAATGCGGAGTTTTTTGACCAGGGGCATGTCGCTGTACAGCTCGTATAGTTCTTGGTAGAATCTTCGTCTCCATAGCCCGTCAACGCAAACGGGACCGAAGAATTTTCCTCTCGAATCTACCAAAGATTTCTTCATCCGCTTTTTATACGGTCCATGCTTCAGCGCCGTAGAGCAGGACTGGGATGATCACAGGGTCTTATAGAGGATTTCCTTAGTAGTTCGAGTGAGGGCTTTACTACTAAATTGCCTTCTTAGCCCGAAGAAACAGCGGTTGGCAAGAGTAATTCTTCGTTTAATTTCTGACGAGATGTTGTTGTCAGAGCTTAAAGCGGAGCCGAGGTAGACAAAGTCCCGTACTACCTCAAAGTTATATCTGTCAATGGTGACGTTCTGTCCAATTCGTCGATGTTGTGAGTCCTTTCGTGATGACAGCATATACTTAGTCTTACCCTCATTTACTGCTAAACCCATTTTCGCCGCTTCCTTCTCTATACTAGCAAACGTGGCTGTGACATCACGTTGAGTCCTACCAATGATGTCAATATCGTCAGCGTATGCTAGTAGTTGCACCGACTTTTGGAAAATTGTGCCTCTGGTGTTGGCTTTGGAGTTTTGCACAATTCTCTCAAGAATCAGATTAAAGAAGTCACATGACAGCGCATCGCCTTGCCTAAATCCTTTTTTGGTATCGAATGTGTCGGTGAGGTCGTTTCCGACCCTGATGGAGCAGCGAGAATTCTCTATCGTCACCCTACACAAACGGACGAGTTTGGGCGGTATACCAAAACTAGACATGGCTCTGTACAGTTCGTCTCTATAAATGCTGTCATATGCGGCTTTGAAATCGATGAATAGGTGGTGGGTATCGATTTGGACTTCTTGAGTTTTTTCCAGGATCTGCCGAAGTGTGAAAATTTGATCGGTTGTGGACTTTCCTGGCCTAACACCACACTAATAAGGGCCAATCAGGTTGTTGGTAAACGGTTTCAGGCGTTCACATATTACGGCAAATAGGATCTTGTAGGCGATGTTGAGGAGACTTATGCCTCTGTAGTTGGCGCAGTTCAGAGGGTCTCCTTTTTTGTGGATCGGGCAAACGATGCTGAGGTTCCGTTCTTCAGGCATATTTTCATCCGACCAGATTTGGCTTATGAGTTGGTGGATGTTACTTACCAAGTAATCTCCGCCAGCCTTATAGAGCTCAGCGGGAAGGCCGTCATTTCCGGCAGCCTTATTAAGCTTGAGTTTAGATATTGCTATCCTCACTTCACTAAGGTCGGGTGGTTGGCAGTTTTCGCTGTCGTTGCCAATATTGAATGGTTCGTTCTGCCTGACAGCGGAATGTTGTTCGTCATCGCCGTTTAACAGTCTGCAGAAGTGGTTCTTCCATATCCTCAGCATCGACTGTGTCTCAACTACGATATTTCCTTGTTCATATGGACAGGATTCTGTTCGAGCCTTGTAGCCTTGGCTTTGACGTTTTACACTTTGGTAAAACTTGCGAACATCGTTCCTGGAGTGGCACCTCTCTATATCCTCGATCGCGCGCTTTTCTTGCTCTTTTTTGTTCCTGCTGAAAAGCCGATGTTCTTCCCTTCTTCTTTGCCTATAGAGCTCAATGGCAGCTCTCGTTTTCACCTGCAGCTTAGCCTTGTAGGCCTCGTTCTTGGCTGCGAGCATCTGTCGGCATTCCTCATCAAACCAGGGGTTTCTTACTGGTGGGCGCGAGAAACCTAGCACATCAGTTGCGGCTGATCTAATGGCCTGTTGGCATCGTTGCCATTGCTCTTCGACATTCGATGCTGGTGGTATGGTGTTAATCGAGAGGTTAAGGGATAAGCGTTGTGCGAAGGTCTTGGCGGTCTCTTGCGATTGCAGTCTTCCGACATTAAATTTTTTCACAGTATTTCTGGATTGTTGTGGCGTGGTGGATATCCGCATTCTTACCTTGGCTGCTACAAGGTAGTGATCCGAGTCGATGTTAGCTCCTCGGAATGTTCGGACATCCAAAATACTGGATGCGTGCCTCTTATCTATCGCAATGTGATCAATTTGGTTGACCGTTCGTTGATCTGGAGACCGCCATGTCCCCTTATGGATATCGAGGTGAGGAAACCGTGTGCTGGCTATAGTGGCATTTCGTTCCGTAGCGAAATCAATTAGCCTAAGTCCGTTACCAGACGTGTTGTCGTGTAGGCTATGTTTTCCAACAATACTTCTAAAGATGTCTTCTCTTCCTACCTTTGCGTTAAAATCTCCCAGCACGATTTTAACATCGTACTTCGGTAGTCGCTCATAGGTTTTGTCAAGGCGCTCGTAGAAGCAATCCTTAGCTATATCATCTTTTTCTTCCGTCGGAGCGTGAGCGGATATAAGGCTTATGTTGACGAATGTGGCCTTGATGCGGATTGTTACTATGCGTTCGCTAATGTCTTGGAAACATAAGACTTCTTGCCTAAGTCTGGCACTTATAACAAATCCGCATCCGAATAGTCGCTTTTTCTGCTCACTATAACACGGTCCGTAGTATATGATACAGTTTTTCATCCTCTTTTTGCCCGGCCCATCCCATCGTATTTCCTGGATGGCAGTAATGTCTGCTTTGTAGCAGTTTAGGGCTTCCGTTAGTTGTTCGCCTGCACCTCTCCTGTTTAATGTTCTCACATTCCAGGTGCAGATACGAACGTCGTTGTCCTTTTTTCGTTTAGCATGGTCGTCAACAATAAAATCAGTCCTTTCCGAGGCTATTGGTTGCTTCGTAACAATATTTTTTTCTGTGGGTGGGTAGTTAACCCAAAGCACAACCCCCAACCTGGAGGGCCAGTTCCAATTTATTATATACCCCTAGGACACGGGGCCATCAGTATCCACTACGGGATTGAGCGCTGCCGTTGGCCTTTCGGTTCATCCGCCACCATCTCTGTTCAAGGGGCCTGACTAACCCTTGAAATTCCTAGACAACCTGTTGTCCGAATATGTCAGAGCAGCTCATCTAGGTTCGCCTGGGACAGCAGGCCGGATATTCATCCGTGCCATTCTCACCAGGGTGTTTATAGTGTTGCTGTTTTTCGTCGTGTTATCAACACTCGCACTTATCGTTTAGCAAGTCAAATCCGGTTGGATGAGACCAGTACCCGATGGTTACCACTTGGAGGTAAAAATAAGCACATTTGATGTGTAGTCAGAGTTACAACACTGGGCATTGCCAAGTTAACGCCAATCAGATTCTACCCTCGTTCTACAACACCCAACGCATATTGCCATCATAAAATTTAATGTAAAGCGAAATAATAATTAATAATTTAATATAAAATGTTATGCACCCTTACCCATCAATCAACGAAAAAGTCTCGTTCGACCCTGCCTTTTTAATGATATACAAGTTCAAAAGGGTTGTTTTCAATGTAATATATTTAATTAAGTAATTATTTAATATGTATCACTTGCGCGTGTTGACATCGTAATTCACTAAATCCACCCCAATCCAGGAATTTCCTAAGAATACCAATTGACAAACTCCAGTCAGATACACAAAAAAAAAAAGGTTGATTGTCATATACCAATGAATATGCGACTCAAAGTTTTGTTTGCACGAACAATGTGCCTACAAAGGACTGGTGTCGTACGTAAAGACTTGAAGTTGCTTTATTTTATTAGAACTTCAACTTATCCCAATTACGTACTCCGACACTTTTTGAATACCATATACCTACTGTACATACACATACATACCTTAAGGTATCAAATAATTTACACATTTATCAAGCCATCCTTATAGAGCTTTATTTGGGAGCCAACAACAAAAAAACGAAAACTCGAATGAAATCCAAGAGATCTGGAACAAGGCGGTACAGTATGATTCGGATATAAGAAAGTTGTATATAAGAATAAATCGCTTATAAGAAACGTTGTAAAATACACCGTACACTTCTTCATAACAACTTCATATAAAAAAGAACGTGTATAAGAAAAATGCTTATAAGAAAAAAACGTATATAAGAATCAAATTTTCTACATGTTTTTTAAAAAAAATCGTTTAAAAGAAAATTTTTGAACATGATTGTACACTGTAAATACACTAAAAGTTCTTATGCCAACGAATTGAATTGAATTTATTGAGTCTTAAGATTTCGTTTACAAAGTGTACACGTACAGTGTCAATTGAGGTACTAAAGAAGTATTACTGCGGCTGTAAAGTATTGCCTGCAAAGCGATTACATTTTTCTTCTTTTAGCAGTTGAGGGCAATTATATGAACAGTTTATTCAAAGAAATTACCATTTTAAAAGCCCTACATATCATCAAACGATCTTGGTGGCTTATCACACCTCAAACCATATCTTATTTCTTCAAAAAAGCCGGAATTTCAAGGGAAATTGAAATTCAGGGCGATACTGGCAACCAAGACTCAGATGTTATCGACTCTCGTATGGATGAAGAACATGAAGACTTTTTCAGAGCCATAACGGATGAGGAAGCCCAGGATTGTTATGAGGACATCGGCGAAAATGAATTAGTAGCTGAGACGTTGAGCAGTGAAACTGTCGAAGAGGTCCAGTCGGAATGAAATGCCTGCAATGAAGCCAAGTACAGAAGAAGCTGTTAAAGCGTTTTTTTTGTTTTGAAACAGTATTTAGCAAGTGATGAAGAAGTCAAACATAGAAGAACTTCTCTTCAGACAACGGGATGAAATACTTGTTCAAAAAAAAAAAAAAAATATTAAGATTATTTTCAAAATAATTAATCACATATTTCTTTATGTGCAAATATGTGCATATATGTATAGAAACATATGTATGTACTAGGATCTCTTTTTTATATGAGCAAGGACTTAGATAGGACAAATAATCTATAAATGTAAAATGTGATAACATATATGTACCAATACATATAACATGAAATGAATTGTATGAACTGAACATGTACCTTATTTTTTTCTTTGTTTCTTGAAAATAAATAATTTATGTTTTTTAAATTTTTTTTTTCTTAACCGTTTTTTATAAGAACGTTTTTTCTTGTATCCGTTATTCGGATATAAGAAATTTTTTTCTTATAACCGTTTATTGCGTAAAAGCAAAAACGGATACAAGAAAGAAATTCTTGGGATAATTGGACTTTCTTATATCCGAATCATACTGTATCTACAAATATGCATGAAATGTTTACGTTTACGTTCATGGTAGTCATTGTCGTCATCCTTTGTTTGATATGCTGATTTATTAACAGGTACAATTGCAAATGGCGGTAGGTATGAACTGTTTTTTGTGTGGTTAGGGTGTGTGTGCTCTAAACGGAATATTTTTGTGTAGTTACAGCTATGTAGTTGTGAATTCTGATGTTTCCTTAATTCGAATTGAATTGTGCGCATTTCATTTTTGTTTATTTAATCGTTTCGTGCGACTTTTAATAAAGGGGTCTGGGTCAGATGAAAATTCTTGATTGTGCGGTTAATTGATGATCGCTGAACATGAATTTGCGTTGACTAGAGTATGTTTATTCATATAATTATCATACATGATTGGGTATATTTGACATTAATTGAATTGATAACTATATTATAGGCACCCCTACCAAATTGTGTACAGTAAGGTATAAAATATATACAAATTATGCAGCTCTAAAATAATAATCACTTAGCATTCCCAAATGTGTCACACAATATTTTTGGAATATAACGCTTAATCTCTGAACGAAGATTTACATAATAATATACCTAAAGAATATTTATGCAGTAATTAAGCATATTCTTTTGCAAAGAGAATTGTTTTTTTTTATCAACTAATTCAACTTCCGGTGCGGTCTAATGGTAGCCAATGAGATTACATAAATGTACAAGCGATTTTACCTAGCTGGTGCCTAATACCTACACAGGTGGCTGCAGATAAGAGCGGACGTGGAAGGCAAATAGGTCGAAGAGGAATTTCAAAAGTTATACAGCCCTCTTGAATGGTGATGCTAAAGTAGTGCATACTGACGGGACCATTTCCATGTGCTTTGATCAATTGATCATGAAAAAAACTAAATAAGTCAAAATCGATATATTCATCACATATTATCGATTTCAAAGCCACATTTATAGAAACGATCGCTCCCATGATGCCGTTGTAAAAGTATTTAGGGCAACTGATATACATAGGAAACGCACTGTTCTTGTAGTTAACTAGGACAAGACAAAGTATATGATATCAACAAAAACAAACACAATACTATCGACCCACAACAGTGTACAAAATGTCACTGTTGTTAGCAACAACTTTGAGGTAATTAAAGAGTTCATCTACCTCGATGTCAACATCAACCCCAAGAATGACGCATTACAGGAGATACGGGGAAGACTGGCCTTAGGAAACATCATTGGTCGAACCATACAACATGTCATCGCCTCCTTTGCGAGTACAGTAAAGGAAACAGATGATATGGATTTCACATTAAACGTGGGCAAAACCAAGTACAATGTCAACAACAAAGGACACCTGACATCAATGAATTGGGTAGAACGTCACAATCGACAGTTTCTCATATATTAATACATAATATTTTAATATTACATTTTTGTTAAAACTAGATATATACCCCAACTTGCGTAAGTTTATGAGCTTTGAAAATGTATGTTCAATGTAATACAATATTCAGAAGTTAACTAAATACTGTGGATAAATAAATCATATTCGGGTGTTAGCACTGGTTCTTAATATACATATAACAACAAATAAAAAAAAAACTTTTTTTTAAAGCGCAATATTAGGTAAACAAAATTGTATTAAACAAGTAAATATTTACACTACACTACATCCACAACCTTTCCTATCACTCCCTTTCTTCCCTTTCTCTAACGCTTGTACCGTAGTAAAACATTTAAGGGGTATTCATAACCCCTTGAGTACGTGCAAATTATAAAGAACACATATGAGAAAGCTACATTCCGCTGTGCTGATCGCTTTTGCAAATATTTTAAAAATGTACCAACAGACTTTTTTTTTAATAAAAACGCCCCTAAAAAGTGGGCTTGGCAAAAACTTTAAATAGACGAAATATAGATATTGCGATTCTCTAAATATGTTGTTCAAACACTTTTTCAAAATTCCTTACGGTTTGGCCAAAAACTACGTTTTTCTAAAAAGGGGGCGTGGGAGTGGGCGGATTTCAAAAATGTTTACACTTGTTCTGCTGGGAGTAACAAAGAGCACGTGTACCAAATTTCATCATTCTAGCTCAAAATTTAAGGCCCAAAACGGACGGACAGAAAGACATGACTAAATCGACTCAGTTAGTGATTCTGAGTCAATCCATATACTTTCAGGTATATGTAGCTTACTTATTTCTCTATAGATAGAATATAAACATATGAGAAAGCTACAATCCGCTTTGCGGATCGTTTAATACACTTTCCCATCCCATCCTTAAAATTCATTTCCTCGAAATGTGGGCTTTATGGCGATAAAATGTAGAAAATAGTATAGATGGACTGCGAATTAGGTTGAAGAGATATATAGGTACACGTAAAGAACGCGTTATTTTTGTTACTACTTCTTGGTCCAATTTTCGATTTGTTATTCTTTCAAACACAATGTGAATTTCGCAAGACATCATTGGGACATTTTGAAATCACTTGTTTACTACACCGAACAACAATCTTTCAAATATTAAAACCCAACATTGAAGATAAAATCATTCATTTAGGGCCTGAAAATGGCGTAAAACGATCAAAAAAAGTCTATCACCTCAGGAAATGGTCATTTGACCGATATCATTTTTCCAACTTAATGACATCAATTTAACAACTCAAATAAACTTTCTGAGAAAACGAAGTATCATTTTTTTCTTTCACATTGGCAGCCAATTACTTTATGACATATCTCTTTTGCCACACCTTGTATATGTATAAAGCCAAAGCTGGTATGAACATTTTTCTTTAAAAAAGACATATTATGCGTAATCATCATACATCATTTTTGAATATCAGAACAGGACTGGTCCATGTGACAACCGCAGGTTCATAAGTCAAAACACATTAAATAACTTTTTGAAAAAAGGAGCTGACCGAATGGTGTGGTTGAGATAGGTAGTGAATTTAGTTTTAACAAGTTTTTTTTACTAAATATATGTATTTTCAAATAATTCAAAAAGAGGTCAAGGTTGTCTTGAACACACGGTAACCTAAAACACTTTAATTGTAGACGTAAATTGTGGTTTGGTTAGCTTGCAATATAAAAAAAGCTAACATGTAAAATCATATTTTTATGCATGAACCTAAATTATTATTTATATTGGTATAACATTGTGGTAAATGATTTACATATCACATCACAATAATATTATCAGAGATTTCACTTGGACTTACCCCAGGGGTGATTATAGGTTATGGAGGTTTGAAATAAATCAATATGAATTATGAAAAGATATATTTAAACCACCCTTACAGTTAGGTATACAAACGAAGTATGCGTGTAAGAAAGTTTTAAAATAGAATGTACTTTTGGTTCGAAATACACATGCGTGAAATTATAAAATATATAAAACGTAGGTACATGGGTACGTATGAAATAAATTAATAAATTCCAACGCAAATCGTTAAATATAAATATATGAGATAAAAAAAAGTCTACTTAATCAATATTCTTAATATTCTTACCTTCATCTTAATAACAAAATGGCTATCCGCTCTAACACACAATATTAGTAACTAATTGAGAGAACTCATCCGTTTCTTGACTTTTTTTTTGTTATAGAAAGATATTTTCTATTTTAGTTTAGTTTATGAAAACAAAGAACAAAAATCAATAAAAGTGTTCTAATTCTTATATGTATATGCAAAACATTTAATTTACTAAGTAAACCCAGGTAGTAATTCACCAGCGACTTTGCACAACACTGAAAACGGCTCCGAAAACTGAGCTTGGCAAACAACTTTATACAGAGGAAATATAGATATCAATGTCGTCGGCGTATGCTAGTAGTTGCACCGATTTTTGGAAAATTGTGCCTCTGGTGTTGGCTCGGGAGTTTTGCACAATCCTCTCAAGAATCAAGTTGAAGAAGTCACATGACAGCGCATCGCCTGGTCGTTTGAGGTCGTTTCCGACCCTGATGGTGCAGCGAGAATTCTCCGTCGTCATCCTATACAAACGGACGAGTTTGGGCGGTATACCAAAACTAGACATGGCTCTGTATAGTTCGTCTCTATAAATGCTGTCGTATGCGGCTTTGAAATCGATAAATAGGTGGTGGGTATCGATTTGGACTTCTTGGTTTTTTTCCAGGATCTGCCGAAGTGTGAAAATTTGATCGATTGTGGACTTTCCTGGCCTAAAACCACACTGATAAGGGCCGATCAGGTTGTTGGTAAACGGTTTCAAGCGTTCACATATTACGGCAGATAGGATCTTGTAAGCGATGTTGAGTAGACTTATGCCTCTGTAGTTGGCGCAGTTGAGAGGGTCTCCTTTTTTGTGGATCGGGCAAACGATGCTGAGGTTCCATTCTTCAGGCATGCTTTCAACCGACCAGATTTGGCTTATGAGTTGGTGGATGTTGCTTACCAAGTCATCTCCGCCAGCTTTATAAAGCTCAGCGGGAAGGCCGTCATTTACGGCGGCCTTATTAAACTTGAGTTTAGATATAGCTATCCTCACTTCACTTAGGTCGGGTGGTTGGCAGTTTTCGCTGTCGTCACCAATATTGAATGGATCGTTCTGCCTGACAGCGGAATGTTGTTCGTCATCGCCGTTTAAAAGTCTGCAGAAGTGGTTCTTCCATATCCTCAGCATCGACTGTGTCTCAACTACGATATTTCCTTGTTCATCTCGACAGGATTCTGTTCGAGCCTTGTAGCCTTGGCTTTGACGTTTTACACTTTGGTAAAACTTGCGAACATCGTTCCTGGAGTGGCACCTCTCTATATCCTCGATCGCGCGCTTTTCTTGCTCTTTTTTGTTCTTGCTGAAAAGTCGATGTTCTTCCCTTCTTCTTTGCCTATAGAGCTCAATGGAAGCTCTCGTCTTCACCTGCAGCCTTGCCTTGTAGGCCTCGTTCATGGCTGCGAGCATCTGTCGGTATTCCTCATCAAACCAGGGGTTTCTCGCTGGTGGCCGAGAGAAACCTAGCACATCAGTTGCGGCTGATCTAATGGCTTGTTGGCATCGTTGAATTGTTCTTCGACATTAGCATGAGCGCATAAAAGGCTTATGTTGGCGAATTTGGCCTTGATGCGGATTGTTACAATCCGTTCGCTAATGTCTTGAAAACATAAGACTTCTTGCCTAAGTCTGGTACTTATAACAAATCCGCATCCAAATAGTCGCTGTTTCTGCTCACTATAACACGGCCCATAGTAGATGTCCTGGATGGCAGTAATGTCTGCTTTGTAGCAGTTTAGGGCTTCCGCTAGTTGTTCGCCTGCACCTCTCCTGTTTAATGTTCTCACATTCCAGGTGCAGATACGAACGTCGTTGTCCTTTTTATACCCTATCCCATAGGGGGTATATTAGTTTTTTGACATTAAGTTTGTAACATAGAGAAATAATTTCGATACATATACCTCAAAGTATATGGATCGACTCAGAATCGATAGCTGAGTCGATTAAGCCATGTCTGTCTGCCCGTCCGTCTGTATTTCACCGATTTTTGGGCCTTAAATTTTGAGCTAGAGTGTTGAAATTTGGTATATAGACTCTCTGCCCGACGAAGCAGAACAAGTGTAAACATTTTTGAAATCCCACTGCCACGCCCTCTTTTAGAAAAAAGTAGTCTTAAGCCAAACCGTAAGGAATTTCAAAAAAGTGTCTGACAAGCATATTTAGACAATCCTAATATCCATATTTCGCCCATATAAAGTTTTTTGCCACGCCCACTTTTTGGTAAAATACCGTTTTTGTCCAAATTTTAACACTTTCGAAAAAAAATTTGATGCAAATACTTCCATAATGTTGATATAAACATTTTGTTTATAGATCATTTTCACCTACGCCCACATTTTGGGGGCATTTTCTTACAAAAACCATTTGTATACCCCATTCCAAGGCATTAGCAATAGAAATACGTTGTTTTTTTGTCGAACCACAAACGATTTTGATAAACTGTCTGAGCAATATATTGTGACAATGTCATTTTCTGTATTTCATCGCCATAAGGCCTATATTTTGAGGATATTAATTAATTTTAAGGATGGGATCCGCACAGCGGATTGTAGCCTCTCATATGTTTTCGTTTAGCATGGTCGTCAACAATAATATCAGTCCTTTCCGAGGCTATTGGTTGCTTCGGAACAATATTTTTTTCCGTGGATGGGTAGTTAACCCAAAGCACAACCCCCAACCTGGAGGGCCAGGCCCTTGTTTTGACCCTAGGACAGCGGGCCGGAAAAAATACCGATGTCAGTAGCCCATTTTTGGGGTATGAGCGCTGCCGTTGACCCATTGAGGGCTCCTCCGCCACCAACTCTTTTCCAATACCTTGGCTCAGTATTGGAAATCCCTATAGACCTGGTGTTCAAATATGTCGAAGCAGCTTATATAGGGATTTCACTACCAGTTCGATCAAACTGGAGCTGTAGGCGCCACCGTTGACTCCATCTAGGGAATTCCTCCCATGTCGCCTGAGAGTGAGTGCCTTAGTGAGACGACACTCCTCCCCCCTCTCTCGTTTGCTGCCACCAACGACCTTCCACAGGGGTTCAATACCCCATCTCCCGTCGAGGTACTAGGCAACAAACCAGTCACCAGCGTGGAGGTGAGAGTAGGAGTTGATAGTGAGAGGCTAGAGTGAGAACACTTGTGTCCTCATATAATCACATTACTATCCTTAAGCTCGAGAACTGCTGAACTGATTTAGATGTGATTTTCACTGTTATGATCTGCATTATTATAGGCAGGATATAGGTTATTCAATATTGCTATTTCACTTACAAGAGCTGAGCATTCGAGGAGCATTCGAGGTCTTAGTGGCAACATTTTTTTTCGCCAATAAACAGCTCCTAACTCAACAACAGCAGTAGGCGACGCTAGAGTATGTATTCGTTGACAATAGTGTAGGAGACTTGCTAGGTACACAGAGGATAATTTGTATATTGTGTGTCTCCTTCAACCATCGCTATCGAATTGTACCTGGATTTAATTATCCGTCAATGTTTCAGTCCGCTGCCTGACGGATAATCGAAGTTTCACTGTATACCCATATGGGATAAGGCATAAAAACTGATGGCCCAAATAAACATTTGAAAGGAAATAAGAAAATATTATACACTATCCCATAGGGGTATATTAGGTTTGGTTGGTGGGTTTGATCAGGTAGGCGTTATATGTTTTCCATCATCAGACTCAGGTCAATAAATACTCATCGTTATGCCCTTTGGACCCCGCGTATGTGGCTCCTTCCTTTGTTCAGTAACTGTCCATTATTAGTCCCTTTCCATCCACCCAGATGTTGTTGCACACCTGAAAAGATTAAGGACAGGCATTTCGGATAGATCCGTAAGGTCTTTGACAAAATATTTTTCTGTGTATTTCTTCATCACCGCAGCATCTAGAAAGGTAGCCATCTATAAGATGAGTTTTGAGTTTGTGGCTTTGGAGTCAGTTGTGTATAGTAAGTATTCCCACCAGAGTCAGAACAGATTTCCTGTTTCTTCGAATAAGTTTGCGGGTTTTGGCTTCGTCATATCCGGGCCACATTATCCTAAATATTTCACAGGTGGGGAGGGAGTTCCACTTTTGAGATATCCAGTGTTTTCTGTCCCATTCGTGATTTGAGGTCACGTAGTAGCGGTTTGACAGACTGATCTGCCTGGTAAATGCTGGTGGCAGATCCTTTCCTCTCCAATTTATCAGCAATTTCATTGCTGTATGCCTCTATGTCCGGGGACCCAGCAGAGATTAACATTATGTTGGACGCCAAATACCTTCAGATCTTCCCGGCAAGGTTTCTCAAGCTTGGACTTTATTTTGAGAGCAGAGATTGCTTTAACTGCAGCTATCAATAAAGATGGTGATATCATCTGGTGGTATCGCCAGCATTGAGGTCGCTTTAACTTCCTCTGCTACTGCCAATACCTCCGCCTGGAAGATACTGCTGGGGGAAGAAAAGTGCTGCCCCGCTGCAATGCAACGCTTGTTTTCATTTTTGAACCATCAGTATAGATGGATATGATTTCGGGGCCCAGTTTGTTCCTCACCCACTCCTACTTGGAAAGATGAAGGAGAATGGTCTTTGAAAGTCTGGGTGAGATAGCATGTAGTCAGAGCATACAGCTTAGCCCAGGTATTGGTTTAAAATTTGAGAGTGTCTTTCTGAGTTGATTTTCCGGCTGTTGAGCTGGCTGATTCTTAGTGCACTTTTGGATTTTTGCATGTAAAGGTCTAGCGATAGCAGATTGGTTGAGGATGGTCACGCTGTTGATGTGCTTCTCATTGCACTAGCCCACACATGCTATCCTTTGTACCTTTGTCATATTTTTAAGATGGGTTACTTTATTTGTGGTTTGCCACCAGACAGTGTCCTCCAAATGTTAATATAGGTGTTTGAGGGTAGTCCCGTCGGTAGGTCAAATATTGGTATTTTCCCCTATTAGTCAAGAGAACAAGTTCTGTTTTTTCCACTCGCATTTAATGCATGTTTGTGCAGCTCACTAATAGTGGGTAGGAATTTCCTCTTAACTAGTATCGCTACATCATCCGCGTGGGCTATGACCCCCTACGCAAACTTTTTGAGAGCGTTTTCTTATAAAACTATTTTTTATCGGATATGCCATAGCTTTTCATATAAGTCACAAGGGTATTTTGATCTGTCCGAAAATATTTTTGAGATAGGATAGTGAAATTTGGTATATAACTTCATTGTTTATGGATTAATTGAATGGATAAATATCCGTAGGTCCGTCCATCTGTACGTCACCTATTTTTAGGGCTTAAATTTTGCCTATGCATACAGAAAAACGTTCTTTTTGGTCAAACTGTTAAGAATGTTGGGAAAAGGTTTGAACGAGATTGTTAGACAATCCTTCTAGCTATATGTCGTCCATATAATTTGTTCCCACTCCCACTTTTTAAATGCATTTTCTAAAAACAAGTTTTTCGGTAAAATTTTAAAGGAATTTTAAAAAACGTTTGATGCAAAAACATTGGTAATGTTAATATTTCCTCTATAGATAATTTTAGTCCACACCCACTTTTTTATGGTCCATTTCCTACAAAAACTACTACTAGAATATAACGGATAATCCAAATGGGATTGTTCAATAACGTAGTTTTTACAGTTATTATTTCTCAACTGGCTTGCATATATGACATTTATGTTCAGACTGTTCAGTATGCATTACCATTTTATCATGAATAGTCTCACACAGGGACAACGCTTATTAATTATGAAATCCTATTTCCAAAATTGTTAAAGAGTTCTTTGACCACATATTGGTCGCCATAGTCGTCCAACTGAACGCACTATTTACAAATCTATCAACAAATTTGAACCCAATTTTACGCTATTGACAACTGAATTGACAAGGCTGAACAAATGTTTGCGATCCTCAAAACGTTCCAGAGGAAGCAATTGTATATGTATTTATTCACTGTTAAATCAAATTTTAAATGGAGTAAATGAAGCAAACTGACAGGCGCTACTCGATAATTTAAATCCCTGATAATTACACCCTTGGTTTTTAAAGAAAATAAGTCATACTGACAATGAACTCAGACCGGTATTTGAACATGTTGGAAAAGTTGTATATCCCATAGGGTTATATTAGTTTTAATACATAGTTTGTAACAGAGAAATAATTTAGAAAGGTATGTATGTGTATATGGCTCGACCCAGAATTGTGGTTGAGTCGATTTTTGTCAATAGTTCAAGAAAATTCGAAAAACTTTGGAAGAATATACTTCGCATATAATATAGTATGTATTTCATGTATTTATCATTTTAACACACACCCACTTTTTGGGGCATTTGGTATATACGCTACCCCATAAGATATGCAATAGAATAACGTTGTTTGTTTTAACTTATATAAATTGATAAACGGTCAGCACTGTTATGTCATTTTCTATTTTGAAAATCATAATTTTTGAGTATCATCCCTACAAAGTTTTTATCGACGCGAGGCCCACTATTTGTTTGGGTGTTGTATAGAACGAGGGTAGACTCTGATAGGCTTTAACATGGCAATGCCCAGTGGTTGCAACTCTGACTCCAAGAAGTAACCATCGGTTACTGGTCTCAACCAACTGCTTTTGACTTGCAAGTGTTGTTAACAAGACGTAAAAGAGCAACACTATAATCATATGTTGCGGAATGAATACCCGGTCTGCCGTCCCAGGCGAACCTAGATGAGCTGCTTCGACATATTTTGACAACAGGTTATATAGGAATCTCAAGGGTAAATCAGGCCCCTTGAACAGAGATGGTGGCAGTGGAACCGAAAGGTCAACGGCAGCGCTTAACCCCGTAGTTGATACTGATGGCCCCGTGTCCTAGGGGTATATACAAAATTGGAACTGGCCCTCCAGGTTGGGGGTTGTGCTTTGGGTTAACTTCGCTACGGAACGAAATGCCACTATAGCCAGCACACGGATTCCTCACCTCGATATCAATAACGGGACATGGCGGTCTACAGACCACAGAACAGTCAACCAAATTGATCACATTGCGATAGACAAGATGCACGCATCCAGTATTTTGGATGTCCGAACATTCCGAGGGGCAAACATCGAATAGGACCACTACCTTGTTGCAGCCAAGGTAAGGATTCGGATATCCGCCACGCCACAAAAAACCAGAAATACTGTGAAAAAATTTAATGCTGAAAGACTGCAATCACAAGAGACCGCCAAAGCCTTCGAGCAACGAGTATCCTTTAACCTCTCGATTCACACCATACCACCAGCATCTAATGTCGAAGAACAATGCCAACGATGCCAACAAGCCATTAGATCAGCCGTGCAACAGATGTGCTAGATTTCTCGCGGCCACCAGCAAGAAACCCCTGGTTTGATGAGGCATACCGACAGATGCTCGCAGCCAAAAACGAGACCTAAAGGCTAAGCTGCAGGTGAAGACGAGAGCTGCCTTTGAGCTCTATAGGCAGAGAAGAAGGAAAGAACACAGGCTTTTCAGAAAGAAGAAAAAAGAGCAAGAAAAGGGCGTGATCGAGGATATAGAGAGGTTCCACTCAAGAAACGATGTTTGCAAGTTTTACCAAAGTGTAAAACATCAAAGCGAAGGATACAAGGCTCGAACAGAATCCTGTCGAGATGAAGAAGGAAATATTGTAGTTGAGACACTGTCGATGCTCAGGATATGGAAGAACCACTTCTGCAGACTGTTAAACGGCGATGATGAACATCATTCCACTGTCAGGCAGAACGAACCATTTAATATTGGCAGCGGCAGCGAAAACTGCCAACCACCTGACCTAAGTGAAGTGAGGATAGCAATATCTTAATTCAAGCTTAATAAGACCGCCGGACGGCCTTCCCGCTGAGCTTTATAAAGCTGGCGGAGATGACTTGGTAAGTAACATCCACCAACTCATAAGTCAAATGTGGTCGGTTGAAAGTATGACTGAAGAATGGAACCTCAGCATCGTTTGCCCGATCCACAAAAAAGGAGACCCTTTGAACTGCACCAACTACAGAGGCTGAGTCTCCTCATCATCGCCTACAAGATCATATCTGCCGTAATATGTGAACGCCTGAAACCGTTCACAAACATCCTGATCGGCCCTTATCAGTGTGGTTTTAGGCCAGGAAAGTAAACAACGGATCAAATCTTCACACTTCGGCAGTTCCTGAAAAAAAAACAAGAATTCATCGATTTCAAAGCCACGTACGACAGCATTTATAGAGATGAACCAGCCGTGTCTAGTTTTGGTATACCGCCCACACTCGTCCGTCTTTGCAGGATGACAATAGAGAATTCTCGCTGCTCCATCAGGGTCGGAAATGACTTCACCATCATATTCGGTACCAAAAAAGGATTTAGGTATGGCGATGCGCTGTCATGTAACTTCTTTAATTTGATTCATGAGAGGACTGTGCAAATCTCCCGAGCCAACACCAGAGACACAATTTTCCAAAGATCGGTGTATCTACTAGTATAAAGAAAGAAGCTACAAAATTGGGATTAGCAGTAAATAAGGTAAGACTAAGTATATGCTGTCAACGCAAAAGGACACACATCATCGACGAATTGAAGATAACGTCAACATTGACAGATATAACTTTGAGGTTGTACGGGACTTTGTCTACCTCGGCTCCGCTATTAACTCTGACAACAACATCTCGTCAGAAATTAAACGAAGAATTACTCTTGCCAACCGCTGTTTCTTCGAGATAAGAAGGCAATTTAGTAGTAAAGCCCTCACTCGAACTACAAAGTAGATCCTTTACATCGCAATTCTGCTCTACGGCGCTGAAGCATGGTTCGTATCAAAAGCGGATGAGGAAGTCCTTGTTCGATTCGAGCTATGGAGACGAATATTCAACCAAGAACTATACGAGCTTTACAGCGACAGCTCTGCATTGGACGTTTAAAATGGCTAGGATATGTAGAATGAATGGACACCAATACTCCGGCTCGCAGAGTCTTCGAATCCCAGCCAGACGTCGGACACAGTAGAGGAAAACCTCGCCTTAAGTGGCGCTCACAAGTAGAAACCGACCTCAGCCAACTTGGAGTGCCCAACTGGAGGTAGTTAGCAAAGGACCGGGCTAATTGGAGAGGCATGTTGGTTGAGGACCAGCTTCATCGCGGACTGTAGCGTCACTTAAGTAAGACGCCCACTGTTTGTGGATATTCCTTTTAAAGGTGGGATAGAATAAGGTATTTAACGATTCGCAGAGCGAAATTGACGACTTTTCAAATTTAAGCTGTATACAAAAAAAATGTTATTCGAGTTTTTGTTGGTAAAACTGGGGAGTTTAATCAAGTTTAATCAGGAGCCGTTTGGTTTCGGCCAAAGAGCTTGCTGACCAAGTAATACTATTGATAACATAACTTTTTTAATGTCTCACTGAAACGCTATAGTCAATAAATATTTCGCTAACTTAGGTTTAGCTTTAAAAATGTTAGCATATAGTATAACATTAATCTGAACATTATGATAATAAAAAAGTTCCCTTGACTTTTTAAATTGTACTTCATAACCACTCGCTCGTTGTGATAAAACTGTCAAAATTGTTACAAAATTATTTAAAACAATTCTTCATCAAAGTAGATAATATGGTAGAATTATTTTATTACTTTTACCGCGAAAAGATATTTGTGGAATCCATTTAAACTTTTTGTTTTCTACAGAATGGTATACCAGACACCTAAAGTTGAAAGGCCAGGGTAAATTCTTGAGAAACAAAAATATACAAAAAGTTTCAAATCGATTAGTGGTTTGGTTTATGTGTTTCTGCCTTCCACGTTGAAAGAGTGAAGGTATTAACACCACTTCATTTCCCGAAATGTCGATATGTGTAAAATTTAAAATATGTAACCTGGTGTTTAATAACACAATTAAATTTTTGCGATTGCCCCATATCTTAATTTTATGTTAATAAAGGCATATTTAGCATAGTTAAGATGATCTGATTGGGGGCAAATATACCCCGATTTGTTCGATTACTTGTTGTCATTTTTTAAGATAATTCGGTTACGGCTTTCTCATAGAAGCTTCGATTCCATTGGCAACAATCTGGTACATTCGATTTTTACAAACCTCTTCACTCAAATTTGCATCAAATGTTCAAAATTTTAATTGTAATCCATAAATAGGGCTTTGTCATTTAAGTTTTAAAGACAACAAAAAAAGTCGCGTATCATGGCTCGATATTAATAGCCGTTGATGGTAACGTTTCTTCCACGGTTGTCATTGAAGAGAAATGGACCGATGATGCCACCAGCACATAAACCACACCAAACTGTCTTTTTTTTTGCATCGGTAATTCTTGTATGGCATGTGGCTGTTCATCACTCCAGATGCGACAGTTTTACTTATTTACGTATCCGTTGAGCCAGAAATGAGCCTCATTGCTGAACACAATTTTTCGATAAAACATCGGATTTGCACATTTTTTACAAAGCACGAATTTTGATAATAAATTTCAATAATTTGCAATCGTTGCTCGTTTGTAAGTCTTTGCACGTTTAATGGCAGAGTATACTGAAAACTTTTCACTTTGACAGATGACAATTGTACGTCATTACTAACCAGTGCTGCAAGCCTGAAAAACTTAACTCTTATAAAATCACCCGTTACTTACTGACTTGGAACCAATTCAGATTCAGATTTCACTAAAAAAAAGTTATTTTGGAATCAGCTGATTCATATACTTATAGGTATATACCTAGCTTAATTTTGTCTTTATGTTACAAAATATGTATCAAAATTTATATACCCTATGGGATAGGGTATAAAAAAATACCTTTATATCTTTATTAGAATAGGTTTTACATCAGTGATGGGTTTCAAAGAAGTGAACGAAAAATGATTCTAGAGGAAGTCTTCCTTAGGGAAAATATCTAAATGGGAAATTTAGAGAATTAGAAAGAGTTTAATGGCGGAAGGAAGTTAATCAACGGTCGACATCTAATTATTCAATATGTTAGCGTTTCATCAACAAGTATATAAAATGGAATTTTCACATATTACTCAAACAATAAAAATCGTCTATTAGTTAGAAAGTTATATATTATTTATATATAAGTGTAATTCAAAGTTGAGTATCCTCGACCCAGTAGTGCATCTTATATGCATCTAATATGATAATATACATGTATTATATAATTGTATTTACATGTATTCAAAAGGAGGCAATAGGAGGATAATAAAGGCCACTTTCAGAATTTGGCATTAAGATTTATTTGTATAATCACACCAAAATCCATTATAACGAATACGCTTGGAAAGATACTATATCTTTTTTAAATAATGCTGTTAAGACTCTAAAAGAGAGTGCCAATGAAAACGAGTGGTGGGTGCACGACTGGGTCGTACGCAACTTTCTCTTTCACAGCGAGTTGGGTGTTAGATCAAATAGTGCGCATTTTGATTATTAATGCTAAAAATTATATAAAATGTCGAAATGTGATTATACGAACGTTTACTCCTAAATTTGAAGGAATCATCTATGTGAAAAATAATTAATTTTCGTTATTGGCCAAAACTGATAATTCCGTTAAGTGATAGTTGGGCTAAAACTAATTATGTGGAATTGTTTAGAACGATTATAGTAGTATATATATTAAATTTCATTAAATTTGACGTAGTAGTTTGCGAGAAATTAACAATTTTCTTTATATGGCCTGAATGACAAAATCCGTTATATGGATTTTCTCGAAAAAACTGAGTACGCAGTTTTGTTGGAACTAATATGTTTGTAGCATGTATAAAGTTTTATCAAAATCGTTAGAGCCGTTTTCGAGAAAATTGAGGTTATGTGTACTTTTTATATGGCAGGTACCGTTAATAACATGGCTAAAAGCAAACAAAAAAAATGGACTAGAATTATGACAAAAACAAGCTTGGATACGAAGTTTGAAGAAAATCGGCCAAGCCGTTTAGGCTGGGGAGACCATTACGGACAGACGGACCGACGGACCGACGGACGGAATTCCAAAAACCCCTTTTTTAGGGCTCCGCTATCATCGTAATGTTAGAATCAATCAAAATCTCGAGGTCGAAAATTTTCACGAAAACAATATCTTTCTCTTTGTAAGAGAAAGTTAAAAATATTTTATGACTTTATGAAATGAGTTCGATTATTCTAAAATTCCATTATATTTTCAATATTGCTACTATCGATATATCGATACAGGGTTACTATTAATTTAGACATATAGTAGGTGTTACAACCACCATCCAACCACGATCTTCGGAGAAACTTTAGCAAGTGGTATTTGGCCTTCTTATCGATTTTTATACCCTATCCCATAGGGGTATATTAGTGTTGACATTAAGTTTGTAACATAGATAAATCATTTCTATAGATATACTTCAAAGTATATGGATCGATTCAGAACGTAAGCTGAGTCGATCTAGCCATGTCAGTCTGTCCGTCCGTCCGTCCCTCCGCCTGGGTATCACCGACTTTTGAAAAAAATATTTGAAAAAACTTTCGATGCAAGATCATTAATTATGATAATATGACATTTCGTCCTTAGACTTTAACCTACGCCCACTTTTTGGGGGCGTTGTAATACAAAAACCATTTTTATACCCTACCCCAAGGCATATGCAATAGAAACGAGTGGTGGGTGCACGACTGGGTCGTACGTAACTTTCTCTTTCACAGCGAGTTGGGTAAATTAATGCTAAAAATTATAAAAAAATGTCGAAATGTGATTATACGAACGTTTACTCCGAAATTTAAAGGAATCGGTGTCTATGTGAAAAATAATTAATTTTCGTTATTGGCCAAAACTGAAAATTCCGTTAAGAGATAGTTGGGCTAGAACTAATTATGTGGAATTGTTTAAAACTATTATAGTAGTATATATATTAAATTTGATTCAATTTGACATAGTAGTTTGCGAGAAATTAACAATTTTCTTTATATGGCCTATATGACAAAATCCGTTATATGGATTTTCTCGCAAAAACTGGGTATGCAGTTTTGTTGGAACTAATATGCTTATAGTATATATAAAGTTTAATCAAAATCGTTAGAGCCGTTTTCGAGAAAATTGAGGTTATGTGAAATTTTTATATGGGAGGTACCGTTAATAACGTGGCTAAAAGCAAACAAAAAAAATGGCCTAGAATTATGACTAAAACAAGCTTGGATACGAAGTTTGAAGAAAATCGGCCAAGCCGTTTAGGCTGGGGAGACCATTACGGACAGACGGACCGACGGACGGAATTCCAAAAACCACTTTTTTGGGCTCCGCTATCATCGTAATGTTAGAATCAATCAAAATCTCGAGGTCGAAAATTTTCACGAAAACAATATCTTTCTCTTTGTAAGAGAAAGTTAAAAATGGCCTAGAATTATGACTAAAACAAGCTTGGATACGAAGTTTGAAGAAAATCGGCCAAGCCGTTTAGGCTGGGGAGACCATTACGGACCGAGCGACGGACCGACGGACCGACGGACGGAATTCCAAAAACCACTTTTTTGGGCTCCGCTATCATCGTAATGTTAGAATCAATCAAAATCTCGAGGTCGAAAATTTTCACGAAAACAATATCTTTCTCTTTGTAAGAGAAAGTTAAAAAGGTTTGATTAACCTTCTTAACAATATGTTGTGACGTCATTTTCAATATTTTATCGCCATAAAGCCCACATTTTGGGGATATTAATTTTAAGGATCGATGGGATAGGGCATTCAACGATCCACATAGTGGATTGTAGCCTTCTCATATGTTTTTATCAAATTTCTAACAAACACTGTTTTTAAGTAGGTAGGTACCTCTGGAGAACATTTTTGTGGGTATAATTTATTAATCACTGCCAAAACCAGCTATTACACACTTTTCAGCTCTAAATTTATAAATAGTTATGTAATGTAATATAATTATCAGTGCTTGGCATAAATAGTATATTACTGAGGGAGAACATTATAGTGATAACATTTTTCTTCGACTTTAGTCACTATTACTATTACACTATTATTACGTTAGTTCTTATTTCTTTGAATAAGGCATGAGATAAGATCTATAAATTCGAAACAAAACACATAAATCGGAAGAGTACTTCTTGAACAATGCATTTAAAAATATTAAAAAAATAAATAAGGATGAAAAATAAATTAATTTGTTTAACTTATTTGTATCTATTTTTTGTAGTTTTGCAAAATTGCCAGCGGCATTACACATTTCATATGGAAAAGCCATTAGAATCCATCACCAAATTTGCCATTATTTCTTCATGCATGATTTAGTCTTGAGTCTTGAAGAGTTCTTTTTTAAGTAAAGCAAATATTTGTACATCCAGCTACGGACAATTTATTAGCAAAACCAAAATAAATATTCTGAATTTGGGTTAAAGTTTGTAAACTCAAAACAAAATAATGTAAAATGGTTTAGTTTGCAATGTTCAATATACTTACCAATTGTAATTATTTATTCCACAAATTATTCTTCATTGTCAACGTTTGTTGGAGTTTGAACATCAATTTACTACTGTTCAACGATTTTTTTCGTAACGATTTATACTCACTATTATCAACATTCATTTATCCTCTTGGAGGAATAATTCCACAATTTTTGTTATTACAAGTATATGTATAAGTTACACATGTGGTACAAGCATATATGCTTAATTCATATGAAATGACATGTACTTGATAAACAACTTCACATTTCGAATTAAATTACTACTATAGCCGCACTGCATATATACAAAAAAAATCAATAAACCCGCAATGTGTAAAGGCAAAAGGATGAAATAGTTTCAAAATCAAAAGGAAAGGAAAACACATAAAAGGTACGTATTAAGTCGAAGGCATAAGTAGCTACGTTGTGAATGTATCGGATGACGAAGTCAATGAACAAAACCAGACGAGATTTAGTTTTATGTGCTCAAACTAAATGTGGATGGTTAGATGACATGTTTTTGCATGTCGTGTAGACTACAATAAAAATCCCAGCAGAAACAAGTGAGTTAAATCAGATAAAAGATATATTAGTCTAGGCGAGGCTACTTTTTATATCAGCTAAAGTTCTTAGAAGTTTTAGTTTGTGCAAACACGAAAATAAAATAATTATCTTCTTCTATTCTTACTTTATAAAACTTAAAGCCCAGTACGCAGCTTGCGATAAATTTTATCTCCCATACAAAAATCTCTACAGGGATAAAAATTTAGAGAGCAAATTTATCAGTGCAGTACGCAGCTCGCGAGATAAATTCTTAACTTCATAAAGATGGGACACACAAAATGTAGGTAGGGTATAACAATATTTTGTGTTATACGAAAAGTATTATACTCGGCGGATGAAAGGTCTCCACTTATTTATCTCGCGAAATTAATGTGCGAGGCATTTAAATCGGCGAAATTTTAATGAAAAATTAAAACAAAATGGAAGAAAATGAAGAATAATATTTGATGGAAGAAATTCTCGAGGAAGACGACATCTTTATTAACAAAGAAAATATTAATATTACTGACATCTGCGAATGTATGACATTTTCCTGACTCATCTATACGCTGTGTACGAATTTAGCGAGTATTTATCTTTGGATTGGAGAAAACAAGTGGAGAGTAGTAAAGATAAAAATTAGCGCGAGCTGCGTACTAAGCTTAAGGCATAAAAGTGTATATAAGTAAGTGTATAAGTATAAGTATATGTATTATAATAAAGCTTTGTAGTGATTATTAAAAATCCTGTAGTAATGGGATATCTGACTACACCATCCCATATCACGATTTCGACATCAAAAATTCAATCAGAATACCAAGCAAAGACGAATGGTCGTCAAGTAATGTGTTATCCAACACTGAAATATCAGTCTATACTGATGGATCTCAAATGGAAATAAGAGTGGGCTCTGGGGTCTACTGCGACACAATCGGGTTAGCCATATCCCTTCGACTAGCAAACTCGTGCAGTGTATTCCAAGCAGAGATCCTAGCCATACTCGAAGCGTCCGAATCGGCCATAGTATTGGACATATCAAAAGAGGGTATCTCCATTTACGTAGATAGTCAAGCGGCCATAAAAGCTCTGGCAGCCAACATAATTAAATCACGAATAGTTGGACGCTGCCGCACAGAGCTAAAGGCTCTATGTTACCAGAATAAAGTCCAAATTATCTGGGTGCCAGGACATAATAACATTCAATGAAATGAGAAAGCAGACGAGTTAGCTAGACGTACGCAACTTTCTCTTTCACAGAGAGTTAGGCGTTAGATCAAATAGTACACATTTTGATTATTAATGCTTAAAATGATATAAATAATGCCGAAATGTGATTATACGAACGTTTACTCCAAAATTTGAAGGAATCGGTTACAATTTTCTTTATATGGCCTGAATGACAAAATCCGTTATATGGATTTTCTCGAAAAAAACTGGGTATGCAGTTTTATTGGAACTAATATGGTTATAGTATATATAAAGTTTAATCAAAATCGTTAGAGCCGTTTTCCAGAAAATTGAGGTTATGTGTAATATTTATATGGAAGGTACCGTTAATAACATGGCTAAAAGCAAACAAAAAAAATGGCCTAGAATTATGACCAAAAGAAACTTGGATACGAAATTTGAAGACAATCGGTCAAGCCGTTTAGGCTGGGGAGACCATTACGGAAAGACGGACCCAAGGAGGAATTCCAAAAACCACTTTTTTGGGCTCCGCTATCATCGTCATGTTAGAATCAATCGAAATCTCGAGGTCGAAAATTTTCACGAAAACAATATCTTTCTCTTTGTAAGAGAAAGTAAAAAATGTTCTAAAAGGCAAACAACACTATCTTAACGTTTCATGAACTCAAACGAGGTCGAGCAACCTTATAATTTCGAATGATTTTATATCAGGATTCGTAGCACAACTAGGAGCGAAGTTTAGAAATAATGTCTCCGGATAATGCCACGATAGCGTAAGATATTATGATCCGGGCACTTATGTGCTCTTCTGAACTCAAAAAGAGTTTTTCTGTAGGTTATACAACTCTACAACTCTAATCAAACCTATGAGAACTATTGATTGCCGGCGAAACATGCATGTTCTTTTATTAAAACAGAATACTTTACCCCCAACTTAAGTTACAAATGTATGGCTTTTTAAAAAGCTTTTCAAAAGTTAAAATTTATAATAATTCCTAAGTGGAATAAATCCTATATTAGTTTGTTAATCTGCATGTAAGACTAGATCTCTATGTGTATATATATTATATATATATATGTAAATGTATCGATGTTTTGTTACCAATAGTTAAGGGAAGATCTGTTTTGATTGTTTGGCTGTTTTTTTTATGGAAACACGCCAATTACAACAATTCAATGTATATCAAAATGAATCATATTTTATTTGTGACGCCATAACTTAAAAAATGTTGGACCGATTTAACTAAATTATCCCGGGTGCTGCTACAGTCAAGACAAGAAAATATATAACCTATCAGACTTTATGATACATTATAAAATGTATATAATGTTTTCACTAAGCAATAACTAACTAAAAGTTCTGACAGACTTGGCTGTCAAATATATACAAAAACATATGAGAAGGCTACAATCCGCTGTGCGGATCGTTTAATACCCTATCCCATCCCATACCCTATCCCATCCCAACCTAAAAAACGGTGACGTACGGACGGACGGACAGACATGGCTTAATCGACTCAGCTAGCGATTCGATCCATATACTTTGAGGTATATGTAGCTAAATTAGTTCTCTATGTTACAAACTATGTATCAAAACTAATATACCCCTATGGGATAGGGTATAAACAGACTACGCTGTTCGTTGATTGTGTAGAAGAAAAGTACAACTCACGTGAAACTCTTGACTATGTTTCTGTTTTTCTCAAAAGTGATATTTTGTACATGTACTGTTCTTCCACTCACCGATTCAATTATATCCCAATTACAAAACAGATTTTTTTTGTTATTCATAATATAATTCATTAATTTGACTCATTCTTATGTAAGTTTTGTAAATCTTCACGAAAAATAGAGCCAGTTTCACCGATAACGTTATTTTGAACGTTTCTGCGGCAGCTGACGAAAGCTGATCAATAGTATACGTCAAATCACGCAGGCATAGTTGCATTTCTCTTGCAACATGAGATATTTTATAATGGATACAAAGTATCAATCGTCGATAATGTACATTGATTAATAACTATTTATAAACGTATTTATATACAGGGTGTGCTTATATATTGGTGTGTAAATATTGAATAACTTTGACATTAATTCAACAGCTTGTCTTGAGTAGACCTATTTTTGCAACGCTAATTCAGTAAGATTTCGTCGAAATAGTGACGATGTACATTGAAAGTAGTCCTTCAGTTGTTTTAACACAACGTGTATATCGTCTATATGCCGTTTATCAACGCCCAAGAATTTCCCATTAACTGGTTGAGTCGGTAATATAGAGTGTTGGCGAGAACAGTGCTTAGCATTTTGGCGTCAGTGGAACCACATTGCGTATTTTGGAGGATGATTTGCATTAATTCCAAAATAGATGATGGTACACCTTATATATAAATGGAAATATTTTAATAAGCTCAGTAATACAAACATGTTCCTTGCGTGAGTTGTATTTAGCAGTTTTTATAATTGTGATATCACTAGCAGCCTAACATCACTAAACATATTAAGTTGAGATGCCCAACAGAATTTTCGTATCTAGAAACCAAATAAATCGTTGGCATCGTTGACCCATTTGCTTCAAAGATCACGATGAAGAGGTTACAGTAAATGCTGATTATTGTCTATAGATGGTGTACTTTTTCTCCAAATTGAATGAATTGCATGTGTTTATAACACCGCTTACGCTGCACATAGTTGCTACTTCAAATGGATCACACCAAACAGAAAAAAGTTCGAAAATCCGACTTATTTTATTCATTTTTATGGAAGAATATGAAGATTAAAAACAATCTAAGAAAAATACAACACTTCAGGACAATATTTTCATTAGGTATTCAAGACGTTGGGTGGATAATATCACGAAAAATTGTACTAATAGGACTAACACTGATGTATAGGATCCTTAAGTTGTTTAAATGAGGTTGGGTTGGGAGGAGGTTCAGCGGTTGGCAACAATAATTCTTTGATATTTCTGACGAGAGGTCATTGTCAGAGTTTATAGCACAGCCGAGGTAGACAAAGTCCCATAATACCTCAACATAAAGTTCAGTCCAATTTGTCGATGTCATTTACTGTTAAACCCATTTTCCCGCTTCATTCTTAATACTAGCAAACGAGTGACATCACATGGCCAATTATGTATATAGCTCGAATGGAAAGCCGAAAACACCCTTCTTGAACTCAAGTAATGATAACGCTATTCTGATTTAATTTAGGTCGGGTGGCTGGTAGTGTTCGTTGTCGTCGCTACCGGCTCAACCTGGCTGACAGTTTGAAATTTTTCGTTATCTTTGACATTTATTTACAGGAATAGTTTTTCCATATTCTTTGATAAAGAATTTTTCCTGTTCATCTAAACAGGACTCTATCGGGTCTTGTGTCCTTGGTCTCGTTTTCAAGTTTTGTAAAACTTACGCATCTCTTTATATCATCGATCGAGCACTCTTTGTATCCTATCCCATAGGGGACACTACGTTTTTAACATAGAGAAATAGTTTGGAGATAGATTTACCTCAGAGTATATGGATCTATTCAGAATCGCTAGCTAAGTCTATCCGTCCGTCTGTGTTTCACCGATTTTTGGGCCTTAAATTTTGAGCTAGAGTGTTGAAATTTGGTATATAAACTCTCTAGCCGACGAAGCAGAACAACGACCACGACCACTATTCAGAAAAACGTTGTTTTTGGCCAAACGGTGGGAAAATTTGAAAAATTGTCTGAACAACTTATATAGACAATAGTACAAAAACTCCCTAAAAAAACCATTTGTATACACTACCCCAAGGCGTATGCAATAGGAAAACGTTGTTTTTTGTCGAACTATAAAATATTCGATAAACTGTCTGATAAATATGTTGTGAAAACGGCATTTTCTAAATTTCATCGTCATAAAGCCCATATTTTGGGGATAATAATTTTAAGGATGGGATGGGATAGGGTATTAAACGATCCGCAGAGCGGATTGTAGCCTTCTCATCTGTTTTTTTTTTTTCTTTTCGAAAAAAAATGTTCGCCGGTTTTTGTACAATAATCGTCTTTTTAATTCTTTTTTATAAGATTTAAAGTTATTGAGGAGCTACGAGGTTTTCCATAGCAGTGCGTCTACCGTGTTTTTTTTTTAATTGAATTGAATTTTTTTAAATTTTATTTACTAAAAATGTTTTCCATTTTCGATTACAACATTTCAATCGATTTTCAATCAATAAAATACTCTGTGTAGGGTTGTTTTCAATAACAAAGTGAGAAGTTACAGGTTCAAATCCAGAAAGTAAATACATCTCAAGTTATGGCGATATTTTTACTTTACTTCCAAGAGTACCGATTTTTATTTTATTTTTGGAAACGAAGTCATATTAAATGGCCTCGTATAAGCAACTACATATATGAACTCCTAAATGGACCATTTATGCGTAATATTTATTTTATTTTGTTCACTTGTGCTAAATATGTTCCCTTTGTTTCTTAATAAGGAATAAATTAATCATAAAAATGATGAAATTTATTTTTTATATGTGAAATAATTGTTTAATCCTTTAAAAACAATTATTTGAATTTACAGACTGTGGAGTTCTCAATCGGACTCGAGTTCAAGCTTATTCTTCCTCATTCATTGGCCTTGTTAATCATTTATTTAAACTATTATTTTCACAGGCAAAATCTCATTCATGTCATAAGTTAATAAAATTAGCATTTTTATGTAATAGAACTACCTTTGTTAATTTTTTTTTTCTATTTTTTTATAGAAATTTACTATCGTAATCGTTAGGTATATTATAAAGCTAAAAAGATGGACAGCAAACAGTTCTCAGTAAGGCCCGACAAACATTCAAATAAGACATATTGACTACCTATGCTATTTTATTTAAACTATTTATGCATTATTATGGCTTTTTTACCATATATAGTTGAATATTTAATATTAAAGGGATAGCGAACATCAGAAAAAAGAGTTTCACGTCCAAAATATATTCTGGAATTACTTTTTGTCTACAAGCAGATTTATCTATTTGCCTCGCCATCAGCTACTATTAAAACCACATAAACCAAAATTTAAATGGAATATTCCTTCCTTGACTGTTTGTATTTTCGATGAATAGTTATTATGTCAAAAAATAGAGTAGGACATTCTGGTGAGTCATTGTTCTCACCATAGTGTGGATGAGAAAATCTAGGTCCAAACAGATAGAGGAAACCAAACAGTCCCAAACTAAGAACAGAAAACCAGACAAATGAAATAAAAAAAAACAAAAACAAGAAGAATTAAAACAATGAACGGGAAGTTAGGATGGCTTAAATAAAAAAAATGATGACGTTTGCGTCGTGACACTTGCGCTTATCCATTAATTACGAGGTATCCAAAATAAATCCACTTTGTACTAGTTTCAAACACTTAACAGAGGATTCATTTCAGAATTCTGCTTTTATATGAACTTTTTGTATAATTTCCATGAACTTTTAAATTATCACCAATACCACTTCAATACCAGTATTTTTTTTTTTTAATTTTTTTTAATATCTTGTTTGCTACAACTTATCCAGTTTCAGGAAGTATTTTGGAGTTAAAGTATTTTTCATTTTATTTCATACACTTTTTTACTTTATCTCCCTGCACTAATTTATTTTTTATGAACCGAGGACACGCGCGACACACTGTATATGTGTATTATATGGCCCGATGCGTCTTCACAGAACGATCGAAGGTAAAACACTGTCACTACTGGAGGGATGGCACAAAAAAAAACAAAATCCTGGAATTGATGGCTATACGTCGTTGGTCCTTTTTTGCCAGATGTTGTTGTTTTTGTTATGGCTGTTGTTGCGGGAGTTCAATAAAGCGCCGCATTAGAATTTCTTGCATACCCAGTGCCACCGGATGTGAAACGATTGGGGATATTTTTTGTTAATTTTCCATTCTCTGGCAGAGAGTTTTCCAGGACAGGTCGAATACCTAGTACCTAAGCACACGAAATTCGCAAAAGTCGATACTACGCCGAAGCGGGTTTTATTTTGAGAGAACATTCTGGCAGAACTTTTTCTGCTAAATGGGGTATCTAGTATGAAAAAGCTTTTTTGAACTTTTTTCCACAGCATAACGCATTTCCAATGGGAGCATTTATGGAATATTTAGATATATATAGGGTCTCTTACGTCTTTAAAACTGGCGTAGAGGGATAGGTGAGTGTGGTGAGTTAAATATGCGGTAGAAAATATGGGAACTTTTCCCTGGTAGTTTTATTACCTATCCTGTTTTTTTTCAGTTATTTTCTTCTTTTTTTATATAAATAGGTACAGAAATTACTGAGCTGGAGTAGCATGTTGGAGCATATGTAGCTACTTCAATTAATACAAATTAATAATTTTATTTTTACAAAAAGAAATCATATGTCTATACCTAGCTAGATTCTAAAACAAGCATGTATAATTTGAGATCTAAGTAGGTATTGAAAATTTGAAATTGAGAAAAGATAATCCGTCTATATCTGTGATGTATATATAACCGTACATATAATATCGTTCATTATTGCCTAGTCATATCAAGCGTGCCATAGATAAAACTGATGAGAACAACGTAGATTTATTTAAAGCTTTAAAAGCTATTGAACTGTACCCTTAATACAAACCGCACTGCTGAAAATCCAAGGCATTTGTGTGTAATGTTTTTGAAGAACCCGCAATAACAGCTACAACCTGTCAAAGGTGATTAGCAAAATGTCGCGTGGGTGAATTCCTCTTGCAAAATGTGCACCGGAACTGAAAGCATAAGGAATGACAAGATATTTTCAGACATGATCAATGCTAATGCAACTATAACTATCGTAGAAGTAGTTTCAAAGTTTTAGTTTATCGAGTCTTTAACCACAACAAAGAATTAACTTAGTCTCAAATAACCCTATGTGGGTACCTGTCTGCGATATAAGTAGAGTGAACAAATTGCTATGAATGTATTTTCTAAATCATATAAAAGGTGATTTTTTAGCTGGTTTGGTTTTGGCAACACTGGTTTTGACAGCTGACGTGTGTTTAGTACCTTGTGTCACTGTCAAACAGCTTCAGTTTGGTTTGCAATTTAACCATGGATCGTCTTACAAATGAACAACGCTTGCAAATTATTGAATTTTACTATCAAAATTCGTGCTCGGTTCGAAATGTTCATCGCGCGCTGCTTCCATTTTATGATCGGCATTCTCGACCTTCTGAGCAGTCTATTCGGAAGATTGTGACCAAATTTCGCACCAAATTTACTTTGTTGGACATTAAACCACCAACACGTTTACGTACTGTGCGTAGTGAAGAAAATATTGCGGCCGTATCAGCTAGTGTGACAGAAGACCGCGAAATGTCGATTCGGCGCCGTTCCCAGCAGTTAGGCCTTTGTTACAGCACTACGTGGAAAATTTTGCGGAAGGATTTGGGCGTAAAGCCTTTTAAGATACAGCTGGTGCAAGAACTAAAGCCAGCCGACCTACCACAACGCCGAATTTTTGGTGAATGGGCTCTTGGAAAGCTGGCCGAGGATCCGCTTTTTTATCGAAAAATTGTGTTCAGCGATGAGGCTCATTTTTGGTTGAATGGGTACGTAAATAAGCAAAATTGCCGCATTTGGAGTGAAGATCAGCCAGAAGCATTGCAACAGCTACCAATGCATCTTGAAAAAGCCACTGTTTGGTGCGGTTTATGGGCCGGCGGCATTATTGGGCCATATTTCTTCAAAGATGATGCGAATCGCAGCGTTACTGTCAATGGTGAACGCTACCGAGCGATGATAACAAACTTTTTTTTGCCCGAAATGGAAGTTCTTGACTTGCATGATATGTGGTTTCAACAAGACGGTACCACATGCCACACAGCACGCGAAACAATGGCGCAATTGCGAGGCGAGTTTGGTGAACAGTTAATTTCACGTTTCGGGCCGGTCAATTGGCCGCCTAGATCGTGCGATTTGACACCATTAGATTATTTTTTGTTGGGGTATGTCAAGGCTAATGTCTATAGGGACAAGCCCGCTTCGATTGACGTACTGGAAGCCAACATCCATGCATTCATTCGTGAGATACCGGCCGATATGTGTGAAAGATTATGCCAAAATTGGACTCAGCGGATGGGCTACCTGAGACGCAGCCGCGGTCAACATTTGCATGAAATTATCTTTAAACATTAAATTGCAAGGTTCAAACTATCGATTCAAATAAATATTTCATTAATTTTTTCGAATTTTTTGGGTTTTTTTTTTAAAAAAAGTTCTAAACCTATTTTTATATTTAAGATAACTTCCATTTGTTGATTTGTAATTGACAATAGACTTATTCAAAATCAAAAAAAATATTTAAATTTTAAAATTTGACCAGAAAACGTTTTTTTATAAAAAAAAAACGCCCCCAAAAAGTGGGCATGGCAAAAAACTTTATATCGACGAAATATAGATATTACGATTCTCTAAATATTCTGCTCAGACACTTTTTTAAAATTCCTTACGGCTTGGCCAAAAAATAAGTTTTCCTAAAAAGGGGGCGTGGCAGTGGGCGGATTTCAAAAATTTTTACACTTGTTCTGGTGGCACGGACGAGGATCCTATATACCAAATTTCATTATCCTAGCTCAAAATTTAAGGCCCAAAAATCGGTGACGAACAGACAGACGGACGGACGGACAGACATACATGGCTAATTCGACTCAGCTAGCGATTCTGAGTCGATCCATATACTTTGAGGTATATGTAGCAAAATTATTTCTCTATGTTACAAACTAAGTATCAAAACTAATATACCCCTATGAGATAGGGTATACAAATATATATTAAACTGACTGTCAGCTATTATCAATGATCGGGAATGATCATTGATAATGACATGTGGAAACAGCTGAACGGACAACCATAACGTCGCGTTGTCTTTAATTGACTCTGAAAATTGTGGTTAATGTTTGGTCAATTGAATGCTTTAAGAAGGAAATAAAATGTCCTACGATTCGGACAAAGTTCTGCAGGAATGTGGATGAGTATCGTGTCTGATGTATGCTTTTGGAACAAATCCACTTTCGTAGAAAAGTCTATTTGATATTAGAAACGCTAGCTGCCGTATCCTTTAAAGCATTTAAGAAGATGCCTAACGTTCGGACACTTCTAGGTATTACTAAAGTTCAAATCGATTTTCACATTCAGGCAACGTTGCTTGAAGGTTGCATAACTAATAACTTAAAAGCGAACGAACCCTGCCTAGAGGTTACTAAGAGCCATTTTGACACGTTCGATAATTTCCATCTGGTAATTATTTGGACATTTGTTTTGAATTTTTGTGCGGCGATTTTCAATATCTTTAAACTAAATTAATAAAAATGGGCTCATGCTACATTGCGGTCCTTAATGATTTAAGTGTAGAAAATACTATAAATTTATATATTTGGTACGCAACGAAAAATGTAAAAACCAAGAACTTGAAGATAAATAATTTAGATAAAAAACGCCTAGTATATGGTAAAGCTTATCAATCTTGTGCTGTCCGCTTTGTATTATTTGCATCAAAGAGGCCAAAATTTATAAAAATGTTAACAGAAATATCTGATCAAATAAGGTCATCTCATTTCCATGGGTTCTCACAACTTGTTGGAGCAATAGACTACACCTATATCAAAATCCCAAAGTGTGATGTCCAGCCAACATTCTTTTAACTGATCTGTTGAATTCTCAAACTAACCATCACTCCGGTAATCCGTCACACTTGGCTATATTATTAATTTGAGTTTCGCAAAACAGAATAAAAACATATGAGAGGGCTACAATCCGCTGTGCGGATAGTTGAATACCCTATCCCATCCTATCTGTAAAACTAAAATCTCCAAAAAGTGGACATGGCTAAAATCACGATGTGGATAAAATAGAGAAAACAAATGACAAATAGGTGACAACAAATTCTTCAGACTGCTTCTAAAACACTTTTACGGTTCTACAAAAGACAAGGTTTTTCTCCTGCATATGTTATGGGGTAGTGTATAAAAATGGGTTTTATATAAAAACGACCACAACAAATAGGCTTGGGTTAAAATGGTCAATAGACGAAATGTTCATATGTTACAAACTATATGTATCAAAATTAATATACCCTTATGGGATAGTGTAAAAAAAATGTCCATACAATCGATTAACCGGCTATTTAATTATCCGTCAAGGTGTTGGTCTGCTGCCTGACGGATAATCGAAGTTTCACAGCAATTACATAGTGAGAGAAAAACCCAAGAAGTCCAAATTGATACCCACCACCTATTTATCGATTTCAAAGCCGCATACGACAGCATTTATAGAGACGAACTATACAGAGCCATGTCTAGTTTTGGTATACCCCCCAAACTCGTCCGTTTATGTAGGATGACGATGGAGAATGTTCGCTGCTCCATCAGGGTCGGAGACGACCTCAACAACACATTCGATACCAAAAAAGGATTTAAGGCAAGGCGATGCGCTGTCATGTGACTTCTTCAATTTGATTCTTGAGAAGATTGTGCAAAACTCCCGAGCTAATACCAGAGCCACAATTTTCCAAAAATCGGTGCAACTACTAGCATACGCCGACGATATTGACATCATTGGTAGGACTCGACGTGATGTCATAGCCACGTTTGCTAGTATAGAGAAGGAAGCGGCAAAAATGGATTAAGCAGTAAATGAGGGTAAGACTTAGTATATGCTGTCAACACGAAAGGACACACAACATCGACGAATTGGCCAGAACGTCACCATTGACAGATTTAACTTTGAGGTAGTACGGGACTTTGTCTACCTCGGCTCTGCTATTAACTCTAACAACAACATCTCGTCAGAAATCAAACGAATCGCTTGCCAATCGCTGTTTCTTCGGGCTAAGAAGGCAATTTAGTAGTAAAGCCCTCACTCGAACTACTAAGGAGATCCTATATAAGACCCTTATTATCCCAGTCCTGCTCTACGGCGCTTGGTCGATTCGAGAGAAAAATTCTTCGAAAAATCTTCGATTCCGTTTGCGTTGACGGGCTATGGAGACGAAGATTCAACCACGTACTATACGAGCTGTACAGCGACATATTCCGCATTCGACGTTTAAGATGGCTAGGATATGCAGAAAGAATGGACAACAATACTCCGGCTCGCAGAGTCTTCGATTCCCAGCCAGAAGTCGGACGCAGTAGAGGAAGACCTCGCATTAAGTGGCGCGCACAAGTAAAAACCGACCTCAACCAACTTGTAGTGCGCAACTGGAGGCAGTTAGCTAAGGACCGGGCTAATTGGAGAGGCATGTTGGTTGAGGCCCAAGTTCATCCCGGACTGTAGCGCCACTTATGTAAGTCTATAGATCATATTATTATTACTGAAGTTTTTGCATCCATTTTTACTGAAAACGCCTCAAAAAGTGGGAGTGACAAAACACTTTATAAATATAATATAGATATATATTAGGTTTGTCTAAATATCTTGTTCAGCTACTTTTTCGAAATTCTTCACGGTTTGTCCAAAATCAACGTTTTTCTAAAAAGTGTATGAGTTTAACTTCTGGGGGTTTTCCAGGATCAGTCAAAGTGTAAGGATTTGACCATTTAGCCTTAACCACAGTGATAAGCGCCGCATTCACAAATTACGGCTGAAAGGATCTTTTGAATCTATTCAGAATCACTATCTAAATCGATATAGCCGGGTCTGTCTGTCCGTCCGGCCGTCTGTGTATAACCGATTTTTGGGCCTTCATTTTTGAGCTAGATTATTGAAATTCTGTATATACACTCTCTGCCGGACTAAGCAGAACAAGTGTAAACATTTTCGAAATGTTGTTTTTGGCCAAAGTTAAGAATTTTGAAAAAGGGTCTGAGTAAAATATAAAAATCGTTTTTAAATAAAAATGTCCCAAAAAGTGGTCGTGGGAAGAACTTTATGTAAACGAAATTGTGAAATTGTGATTTTGTGAATAGTTTTCGTGCCACGGCGTTGCGCCATGGGAAAATGGTCGTCCCTAGCCCGAGTAGGATGACGGTCCTTTCTTTGATGAAAGTCAAACGGATATATTTCGATGGGAACTATGACAGAAAGAGCAATTATGCGTTGTAGACAGAGAGCATCGTGCCATGTATAATTATCCGTGTAAAAACATGGAGAGCATAAATCTAAACCGTAAACGGACATCATTTGTCCTTGTCAATATTACAGTAAATTGAATGCGCTTGAATTCAATTAGCACATTTGTGGGAATCATTGGAATGCTTGTCAGCAGAACATATTCGGCTCAGAATTTGCTATTCAAAATTATTTCTTCAATAACGATTTTTATTAATTCTTTAATGACCAATGTGCCATTGCATATGAACTCGTGGTGGGTTAAAATTCCGAAGTAAAATAACCGTTCAAAAACTTTGCTGTAAATTACAGTTACGTTTGCATCGCAAAAAACGGCTCTATCTGCCTTTCTGTGTGTGTAAATCGGAGAATATGCGGTCAATGAGAGAAACGGCTGTGCAGAAATCGGTGGGCTATTTTATGCAACCATTATTTTCATGAACAGCAACATTTTCATCAGCGACATCTAACAATTGTTTCGAGAATATGCCAACGGATGGATCTTTTAGCATTTTGACGCGCATGTTTATTTTTAGTGGAATGTCGAAAAGTGTTTATCTTTTATCATTGAGTGTTCTGTTCAACGCTTCAAAAGAATGTTTGTGTGCCACAGTGCATTCATCCTAGATAATAATTTTGCATTATTTCAGCACTTTGGCCCTCGAAATCGAATATTCAGAGGCATATATTTAGGAAAAACGCCCCCAAAAAATGAGCGTGGGTTAAAATGATCTATAGACGAAATGTTCAAAGTATTATTCTCAAAATATTTTCATTGAATTTTTTTCGAGTTTATCTACTTAAAATTTTGCCGAAAACTGTTTTTCACGAATAACGCCCTCAAAAATTTGGAGTGGCGAAAAAACTTTGTGTTGACGATATAAAGATATTCAGAACTTTTTCAATACTTCTTATGGTTTAACCAAAAACAAAAATTTGAAAAGTGGACAGATTTAAAAAAAATTGGGCCTATCTCCTTCTCATTATTTTCTGAATATTTTAAAAGAAAAACCAATTAAATTTGTTGAAAATTACGTGAGTTATACTTAAACACACAAAATATCAACCCAAAATGTATTGGAACTCAGTGTTTTCAAACACCCACTTCACGTAAACTTCACAAAAACCATATATTATAGATGTGTGAAAGTTTGGCTAAAATCGGTAAACGGGTTAAGGCGTGAATCGACGATAAACATTTTAAGGCTCAATTTATATATATATATATATATATATAGATGAACTGAAAAATCATGTTTTGTCAATAATTAAATTATGTAGAAGTGAACTAGTATTAACTTCATTATTGGCACACACTAGAACTCTTAAACTTGTCCAATTTAAATGCATGTGCAAGTCCGGCTATACACAGTTGCATTTTACCAAAGATTATGAATTCTATACAGATGAAGCACTCAATATAAGAAAAATTGTTCTATGGCGGGTTGTGCTGGCCCGCCATATGTTTTTGTTCTTGTTTTTCATGTGTTTTCATGCACACTGGCCGCCCGTACCATGAAGCTACTGAGCAAAAGTTTCTGTTTTTTGTTCTCAATGCGTCATCTGTATAGAATTCATAATCTTTGATTTTACCAATGTTTTTATTTCGCGTAGTTTCACAATCACTTAGTTTGTCAATCGGCAACGAACTGCTTATCAGGACAAATGACCTTCGAATTCCAATTAAATTAAAAGCAGATACTTGCTTTTTGATGCGGCATATAATAACAATTAACTACAAATAATGTAATACAATTTTGTTATAGAGCTACGAAATACTAAAACATATTACTATGGGATTTCGGCACAATCTTAACCAATTGAAGAGGAGAAACAAACATCTAAAGTATCTCCGTGCGGTGTTTTACCTGTATTTGTATATATAACGAGATCCGAAAAAAACAAAAAATAATGGCCAACTTCCTGTGCTTGTTATTTTAGCATAGCCATTTTAGCATGTAAAACAAATATTACAATATTATTTTCACACTTTCCTCGCATATAATATTAAAGAGATATATATCATCCTGTTATGCTTATATTCTGATAAACACATTCCTTAAAAGTATATGAAATCCTTTCCATTTAATACACCCTGCAAATTTAAAGTATTCAGAATATTTGCCATTCTTTACCTTTCGCTTCATGGGTAATTGAATTAAGAAACTTTCCGACCAAAAATCCCTTTCTTCACGTACCGGAGATGGCAACATGTAGTTATTTTACTTTTTTATTTAGAATATCACCTTTTAGGTCCACAAAGCTGATAATACCGAAATAAAGTCGTCGAAAACGGATTTGTTGAAAATGTTGACGTACAAATTTTTAATGCATTCCAGAGTAATTAATAAATTTAAAATTGTATAACAGCGACTTACAACTAGATATTAACGTAGAATCGAAAACGTAAAGTTTTGTGCACTTGCCCATTGGTACGTAGTTTCTTAATCAAACATTTTTAAATCGTAGATACTACATATGATTAAAAGATGCCTCTTGGAAACCATATCCAACCATTCCCAAAGTATCCGTTTATCTATTTCAAAACTAACTGAGATACCAAGTATAAGTCAAATCAGATTGATAAACAATAGAAGAAATAAAACCATTTGCAAATTGTAGTTATGTAATTACAGCAACAGATTGATAGAATATCATGTTGCAGCCCATGAATAATTTCAGACATATCCAACCCACCGCAAATCATATACCACAGGATTGAGCACTCAGTGGGGGTAGGATGTTATGATAGGTCAGTTCCCTTTAATAAGCAACTGACAGAAATATCACTATAGCAACTACCACAACTCGTGAACATTTTTATTTGTCATTTAATTAATTAGGACATGTATTGGTTTTGTACAAAAAAAAAGGATTCGATTGGATTGGATATAATCTCGAATAAACGTTTTAACCTATAAAAGTCGGCCTACGCAAGCGGGTGGATATACGACTGGAAGGATTTGAATTAAATTATAAATCTTACGTTCTTGTAAGAATGCACATAGGTTTATGAAACTAAAATTCTAGCTTCAAAATTAACTTCAATATTAACGGCTATATGAAACGCCTATTCCATCCTATCCTTAAAATGTGTAAATGTGAAATATAAAGAAAACACATTGTCACAATATCTTGTTTAGACAGTTTATCAAAATCATTTATGGTTCGACAAAAACATAAACACATAGCCGAAATTTCAGACAAGCCGATTAAGAACTTTACGTTTCCGTATCAATAACAGACTCCAAATCACAGATCACAAATTAAAGACTCCAGAGACCAATATTTTTCAAAACTGCTGTTTTGTAAAACGGAATACCTCACAACATAATAGTTTGTAAAAATCTCATCTTTAAATATGAATTCAATATGAACAATGACAACGATGCCAACAAGCCATTAGATCAGTCGTAACTAATCAGCAAAGTTTTTTCGCGACCACCAGCGGGAAACCCCTGATTTGATGAGGAATGGCGACAGATGCTCGCAGCCAAGAACTATGACTACAAGGCTACGCTGCAGGTGAAGACGAGAGCTGCAATGAGCTCTATAGGCAAAGAAGAAGGGAATAACACCGGATTTTCAGAAAGAAGAAAAAAGAGCAAGAAAAGCGCACAATCGAGGATATAGAGAGGTGCCACTCCTCTAATGATGTTCGCAAGTTTTACCAATGTGTGAAACGTCAAAGCCAAGGATACAAATCTAGAACAGAATCCTGTCGAGATGAGCAAGGATATATCGTAGTTGAGACACGTACTTCCATATCCTCAGCATCGAGGATATGGAAGTACCATTCAATATTGGCAACGACAGCGAAAACTGCCAACCACCCGAAGTGAGGATAACAATAGAGGCGTAAGTCTCCTCCACATCGCCTACAAGATCATATCTGCTATAATATGTGAAGGCCTGAAACCGTTTACAAACAACCTGATCGGTTCTTATCAGTGTGGTTTTAGGCACAACCGCTCAAAATTTCACACTTCGGCATATCCTGGAAAAATCGCAAGAAGTCCAAATCGATACCCACTCCTATTTTTCGATTTCAAAGCCGAATACGACAGCATTTATAGAGACGAACTATACAGAGCCATGTCTAGTTTTGGTATACCCCCCAAATCGTCCGTTTATGTAGGATGACGATGGAGAATATTCGCTGCTCCATCAGGGTCGGAGACGACCTCAACAACACATTCGATACCAAAAAAGGATTTAAGGCAAGGCGATGCACTGTCATGTGACTTCTTTAATTGGATTCTTGAGAGGATTGTGCAAAACTCAGAGGCACAATTTTCCAAAAATCGGTGCAACTACTAGCTTAGGCCGACGATATTGACATCATTGGTAGGACTCAACGTGATGTCATAGCCACATTTGCTAGTATAGAGAAGGAAGCGGCAAAAATGGTATGGACTTAGTATATGCTGTCAACACGAAAGGACACACAACATCGACGAATTGGACAGAACGTCACCCTTGGCAGATATAACTTTGAGGTAGTATACGTGACTTTGTCTACCTCGGCTCCGCTATTTACTCTGACAGCAACATCGCGTCAGAAATCAAACGAAGAATTACTCTTGCCAATCGCTGTTTCGTCGGGCTAAGAAGGCAATTTAGTAGTAAAGCTCTCACTCGAACTACTAAGGAGATCCTATATTAGACCGTTATTATCCCAGTCCTGCTCTACGGCGCTGAAGCATGGACCGTATCAAAAGCGGATGAAGAAATCCTTGGTCGATTCGAGAGAAAAATTCTTCGAAAAATCTTCGGTCCCGTTTGCGTTGACGGTCTATGTAGACGAAGATTCAACAAAGATCTATACGAGCTGTATAGCTAGTCAAAGAACTCCGCATTGGACGTTTAAGACGGCTAGGTCATTTAGAACGAATGGACACAAATATTCGGCTCGCAGAGTCTTCGATTCCCAGCCAAACGTCGGACGTAGTAGAGGAAGACCTCAACCACTTTGGAGTGCGCAACTGAAGGTAGATAGCTAAGGACCGGGCTAATTGGAGAGTCATGTTGGTCAAGGCCAAGGTTCATTCCGGATTGTAGCGCCACTTAAGTAAGTAAGTAAGTAATGTCAACATCCGAAAAAAAGGAAAAAAATCGTGTAAAGAAATTATTTTAGAACGGAGCAGTAAGTCCTCCAATGTTGTTTAGTAGAAAAACATGATAAAATTTAAACATTCTAACTCAAAATTTAAGTCCCAAAAACTGGTGATGTACGGTCCGACGGACAGACATAGCTAAATCGACTAAGCTATCTTTTTTTAGTCGATACATATACCTACTTTAAAGTATATCTAGCAAAATTATTGCTTTATGTTATGGGATATAGTATAATAATGTACTGTAAATGTTTCAACGGCCAATAAATCCTAAAAATGTGTATCAAAATATTGGCGTATCTATTGACTTAATGGTGATGAATTATTGAGAAAAGACATTCATCGTTACAACAAATATTTTTAGAAACAACTTAAATTTTAACCTAAACACTTTCCAAAAATCCTTTCCCAATAAATAAATTTACATCACAGACTAGCGCTATAGTTATAGGTTATTATTTAGTGTACAGAAAGTCGCATCTAAGCCATATAGTAATGATAAAATTATATAGTAGGCGCCAGTAGTGAATAATACTGCAAAGATATGTGTGTGTGTGTTTGCGTTAGTGTTTGCGCATTATATGAAGTAAGTTTGTTGTGGCAACAGAAATTGGAAAAAATAAAGTAAAACCATATGAGAATGGTAATGCTAATAACCTATCACATCCCATCCTTAAAATTAACATTCCCAAAATGTGGGCTTTATGGTTATAAAATATTGAAAATGACGTTGTCACAACATATTGTTCAGACACTCAGACAGTTTATCAAAATCGTTTATGTTTCGCCAAAAAACAATGTTTTTCTCCTGCATATGATATGGCGTGGGGTATACAAATGGTTTTTGTAGGAAAACGCCCCCAAAAAGTGGGCGTGGGTTAAAATTGAAAAAAAAAATCTTTTTGGTGTGACCAAAAAAATAGATTTTCTGAAAAGTGGGCATGGAAGTCGGCGGGTTTTGAAAATTTGTATACTTGTTCAATGGGCACGAAAGCGACTATATTTACCAAAATTTACTATCCTTGCTCAAAATGTGAGGCCTATAAATCAGCGATAGACAGACGGACGGACGACCTACAGGCAGACATGGCTAGATCAGACTCAGTCTATATCAACATTATTTCTCTATTTTACAAACTTTGTATCAAAACTAATATACCCCTATGGGATAGGGAATAAAAACACCACTCTACCAATTTTCATCAAAATAAATTAATTAACTTTTGCGAATGTTTTAATATCCTATCCCATCCAATTCCTTTTATAAATGAAATATAGAACATGGCACTGTCTTCATATCTTGTTCAGTTACTTTGTAACTTCCATAAAGCGAAATATTTATACTGGAGGCAAATACGTGGATATGGTCAAAATATTCAACCAACGAAATGCATGTTTTTATGAAAACGTGAGAAACGGCGTGGTTAAAATCTTTATCTTATAAAATAAAGACTGTGATTGTCTAAATATCTTGTAAAGTCACCTTTTCAAAATTCCTCATCCTAATTAAAAAGTACGAAAGCCTATTGGGGTATGGAGTAGGAAATAAAAACCGTATTTTTAAGAAAACGATTGTGTTTCAATACGATGTATAGACGAAATGTATATAAAAATGTTGTCTAAACAATTTGCTTACAACCCCAGAAGAGGGTCGCAATATTAGAACCAGTTCGGATTGCCAAACCTCACTAAACAGTAGACGTCATTTAAGAATTTCAACATAACTACAGCAGCTATTTAGGGAAAACCATGGTGAAATGAAGGAGTACTAATATGTTTTAACCCTAGAACTCACAATTAATTTCGCAAACTGGTTCAGCATTATGAGATATTTAGTTAGAATGAACGTGTTAAGAAGAGAAGGCTAATATACGAAGGCAAAGAGTACTAAAACGTGTCTGCAGGCGTCTGTTTTCAGTTCTCGGCCTTCTTCTGTTGAATAATATGTATATGGTTATTGTTAAAATGTTAAGTTATGTTTATGAGTCCGGCTTCAAAATGCCTGGACGGACTATTATACTCATAAGACCTATGTAATACTAATAAGCTATGGCATGTGTTATAAATTTTTTTTTTATCAAAACGCCCCAAAAAGTCGGCGTGGGTTGAAATGGTATAAATATAAACGAATTATTCATAATTATATCCGTATTGAACGTTTTTTTCGAATTTCTAAAATTTTATCGACGACGTTTTTTACTGACTTGGTCGGCACATGATTAACACCAAAAAGCTCACGTAATTTTCTCCGCGTATCGAAATGGAGAATACAGTCCTCCATTTCGATTTGTGCAACTGTTGACTTGTTTTTTCTTGTAAATTGAATTCGATTTATTCCCCCGTTGTATAATATTTTGTAAGTCTGTTTATAGAGCAGGACCGAATCTCGTTTTTCATCAAAAATTGTGATAGAAAAAAATAAACTCCTATTGTGTCAATCGAATGATCTTGGTTGCCTATTTACAACACCGCGGTGCGAGCTAAATCTTTCATTAAATCTTTGCTTCAACAATACCTACCATTGTATCATTCTATGTGTGAAAGATTGAGTCATTCCTGTTATAACCCATTGTAGCGCAGGTAGGAAGGTTCGATCATCTCTATGTCCGTATTGGCATTTGGCACAGAGTAATCGAGATGAATAACCAAATGTTCACCTAGGTTGGAGCAGCGGGTTGGCACGCTTACGGTGCTCAGCATCAGCTCGTCGTCGTGGTGGGTTCTTGCTGCTTATATTTCATGTGTACAAACAGATCGTGCCAAGAGAAAAAAAAGGTTACACCTCGTGTACAAGAGGGTAACAGGGAAAGGGACATGTAATAAAATACAACTTCAAAAGGGGGTAAAATGCTTGGAAAGTTTAAGAAATTGCTTTCATTTGCACCTGACTACTTCCTCATCTATGTTTATGAAATTAGTCCCAAACTAACACATACTCAAATTCTCGAACTAATAACACATCTCAACGATTATAATTTGCAATTAGAACATATTTATTTGCAATTTATAACTAATATTATAAAAATGCATAGACCATCTTAATACAACAGTCATACAGGCTTGTCTCCGCGCTCTTTATTATGTATGTATAATTGTATGTTTGTTTGTCGGTATAATTTAATCCACGTAGGATAAGTATAAAATTTACTAGCCAATTTTAGGTATAAATTATTGAATTGAACGTGGTTGAATTGAATATTATTATGTAGGTAAAGGTGTTATAATTTCAGGTATTGGTAGTGTATAAATGTAAGTACATAATATAATGTATGTATGTAAGTATTTAAGTTAATGTAGGTAGATAAAAAATATACATTAGGTTAAGCAAATTATAATAGGTATTTTACAGATTTAGATTGCATGATAGGTTTTAAGGTTTAGTGTGTATTTAGAGGTTAAGAAAATACTACTGAAAATGTTCTCACTTTTATAAATTCCTTGCGTCGAACTTTGTGCACAAACCTCTCGCTTTTGTCTGCCTAATGATGCTACCATAAAGTTAATATATATAAATATTTTCTATAACTTATTTTAAACACCTTTTACAAATTTAAAAATGATAATTAATGTGTATAGTAGGTACCAATTTGTCAATTACATATTCTATATAATCTTTATGTTTGAAATGAACTTGCATTTTTTTATACAGCTTGGAAAATTACTTTTTGACTACTTGAAGTTACAAATTACCAAATAATCGTTTTTTGAGTCAAATATTCCCTTTAGACTAATAGATTAATGCACACAATCAAATTTTAACCTAAACTTGGCGGTTTTCTGGGTTATGCACAATTCATAAAAACAAAATATTGAAGAAATCAATTGTTCGAGTGCACTTGCGTAGAAGAAAATACGGGGTTTACAGTCAATCGTATTCGTATTGACATTCTGGTTAAATAACTCAAATGGTCTAAACTTTCGTTGCCGGTATTCATGGTTATTATTTGAATTTTTAAACAAAAAAAATAAATAAATAATTATTTTTTACGTAGAATCCGCAACAAAATCATGGATTTTCGAAGAAAGGATTTATATGAAAAGACATGAAGATCGGATCACACGATATGGTTAGATATGAAAAATAATGTTGAGTTGGTGAGTTTCGCAAATCTTTTGCGTGGTAAACTCCTATCTTCTTCCCATCCAAATGTTCAACTTCGTAGAGCGAATAACCTATTATTTTAGATATTCGGCATTTGATGAATTTGGGACACAATTTGTATTATGGTTTTTTGAAGCATCACTCAAATCTAAATTCCGTCGGAAAAGAATTTGCCCCATATGAAAATTCCTTTTTGAGCTGCGCAGGTTATACATAATAGTATGATAGCTGATAAACAACAAGGCTCTGCGATCTGAACAAGCTATCGTGTTAATTCATAATAGGGTATCCTTAGATTTTTGATATAACAACTGTTGATGATTTCAATTTTCTCAAGAATGACTTTTACGATTCTTATTAAATATCTTATTTGAGGTAGTGTTGATTTAAAAAAAAGCACTTTAATTAATTGTATATTAATATTTAACAGGCCGGATAAATATGACGCCGCAATATATTTTATGCTGTATCATTTTCTGTGCATCAGTCACTCCTTTTATTGTATTATTGTATCATTGTTATTGTATTAATATTATTTACATACACGTCTATGCCCTTGTGGCTATGCTGAATACATGTGCTTCAACCCACTTAGTTGTAGTAAGTAGAATATAGGGAGAGTAGAATGCAACACTAATTATAAAATATCTGTGTACCAACCTTATGCATCACAAGTTTGCTTGTGCATCAGAAGTGGACGTTTTTTATCCTTCTTTGACCTCATTCCTGACTCATGTGATCCTTGAAGTTAAGGAAAAAACAACTTATTCTAAGAACTTGCACACACGTTTAAATAATGAAAGTTGTGCGAATCTTTGAACAATAGAACGTGTTTCTTTTTTGCAACGCCAAAGCAATGGTGTCGACATCAAGGACCTTACACTTTAATCTGTTGGCGTATGAATACATAGTTCATCATTTAAAAAAAAACGAAAAAGGAAAATATATCAGCGCACATAAGGTTCTGTAGTTGCGACATATTATGTTATCAATGACTGGTGATGAGAAACCAACTTATAAGGGACTTCCCACTTGTGCTTGATAAACATAGATATACACTATCGCACACAATTTCAGGATTTATAAGGGATTAAGGAGAAGACATAGTGAGCGGAGATTGTAGCATTTTGTTTCCATTTGTATCCGTATGTATATTTTCCATCTTACTCTAAAAATAGTATAACGACAGTAAAAATGTCGCAAGAAAAGCTATTATCCCTTCAAGAATGAAACTGAATACCACAACATTTCAGATAGCAATGAATCCCTGCTATACTTGTGTATGTCAAAGGATGTAGATTTAATCCCTTCTACAACTTCACTTTTGATTCATTTTTACATCTCTTGTGCTTGGAAAGTGTTTATGTCCATAATTTAAATCCTTGATTTAGGAGCAATCAAAGGGTTGATACACTGGGTGTAGAACATAAAATGATTATCATTCCTATTATTATTTTCTAGAAAAAGTAAGTTTGTTTGTTTGCCTGGATTGAGCTATTTAACACTACATATTGGAAATATTCTTGACACATTCAATTTGTATGCACACCCATGCAATATAAATAATAAAATAAACGAAGACTTGACGATGTTAAAATTAATGAGATATAGATCGTGGTTATTGTGCAACTATTTACTATGAAGTTAATTTGATTGGTACCGTTTTCCTAACCTACTTCAACACCAGCGAAGAAATGTAACATATAAAAATGTTTAAATTTGAAAATTACATTTTCATTAGGCGTTTAGGCTGGTGTGCTTTTTTTAAAGCCTCGCCCGAATCGTCTTTCAATTACAGATAAGCATTTAGGTATCGATAGCCTATATTTTGGTATTTATATATACATTTTATATATATTTTGTTTGGTTATATGGTCGCATTATTTGAAAAAAAAAAAACGAATGTATACCTAAAGATTTTTTTATTTTAAAACGGTCTGGAAGAGCGTAATCCACATTAAAATGGCCTTGGTCCATCAATTTGTAATCAGAGAAGTATATAATTTCAAAAATTATTTTTTTTTATAATTTCGAAACAGTCTGGGAGACCAACTTGTCAAATCTTCCCACTGCGGCAGATCCCGGAAAAATCCAAGAAGTCCAAATCGATACCCACCACCGTCTGTGTAGGATGGCGATGAAGAATTCTCGCTGCTCCATCAGGGTCAAAAACGAACTCACCGATACATCCGATATCAAAAAGGATTTAGGCAAGGTGACTTCTTTAACATTATTCTGGAGAGGATTGTGCAAAACTCCCGAGCCTACACCAGAAGCACAATCTTCCAAAAATCGGTGCAACTACTAGCATACGCCGACGATATTGACATAATCAGTAGGACGTGATGTCATAGCCACGTTTGCTAGTACATAGAAGAAAGCTGCTCATTTACTACTGGGTTTAGCAATAAATGAGGGTAAGACTAAGTATATGCTGTCAGCACGAAAGTATACACAACATCGACGAATTGGGCAGAACGTCACCATTGACAGATATAACTTGAGGTAGTACAGGACTTTGTTTACATCGGCTCCGCTATTAACTCTGACAACAACATCTACTCAGAAGTTAAACGAAGAATTACTCTTGCCAATCGCTGTTTCTTTGGGTAACAAGGCAATTCAGTGGTAAAGCCCTCACTCGAACTATTATAATGAGAATCTATATAAGACCCTGATCATAGAAGTCCTGCTTTACTGTGCTGAAGCATTGACTGTGTCAAAAGTGAATCAAGAAATCCTTGTTCTATTTTAGAGGAAAATTCTTCAAAAAATCCTTGGTCCCATTTGCGTTGACGGGCTATGGAGATATATATTCAACCAAGAATTATACGAGCTGTATAGCGACATGCCCCTAGTCAAAAAACTCCGCGTGGACACCAACAGAACATATCGGACTGTAGCGCCACTTAAGTAAGTAAATATAATTTTGTTCACACCTATCAGTCTATTCGGCAATAGCGAGAGGGGAATCGTCATTGTTTATTTAAGACTGCAGCGAACAATATGAAGACTTAAAATACAGCTTGAGCCTATGCAGTTGTGCATGGGCCAAGTAAAAAGTAGTCAACGTACTAATAAGAATTGGCCGCCAAGATCATGTGAGTCTATATTTTTTCTATAGGGCTACGTCAAGTCAGAAGTCTACGTAGCTACAATTTGAAGCCAGCGTTACTAACGTTTCGGACAAATACCACATTTGTATACCCTATCCCGTATTGGTATATTTTTGGTTGTACATAGTTAGCAACATAGAGAAATATAGATATCATTTTATTTAATATATGGATCGACTCAGAATCGCTAGCTGAGTCGGTTAAGCCATGTCTGTCCATCTGTAGCACGTTAAGTCACTAATAAAAGTTTTTTTCTGTTCTGGTAATAACCAGATCTCTATACAGATCTTTGTTCTAAATAAAATCAGCTGGTTATCAAGGTTAGGCTTTGAATATTTTCCGAGAAACCAGTATAGTTATTTTTAAGTTCTTCGCATTTTATTTGCTCCATTTTCAAACGGAACTCGAACCGTATTTATAAGCGAACAGGATGTTGTACATTCACTAACCTCGGTAAAATCATGTGCCAACTATATGCTCGTTTCCGCCATTCTTTTGCTAACTGCTAGAAAAGCAGTATTTTTAACAAAGGTTTGCAATTATTGTGTTGTTTGTTTGTGCAAAATTCCTTACTAAGTTCCACACGAAGGAGTCTATCCCAAGGTATGATTCGACAATTTTATATTGCTCAGACAGAACTTGTCTTAAGAACTTTAAAGTTGGTCAAAAGCTTACAAGACGTCAAGACAAGTACCCTTGATATCCTCAAATGCATCATCGAAAATGCGAACTTCAAAATCCAATGTTACGGTTAGCATTTTATTGCAATATTACTTTTTTTTTTTTTTTTTAACAAATACTTGTAAAACTTTTTGACAACAATTAGCCTTTTGTCGGCATCATATGCGCGTTTTTTTACGGTGAGCAACAAGATATATTGATTTTAATTCGTTTTTTTTTTAATTAATTTAATTAAATAATAAATATAATAAAATTTTTTTTTATTTCAAATTATACATACGGTTAGTCTGTAAATAACAATTTAACGACTATACAAAATAAAATACAATCTTAATTTTGTTTAAAAACATCAAAATAAACAACACACAAATACCCTTGCCAAAGAAAGCTGCAAATGTAATGCTGAACACTTCAATGGTCATAGAAGAGCAGTCATAACTTTATAGTTATCTTCATCATCAAATTATATAACCTTGACATAGTTAGAAACACAATTTCTTTCAAAAAGCATCATCCAATGACAAATGTGTGAGCATGTATAAAAATGGACGCACTCATATCTCCACCAAGCAACTAAAAAAACAACTAGTGTTGACGTCTAATTGCACCTGCGGGCACTTTACCTTCATTTCAGCATTTTTAGATGTTGAACAAGTTGCTTCGCAACCCCCAAGGACATTATTTGCGCCTCAATAAAACCAAGCAACTCGTCATCTATGAAACCCCACGACAATACTACGAGTAACCGGACCCGGACATGCAGCCAACATAATGAAACTAATTTTTATTTAGCCATCTAGCATAGTTTCTTCTTTCCCCCTCTTTTGTACTTCCTTTATTATTTCCGTGAACTGAAAAGCGGAGCATAAAACACTAAAGGGTAACATAATTTAATTTGTTTACTGAAATACACTTAATTAGTGTACAACGTACATTGACAGGGACGGACTGACTGAATCCCGAATCTTTAAAGGTCTCAGCTTGAGACTAATAAGACATTGCTTGCCGTCGTTCAGGCCAACAATCCTTTAACCGGAAGTTCGGTCTTCCTTATTTGGAAGCCGAAAACTGCGATTCGATGATTGTACTATTTAAATGTGAATTAATTTAGTTCAGTAGTTGGGGCGTCACTTCCAATAACAGAATATTGAATACAGAAATCTGATTCAAGATTCTACTAGATCCTATATAGTTCTTTAGTGTTGGTTTCATGAAAAAAAAATTAAACTCAAGTTTAACCTTACATTACGATAATGGCAAAGTCTTACTCAATTTAGTCCGCCTTTCGATCTAATCACGCAGCTGGTGCATAAACTACTAATAGTTTTGGATGAATACATAGATGGGTACCTGCTATTTAAAAACATTTAGTAAAATCAATTTTTAAATGGCTCCCGATTTTGATAAAATTCGATACGAACATTGAAGTTAATTTTCTAAAAAGGGGCGTGGAATTGAGTGGATTTTGTTTTTTTTTTGTTTGGGAGCAACAAAAAATACGGGCTAGTGACGAACGGACAGGCATAGCTAAATTGGATCAGCTTATTTATCTATGTTACAAACCATATATCAAAACTAATATACCTTAAGGATAGGGTATAATCAGTTTGTCAAGTAAAAAAATTCCAACCCGATGAACTGGGAAATAAAAATTGTTCAAAACCAAATCTCTAAATTCAAAAGAAGGAAAAAAAAAATTAAAAATGTTTGGGATTTCTAAAGTCCCAGCTCTGTAATGATTTTTCATTAGATGTCGAAACATAAAAGATCGATAAAATGCATTAGTCACCTTATTTAAAGGTAATTTTACAAATTTTAATAGTAACTTAGCTATTCGATTTCATTTATCTAGACAATGTTGGTTACAAATAATTGGGGATGAGTATGATAACTTAATTTAACTTAAATAGATTTCCAAACACAAGCTCTTTTTACTTTAGCAAGGGGAATTGAGTTTAAGTGGAAGGGCCAATTTAAAAAATATAAATAATATATTGTGTTAAAACCGATTGATAAATCTGTTCTTTCGTTTTATTTTTAAATTGAGTTATTTCTACTAATAGCTTTCGAAATTGTTTAGTTTCAAACTGAATATTGAAATGTTTCAATATAGTGAAATGAAGTTCTACATTGGTATACACTACCCCTAAACCCCTATTTAGTATTTACTGTAAAATGAAAACTAAAAGAACTTACGTCTTCTAGTTTCTGGAAATTTTAAAATTGCAACAATTAAATTTTAATTTGGTTTTCATTCGGTTTTACATAAGAAAATAAATCAGATGATGGTTGGGTATTGTAAAATGAGGATATACACTGATTGGCATTAACTTGGCAATGCCCAGTGGTTTTAACTCTGACTACACATTAAATATAATTTTTTTAACCTCCAAGTGGTAACCATCGTGTACTGGTCTCTATAAACGTCCTTGTCAGAATGACAAGGAATAAATACCCAGCCTGCTGTCCCAGGCGAACCTATATAAGCTGTTCTTTGGGTTAACTACCCACATATGGAAAAAAATATATGTTACGAGGCAACCAATAGCCTCCGAAAGGACTTATCTTATTGTTGATGACCCTGCTAAGCGAAAAAAGACACGAAGTTCGTATCTGCACCTGGAATGTGAGAACATTAAACAGGACAGGTGCAGGCGAATAACTAGCGGAAGCCTTAAACTGCTACAAATCAGACATTACTACCATCCAGAATATACTGTAGGATGGCCCAGACAAAAATAGGATGAAAAACTGTGACTTCTACTATGGTCGGATGCGGATTTGTTATAAGTACCAGACTTAGGCAAGAAGTTTTATGTTTCCAAGACGTTAGCAAACGCATTGTAACAATCAATCAATCGCATCAAGGCCAAATTCGCCAACATAATCCATATATGCGCTCACGCTCCGACGGAGGAAAAGGATGATATAACTAAGCTTCTACGAGTTCCTTGAGAAAACATATAAGCGACTACCGAAGTACGATGCTAAAATCGTGCTGGGAGATTTTAACGAAAAGGTAGGGAGAGAAGACATCTTTAGCAGTATTGTCGGAAAATATAGCCTAGACGACAACACGTCCGGTAACGGACTTAGGCTAATTGACTTCGCTACGGAACGAAATGCCACTATAGCCAGCACACGGTTTCCTCACCTCGATATCCTAAAGGGGACATGGCGATCTCTGGATCAACGAACAGTCAACCAAATTGCGATAGACAAGAGGCACGCATCCAGATCTTCGCGCAACGCGTATCCCTTAGCCTCTAGATTAACAGCATATCACCAGCATCGAATGTCGAAGAAAAATGGCAACGATGCCAACAAGCCATTAGATCAGCCGCAACTGATGTGCTAGGTTTCTCGTGCCCACCAGCAGGAAACCCCTGGTTTGATGAGGAATTCTTACAGATGCTCGCAGCCAAGATCGAGGCCTACAAGGCTAAGCAGGTGAAGACGACAGCTGTCATTAAGCTCTTTAGGCAAAGAAGAAGGGAAACTCTTTCAGAAAGAAGAAAAAAGAGCAAGAAAAGCGCGCAATCGAGGATATAGAGAGCTGCCATTCCGAGAGTTAAAATCTTCAAACCCAAGGATACAAGGTTAGAAGAGGATCCTGTCAAGATGGACAAGGAAATATAGTAGTTGAGACACAGTCGTTGACGAGGATAGCCACCCGAACTGAGGATAGCATTATCTTAACTCAAGCTTAATAAGGCTGCTAAAAATGAGCTTATAAAGCCGGCGGAGATGACTTATGGTAAGCAACATCCACCAACTCATAAGCTCTAATTTTCACACTTCCGCAGAACCTGGAAAAAAAACCCAAGAAGTCCAAATCGATACCAACGAAATATTTATCGATTTTAAAGCCGCATACGACATAGAGAACTGTACAGAGCCATGTCTAGTTTTGGTATACCGCCCAAACTAGTCCTCTATGCAGGGTGGCGATGGAGAATTCTCGCAGCTCCATCACGGTCGGAAACAAGCTCACCGACACAAAAAAAATATTTAGGCAAAGCGGTGCGCTGTCATGTGACTTATATAATCGGTGCAACTACTAGCATAGGCCGACGATATTGACATCATTGGTAGGACTCAACGTGGTGTCATAGCCACGTTAGTTTAGAGAAGGAAGCTGCAAAAATGGGATTAGCAGTAAATGAGGATAAGACTAAGTATATGATGTCAACACGAAAGGACACACAACATCGAAGAATTGGACAGAACGTACCCATTGACAGATATAACTTTGAGGTAGTACGGGACTATGTCTACCTCGGCTCCGCTATTAACTCTGACAACAACATCTTGTCAAAAATCAAAAGAAGAATTACTCTTTCCAATCGCTGTTTCTTAAGGCTAAGAAGCCAATTTAGTAGAAAAGCCCTCAATCGAACTACTAAGGAGATCCTATATAAGACCCTGATCATCCCAGTTCTGCTCTACGGTGCTTAAGACTGGACCTTAACAAAAGCGGATGAAGAAATCCTTGGTCGATTCGAGACAAAAATTTTTCGGAAAATCTTCGGTCCCGTTTGCGTTGACGGGCTATGTAGACGAAGATTCAACTACAAACTAAACGAGCTGTACAGCGACATACCTGGTCAAAAAAAACCCGCATTGGACGTTTAAGATGGCTAGGACATGTAGAACGAAGTGACACCAATACTCCGGCTCGCAGAGTCTTCGATTCCCAGCCAGACGTAGGACGCAGTAGAGGAAGACCTCGCCTTTAGTGGTGCGAACAAGTAGAAACCGACCTCAACCAAATTGGAGTGTGCAACTGGAGGCAGTTACACTGAAAATAATTTTGTACATAATTAAATTTTATGCAGTATTCATGCGGATAATGTAAAAATTCATAAGAATTTTTTTTCGATTTTATGAATAAATCATTAAGTGTATGAAATCGCATTCATAAAAAAAATTTACATTGGAGTTGTTGTTGGGAAATTCAAAATCAAAAATTTTATGAATTTTTTCATACGAGTATGAACAATTCATACATATTTAATAGTGATTTTTTTCATTATCTGCATGAATAAATCATAGAATGCATGAAACTGCATTCATACACATATTTTTGTCTGACATTGTAATGGAAAAATCAACAATCCAAATCTATATTATCGTAATCGTTTAAAATATGTATGAATGCATTCAAATGCGTATGAACAATTCGTAAAATCTATGAACTGCTACATAAAACGCATGAAACTATTCATACTTTGCATGAACAAAATCATCGTAAGTGCTCATTATATATTATACACCTAATTTTTGTAACCAAACATATACAAGAGGATAATAATAGATATAGTATCTCATCAGGGCAAATAAAGTATGCGATTTGTGTTTCGTTGATATTTGTCCTTATTCCGTTTTGTCACAGTACACACTGGAAAATAATTTTTGAATGTTGGTCTTTACATGAATGAATTGCACGTTTTATAATCACATAAAATATGATAATACTAACATACAAAAATAAAAATAAAAAAATATCGTTTTTTTATGAATCCTTACATATTATATATATTATTTGAATAGGTGCAAACAAAATTATTATCATACTCACCATAAATTGGATCTTAAATTCTATGAAATGTACATACAAAACTATGAACTTTTACATAATTTGTATGAACTCTTACATAAAATATATGAATAGGTACATACATTCTATGAAGAGAAACATAAACCGTATGTAAGAATTCATAATCCATATGAATTGATTCTTATATATTATGAACTTATACCTAAAGCGAAAGTTTCCACAGTTTATGAATAATATTCATAGATTTTATGAATAATAATTCATAAACGGTATGAACGCGTACAATGGTGCAAAATATATGAAACATGAACTTTTTCATACGAATTATGTACCTTTTTGGTTCAGTGTAGCTAAGACTGGGCTAATTGGAGATGCACGTTGGTTGAGGCCCAGGTTCATCGCCATTTTAAAAATCCCCAAAACCTTCCCAACCCACTCAAATTGCTCTACCCTATCCCATAGTATATGCAGGAAAAACGTTGTTTTATTTCGAACCATTAAGGATTTTGCTAAACCGTCTGAACAATATGTTGGGACAAAGCCATTTTCAATATCTTATCGCCATAAAGCCCACATTTTGGGGATATTCATTTTAAGGAGGGGATCAGATCGGGTATTAAACTATCCGCACAGTGGATTGTAGCCTTCTCATATGTTTATACCCTATCCCATAGGGGTATATTAGTTTTGATACATAGTTTGTAAAATAGAGAAAAAATTTAGCTACATATACCACAAAGTATTTGGATCGACTTAAAATCGCTAGCTGAGTCGATTAAGCCATGTCTGTCTTTCCTAGGTTTTAGGCCTTAAATTTTTATCTAGGTTAATGAAATTTGGTATATGTGATCCTTGTACGTGCTGCTCGAACAAGTGTAAAAATTTTCAAAATCCGCTCACTGCCACGCCCACTTATAAAAAAAAACATTTTTTTTAGTCAAACAGTTAAGCATTTTGAAAATGTGTCTGAAGAGCATAATGAGACAATCTCAATCTCTATATTTCGTCCATTTAAAGTAATTTGGCACGCCCACTTTTTGGGGGCGTTTTTAGTAAAAAAAAATTTTTGTCAAGTTTTCAAATATTCGAAAATACTTTTGATGCAAAAACGTTAATACAATTAATATGAACATTTCGTCTTTAGACTATTTTAACCCACGCCCATCTTTTGGGGGCGTTTTCCCACAAAAACAATTTGTATACCCTACCCCAAGGTACATGCAATAGAAAAACGTTGTTATCTATCGAACCATAAAATATTTTGATAAACTGTCTTCACAATGTTGTAACTGTAAAGAGTGAACAAACGCAAGACTCTGGATCATAAAAGTTACTTTATTAATTATCAACTATTGAGAAAATTCTTTATTAGGTTAAGCCTAACATCTAGTCGCCGTCACCGCCCGGTATCGAAAGAGAAAGAGTCACGGCCAGGTGTCAGTTCGAAGCCATGCTCGCAGTGAGGCAGCCATCGTTTCAGCAGTCGTCATGTTCGCAGTAGGATGTTTAATTGAAACTGGACTCTGTTCACAAGGCCTGGTTCCTTAAGTGGAGAGATTTATTGTGGAGTCGCCACAGTACTCCCCCTCTTAAGAAGTAAAGCGAACAGGAGCTCTAATGATCCGTCCGGAGCGCTTGATGACGACTAGGGCATCTCGGGCAGGACTGCTTGCTGGTGGATCTGGCACATGCGGCAATGAAGATGTTTCCAGGTCCGAAAGCTGATAGGCTGGTTTCAAGCGTTGTATGGAAACGTAAACCTCCTTACTTGGCATGGCCAGTTTGTATGCATGCGACCGTCGGTCCAGGATCGGGTACGGTCCGGTGTAGGCTGGCTGTAAAGGCCGCTGGATGCTGTCGGTGCGCACGTACACATGCGAAACGGTGTTGAGGTCCTTGGGTATAAAAATCGATTTTGCCTGGCGTGTGGCGAAAGCAGGCGATATTTGTTGAAGCGCCTCCCTCAGCTCTTGAAGAAAAGCGATAGGTTCCTGGATATTGCTGGGTGCTGATAAAAAGTCTCCTGGGAGTCTTAGTTCCGTCCCATAAACCAATTGCGAGGGAGAAGTATTCGATTCATTAACCATTGATCGAAGTCCGAGTAGCACGGATGGGAGTGCCTGTAGCCAGTTTTCTGGTAGGTGAGTGATGAGAGCTGTCTTCAATGTTCGATGCCACCGCTCTACAAGTCCGTTTGCCTGCGGATGGTAAGCGGTTGTGTGAATGCGTTTGCACCCTAGGAGTTGTGCAAATCTTTCAAACAAGGCCGACTCAAATTGCCGCCCTGGTCGGTTGTCAGGCGAAGTGGGCAGCCAAAACGTGTAACCCATTGCTTGAAAAATGCGTCAGCGACTGTGGTAGCGGTGATGTCTTCAACTGGAATGGCTTCCGACCATCGTGTTGCGCGGTCAATACACGTCAGCAAGTACCCGAAACCAGAGCAGTTCGGAAGTGGGCCGACGATGTCTATATGGACATGTTCGAACCTTTCTGCGGCCGGAAACGTTCCCAGGGTCGGACTAGTGTGTTTGTTGATTTTGCTTCTCTGACAGGCAGGGCAGGCGCGCACCCATTTTCCTATGTCCGAATTCATCGATGGCCAGAAAAAGCGTAGTGCCACTGATCTTCGCGAGGCTCGTGTACCGGGGTGACTGAGGTTGTGCACCGACTCATAGGCAGCGCGCCTAAATGCCGGTGGAATGTATGGTCGAGCTCGACCACTGGATGTTTCGCAAGTGACAGCTGTTCTGCAGCTCTGAGTCCCGGTCTTGCTCCTTTGCGATGATATTGTAGTCCAAGACTGCAGGATTTGCGATTGCTGAAATCCGTGACAGGGCGTCGGCAGCAGCGTTGTCCTCGCCCTTGACATAGCGGATATCGGAAGAGAATTGAGCTATGAAGTCCATATGGCGTCGCCGACGAGGTGTTTCTGTTTGCGACGGTGGATTGCAGAAGGCAAACGTCAACGGCTTGTGGTCTGTGTAGACCGCAAACGGTCGACCTTCAACGAAGCGGCGGAAGTGTACGATCGCTAGCTTAATAGCCAGCAGTTCCCTGTCATAGGTGCTATAATTTTGCTGCGTAGGTGACAAGGTTCGAGAAAAATATCCAAGTGGTTCTGCTTTGCCTTGGAATACCTGCAGCAGCACTGCACCAACCGCAGTATTTGATGCATCGCACATGAGGCGAAGTTCTGCGTCGGGCAGAGGATGTCCCAATGAAGCTGCCTCCGCAAGTGCATTGCGGCAACGTTGGAAGGCGGCTTGTGCTGTTGAAGTCCACGAGAGAGGCGAGCGGTCCTTCTTTGTGGTACCCTTTAGCATCTGCGCAAGTGGGGCTTGGTCGGCAGCTGCATGTGGTAAGCACGGACGGAAAAAATTGAGTGCTCCCAGAAATCGTCGAAGCTCACAAATTGTGGTTGGTTGTGGAAACTCCGAGATTGCCTTGATTGTGTCGTGTGGTGGGCGGATGCCGGTACTGTCGACATGGTATCCCAGGAACACTAACGAGTTTTTACCAAATTCGCACTTTTCCATGTTGAGTGTGATGCCGTTGGACTGCAGGCGAATAAAAATTTCTTCTAGGTGTTTTTGATGTTCTTCTGCGGAGCTTGATGCGATGAGCATATCGTCGATATACGTGAAAGCGTAGTCCAAATCCCCGAACACCGAATTGACAAACCGTTGTTGTGTTTGCGCTGCGTTGCGCAAGCCGAACGTCATGCGGGTGAACTCATATAACCCAAATGGCGTAATTATAGCCGTTTTTGGGATGTCCTCTGGCGCCATCGGAATCTGGTGGTATGCACGTGCGAGATCTATCCTGCTAAAAATGGTCTTGCCCGGCATAATGAGCTGAAAATCCGTCAAGCGAGGCAGCGGGTATCGGTCCGGCAGCGTGACGGAGTTGAGACGGCGATAATCGCCACATGGACGAATGTCTCCGTTTTTCTTCACCACAATGTGGAGCGGACTGGCCCACGGGCTCCGTGACGGTCTACAAATACCTGCGTCCAGCATACGGTGAAACTCGATCTTGGCCAGTGCATAGAATTTTGGCGGAATTGGCCTCGCACGGCAAGATAGTGGCGGTCCTGAGGTTTCAAGATGATGGCGCACATTGTGTGAAGGTAGGCACTCGGATGAGAATGGGAGCGTAATCGCCCTGTAGCGTGTGAGGAGCTCCGCGTATGTATGAGAGTGGTCAATGGAGTCTAACACGGTGTAGTCTGTGGAGATGAGCGCCGCCGGTGTGCCAAGGTTAGTGATTTGGTCGATGAGACGGCGACCATGGATGTCCAACAATAGGCGGAAATGTTGGAGGAAGTCTGCCCCTAAAATAGACTGTGGAACAGCTGCGCGAACAAACGTCTAACGAAAGGGTCGTCGTAAGCCCAGATCTAATTCTAACGTGGTTGTCCCATATGTATTTATTTTTGTCCGGTTGACAGCATACAGTACGTATGGTTGTTGTTGAAGGTTATCGGTTTGTTTGACGGCTAAAACTGATATAGCAGCGCCGCTGTCAATTAAAAAAGGATGGCCAGTAACTTTATCAGAGATGAAGAGGCGGTAAGACTTACCAGTAACCGTAGACGCCTCCACTAGCGTTACTGGTTGCCGTTTCCCTGCGTGAATGTGCAAGGAGGTGAGCATTTGCGAGCCTGAGAGCCGTAGCGTTGATGATACCAGCAGCACCCGTTGTTTCTTGACTGGTGCTGACGGTCACGACTAGCTGGACGTGAGCGGCCGTTCGAGCTTTCACTTCTGGAAAAACCGCGTTGTCTCCGACTTCCGTCTAGTGCGTCCAGCCTGCGTTGGATGGCTTGCAACACATCGTCACTAGCCGTAGACATTTGGTTTGACCTTGAAGGTGGTTGATACATCGCTGCTAATGTAGCCGTTGGATGACAGTGGCTAATAACCTTGTTGGCTATTTGAGCGAGGGCATTTAGGTCACCAGTGACCGCGGACAATACAGCTCGCACATGGGATGGCAATTTTGACAGCCAAAGGACTTGAAGTACTGCATCTGGAGTGCCTGAAGAGCCTGAGAGGTCCCTAATACGCCGAAGTAGCTGTGAGGGTTGTGCATCGCCTAGCTCAATACCTTCGACTAGCCGCTGAAAACGGAGTTCCTCACTCTCCTCGTACACTTGCATGAGTCTTACTTTAACTGCACTATATTTCTCCGTAGCTGGCGGCGACAAAAGAATATCCGAAACCTGCTCGAGGTCACGCCGCTCCAGGTTGGCGACGACGTATTGGTACTTCATGTCGTCCGAAGGCCTGGATGGGGCGAGAATAGCTTCGACCTGTGCGAACCACAGTGACGGGCGATCGCGCCAAAATTGTGGTAGCCGCGCTGCTATGGAGAGCCCTGAGACATTTTGTGAAGTTGTTGGACGTAAGTCTGATGTTTCTGGTCTTGGATCGCTTGATGGTTCGTCCTCTTGTTTGTCAGGCATTCTTCCTCTTTTTTTTGGTTAAATGCGATGACAACGAATGGAGAACAGAGTGGTGGTGTGCTAAGCTGTGTGCGATATATGTATGTGTGCACTTGTGCAGCGTGTGCTATCGACGGCGACAATGCTATAACTTTTTTTTTAACAAAACGCAACCGTTTTTTTTTTATCGGGGTCACCAATGTAAAGAGTGAACAAACGCAAGACTCTGGATCATAAAAGTTACTTTATTAATTATCAACTATTGAGAAAATTCTTTATTAGGTTAAGCTAAACATCTAGTCGCCGTCACCGCCCGGTATCGAAAGAGAAAGAGTCACGGCCAGGTGTCAGTTCGAAGCCATGCTCGCAGTGAGGCAGCCATCGTTTCAGCAGTCGTCATGTTCGCAGTAGGATGTTTAATTGAAACTGGACTCTGTTCACAAGGCCTGGTTCCTTAAGTGGAGAGATTTATTGTGGAGTCGCCACATAACAATGCATAGAAATTGCATGCCATTAAGCCCACATTTTGGACCATTAATTAATAAAATTGGATAGGATATTTAACGATCCGCACAAACAAAATGGTGTATGTAACTATTCTTTCTTTAACTCTTCGAGCTTAACTTACCAGATGCTAACCTAACACCTTTACGGAGACATGTATAAAATTCGTAACACCCGTTCAGAGCTAAGGTAGCAAGAACCCCCGCATCCGAGCTAGGGCGAGCATGTGCTATGTGCATTTCAGCTGCCCGGCTTGGCTTGAGGATTCTTGTGGCCGATGGTAAGGGTAGCATATGAGATGGAAGGTATTGAGGAGTATTGGGATCGTGTGTCCATAAGAGAATTTTAGCGATTCATTCACTGATAACTGGGGAATCGATCTCAAGAATATCTTCAAGTTTGATACTACTTGTACTGTGGTTAGAATGCAAACAATAACAACTGTTTTAGTTTGCTCGCGTAGAAGTTTCATTACAATGTGTACGGGCTTTTCTATTTCCTCCATTTCAGTTTCAACTTCTTTATTTAAACCACTATCGGGATCAACATATCAGCAAGAGCTGCCTTCCGATTCATCTAACAAAAATACTCTAAATCATAAAAGTGTGCCAAAACACATCGAAACAAAGAGAATACATGCCCAAAACCATGGAATATCTATAGTTTTCATCAGATTCTTCATGCGAAATATTGCACTGAACATTATTGAAGCTCAAATAATTATTATTAGTGTACATGATGATTTATTCGACTTGATTTAAATATATCTTCGCAGAATTGACTCACTCTTATTCTGAACTATTCTCCCGATCTTTTTACCCTTTTCCATGTGTTTAAGGTTTGGTGAAATGCATGTCACATTATATATGCTTTTAATATAAGCCTTCGGTCTGAAGCTCTTAACAGGTTATTCTTATGTAACACTTCATGCTGGAAGCTCTCTATAGTTGCCAACATATTTGACATATAAATCAGCTATAGTAATAAAATTGGCACCTGACTTAAATTCAAATTTACTGAAAATCGAATCATTAAACATATTTCGAAACAAAAAAATTATAAAAATAAATGTTTTGTGTTGCTTCGACCTGGAATCGAACTTGGAACTTTTGCAAGGTTGTTCATCGCCTAAGATTCACAGTAGTCATTGGTTTTTTTTTTTAAAAAAAAACTTAACGTATGGTACATGTACATTGTGCACACATCTCCGGAAGCTTAAAAACAACCTTACAGAAGTTGCACCATCATAATTTCGGTTATGTTTGTGAATTTTCTTGCATAATGTCTTAAAAGGCTTCTACCCAAACAATCGACAGCAAAAATGCTCAACCTCCGCGCACAAGTACTATATAAGACCTACAGAAATAATTGCTTGTGGATATTAAATTTTATTGCCTTATACAAGAATAATTGTTAGTTGGGCGTGCACAGAATCGCCAGGTCAATTTTTCGGACTTATCATATGCTAGGTTTGATTAAAATCTAGAAGTCGATTTTTTCATGAAACCATAACTTGTTCTATTGGGAGCAAGTAAACATAGAAGAAGCGGAGAAGAAAAAAGATGCCAGATTTGATAGAAATGTTGAGTTATATAAATAATTGGTTTGCTAACGTTATGAAATACAGCTGTATTTATTTTGTCTTCTATTTAATTATTTATTGTACGAACATTTTCACCATTAAACTATTTTTGGCAAAAGTTTTAAGAAATTCCGATGAATATACTTTGACAACATTACTATGTACATTTCGTCTGTAGAACAAATAGCACCATGCCAACATATAGCACTGTACCAACTTAAACATATGATTATACACTATTCCTCATGAGTACATCTTGACAGTAGTTGGTAACATAGAGAGATTATTTAAATTGACATATTGTTGCGAAAAATGATTCCAAATGATATAACTAGAAAACCTAAGCAGTATTGGTACTTGTAGAGAAAACTAAAGTTAAATTGAAAGGGATTGAAGCATAGTGTAAAGCAAACACGATGCGTCCTCTCATGTGGTCTTCTCCAGACTACCTTTATTAAATCAATTTATACATATGCTACAAATAAGCCTTAGTCAGCTATCTTATCATTTTACTATTGGATACTTAGATTAATATACTTAAATTACCTTACTCGTGCAGACAGGTATTTGCATAGTTGCATGTCTTGCAGGTACAGACAGGTATTTGCATATCTTGCATTACACCTTTACCCTTTTTAAAAGTAAAGTCCTAGACGGATTTTTAATATTACATAATAGGGTTAATCATTCCCACATGAAAAAAAATCGTGTAAGACTTTGCTTTTTTGTTTTTTTGTTTACATACTGTTACGTGCATAAGTAACGTATGGGTTTTTCGGTTACCTCTTTTTTCTCACAAAACCCTTTGTTCGCGTTTTTACCGTAGTTGATTAACTCCGTAATTTTTAATGTTCCGTATTTTTTAATAAAACAGTATTTGTCGATCCACGTTATAAAAGTTTAATCGAGAATTGAAATATTGACACATTTGTTTTTGACATTAAATTGACATTTTTGTAATGTCATAATTTGTTGTTGAATTAGTGTTTATAAAGAATGTACTAGTTTTTTAAGGGTGCAAACAAATTGTTCTTAATTCAAATTATAATTAATAAATTATTAAAAATAGTATTACAATTTTTATCAGATTAGTAATAACCGCAACATTCACCCCCGCCGTGAACTCTGTTCGCAACAATCTTCTGGTCCCGAAACTGCATTATGGCAACTCAGTTTGTTTTGTCTTCTGAATTCGCCTTCATTATCACTGCAATAGTATTTTCTTCTTGGCTTGTAATCTGTTAAGCGGCATATACACACGTCAAACTCTCGTCAAGCATGCGAGAGTGTATGAGTGAAAACGAAACACCTATACGTTGTGTGCATGCTTGAAGCAAAATCAAAACGTTTTGATTTTTCTTCAATCAGGCGTCAATGCTTGACGTAGTGTATATTCGTGATTGAATGCTTGATCAAGCATTCATTCTCATTTTTACGACGCCAGCGTAAAGACGTCAGTTTCGCGGTTTTTTTTTTTTTTAACAGTGCGGTATTTATTTATGTAAATATGGAAGAAAAAAGTTTTATTTTGGAGTTTCTAGAGGTTTATCGTTCTCTCCCAGCGTTATCGAACATAAAATCCAAGGAATACAGCACCCGCAATTTAAAAAAAGTGCAGTATGAAACGCTCCTTACAAAATATAAGGAAAAGCACACAGAGGCAACAACAAAATGTTAAGGTAAAACTGAAGCCTCATGCTTGATGTGTGTATATGCTGCATCAAAGCAAATTTACAAATACACTCTCACATGCTTGATGAGATTTTGACGTGTGTATATGCTGCTTTAAAGAGACTATTAGCATTGTATATGAAACTAATAGTACTATCACTTTGGCAAATCGATGGTGGTGCCTCTATCGGCGCGAGATACTACTAGGCCAAAGAGGGCTCTAAATTTTACGCTCTCTTTATTAGATTTAATGGAGATCCACTCACATAATTTACACAGTTCTACTCTAAAATTAAACCAATCGCATGCCAATATACTATTTCTTTCTCGCTCATTTTGTCAAATACGAAAGCTAAGTGAGTTACTTTGTTGCAATGCGATATGCGAATTGCGAGTGTGCCATACCAACCCCCGGTATGAGCAAAAGCAATTGCATTTCATATCTCAATCGCAGTGCTGAAAAGCCATTTGCTGAGGGATGTTGTACATGTCTTGTTTCATACTTTACTCAGATTCAAATTTTATTTTCGTATTTTTTTGTTAATCTACTCAATGTATTAAAATTTGAGCCTGAGTGAATAATGCAGCATACATAGTTTCCCATCCCATCCATAACATCTTTGTCCACGTACAGCATACACTCTGCTTCAACTGAATGATCGGTTTTTGGAGTATTTTTTTTGTGTGTGTGCTTTATAGATACTGATCGCTCATTTTCAACCAATGTTTTGGTGAAGTGCAGTGGCAGTTGGTTAATATTACAGGTGGACAATTTTACTGTGAATTTTTATACCCTATCCCATAGGGGTATATTAGTTTTGATACATAGTTTGTAGCGAAATAATTTAGCTAGATATATCTCAAAGTATATGGATCGACTCAGAATCAATAGCTGAGTCGATTTAGCCATGTCTGTCCGTCCGTCTGTACGTCACCAGTTTTTGGGCCTTAAATTTTGAGCTAGAAGGATGAAATTTGGTACACGTACTCTTTGTTGCTCCCAGCAGAACAAGTATTCAAAATTATGAAATCCGCCCACTATATTTCGTCAATATAAAGGTTTTTGCCAAGCCCACTTTTTGGGGGCGTTTTTAAAAAAAAAACTTTTTTGGCAAATTTTAAAATTTTCGAAAAAAAAATTTTATGCACAATAATTGGTAGTATAAATTTGAACATTTCGTCAGTAGACCATTTTAACCCACGCCCACTTTTTGGGGGCGTTTTCCTACAAAGACCATTTGTATGCCCTACCCCAAGGCATATGCAATACAAACACGTTCTTTTTTGTCGAACCACAAAAGGTTTTGATAAACTGTCTGAGCAATATATTGTGACAATGTCATTTTCTGTATTTTAACGTCATAAAGCCTACATTTTGAGGATATTAATTTTAAGGATGGAATGGGATAGGGTATTCAACGATCCGCACAGGGGATTGTAGCCTTCTCATATGTTTAATTGTGTTATTGTTCTGCTTTTGGTTTGTGCTTCTTGGTTTGTTTTTCAGCGAACAAAACAATTATACATTTGTATTTTTTATTTCTAATAAATTAAAGTTAAATGTTAAATAGCATTATAGAATGGCGAAATGCTCATATGGACTGTAATAATTTCAAAATTCCATTTTCCTTGTCCTTTTTTAAGCTCCCCAATGATCATAGGAGAGATGTTTGGATAAAACATTCACATCTCATTAAATAAAAATGTTTTTATGTGTAAAAACCATTTCTATACCAAAGACTTAAAATTAGAATCACTTCGAAAATGTCTTCCTAAAAATTCAGTTCCAATTTCATCCCCATTAGTTTACAATTGCTCGAATCTATTCACTGACGATTCTTGCTTAAAAATTATGGATAATAATCGAAAGACTGAACATCGAAGGTAATATAAAACAACTCCAGATCATGCAATAATCCAAACTTTATTCAAGAAACTGGTGAAACTGAAAATGTGTTCACCTGTCAGTTCTGTTAAAAGGGTTGCTAACCCCGTAACATATGTAAGAGATTTCTCTTTACCTCCTCTTAACAATAGCTCCGAAATTTCTTCCTCACAGTTTCCATCTCCCGGTTCACGTTTCGTTCATAAATCTAAAGGTGGAATACAAAATTCTGTCCCGCGTTGCACGTTGGACATACAATGAAAAAGATTTGTGTCTAAAGTTTTTTATAAGTCTCCTTCATAATATTCCATATGCTGAACACCGAATTTAGCTTACCATCTGTAAGCACAATATATAGATGGCATTCATCTTTGTAAGGCCGAGACCATGTTAAATATACAAAAAAGATGTGTTCTGATTTTTGATGAAATGGCAATAAAGACCGAGCTTGATTATAACACGAAAACGGATATGATATACGGGTTTTCGGATTTTGGGGAGCTGGGAAGGCACACCACTGTTGCTATATATCATATTATATAGGATGCCAAAGGGGTGAGAACATCCCAACCGAGATATTGAAATTAACAGTTACCAAAATATTAGAATGTGGATTTGAAGTTATTGCTGTATGCTGTGACCAGGGCAGTAACAATAGAAAAGCATGTAAATTACTGGGAGCAGCAGAAAATAAGCCGTTTTTTTAAATCTCGGACCAGGTAATATTTCTTTCATATGACTACCCGCATTTATTCAAAAGCGTGCGAAGTTGCTTGTTAAAAAATAATATTCGCATAGCTGATGATATCGTTTCTTGGGGAACACTTGTCAAACTGTTTGAAGAAGATTCCAAGAATATCTTTCAAGTATGCTTCAAACTAACGAAAAGTCTTATAAATCCAAACAGTTTTGAAGAATGATCAGTCAAACTGGCTACACAGGTTTTCAGCTGCTGGAATTTTCAACGCTATCTCAGCAAATTGTTTTCAAACCGACACAGATAAAAAAATCGCTGCCTCGACGGCACATTTTGCTATTAAGATGAATAATCTTTTTGATAACTTAAATAGCTACAGTCTTTACACATCCAATCCTGATCGTCGACCTGTTTCAGCATGTAGTGAAACTCTACAGTCCATCAAAACAGCTAGGGAGTGGATCTCATTATGGGAGTCTACTGGTAAAATGAAAAAGCCACATTGCTTTGGTGGTCTTATGCAAACGTTGCTGGCCATAGAATTAATATGGGAAAAACTCAAAAATGACTAGCAGTTTCTTCTCCTTGTACATCTAAATACTGATGTTGCAGAAAATTTATTTTCTATAAGAAAATTCAATAAGGATTTCTGTGGAGTTAAAAGTGCGAGGAACTAAGATCCCCACTTTCGTTTTTTTTTTTTTTTATTTTTGTTTGTTTATTGAATTATCGATATGTTTTCTGTTTTTTTACCCCGCTTATAAATAAACATTGTAACGTTTTCTCATATTTGTGTTAAACTTATTTTACATATTGTATTTTTTAGTTCTAAAGTGCGTCTAATATGCTACCTCTTTGGAGACGTGGAAAAGCATATTGAAGTTATCACCTCACCTCTGTATATTGCTCATTATCTTATTTAGTTTGGTGCGAGTACGCCAAAACCGGTTTGTTCTTGTTTGCACTCTTCAAGTCACTCATAAACACACTCATTATAATATTATTTACTCTATTCAGAAAGAGTGAACAAATTTTTCTTCTCTCGTGAGAAACGATCGATCTCCCCCTAGGCGGCTGGAGACAGAAATAAAAAAATTGCCGTGATGATACTACTATAAGCTTCATATACAATGCTATTAGTGTAACAGAAAGGGACACATGTAATTACAAACAAAATGCACATAAACAAACACCTCGACAAACACCCTACGTGAACAACAGTGAAGTGAGTAGCCTAAGCATGTGTAGCACTGAGTGCAGCACACTGCTAATAATTTGCCCTTTTGCCTTTGCCATGCGTAAGCCGCTCTCTTTTCCGCTTTACCGCAACAGCAATCATCTTATGGTATCGATATGCTTATCAGTTGGCTTGCTAGGCGTGCGTTGTCTCGTGTGGTGTTGTACTCGAGTTTTTATTATTTTTACAATTCGCGAAAATAGTTTGTCTCTCACGTGTGTGTGATGTGCAATTTAATGCAAATTGTTAATTAAATTAGTGGTGAATTATTCCTGGTATCGTGTAGGTAAGTTTTTTTTTTTTTATTATTTTGTGTTTTGATTAGTTATTGAATTGAATGAATGAATGAGTTGATGAGTACGTGTGTGTGTGTGTGTGTGTTTTCTTCATTGAGTGGACTGTATGGATGTTAATAGTGTCGTGTGATGTGTAGTGTTGTGCGGGAAGGGAAATTCACGTGGGAAATTTCCCAAATATAATTTTTGTGTATTGTTAAGTTCATTTTAAATTTTGGGTGTATATTTTTTAATTAGGGTGAGTTGGGTATATATAAGTAATATATTATTTTTTTTTTGTTTTATTTTACTTGTGAGAAATGTGTGTGGGATGAAAATTTTAGTGTGTATTTTAGAGTGTGTGGTTATAGGGTATTTTAGCGCGGGTTTGCTATTTCGGGTATAGGGTGTTTTGGATGTTGTGTGATGATTTAGTGTGTAAATGTATGCTTTGATTTATTGCAGAGTAAATAGAGTATGTATGTGTGAGGTAAATAGAGTATGTATGAGGTAAATAGGGTATGTATGTGTAGGGTGAGTTTTTAAAGATTTATATATAGGATTGATCGGTTGCTATTTTGTTGCTTGGAAGCAAACATATCTTGGTAATAGGTCTTTTTAGTTCCCCGTTTTGTGTTTTCAGGGTCACGACGCGAACCAAGTTGTCTGTTCTTGGGTGAAGTGTGATGATACGGGCCATTATACATTTAGACGGTGGAATCCTCTCGTCCTTCACTAAAACCAGGTCCCCTCTAACTGCGGTTGTTCCTCGGTCTTCAGCCATTTTGGTCGCTGCTGGAGACGTGAAAGATACTCGGAGCTCCACTGTTTCCAAAAGGTTTGGTACATCTGTTGTATCCTTTTCCAACGATCGTTGCAGCATAATTTTTCTTCTGTGGTGTCTGGTTCAGGTACGCTTAGTATTGGTTCGCCTATTAGGAAGCGTGCTGGGGTTAAAGCGGTGAAGTCGTCCGGGTTGCTGGTGAGTGGACACAGAGGCCTTGAGTTGAGGCAACCTTCTATTTGTGTCAAGAGGGTTGACAACTCTTCAAAGGTGAGAGTAGAGTTACCAGCAACTCTTTTTAAATGGTACTTTACCGATTTAACACCTGCTTCCCATAATCCACCGAAGTGTGGCGATGCTGGTGGGATGAAGCTCCATTTTGTACCGCTTAGGAGTAGAGTTTCCGATACCTGGTTTTGACTGAAGTTGGCTGCCTTTCGAAGTTTCTCTAACTCTTTAGCAGCACCCACGAAATTCTTTCCGCAATCGCTAAACATTTCTTTGCAGGCTCCTCGCCTCGCCGAGAATCTTCTAAAGGCCGCGATGAACGCCTGAGTCGTCATGTCGCTGACTAGTTCTAAATGTAGAGCCTTGGTAGCCAGACAAACGAACACCGCAAAATATGCCTTGAATGTTTTTGACCCTCGACCCTTCCATGCCTTAACCTCGATAGGGCCAGCATAGTCAACACCTGTGTTGTTAAAGGGACGAGACATCCTTACTCGTGAAGCTGGCAAATTGCCCATCAGCTGGCAAGTTGATTTTGCCTTTTGCCTAAAACAAACGTTGCAGCCATGAATCGTTTTCTTCACGGTGTTTTGTAGATTTAGCACCCAGAACTTTTGACGAATTTGGGCGATCATCTGTTGGTTTCCTCCATGGTACGTTGTAGCATGCGCATCCTTAACAATCAGTTTGCTGAGGTGATGACTGGGTTTCATTATAATGGGGTGTCGTTGTTCGTAATTTAGATCGACGTTTTGCAATCTACCTCCTACTCTCAGGATCCCAACATCATCGATAAAAGGTTGTAACGTTTTTAACCCCTTTGTATTAGGTTGTGTTTCCTTATCGTCGACGAAGAACATGTTCCTTTGAGCAGTCCTTAAGGCGGTCTTCAATGCTGCATCCATTTCCATCGGTGTCAAGGTCGAAGTATGCGTACTTTTCCGGCGGGTCTTGGCTATAAAGCGAAGAGAGTTTGCCAAAGTTTCTTCATCCGTTGTCCCAATAGACGGTTGAGTTGGTGTTTCGAAGTCCCAATTGGACTTTAGGAACTCTGGTCCATTCCACCAAAGTGTGTTATTGTTCAGCTCCGATGCCAAAAGACCACGAGATGCCAAATCAGCAGGATTTTGTTGCGTTGGAATGTATCGCCAGATGCTGCTGTTTGTTAAACGCTGGATCTCCGCAACGCGATTGTTGACGAACGTCTTCCACCGAACTGGAGGTGCCATTATCCACGCCAACGTTATCATCGAGTCTGACCAAGCGTGCGTCCTGACATCTTCCAATTTCAAAGTCCTTGCTGTGTAGTCCAAGAGTGTCGCTCACATGACCGCTCCGCAAAGCTCAAGCCTGGGAAGGGTTACGGTCTTCAACGGAGCCACTCTAGTCTTTGACATCAGGAGGTGAACGTGAATGTTGCCGTCGTCATCCAAAACACGTAAGTAAATTACTGCGCCATATGCCTTTTCTGTTGCGTCACTAAACCCGTGTATTTCCAGGTCTCTTCGATTGTCTCCCAGATGAATCCACCGTGGTGGTGCCGGCTATTGATGGTCTCAATAGCCGGCAGCTCCCGTCGAAAATCTTCCCAATGACGTTGAAGATCCGTTGGAATCGGGTCATCCCAAGCTAATCCACGACACCATAAATGTTGCATCAAGATTTTTGCCAAAATGATGCACGGCGAAATCCACCCAAGAGGATCGAAGAGTTTGGCGATAGTAGACAGTATCGTTCTTTTTGTTGGACCTTTAGAGTCCACCGAGACATTCTGGAAAGAAAAGGAATCATCAGAGGGGCACCATCGTATACCTAGCGTCTTTATTTGTGTATTAGCAGACTGCTCAAAAGGCAAAGAAAATACCAACTCTCTTTGGTCCTCCGGAATACCGTCCAACAGTGTGTCGTGGTTAGTAGTCCACTTCCGCAGATTGAAGCCAGCAGATGCCAGCGTCGCGCCTCTTCCGGTGTATCGGCTCCAGCAATCAGATCGTCAACGTACATTCCCTTACGTACGACCTTTGCACCAATAGGGTAACGATGCTCCTCGTCAGCAGCAACTCTTTGGATTGTGCGATTGGCCAGATACGGTGCGCCAGCAGTTCCAAAGGTCACTGTCTGCAAACGATTAGTCCGTATCGGTTGAGTAGGGTTGTCACGCCAAAGGATCAGCTGGTAGTACGACTCATCTTGCCTCATTCGTATCTGCCTAAACATTTTTTCAATGTCCGCAGTGAAGGTAAATTGATGCGTTCTCCATACTAACACTATATCATTAATGTTGTTTTGAGTTTTAGGTCCAACCAATAAGTGCTCATTGAGGGATGTGCCATCCAGTGTCTTTGCAGCAGCATCAAAGACGACTCGCAGTTTAGTTGTCGTGCTAGACTCCTTCAGGACAGCGTGGTGTGGAACGTAGTAATGATATGGTGTATGAAGAACGACATCATTGAAGCCATCAACTTCTGACATCTGTCCGAGCTCCAGGTATTCTTTTATGCATGTCGAATATTCCCTGTAAAGTGTTGGGTTATTCTCGAACCGTTTCTCCAACTGATGAAACCTACGCAAGGCACCTTGCTTCGAGGATCCAAGCGCGGGCTTACATCCATCCGTAAAAGGAAGAGATACTTCGTATCTTCCATCGGGTAGACGAATGGTCGTCTCTTCGAAATGCTTTTCACAAGCAATGTTCTCGCCTGTCTCCGTATCGACGTAGGGTGCTTCTTCGATTTCCCAAAACTTTCGTAATTGGGTGTCGATATCAAAGACCTGCAAGAAACAATTTGTTGAGAACTTTTGTGTCTCTATGGGTACTTTACCTAACAAAATCCATCCTAACTCCGTTTTTTGCGCTATAGGTGACATGGTATTTTCGCCGCGAATAATCTCCTGAAGGATGAAGTCCGGAAATACGTCACTTCCTAGTAGCAGATCCACTGTAGCCGGCTTGTAAAACATAGGGTCCGCTAAGTCCAAGCCGTTGAGGTGTTTCCAGTTGTTGAATGTCAGCTGTTTGGCCGGGAGAAGCCCAGTCAGGGACTTTAATACAAAGGCTCGTGTGCTGGTCTCAAAAGTGGTGCGCAGCGACGCAAACGTTATGTCAACACACTTGTGACATGCTCCGCTGCTGACCTTTCCCAACCCTGACACTTCAACTAACGTACTCCGAGTCCTCAGGTTGAGAATTTGTACCGCTGCTTCCGTTACAAAGCTGGCTTCAGATCCTGGATCAATCAAGGCTCTCAGATTGATAAACTTTCCTCTAGAAGACCTAACCTTTACTACCGCAGTAGCTAGCAGAACTTGAGAGTTCGTACATTGTTGAGCATGGTAGTTGTGAACTGCTGAACTTGTGCTCGGTCGATCTATACCATCGGGGTACGCAGTTTGCATATTTTGGCCTACTGGTGACATTTGTACTAGGTTGGTTATGGAGTGGAGGAGAATTTGTATAGGTTTGCAACGATTGTGTATTGGTGATTGTATTTTGTGTGGGGTTGTATGGGTATTGTGACTGTGGGTTAGGTAAACATTGATTGCTTGTGTGATTTTGACCTGACACGCAATGCAACAGTGAATGGTGTTTTTGTTGGCATTGGTGGCAACGTCCCTGACTAACGCATTGTTGGATTGTGTGACTATAGGCCAAGCAGTTACTACAAACACCAATTTGACCGACTATGTTGCATCGTTCAAATGGACTCATTTTTCCAAATTGGTTGCTTTTGGTAAGCGAGTGTTGCCCTTTACCACATACCTTACAGCTATATTTGTCCTTTGACTTATGTTGCAAGTGGAATGCATTCTTCGTTGTGGGTTGTCGTTGAATAGAACCGCCGTTAAATCCTTTTGCAGGTTTTGGTCTATCCTGGTCGACTATTTCCAACGTTCGGAACCTAGTTTCCAAGGACTCAGAAAACTCTGCGAACGTTGGTTATTCCTTCCTTGCCCCAAGTCTTTCTTCCCATAGCTGCTGTGTTGAAGATGGTAATTTATGCAACATTATATAAATTGTGATTAAATCCCATTGCTTAACAGGAACCTCAAGATTTGTAAGCGAATGCAGACACTTTGTGGAAGTATCGAGTATTCTTTTGAGCGCGAGTGCATTCTCAGTTGAAATAGTCGGCTGGTTAACAAACAATTTTAGATGCGTATTAACTAGTAAACGCTTGTTGTCATACCGAGAACACAAAATCGACCATGCCGTTTTATAATTTCCCTCGTCAATTTCCAAATGGTGCAATAAGCGATCAGCTTCTCCGGACAAACCTGACTTCAAATAGTGAAGTTTTTGGATTTCCGTTAATCCAGAGTTGTTGTGAATCATTGATTCGAATTTGCTTTTGAATTGCCTCCATTTTTCGTACTGCCCCGAAAACAAAGGAAGAGACATTTCTGGAAGTCGAATAACCTGCTGATTTGAACTGCTTGCCGTTTGCCTTTTGGTAGACGACTCCCCAAGCTTATCCAAGCAGTCCAACAATTCTGCCTTATATTCGAAGTAAACTTCGCGAATACTCTCTATGATTCCCTCAAAAAGCGAACGATCGTTTTCGTCATCCAACGATGTAATTAGTTTGTCAATTATGCTCCTGCTTTGTTGGAATGCCTCCCATACTAGACAAACGACTACTGACGCTATTTTTCGTACGCTTAACTTCGGCAGTCGCAGAAAAACTCTTATAATCGAGTTTGAGGATTGCAAGCGTATTTTTTAAAAGTTTGAGCTCCTTTGGTGTACTCATATTGACAATTTGGCAAATAAATATGGCAAAATATATACAATGGGCTAAATTGGCTTACTCACTCACCTTTAATATTCTGCTTGCAGTCTTTTGACAATAAGTAATTTCGCGGCGCGAGAAACTTATTAAGCTTGCGCAGCTATCAATTTACACAACGCGAGAAACTGTTTTACACAAAAACTCACAAGAAAATGTCTTTAATTATAATTTTATCACTGTACGTAGTGTTCTTTATTGTTATAATTTAGTTTTAAATCACTTTAATTGTCTTTTCCAGAATCAAAACACAGATTGTCACTGGCAAATTGGTAAATCCGGCTCGAAGGACCAAATGTTACGTGCATAAGTAACGTATGGGTTTTTCGGTTACCTCTTTTTTCTCACAAAACCCTTTGTTCGCGTTTTTACCGTAGTTGATTAACTCCGTAATTTTTAATGTTCCGTATTTTTTAATAAAACAGTATTTGTCGATCCACGTTATAAAAGTTTAATCGATAATTGAAATATTGACACATTTGTTTTTGACATTAAATTGACATTTTTGTAATGTCATAATTTGTTGTTGAATTAGTGTTTATAAAGAATGTACTAGTTTTTTAAGGGTGCAAACAAATTGTTCCTAATTCAAATTATAATTAATAAATTATTAAAAATAGTATTACAATTTTTATCAAATTAGTAATAACCGCAACACATACATATTTTCACATTACAAATATGTTTGTTTACAGTTATTTAGTTCATTTCATCAAACAGCATTTTACAGTGTCTTATAAAAGATAAATTTAAAAACACAAAAATAAACAAAATTTAAAGTAGGTGATAGAAATGTACAATCGTGTAAGAAAAATGATTTTTTTTACATAGTGACACTTAGAGTATGACATTTTTATTTGGAAGTTTTATTTCAACATTTAATCCAGTAATATTTATAATTTTAAACGGTTCATACGTCTATTGAGGATTTTTTTCCAAAAATAAGCTCAAATGGAGTATATTTTTCGTTAAAACAAGAGTTAAGGCTTATATTATAACAAAAAGTGAAGTATTTTAAATGAGTTTCCCATTCTGTTCAGTCATTGACGTATGCTCGTAAATATTCGTTAAATACACGATGGTTACGTTCTATTGTCCCTAGAGATTGGTGGTGGTAGCTTTTCGAGAATTTCAGGTTTATTTTTAGTAACTTGCACATCTCTATAAGAATTTCATTTTTTTATCCAGTACCCATATCAGCACGAGGTTCTCGCATTGGGCCATATATCAAAATGAATTCGTCGAATATGGCTGTTGCTACTGTACGGGCTGATTTGTCAGGAATTGGTATATTGGTAAGATATTTGGTTAGATCGCCCATTAAAGTAATAGCATATTTATGACCTTGGGCTGAAATTTGAAGTGGACCAATTGTATCTATGATAACCATATTCATCGATTTTTGTGGTGTACGAGTAAGAAACATTTCTTCTACTGCACCTGGTTTAACCTTTGATAGATGACAGATTTTACATTTTGTATATGCCGCGACGTCTCGTGTCATATTTTTCCAATAGAATGCTTTACGAAGTTTAGCGTAAAGCTTCCTTTGACCATAATGTTCCTATCAGTGGATCATCATAAAATAGTTGTAGCAATTTTTGCTTTTCCTCATCATATATAATTTTCTTTGGTTGATGAGTTAGTCTTACTTCTAAACTCTTAAGTATTAAATATTTGAAAAACGTGTCATTCAATAGCCATTGTAGTTTTAGAATCGATCGGTCGTTGGCTTCATTTTGAAGCCTCGAAAAAATACCCTCAATGTATTTTTCGTTAGTTTCGTCGTTTCGTTATTTAGTTTAAGGATTCCGAATATGGTGGAATCCTTAAACTAAATGATTTTTTGAAATTACTTATAATTTTAATCTCGTTTTTGTGCGCGCTACTTTTTGTCCTGATTATTGGAATTTTTTTTAAATTCCTAGTAGTTCCAGTTCAATAATGGGCTTGTTCTGTTCACCTTTTGTAAAGGATCGAGAAAAAAAGTGGATTGGAAGATCGTCTCCTCGGTGTACCTGGCTAAGCACTGCGCTGCATCCTAGTTTTGATGCATCCACCGTTATTACAAATTTTAATAGTTTTAATTTTAGCCGTTGGAAAGATGATTCACAAGATTCATCCCAATTGAATTCTGCCTGTTTTCTGATTAATTTATTGATTGGTGCTGCTAATATGGCAAAATTCTGTATGAATCGTCCATAAAAATTCATAAAAGCCACAAAGCGTCTCGCTGAATCTTTGTCAGTTGTTCTTGGGTATTTTTATACCCTATCCCATAGGGGTATATTAGTTTTGATACTTAGTTTGTAACATAGAGAAATAATTTAGCTACATATATCTCAAAGTATATGGATCGACTCAGAATCGCTAGCTGAGTCGATTAAGCCATGTCTGTCTGTCCGTCCGTCTGTATGTCACCGATTTTTAGGCCTTAAATTTTGAGCTAAGATATTGAAATTTGGTATATAGGATCAATGTCCGTGCCTACAGTGTACAAAATTTCAAAATCCGCATACTACCACGCCCCTTTTTAGGAAAAACTCAGTTTTTGGCCAAACCGTATGGAATTTTAAAAAAAAATTCTGAACCACATATTAAGACAATCTTAATATCTAAATTACGACTATATGAAGTTTTTTGCCACGCCCACTTTTTGGAGGCGTTTTCAATAAAAAACTGTTTTCGGTCAAATTTTAAATATTTCGAAAAATGATGCAAATGCAGAATCATTAATAATATTAATATGAACATTTCGTCTATATATCATTTTAGCCCACGCCCAATTTTTGGGGCGTTTTTATATAAAAAACATTTTTATACACTACCCCATAACATATGCAGGAGAAAACCTTGTCTTTTGTAGAACCGTAAAAGTGTTTAGCAGTCTGAAGAATTTGTTGTAACTATATAATTTTTTCTATTTTATCCACATTGTGTTTTTAGCCATGCCCACTTTTTTGGGGATTTTAGTTTTACAGATAGGATGGGATAGGGTATTCAACGATCTCCACAGCGGATTGCAGCCTTCTCATAAGTTTTTTTATTGTTTCCGCTTTACATTCATCTGGTAAAAGACCTTACTTACTTACTTAAGTGGCGCTACAGTCCGGAATGAACCTGGGCCTCAACCAACATGCCTCTCCAATTAGCCCGGTCCTTAGCTAACTGCCTCCAGTTGCGCACTCCAAGTTGGTTGAGGTCGGTTTCCACTTGTGCGCGCCACTTAAGGCGAGGTCTTCCTCTACTGCGTCCGACGTCTGGCTGGGAATCGAAGACTCTGCGAGCCGGAGTATTGGTGTCCATTCGTTCTACATGTCCTAGCCATCTTAAACGTCCAATGCGGAGTTTTTTGACCAGGGGCATGTCGCTGTACAGCTCGTATAGTTCTTGGTTGAATCTTCGTCTCCATAGCCCGTCAACGCAAACGGGACCGAAGATTTTTCGAAGAATTTTCCTCTCGAATCTACCAAGGATTTCTTCATCCGCTTTTGATACGGTCCATGCTTCAGCGCCGTAGAGCAGGACTGGGATGATCAGGGTCTTATATAGGGTTTCCTTAGTAGTTCGGGTGAGGGCTTTACTACTAAATTGCCTTCTTAGCCCGAAGAAACAGCGGTTGGCAAGAGTAATTCTTCGTTTGATTTCTGACGATATGTTGTTGTCAGAGTTAATAGCGGAGCCGAGGTAGACAAAGTCCCGTACTACCTCAAAGTTATATCTGTCAATGGTGACGTTCTGTCCAATTCGTCGATGTTGTGAGTCCTTTCGTGATGACAGCATATACTTAGTCTTACCCTCATTTACTGCTAAACCCATTTTCGCCGCTTCCTTCTCTATACTAGCAAACGTGGCTATGACATCACGTTGAGTCCTACCAATGATGTCAATATCGTCAGCGTATGCTAGTAGTTGCACCGACTTTTGGAAAATTGTGCCTCTGGTGTTGGCTTTGGAGTTTTGCACAATTCTCTCAAGAATCAGATTAAAGAAGTCACATGACAGCGCATCGCCTTGCCTAAATCCTTTTTTGGTATCGAATGTGTCGGTGAGGTCGTTTCCGACCCTGATGGAGCAGCGAGAATTCTCTATCGTCATCCTACACAAACGGACGAGTTTGGGCGGTATACCAAAACTAGACATGGCTCTGTACAGTTCGTCTCTATAAATGCTGTCATATGCGGCTTTGAAATCGATGAATAGGTGGTGGGTATCGATTTGGACTTCTTGAGTTTTTTCCAGGATCTGCCGAAGTGTGAAAATTTGATCGGTTGTGGACTTTCCTGGCCTAAAACCACACTGATAAGGGCCAATCAGGTTGTTGGTAAACGGTTTCAGGCGTTCACATATTACGGCAGATAGGATCTTGTAGGCGATGTTGAGGAGACTTATGCCTCTGTAGTTGGCGCAGTTCAGAGGGTCTCCTTTTTTGTGGATCGGGCAAACGATGCTGAGGTTCCATTCTTCAGGCATATTTTCATCCGACCAGATTTGGCTTATGAGTTGGTGGATGTTACTTACCAAGTCATCTCCGCCGGCCTTATAGAGCTCAGCGGGAAGGCCGTCATTTCCGGCAGCCTTATTAAGCTTGAGTTTAGATATTGCTATCCTCACTTCACTCAGGTCGGGTGGTTGGCAGTCTTCGCTGTCGTTGCCAATATTGAATTTGTTCGTCATCGCCGTTTAACAGTCTGCAGAAGTGGTTCTTCCATATCCTCAGCATCGACTGTGTCTCAACTACAATATTTCCTTGTTCATCTCGACAGGATTCTGTTCGAGCCTTGTATCCTTGGCTTTGACGTTTTACACTTTGGTAAAACTTGCGAACATCGTTCCTGGAGTGGCACCTCTCTATATCCTCGATCGCGCGCTTTTCTTGCTCTTTTTTCTTCTTGCTGAAAAGCCGATGTTCTTCCCTTCTTCTTTGCCTATAGAGCTCAATGGCAGCTCTCGTCTTCACCTGCAGCTTAGCCTTGTAGGCCTCGTTCTTGGCTGCGAGCATCTGTCGGCATTCCTCATCAAACCAGGGGTTTCTTGCTGGTGGGCGCGAGAAACCTAGCACATCAGTTGCGGCTGATCTAATGGCCTGTTGGCATCGTTGCCATTGCTCTTCGACATTCGATGCTGGTGGTATGGTGTTAATCGAGAGGTTAAGGGATACGCGTTGTGCGAAGGTCTTGGCGGTCTCTTGCGATTGCAGTCTTCCGACATTAAATTTTTTCACAGTATTTCTGGATTGTTGTGGTGTGGTGGATATCCGCATTCTTACCTTGGCTGCTACAAGGTAGTGATCCGAGTCGATGTTAGCTCCTCGGAATGTTCGGACATCCAAAATACTGGATGCGTGCCTTTTATCTATCGCAATGTGATCAATTTGGTTGACCGTTCGTTGATCTGGAGACCGCCATGTCCCCTTATGGATATCGAGGTGAGGAAACCGTGTGCTGGCTATAGTGGCATTTCGTTCCGTAGCGAAATCAATTAGCCTAAGTCCGTTACCAGACGTGTTGTCGTGTAGGCTATGTTTTCCGACAATACTTCTAAAGATGTCTTCTCTTCCTACCTTTGCGTTAAAATCTCCCAGCACGATTTTAACATCGTACTTCGGTAGTCGTTCATAGGTTTTGTCGAGGAGCTCGTAGAAGCAATCCTTAGCTATATCATCTTTTTCTTCCGTCGGAGCGTGAGCGCATATAAGGCTTATGTTGGCGAATTTGGCCTTGATGCGGATTGTTACTATGCGTTCGCTAATGTCTTGGAAACATAAGACTTCTTGCCTAAGTCTGGCACTTATAACAAATCCGCATCCGAATAGTCGCTGTTTCTGCTCACTATAACACGGTCCGTAGTATATGTCACAGTTTTTCATCCTCTTTTTGCCCGGCCCATCCCATCGTATTTCCTGGATGGCAGTAATGTCTGCTTTGTAGCAGTTTAGGGCTTCCGCTAGTTGTTCGCCTGCACCTCTCCTGTTTAATGTTCTCACATTCCAGGTGCAGATACGAACGTCGTTGTCCTTTTTTCGTTTAGCAGGGTCGTCAACAATAAAATCAGTCCTTTCCGAGGCTATTGGTTGCTTCGTAACCATGTTTTTTTTCTGTGGGTGGGTAGTTAACCCAAAGCACAACCCCCAACCTGGAGGGCCAGTTCCAATTTATTAGATACCCCTAGGACACGGGGCCATCAGTATCCACTACGGGATTGAGCGCTGCCGTTGGCCTTTCGGTTCATCCGCCACCATCTCTGTTCAAGGGGCCTGACTAGCCCTTGAAATTCCTAGACAACCTGTTGTCCGAATATGTCAGAGCAGCTCATCTAGGTTCGCCTGGGACAGCAGGCCGGGTATTCATCCGTGCCATTCTCACCAGGGTGTTTATAGTGTTGCTGTTTTTCGTCGTGATATCAACACTCGCACTTATCGTTTAGCAAGTCAAATCCGGTTGGATGAGACCAGTACCCGATGGTTACCACTTGGAGGTAAAGATAAGCACATTTGATGTGTAGTCAGAGTTGCAACACTGGGCATTGCCAAGTTAACGCCAATCAGAGTCTACCCTCGTTCTACAACACCCAACCATCTGGTAAAAGACCATCTGCAGTATATTTGTGACCAAAGAATGTTACCTCTGTTTTAAAAAAATTACATTATTGTGGGTTGAGCTTTAAATTGAATTGGAGGCAAACATCGAATACGTTTTTTTAGGTTGTTGAGATGATGTTTTTGCTGCAACCAATGACTATTATATCGTCTACGTAAAGGAACGCTTGGTTTGGAGGAAGATCAGCGCAAGCTATCAATATTTAAACCAAATTACAAGAGCACTGGAACACAGCAAAGAAAGGCAGATGTGTCGTTTTCGGAATTTGGAAAAAGTGTTACCTGGCATGAACCATAGAAACTTGTCTGTCAGACAAATTTGAGGTACGATATTAAAATTTGGTATATAATATAAGCTCTTTGTTCGTGCAAGTAAAAATTATTTAGTATTCATATTTTTTTTATATTTTTAGAAGAAAATACGTGAATGTTTTGTACATCTACTTTTAAGATAAAAACAACGTTGCCCCTATTTCATTTCTTATAACCTAAATACAACATAATTAGCTATGTGAATATACCTTCTTTTATTTGTAATTATAACCAACTACCAGTTCACCCATTAGGTTAACAAAGTTACAAGATAAAATTCGCATATTTTCTGTAATTACTCTGCATTTGCCGCTAGCTATCAGGAACCCATCTACGTGTGCATAATTATGTTGGTTCCTACCTATACCAACAGTTAATATGAAGAGTTGAATTAAAAAAATCTTTTCAAAAACATGAGAACGATACAAAGATCTGAATTGCAGTATAGTTAAGGCTGCATTATGCTGGTAATCGTTTTCTATACTCACCATAGAATGAAATTCACTTGCGTCGTACATGAGGTAAAGTTCAATTAGGTTCAACATACTTCTCTGAGGCAGACTGCTTGGTTACGGGTCGTCTGCAAAGTTCAACCACTTTGATGGTTGGTCGGCAAAGAAGAGCCAGTTTTAATCGTTGTGTTGACATTTATCTAAATGACCCTACTTCGACGTTCTTCATGAACGTCGGATGCTGTCTCGTCGGCTTGCATTGCAAATGAGTTGAATATACCTGATCTTTGTTTCTTTCTGTTTGGGCCCTTCAATACCTTCAATGAAACAAAGAACTTTGTATCTTTCTTTATAAAAGATACAGTTAATGTAGTTAATATACCTACATCAACATACATAACAATGGGAGTATTATATTTCTACATTAACTCGAACTGGGTGCTGAATGTTTCAGGAATGAGTAGTTCGGGTGATTATAACCTATAGACCAAATTAGATAGTAGAATGTATAAACGGAATCATGCAATAAAAAACGTAGGGTTACCTACTCTTATATTTATTTTGTTGACTAGGTGTGTTTTCACAAGACCATAATTTCTTAATATTGATTTAAATTGTAGAATGCTAACTAGAAATTGATGCCATATGCATTTTTCCAAAGATATATAAAACAAAGGTAGTTTTTTTTTTTTAGAGGTACAGAACTTTAAGTTGGTAACACTATATTAACTGGAGGCCATTTTGTCAGCTGTCAAGTGATTTATTTTTAGTTCGGTTTGACATTTCAACATGAATAGACTGACGCTTCCAAGTTGTGCAAATTTATATTGAAAATCATGGTTCTGTTCGATATAAGTATTTTATTTATGTTTAGCGATTAAGGTCACTTTTGGTTGAATGGATACGACAATAAACAAAACTGCCGTATTTGGAGTGATGATAATCCTAAAGTGTATGTTGAGACACCGTTACATCCACATAAACTGATTGTTTGGTGTGCTTTATGAATTGGTAGAATAATTGGTCCGTAATTCATAAAACATCTTACGTGTATCGATCATAATAATTTAAGGAAATAATAGAAAAGATACACATTCATTTTGGTTATTGATGTTAAAATTTAAAAGAAAAACATTATGAGAATCTGTGATTGTATTCCTGAATTTAAACGAAATCGATGTACATGTGAATTAGAATGATTTTCTGTAATTGGCAAATTTAAAAATTCCGCTAATGACTAATTGGGCAAGAACTAATCATGTGGAATTGTTGAAAACGGTAATACATAGCATTATATATACTAAATTCCATTCAATTAAACCAAATATGTTCCCAGAAATTTACCATATTGTTTTTTATAGGTATGACTTGAATCTAAAAATTCATTATATGTATATATTTTTTTCGAAAAAAAACTGGGTACACAGTTTATTTGAATCTACTGTATTTGTAGTTATTGTTAGTTTTAATTCAAATGTTATTTATAGCATATGTTAAGTTTAATCACGTTTTCGAGAAAATTGTTGTTATGTATAATTTTAATACTGTGGGTACCGTTAATAAAATAGCTAAGAGTAAACAAAATTAACTCGAATTGTGATCAAATAAATTCCCATAAAAAGTTTGAAGAAAATTAGATAAACCGTTTAGGAATGACGAAATTTCAAAAACCAACGAAAAAAATATCTTTCTCTTTGTAAGAGAAAGTTAAAAATTTAATGTTTTATGTTGCTCTTAATGTTTGTACGTTTATTATTCTCGAAATCGCTTTGAACGTATCTTAACAAATTTTATACTTATGGTGATATCAATGAGTTTAGTAAATTATGTTAAGTATCCAATTTTTGTAGATACTTCAGAACTTTTAAAAATTATAATAACGGAAATACACCTAATTAGGCGAAAATGGGTTAGCTCAATCATCATATCAAACAAAAAACTCTTCTAAAATCCGTAAATCTGTGTTGTGTCGGACAATCATATGGAAAATGTCACCTATGCCAACAGTTTTGTTGATGGTTGGGCCGCTTCATATGTTCAAACAATTTAAGTTCCTTATCGTACTTTAAAGCCTACACAACCTCCCAGCTCAAGGAGATCTAAGAGTCGCGCGATCATAACAACATCCGGAGGATTTATAAAAAAGCCAAACAACTACAAAATCGGAACGCAGGCTCTTCGAGGCAGCAAAGGAAACCTAGTCACCGAAGCGAAGGGAATAGTGTGTTTTAGCAGCATTTCCAACAGCTTCTAAATGGGCATGATGTAGAGAGAGTGATAGGGCAAGAAGAGAACCTACGTCCAGTCAATGAAGAACTAGTTCCCCCACCTAGTATAGAAGAAGTTGGCCTTGCTATAAAAAAGCTTAAGAACAACAAGGCCGCTGGTTCTGATGGCTTACCAGCGGAGCTTTTTAAATACGGTGGTGATGTTTTGGTAGGGAGCATGCACCGAATCATCAACCAAGTATGGGAATGGCACTCGACGCAATTCTGAAATGGTAGTCGCAAGGAAGAATGAAACATAAAGAACTCTCGGGGAAAAAAGCAACCTTCGCTTAAAAATCTTTTGTTGAGCACATATTATATGTAAAACGTGTCCCATAATTCACGCAAAATGTAATTTTGGTAGAAAGTACAGATTTTTAATTAAAAAGCTTACATTTTTATTGATTCATCATATATATACATTAAATAAATGGCCGCATTTATCTGATGTGTAGAATGTAGATACGTACTTGACCGGCTTGCTGACTCTACTACTATTTTATTGAAAATTTCTATGACCATTTCGTATATACGTGGCTGAGTTTCATTAATACACAGCCTAATTTCCTCTTTCAATGCGTCGGTGGTCGTGGGCTTATTTGCATATACCTTTGACTTCAAAAAAATCCAATGGCGTTAAACCGCAAAATCTGGATGGCCAATTCTGATTGCAAAAACGGCCGATTACACGATTAGGAAATAACTCATGCTTTAATTGATTGATTTAATTAATTTAATTTCCTATGACTGTAGTTTGCTGAAACCATATAATGGTCACATCCATATTTTGTAACTAGCACCAAAGATTATGAATTCTATACAGATGACGCATTGAGAACAAAAAACTGAAACTTTTGCTCAGTAGCTTCATGGTACGGGCGGGCGGTGTACATGAAAAACTAGAACAAAAACATATGGCAGGCTGTGCCAGCATCCAATTGTTGTTGTTCCAACGAACTCCCTACGAACTTCTTGGTCAGTATCTAGTCTTCAGTTCTTGAGACAATTAAACTTTGTAAGCATGAAGTTTCAAGTCTTTCGTGAGAATTCGCTTTAGATAGCTTCCTTAAATGTCCAATACTTGACTACAGTGCCGAATGTTCCTTGACTGTCAGCATTACTCTCGCGATCTGCTTGGATGTTTTCTGTTGAAAGACTTGTACCAGAACACTCAGAGTGTATAAGATCACTGATTGCTCCAGCATCCCCGAATTTATTGAATTATTGTGTTCACATTTGATGGTTTTAAATCACTATGACGGCCATATTATTTGCGAAATCGCGGACTGTAGCTGACAAACCTTCATTAGTTTTAAAATATTGCTCAATAACGAAAATGCGTTGTTCTTTCATTTAGCATTCCATTTTTACTAACCCCGTTTTTTGAATATAGGTAACTATAGTTCATTAAGTTTCAAATTAGATATACACATTATCATCAGTTCTTAGTTATTCTTTCAAACTTGTTGAACCCCCTCCTAAATAACATATTCTTTTAACTAAATGGGTATTTCTTGAATCACTTTGAGTGTAAAACAAATTACATACAAATACGTCAAAGACTCAAGCAATTACATAGAAAAATGCCTTTCTTTAAAGTATTTTTTTAGCTAAGACTTACGGCTTTTTACTATGCAAATAATTGCCTCAAAGAAGTGGAAATACCAACTAAACAGATTTCTTGATGCACTCCCGTGCTGGTTTTCGTTTTCATCCTCCATGTCAAACTAGTACAACAAAAACAATTGTCAAAGGAGATATTTCTCATACTTTAGAGCGCAAACTAACACTTGAGTACTTGACACTTTATATTTCTTTGCTTTGCATGAAGTGAATCCGGCTAGCTTCCATTTTTTTTACTTATTTTCTTTCTCTTTCTCTTAGTAAAGCCCTTATTTCAACATAAGTATCCAGAAGTGTAATTACGCTGTGGCAGTACTTACTGTTTCGCTGCCGGTGTATAAAATGCGTCCTGGTGAAAGTAACTTGAGAAAGTTTTTGCCACGAAAAGTTGTAACCCCCTTTTCAAAACTGGATTTCGATTCTAATTTTACTTTTTTTTTATTATAACGTAATAGCATCAGATATATAGCTTCTGCATAAAGTTACTTTACCCATGACTACAGAGTAGGTACGGGTCAAATGAAGAAACTTCTTTTTATCCCTTGCAGAAAGGGTTTATTTTCACTCCTGAAAATTCCACAGAAATTCAGTCCGTGTATGTTTGCTAGAGAAAAAGGATCAAGTTTTTGACGTGCGGTTTCACTCCATTGGCTTGCTGCTCACAGTTTCCTCTCGACGAATAAAACAGATCTGCCTCGAAAAGCCTTCTGAAGATAACAGGTGAGTTTCAAATTTGAAAAAGGGTAGAAATTTGAGGTAAATTCAAGCGTGGATACGCATTGGCATTATATTCTCGTAAAATGTGAATACGTATATGTATGTACGAGTCATTACACAAAATGAAATCTTAAGTGCCAGCGGCATTTTTAGTTTAGTTTTGAAGCCAATTTTTATTTACCTTCGTGGTTATAAATGATTTGAATAGAAATACCAAAGTTGATTAAGGTAAGTTTTATATATTTTGGTGAAAGGCGCAGTTATATGATTAATAGTATTTTTGCAAGATGATATTCAGCGACATTTTTAACTTTCTCTTACAAAGAGAAAGATATTGTTTTCGTGAAAATTTTCCACCTCGAGATTTTGATTGATTCTAACATTACGATGATAGCGGAGCCTAAAAAAGGGGTTTTTGGAATTCCGTCCGTCGGTCCGTCGGTCCGTCTGTCCGTGGTGGTCTCCCCAGCCCAAACGGCTAGACCGATTTTCTTCAAACTTCGTATCCAAGCTTATTTTAGTCATAATTCTAGGCCATTTTTTTTGTTTGCTTTTAGCCATGTTAATAAGGGTACCTGCCATATAAAAATTACACATAACCTCAATTTTCTCGAAAACGGCTCTAACGATTTTGATTAAATTTTATATACTACAACCATATTAGTTCCAACAAAACTGCATACCCAGTTTTTTCGAGAAAATCCATACAACGGATTTTGTCATTTAGGCCATATAAGGAAAATTGATAATTTCTCGCAAACTATTGTGTCAAATTGAATGAAATTTAATATATATACTACTATTACAGCTTGAAGCAATTCCACATAATTAGTTTTAGCCCAACTATCACTAAACGGAATTTTCTGTTTTGGCCAATAACAAAAAATCATTATTATTCCCATAGACACCGATTCCTTCAAATTTCGTAGTAAACGTTCCTATAATCACATTTCAACATTATTCATATCATTTTAAGCATTAATAATCAAAATGCGTACTATTTGATCTAACACCCAACTCGCTGTGAAAGAGAAAGTTGCGTACGACCCAGTCGTGCACCCACCACTCGTTTCTATTTAATATCATATTTAAAATGATTTTAAGTTTCTGATGATAATGAATTGGAACGGGGAACGGAAAATCCACATGAAATTCATGAAACACCATTGCATGACCAAACATATGAGAAGGTTACAATCCCCTTGTGCGGATCGTTTAATACCCCGGTGCGGATCGTCCAAGATTTTGTTTGGACAATTTTGGACATATGCTTTGGGGTAGGGTATACATTTTTGTTTTCCGTGGGCTGGTGGAAATCTTCATAGACACGATGAGCACGTGCCCAAAGTAGTGTGAGATTTTTACTCACTAAAACCACCACCCATTTTGTATTTCTATTGCAGCTAAGTATTCGACTTATCCAGCAATTTTTTTTATCACGAGTATATAATATGTATGGCAGGTAACTTTCCTTTGAGAGTTCCTGCTTTTTCCGCAATTTATAGCACGGTTTGTTATTATCGGGCCAAATCTAAGGGTTTAGTTCTTTGAAGACGCCGCAATATATTTGTTTCGTCAAGAATTTGGAGGACTGTTGTGTAAACGTGTCCTAATAAACGTTTTTTATGTTTTCGTGCAAAATTTTTTGTTTCATCTTTAACCGCGGGAATACCCAGATCCTTGCGTAGATCTTCGTTCCTTACGTTCCACGGCGCTTTGACGAATGATCTTAACAGTTTGTTTTCAAAAGGGTGTAAAATGTTTAGATTCGTTTCACTGGTACAACCCCATAGTTGTATACCATATGTCCAAACCGGTTTTAGCACTTGCTTGTATAATAGCAGCTTGTTATCAAGGTTAAGCTTCGAATATTTTCCTAGCAACCAGTACAGTTCTCTGTATTTAGTCTAAAGTTCTTCGCATTTGTTTTTAACATGCGACTTCCATTTTAATTTTGCATCGAGTGTCATACCGATATATTTCGTTTCATTTGCAAATGGGACTCGAACCGTATTTAGAAATACAGGCAAATTGTTTGTCCGTTTAAACGAAAAATCTACATGAGTCGATTTGCTCTCATTAGGTGCAATCCGCCAGGATTTAGTCCATTCATTAACCTCGTTAAGAGCGTTTTGTAATTTGATATTTGTTTCCTCTATTGTTGTGCCAACTGCTAGTATAGCAGTATCGTCAGCAAACGTTGCAACTATTGTATCGTTTGTTTGTGGGATATCACGAGTGAATAGGAGGTACAGGATTAGTCCAAGGACGCTCCCTTGTGGTACACCTGCCATTATTTCTTTGAACTCGGAATATTCGCTTCCAAGTTTCACACGGAAGAGTCTATACTCAAGATACGACACGAGGATTTTAGATAATTGTTCTGGCAGAACTTGACTTAGTTTATACGTAATGCCTTTGTGACACACCTTGTCAAAAGCTTGCGACACGTCAAGATATACGGCTGAACAAATTTTCTTTTCTTCGAAAGTTTTCTCAATTACATCTGTAATTCGATGTACATGGTCCACCGTTGAATGTTTACTTCTAAACCCAAATTGATGGTCAGGTAAAAGACGTTTCTATTCAATTATGGGGTGAAGGCGACCGAGTAATATCCGTTCAAAAACTTTTGAAATTATTGGAAGAAGTGAAATAGGCATGTAAGATTTTAATTTATTCGGTGATTTTCCTGGTTTTAGAACCATAATCACTTCCGCGACTTTCCACTGTCTTGGTATGTATTCTAATCTGATTGCTGCATTTATAATAAAAAGAAGCTTAGTTAATGCTTTCCGAGGCAACATTTTAAGAAGTTCTCCTGTAATCAGGTCATAACCCGGAGCGTTTTTAGGCTTTAGTTTCTGTATTTCCCGTTTAAGCTCGGCAATACTTGCATATCTTACTATATTATTATCTGCTGTACTCTCGAACATATTAATGTTTTCATTTTGCGCTGTACCATCAAATGGCTTAAATGTTTCCTCAAGATGTGAGGCAAAAACGTCAGCTTTTTCCTTATCGCTTTTTGCCCAAACGTCTTGAATTACCCTTATTAGCGGCACAGCGATTTTTGGCCGTTTTATGACTCTAATTGCTTTCCAGAGCAAATAATTCGATTCCTTCCCAGCGGTTAGGCTTTGCAGATAAGTTTCTACTGCATGGTTTTTAAAATTTTTAATCGAATTTGATAGCAAATTACTCAACCGATTGAGATGTGTTTTATCTTGAGGGGCACGAGTTTGGTGCCATCTTTTACGAGCTTTTCTTTTTTGTCTTACTAAATCTTGTATTTCTCGGGGGTACTTAATTTTACTATAGCTCACAATTTTGTTCCATGGTGCTTTTTGGATGGTATTGATAAATGAGTCAACAGCGACTTCGAGTTCCAATGGGGTTCTAAGCGATACACCCAGTCGGAAATTATTTTCAAAATCGTTTTTGAAACCTTCCCAGTTGGTTTTCCCGTTTGTTAATCAGTGACTCGCTCGTTGTTAAAATAACTGGACAATGATCAGAGGAAAGATCAAAGCATTCTTCTACTTTGATTCGATTGGACGGCAGACCTTTTACAATGAAAAAATCGATCAAATACGGTATTTTTCTAACATCAGTTGGCCAGTAAGTTGGTTTTCCCGTAGAATGAAATTCGGTATTGTACCTTTCTGTGATATGCATCTAGATCCGCAGAATGTATATTTTGCATTAAAGTCCCCTCCGATGACAAAACGTTGTCCATGGGAATTAAGCAAGTTTTCAAAGTCAATTTTCTCAACCTTGCATCGTGGTGGGCAGTAAATAGACGATATCTTCAGAAAGGATTGTCTGCTTTTGACTTGTATACAGCTAACTTGCATTGTTTCGATTTCTAGTTTAAGATCAATCGAATGTTCGATACACTCTTTTATATATAGTGAGGCTCCACCTCTAGCCTTATTCGATGGATGTAGAGCATGATAGTCGAGGTAACCTTTAATTTTGAAGTTCGAATTACTCTTTGCGTGAGTTTTGGATATTTAACAGATGTCTATATCTTTTTCCTGCATAAATAATTCAAGTTCTCCAAGTTTTTGGCAAAGGCCATTGGCATTCCACGCAAGAATTTTAAGCAATCTATTCATGTTAAAGGTGGGGTTCTTCTATTGCGAATACTATTTTCGAGCTTAACGAGCCTGTCAAAAATAAGTTTATTCGTTTTGCTTTGTTCCTCAAGTTTTGAAAGAATAATCGAAAATACATTTGAAACTGGGTCAGGTGAGATATTTTTTTGGGCGTTATTGGATACTGTAGCTTGATTATACGTTTGTACATTTGGTTTTGGATGTACAAGATCCGATCGGATATCTGATGGCCGCGTAGTTTGTAAAAAATTAGGTTTTCCGATTCTGGCCTGCTTTGTCTTCGACATATTTTTAATCGGAATTTTAGGCTTTTGTGTGTTTAAATTTAATTTCTGTGAATTAATACTATTAAATTTCGTCCGTCTTTTTTGCAACTCTTTAGCTACTTCGCAGCCGCGATAATTTGCCGGATGATTGCCTTTACAGTTAATGCAGATAGCAAGAGTTTTCTTATCTGACATACAATCTACCGTCAGATGATTTCCGGCACATTTTACACACCGCGGTTCTTTTTGACAATAGCTTTGCGTATGATTGTATCCTTGGCAGCGCTTGCACTGGGGAACTAGTTTGGAATCCTTACACATAGGCTCTATTTTTACAATAATATTAAGTATTGTTTTTATTTCATTAATTTTGTTCAAACTTTCTGTTCTATCGAAGGTGAGTATAAATAAAGGAAGACCGCATTTTATTACATTTCCTCCGCCATCTTTTTGCTTTTGGTCTCGCTTGACAATGTTAACGGCATCTATGACTTTATATTGCCTGTTTTTCAGATCATTTACAATGTCATCCTTTAAGCACGACGCATGCAACCCTCTAGCTACAACGCGTATAGGCCTTTCAGATTTATTTTCAAAGGAATACCATTCTATTTTATCGGTATTAAGCTTGCCAGATAATAAACGGTAACTTTCAGGGTCTTTAACGCAGGGGTTCCATGTATTTTTTCTTAGTGAAGTTACTTGGTAGCCCGATAATGGCAACGATTTTATCAAGGTATGCAACTTGTTAAAGTCGTCAATACCGATCACATTAATTGGCGGTGGGGGACGTTGTTTTAGCTGTTTCGCTTTATTTATAATCTCTTTGTCGCGGTTTATTATTTCAGGAGAGGATACAGCTTTCCTCTTTTTTTACTGGTCTTTTCTTTAAGATCCAGTCAGTTTCGCGACTGAGTTCTTCTTCATCCGTGTGGTATTCCGAATTCACGGGGCCGTTTGAACTTGGTTTTTGCTCATTAGGTATTTTAAATGAACTCTTCAGAGTCATATTTTCTTCCTTTAGATGGAGAATTTCTTTACGAAGCTCTTCGCAGAGCAGTTCGACATTGTTAAGCCTTGTTCGAAGAACGTCGTTTTCTTCCTTTAGGCTCTTATTTTTCATTGAGTCTCGTTTTTCGTGGGCTGACACTTCTGGTGTTGTTGAGCTCCTTGAGACACATATATTTTTTTGAGCTCCAGATGTAGGTAACCTCGTTACCCTTGAACTTTTCCCGAAAGGGTTACACATATGCAATAATTGGCTCTCCCTAGAATCCGCAGAGCCGACCTCCGTAGAGGGTGGATTTTCCAGTGAAACTGAATTGCCACCTGGGGTATTAAATCTTTTCGTTGTACTCATTGCATTTTCGTTGTTTGTATACGCTTTACACTCGGTATACGGGGAGTGGATTTTAGTCGCCTTCTACGACAGGCATGCCTTACCACGGGTATATTCTGACCCCAAACCCGAAGAGGAGTATAAAAATGATTTTTTGTAGGAAAATGCCCCAAAAACGTGGGTGTGGGTTAAAATGATGTGTAGACGAAATGTTCATATTATCATATCCACTGATCTTGCATCAAAAGTTTTTGCAAATATTTAAAAAAAAATGTACCAAAAAACGTACAGACGGACAGACGGACCGTTGAAGACAGGCGGATAGTGGACAGTATTAAGAATGAAAAACTACGTTAAAACATATGAGAAGGCTACAATCCGCTGTGCGGATCATTGTATACCCTATCCCATCCCATCCTTAAAATTAATATCCTCAAAATATAGGGTTCAGTGGCGCGATGGTTAGTGCGATGAGCTGCCGCGCAGAAGGTCTGGGTTCGATTCCCAGCCGTAGCAACACCTAAATGATTTTTCACTGACCCTCCTCTCGTGATGATCTGACAAATCATTCGAGTAGTATCATTTGTCAAGAATAGCTTATCTCAACATAGCCGTTCGGAGTCGGCATAAAACAGGAGGTCCCGCCATCGTGCAAGAAGTACACACGCACACATGAATGGTGTGAGAGAGCTAGGCCCTGGGTACTAACGAGCCTGTTGCGCCAAAAATTTGTATTATTTTTTATTTAATTATAGGCTTTATGGCGATGAAATACAGAAAATGACATTGTCACCATATATTGCTCAGACAGTTTATCAAAATCTTTGGTGGTTCGACAAAAAACAACGTATTTCGATTGCTAATGCCTTGGGATGGGGTATACAAATGGTTTTTGTAAGAAAACGCCATCAAAATGTGGGCGTATGTGAAAATGATCTATAGACAAAATGTTTATATTACCACTGCGGAAATATTTGCATCAAAAAATTTTTCGAAAGTGTTAAAATTTGGACAAAAAGTGTTGTTTACTTAAAAACGCCCCCAAAAAGTGGCAAAAAACATTGTATGGACGAAATATAGATTTTCGGATTGTCTAAATATGCTGCTCAGACACCTTTTGAAAATTCCTTACGGTTTGGCTTAAAACTACGTTTTTCTAAAAGGGGGCATGGCAGTGAGCGGATTTCAAAAATGTTTACACTTGTTTTGCTTCGTCGGCCAGAGAGTCTATATACCAAATTTCAACACTCTAGCTCAAAATTTTAGGCCCAAAAATCGGTGATACACAGACGGACGGACGGACGGACAGACAGACATGGCTTAATCGACTCAGCTAGCGTTTCTGAATCGATCCATAAACTTTGAGGTATATGTATCGAAAATATTTCTCTATGTTACAAACTTAATGTCAAAACTAATATACCCCCCTATAGAATAGGTTATAAAAACAAAAGTTATATAAAACAAAAACAATAACATCTCACCTGCATGCCTGCATCTATTCAAAGAAGAGAATAATGAAAAGAGAATGTCACCAACTCACCACCTAGTGCCATCATTTTGAAACAAACTTCATTGTGTGCGTGAATTCGATATTTTTATACCCTATCCCATAGGGGTATATTAGTTTTGATACATAGTTTGTAACATAGAGAAATAATTTAGCTACATATACCTTAAAGTATATGGATCGACTCAGAATCGATAGCTGAGTCGATTTAGCCATGTCTGTCCGTCCGTCCGTCCGTACGTCACCAGTTTTTGGGCCTTAAATTATGAGCGGATTGTCTAAATATGCTGCTCAGACACCTTTTGAAAATTCCTTACGGTTTGGCTTAAAACTACGTTTTTCTAAAAGGGGGCATGGCAGTGAGCGGATTTCAAAAATGTTTACACTTGTTTTGCTTCGTCGGCCAGAGAGTCTATATACCAAATTTCAACACTCTAGCTCAAAATTTTAGGCCCAAAAATCGGTGATACACAGACGGACGGACGGACGGACAGACAGACATGGCTTAATCGACTCAGCTAGCGTTTCTGAATCGATCCATAAACTTTGAGGTATATGTATCGAAAATATTTCTCTATGTTACAAACTTAATGTCAAAACTAATATACCCCCCTATAGAATAGGTTATAAAAACAAAAGTTATATAAAACAAAAACAATAACATCTCACCTGCATGCCTGCATCTATTCAAAGAAGAGAATAATGAAAAGAGAATGTCACCAACTCACCACCTAGTGCCATCATTTTGAAACAAACTTCATTGTGTGCGTGAATTCGATATTTTTATACCCTATCCCATAGGGGTATATTAGTTTTGATACATAGTTTGTAACATAGAGAAATAATTTAGCTACATATACCTTAAAGTATATGGATCGACTCAGAATCGATAGCTGAGTCGATTTAGCCATGTCTGTCCGTCCGTCCGTCCGTACGTCACCAGTTTTTGGGCCTTAAATTATGAGCTAGAAGGATGAAATTTGGTACACGTGCTCTTTGTTACTCCCAGCAGAACAAGTGTAAAAATTTTTGAAATCCGCCCACTGCCACGCCCCCTTTTTTGAAAAACGTGTTTTTTGGCTAAACCATTAGGAATTTTAAAAAAGAGTCTGAGAAACATAGTTAGAGAATCGTAATATCTATATTTCATTCATATAAAGTTTTTTGCCACGCCCACTTTTTGGGGGCGTTTTTAATAAAAAACGTTTTATGGTCAAATTTTAAAATTTTCGAAAAAAATTTTGATGCAGAATAGTTAGTAATATTAATATAAACATTTCGTCCATAGATCATTTTAGCCCACGTCCACTTTTTGAGGGCGTTTTCTTACAAAAACCGTTTGTATACCCTACCCCATAGCATATGCAGGAGGAAAACGATGTGTTTTGTCAAACAACAAAAGATTCTGATAAACTGTTTGAACAATGTGTTGTGACAATGTCATTTTCTATATTATGGGCTAATAAAGCCCACTTTTTGGAGATATTAATTTTAAGGACGGGATGGGATAGGGTATTAAACGATCCGCACAGGGGATTGTACTCTTCTCATATGTTTTCAGTAAAAAACGCAACAACAAAATTTTAAAAACCGTGTGGAAAAACACTATTTTGTATTTTGTATTTAATAATACAAATACCAAAAAAAAACATATGAGAAGGCTACAATCCGCTGTGCGGATCGTAAAATTAATCCTTAAAATTAATATCTCCAAAAAGTGGGCTTTATTAGCCTATAATATAGAAAATGACATTGTCACAACATTTGTTCAAACAGTTTATCAGAATCTTTTGTTGTTTGACAAAAAACACCGTTTTTCTCCTGCGTATGCTATGGGGTAGGGTATACAAACGGTTTTTGTAAGAAAACGCTCCCAAAAAGTGGGCGTGGGTTAAAATGGTCTAAAGAAGAAATGTTCATTTTAATATTACTAATGATTCTGCATCAAATTTTTTTTTCAAAATATTTAAAATTTGACCGAAAAATGTTTTTTATTAAAAACGCCCACAAAAAGTGGGCGTGGCAAAAAACTTGTATATAAACGTGTATATAAACGAAATATAGATATTGCGATTCTCTAACTACGCCTTTCAGACACTTTTCTAAAATTCCCTACGGTTTGGCTAAAAACTACGGTTTTCTGAAAAGGGGGCGTGGCAGTGGGCGGATTTCAAAAATGTTTACACTTCTTCTGGTGGGAGCAACATAGACATGTGTACCAAATTTCAACTTTCTAGCTCAAAATTCAAGGCCCAAAAAACGGTGACGTACGGACGGACGGACGGACAGACATGGCTAAATCAACTCAGCTAGCGATTCTGAGTCGATCCATATACTTTGAGGTATATGTAGCTAAATTATTTCTCTATGTTACAAACTATGTATCAAAACTAATATACCCCTATGGGATAGGGTATAAAAATATGTGGGCATTTTGGTTGTCCTTTTTTCACAGCGGCATTGCAAATAATGTCATATTGAATTGCATTTTTAAATATTTTAGAAGAAAAGAAACATGTTTTTTAAGACCGATACGTTATGTACTATATATTGTCGCTTGATTAAAAAAATATTTCCAAAAATTAGGAAATATAACTATCGATTTCCCAGCCAAAAAACCCAAAACGTTTGCAAAAAAAACTTTTTAGAGTAGAATAGAAATACGTTGTTTTTTGTCGAACCACAAAAGATTTTGAGAAACTGTCTGAGCAATATATTGTGACAATGTCATTTTCTGTATTTCATCGCCATAAGGCCTATATTTTGAGGATATTAATTTAAAGGATGGGATGGGATGGGATAGGGTATTCAACGATCCGCATAGCGGATTGTAGCCTCTCATATGTTTTGTATGGTTTTTCTACATTTCAGGCGATTATGAGGCCCAAAGATATTTTAATATTTTTTAAATGTGTTCAATAGCTCAGTGAAAGAGTAAACTCGCGTGTTTATGATTTAATAGTTTAATTACAAATAAAAATTAACAAAAGTGGACTGCATAACTTGACCGCACGCTCTGGTAAGCTGTATTAACATCCGCACTGGATGGGCTCAGGATTGAAAAGAACGATCCGCCGTGGATGAGTTTTGAATTGAGTGTGAGACATCCGCCCTGGATGAACTCTGAATTGCCAGCTCGTGTGAGACATCCGCCCTGGATGAATGCTGAATTGAAACTCCGTGTGAGACATCCGCCCTGGATGAATGCTGAGTTGAAACTCCGTGTGAGACATCCGCCCTGGATGAATGCTGAGTTGAAAACTAACTGTGACACATCCGTCCTGAATGAACTCTGAATTTCCAGCTCGTGTGAGACATCTGCCCTGGATGAATGCTGAATGAATGCTGAGTGTGAGACATCCGCCCTGGATTAACTCTGAATTGCCAGCTCGTGTGAGACATCCGCCATGGATGAATGCTGAGTTGAAACGAACTGTGAGACATCCGCCCTGGATGAATGCTGGGTTGAAACTAACTATGTCAGAGATAAGGGAAGTAAATTTGAATAAAAAACAATAATTAGTGTTGCTAGGAATGCTAGGGTGAACACTCACACCCAGTCTTTTTGCAGAGCAGCTCACGCTAATGAATGCCACACTGACACAAACACAAACACTAAGTATTATTTAAGTTAGCGAGACTGGGATGATCAGGGTCTCCTTAGTAGTTCGAGTGAGGGCTTTACTACTAATTGCTTTCATAGCCCGAAGAATCAGCGGTTGGCAAGAGTAATTCTTCGTTTCGTCGATATTGTGTGTCCTTTCGTGTTGATATTATAAACTTAGTCTTACCCTCATTTACTGCTAAACCCATGTTTGCCGCTTCCTTCTCTATACTAGCAAACGTGGCTATGACATCACGTCGACTCGATAAACAGGTGGTGGGTATCGATTTGGACTTCTTTTCGATCTGCCGAAGTGTGAAAAAAAATGTCACGAACTAGTGGAAAAAATGTATTGGGCGTGTGTAACATTAGTTCGTCTTAGATTAATATTAGTCCAGTAATGATTGGCCCTGTTTGAAATGTACTCTTTTTGTGCTGGCTAGCAATGTGAGTAGTTGAAGGCAATCACATAATAGTTTTGATGTTATCTCGTAACTTTGTAAGGCTTGGAGTTATCGCCATTATCAGATATGAGCATGATATCATTTTCATGGCTTCTTTCTGTATCTGAAGATGTAGAGGTGGAAGGTTTAGGATAACTTCGAGCGCTGCGGTGGGAGTTGTTCTCATTGCGCTCGTAGTGCCTACGCAAGCTAGTCTTTGAAGTTTATTGAGCTTGCCTTGTGTTGATTTTTATTTCGTTTTTGCCACCTGCGGAAGCCGCATATGTGACAATTGGTCTGGCTATGGCTGTGTAGAGCCATAGCATGATTTTGGCGGTTTGTATCCCAGCTTTTACCAATTAGGCTTCTGCTGATCCACAGAGCAAGTGAAAAACATTTTGGATTTGCTCGATTTATGTTTTATTTATTTGTCATTGGTTCTTTTCAGCTTTTTGTTTTTCAGTTTAGGAGTTAATAGGTGGTCTGTGGGTCACCGATAGGTTTTTATATGCAGAATATTTTTTTTTTTTTTAGTTTAGTTTAGTTTTAGTTAGGCTAAGGTCATTGTAAATACTTTTAAGAGATGTAGAATTAAGTCGAATAAAGACAATTTTAGTTAAGTTAAGTTATCCTCAAGTTTACTCTAGTTGTTTAGTGCTATTAGGATAATTCAGTTTTAGTTAGGCTAAGGTCATTGTAAATACTTTTAAGAGATGTAGAATTAAGTCAAATAAAAACAATGTACGTTAAGTTTAGTTATCCTTTATAAATACACAGTTACAAAATACAAAATAAATAAAAATAAATATTAAGTAATTATTAAGTAATTTAAAACTTTTCTATATAAGGGAGAAATGGAGGAAGATATTGGGTCTTGCCGAATTTAAAAAATCAGGTAGATTGTGCGATAATCACTTTTGCGATAGCATGTTTGCTTCACATAAGCGATGTCGTTTGAGCCCAAATGCGATGCCACGGACAGTCACATTTGATGAGACCACATTTGCAACGCCCAAGCGACCTCGTTTGGTCGAAAACGAGACCTGTACGGTTTTATTTGATAATTCTGTACAGGTAGAGCAAGAAGCGTCAGCAAGCACTACTGCAGATGTAGTATTAGTGGATTCGCAAGATGCCATTTGCGAGGTCAACGACAGCAGCACGCAGACATGTGAGTTCCTCCGAAATAATACCCCAAAAAAAAAAAAGTTGAGACAACGATTAACAATTGCTGAGACAAATTTTTTTAAAAATGAAGGAAAGGTGTCGGGAACTAGAGAGTGTTATTAAAGAAAAAGATATGCAAATTGTTTACTTTAAAAACAGTCTAGGGAATTTTACTCAAAGTTTGTCCGCTGATGTACAATCCATTGTCTCGAATATGAAGAGCAATGAAAATAGATGTAGTAACGGAAATACGTATTCGGATAGTTTGAAAGTGCTTTCACTTTCTATTCAATTTACTTCTCCAGTAGCTTACCGGTTACTGCGAACACCCCGTAATCTTCCATCCCCTGAAACATAACGTGCTTTTATATCTTCTTGGTCAAAAACACCTGGTAATATTGATTTCAATGTGAAGGCATTGGAATTGAAAATAAATCAGCTACCCAGTATTTATAAATACTGTTCGATTTCTGCTGATGAGATGTCCCTTAAGGCCCACCTCGACTACTGCAGGAAAACGGACACGGTAATAGGTATGGAAGACTTCGGTGACGATGAACATCGATCCCAATGGCTCACAACGTGTTGGTGCTAATGGCACAGGGCATTGGTAAGAGATGGAAACATCCTTTAGCTTATTATTTCGTACGTAGTACATGTACACCATCCCTTCTCAAAAAAGTTATTTTTAAAGCAATTCGTGCTCTCCGAAATAGTGGATTATTTCCAGTCCACTTCGTCTGTGTTCAAGGATCAAATTTGCGTGGCTTAACACGATTCTTAGAAATAAGCTAAGCTAAGCCATATTTTGAAGTCGATGGTGGAAGAATTTTTTTCTTTTTTGATTCTCCACACTTAATTAAGAGCAGTAGGAACTGCGATTAAAAATGACGTTAAATTTAATAACTCCACTGAAGTAAAAAAGGCTTCCTGGAAAGATGTTGTACACTTGTACTACATAGATTCCAAAAATGCCTTACGTGTAGCTCCTAAATCAACGGAGGCACACGTAAGGCCAAATAACTTTCAGCGGATGAAAGTTAAATATGCCACCCAGGTACTGAGTCATACCGTTTCATCTGGTCTTTTGACGATCGCCAGCTCAGGTCATGGATCAATAACGATGATTGGCACCGGAGAGTTTTTGGAGTTTCTCGATAAGTTATTTGACTTATTTAATTCGTCATCGACAAAAAATGCAAACAAATTTAAAAAAAGCTTTCGTTCAGAACGAGGAACAATTGGAGTTTTTACGGCAAGCCAACATGACTTCAAGGTCAATTAAAGTGCTCGATCCTAAGGGCAAAGATATAACAAATCAGTTTAATTTTATTAAGGGCTGGCTCCTAAATATATCAGCGCTGAAGTCTTTGTGGACATACCTGCAGTCATGCCAGTTTCAAATTCTTCTGACTAGGCACCTTAATCAGGACTGTTTGGAGCAATTTTTTGGGGAAGTTCGAAGTTCTTGTGGCAAAAACAGACGTGTCACTGCTTTGAATTTTACTAGTTGTTTTCAGAAGCTTTGGGGTCTACAATATTTGAAAATTGTAAAGACCGGCAATTGCGAACCCGTCCAAACTGAGCAGTTGAACGCTATACGTAATCAACCATTAGTTAAATCAACTAGTTTGATTCCAACTAATGTTGCTGGAGGTTCTCATAGCAAATTTACTGTAAATCTGACTGAGGATCTAAATGTTACCAATTTCTTAAAAGAAAACAGTTTCATTTACTTTTGTGGTTGGCTTTTTCGAAAGTGTTATGAGAGCCACAAATGCAATTTAGCTTTCCCAACTTTTGATAATGCAGAATCATCTTTGGGCTTATTATTTACATCTTTTAAGCAATTCCAAAACTGCAACCTAATTGCTCCACCTTCGCAATTTGTAGAATACATTCGTGAACTCGAAGATCAGTTTTGTGAATTATTCTACAAATCTTGCCATTTCAAAGGCTTTGCCGACAAAATGTGTAGACAATTAAAACCAAATTCCCACTATGCTTGCTGTGAGAATCTCCAAAATAATTTTATTTTGCATTATTATGTTAGAGTTAGGATTCATTTCTTATTAAAATTTTGGAATTGGGACTTATCATATCCTAGTTTCAGGAACAAAACATTAATTGTTTCTCACCTCTAATTTCACGTCTTTCCTTCATTTTTTTAAAAACAGTACAAATTATAAATGAATAAGAATATCATTAATATTTGATTATTCCTAGATCGGGTGCAATAGGCCTATTGGGGAAACCGAACACCCGAGAACAAAAAGTCGGTTAACGCACCTTAAGGCATACCTCATGGGTGGTGTGGGAATGCTTTCATAAACTGATTATAAAAAAAGTTAATTATGTACTTCAAAATCTTAAAGTACCAACGTTTTTTTTTTTCAAGATTCCATTACAGCGAATAACACTTGTGCAGCTTTGCAATTCTAGTTAAGCTAGTTCTAGTAATAGTGTATTTTATTACCAAAAAACGAATCGATCGAGTACTCATGCAAAGTGAGCTAGGAACTTGGTGATGTGACCCGATATTATTCTGAAATGAAAAATGATACGCCTTTCAGAGAAAAACACTGTTCGTGCTCAACGGATACGATTACAACATACATACTTCAATAAAATACACACGTTATGTTAATATACTTAAATCACTTCATTTATTATTAACATATTCACTGACATTGCGAAATCCGCTTTAATAAAGATTTATATTTTTCTTAATTTTAAAAATTGCATTTGAAGATCATGAGACTATTATTATTTAGCAGCTCAGATAACAAATATCAAAAAAATACTAAAATATATTATATCTGATAATTTACACATTAAAAGATATTTTTTTTTTTTTCATCACTTACATTATTTTCACACACATTCTATTGATTTATTCTTATAACTTCTTGAATTACGTTAGTTATTTAATTTAAAAATCATATTTACGTTCTCAATCTATTATTTAGTTTAAATAAATAATATTGGTTGTCTAGATTCTAAAACTCATTTGAATTTACTTCTTTAGACATGTACATCATAAATCTATGCGTTTTTTGCTTCTAATATAAGGTGGACACTCATTTATAGAAATAATGTTTGCTCTTAGCACAAGAAATTTTTAAGACATTAAAATCACAGCACAGTTAGGTTGGGTTTGTTTCGAATAAACCAAATCACAACGTGGAGTGAGAATAAGTTTGTTAACATTAATCCCCATAACGAATGTATACTTTCCAGTCTGCTCGCACTTCTGCTCTTGGGCTTCTGCATCTGCAGATGATCATCGTCTGTATCCTCTTCTTCTTCGTGATTATTTCTACTGTTGTCACCGTCGATGGCATCTCCATTGACCTGATGTGTGATCATCAATACCACAATTATCGTCATTTTCATCAACACTATTGTCAATTTTGTTGACTCGAACTGACGGATGCTCCTTATTGCCATCTGTTGTAGTTGGCTTATGGAATGGTGGGTAGAACCTTGGACTAAGAGCCGAGCCTTCAACATCACCTTCTTCATCGATTCCGCCACCTAATCCTGAATCGCTGCCATAATAGGGTTCTTCTGTGAAACGGAAAACAATTGTTTTATTATTTAGGTACTGTTAATTCATACGCATGAAAAACAGAAGAATTGTATTGCAGTGTTAGATGCATTTCAGACGATAACTATGAAGATTAGTACATACACGGTATTATTCACCTTCATCTGACATGTATTCACAGACAGGAGTGCATTGGTGGTGGATTACAACAAAAACAACCAACTCTTGCGTGATTCAGGGTGAGAGAGGTAGAAGTTTGGTATCTCTTTACTTCCCTTATCACTGACTATGTAGACCGCTCGATGGCCAAGCACATCGTGTGTCGACGTGTTATATCTTGCGACTTTGCGAGCCGTTAAAATACGTTGATGATTGGCTGCAGCCAGGCGAATGCTATCGGCTGTTCTTTTGTTTGCTCTTCACGCCGCAGCCACCGGAGATCGCCACGCATACAAGGGGTCGCTAGTGTTGTTGTTGTCTTCTAGGTCGTCGATGCAGCTGGTGGTCGATGTTTGCTTTTATCGGTTGCAGGTACCGCTACTCAGACTGTGACACTATGCTGCTGTTGTTGGGTTCGGCCGAGTAGGTATATGCCCTTCATAAATCTCGGTCCGAAAATTGTGTATTCGCTCTTGGTACATTGACGAGAAAATTGTGAACGCTACACAATTTAGCGCAAAACTCCAACCTATTTTTGTATGGGACACGTATCCTTAAGGATAGTCATATACAATCCTCTCCTGCCAATAGACTTCGGTTCGAGTCAGATGTTTGACGAAATGGAGGAAGCTGGAAGACCCTGCGTTAAGTAGCACGCTCCAGTAGAAACAGAAACAGCATCCTGAAATGTGTAATTGTAGTCAGCTGTGTAAAGATAATGCTTATGCTAATAGAAGAGGCTGAACCGAAGCCCCACTTCAATAAGTAAGTTAATTCGCATATTTTGTATACCCTACTACACCTTAATGGTATATTATTGTCGGTTCTTGAAATAATGTCCTGAATTATAATTATTGATTGAGTATACATTGAATATGTATAAAGTGCGTAGACCATTCCACGCAGTGAAAGATAATGTTGTGCAATGTGCACTTTATTATATTTTTGGCGTTTCAAGTAAACTGACATTAAATTCTCGGTACCATATGATTGTACATATAGTTACATTTGAATGTCTCAGTGTATTTTAGAATTTGCACTTAAAATGCATGTGCACTACATTGTGGAAAGGACAAATTTATATTTTTTTAAAAAAAATACATCGCGACTATTACATTGAACTTTGTCATTTCCCTTTCATAAACTGTACTGGTGGAAATATAAAAGTATAAAGCATAACCCTTTGCCATTACGGTTGAGCGGATGCTGGGAATCTGCAGAGGCACTCGACTGGAAGTACATCTTCCCATTCCATGAAAAACACTAAAAGGAGCAATAGGGAATTAATCCTAGAAAATGGCTCTTTGAACTTTCAGGCAGACGTAGGAAAATGTTTCAAAGGTCATCCCTACTAACCTATATATGAATGTGTATACTATACTGTACGACAGATTAGTAAAGGTAATTACAAACTCTAATCAGGGAGGATGATATTTGTTTACGTTTTACTTGATAAAGAATAAAAAACACAAACAATAAAAAGGGAGAAAAAGGAAGAGATATATTATTTAATACATACTTATATACAATACGATTACACAAAGCATGGATCGATTTTTGGTATACATACTTAAAAATGTGCTAGACTGGGCGGGAAAATTTGCTTGCCACGATTTTTGTATTGTTTATTTTCTGGAACACGGTTTTAATAAAGTCGATCCATCCGGTTTCGCTCATTCTATAGGATTTTTTACACAAAGTTGGCATAATTCGCACAATTCATCAATGAATTTCCAAAAATCCTATAATAGCGGTTATCTATCTTGAGTTCAAGCGGTTTGTCCGGTGTATTGACTGTGCTTCAGTTACGGAACGACTCTTCTTTTATGTATACACCTATAAACATAGATATGGCGTGTATCTACTCTGCATATCCTCAAGTTTACCCTAAACACAAGTATTCCTTGAATGTTTAACATTTCACAAAATGGTATATGTTGTTAAGCGAAGTAAATAGCACCACGGATAGTATGGGAAAACAATAAACTATAAAAACTAAACTATACTGTGATAGTAGCATACTTTCACATCAGTTTTTGTCTAAAAGGAAAAAATGGTATGCCGATTATTTGAACTGAATTATTATTCCAGCTATTATGATGTTCCCAACATGTGATATAGAGTGTCCACCATAAATATATTAGTAATGACACATGCGAAGGTTAAATCCGCTGTGCGGATCGTTTAATACCACATCCCATCCCATCCCTAAAACCAATATCCTCTTAATGTGGCCTTTTAATTTAGGGCCTACAAATCGGTGACGTAAAGACGGACGGACAGACAGACATGGCTTAATCGACTCAGTTAGCGATTTTGAGTCGATCCATATACTATGTTACAAATATATAGTTACACAGATATTCAATTTCATTCAACATGACCAAAAAGTTTGCGAGAAACTAACGATTTTCCTTATATGGCAGTTGAAACTGAATATGCAGTTTTGTTGAAACTGATGTGTTTATCGTTAATGTTAGGTTTAATATAAATCTTTAGATCTGTTTTTGAGAAAATTTTCGTTAAGTGTAATTTTTGTACGAAATGTACTGTTAATAAAATTGCTAAGAGTAAAAAGCAAATAGCCTAGTATTATGACCAAACAAATTGTCAATACGAAGCTTGAAGACAATCGGTCAAGCCGTTAAGGCCGTAGTGACCTTACGGAAAGACGGACGGAATTCCAATCATCGTAATGTGAGAATCAATCAAAATCTAAATTTCGAACATTTTTACGAAAATAATAAGGGTATTCATGCAACGTCGTAATTTTATTACGTGAGAAAGATTGTAATTTTACGACGACCTTTCATGAACGACCCTAAAACTGCACCACTAAATAATGCGGTAACCCACTGAATTTAATCCCATTTTAGTAATTTATTTATTGATATAAATTTGTTCCTATTGTCCTCATTCCGTTCTCGACATTTTTTTCAGTTTAGCGCACACGTTTGATGTGTGAAAGTGACTGATTAAATGTCAAAATAGCATTTCAAAAGTTTACAACGTTTACCACCTCAGTTTACACACCCAATTACTGTGAGAAAATTCCGATATTGTTAGAAAAGATTTCCCATACAAATTTTGACAGTTCATTTATCACGTCGTACTTTTATCACGTTTACAACGTTTACGATGACTTTCCGACGTTGCCTGAATACCCCTAATATGTTCTTTGTAGAAGGAAGTTAATAAATGGAGAACGAAAATCTTAGAATTTGTAAATAATCTTAAACAAACCCTCGAAATTTGTTCCATTGCTTGCTTGCTGTTTTACAAAATAAGTTTTAATATTGTGTTGCTTGTACATGTCATTGTTAATTAGGTTCTCTGCCTGTATGCTACAATTCTGTGTTCTAAGTCGTTCAAAGTCTAAAATGATTTTTGTAAGCCCGTCTGGAGTTCTACGGTTGAAGTACATGTTGCAATAATGATAATAGAAAATTGTTTATACCCTATCCCATAGGGGTATATTAATTTTGATACATAGTTTGTAACATAGAGAAATAATTTAGCTACATATACCTCAAAGTATATGGATCGACTCAGAATCGCTAGCTGAGTCGATTTAGCCATGTCTGTCCGTCCGTCCGTCCGTACGTCACCAGTTTTTGGGCCTTCAATTTTGAGCTAGAAGGATGAAATTTGGTACACGTGCTCTTTGTTTCTCCCAGCAGAACAAGTGTAAAAATTTTTGAAATCCGCCCACTGCCAGGCCCCCTTTTTAGAGAAACGTATTTTTTGGTCAAACCGTAAAGAACTTTAAATAAGTGTCTGAGCAGCATATTTAGAAAATCGTAATATCTACCTATATTTCGTATTATTAAGTATATATTAAGTTTTTGCCACGCCCACTTTTTGTGGGCGTTTTTAATAAAAAACGTTTTTCGGTCAAATTTTAAATATTTCGAAAAATTTTTTTTAAATATTTTAAATATTGCGCAGTAGAATGGCCAACTGAATTGGTTTAGTCCGTACCAATTCAGTTGGCCGTTCTACTGCGCAGTTCTCTTAAAATTTACTTTAAAATATCTTAAATTTCCCTTAAATCCTCTCTCTGCGCACTCGACCGTTGGCAAACTAGTGCAAACCAAACCAGTTGGGCATTCTACTGCGCAGGTCTCTTAAAATTTATTTTAAAATATCTTAAATTTCTCTTAAATCCTCTCTCTGCGCAATCGACCGTTGGCCAACTGATTTGGTATGGACTATAGCAGTAGTTGGCGTTGCTTTTTTATTGGTGTAAATAGGGGTAATTTTACTTTTTTCCATTGCATCTACCTCTTTCTTCAAAAATCGCATTATGCCCTTCACATATTGGTCTTCAATACCACGTATAGTCCGTACCAAATCAGTTGGCCAATCTACTGCGCAGGTCTCTTAAAATTTATTTTACAATATCTTAAATTATCAGAGCTGTGCAGACAATATTTTGATGGACATTGCAAGGGTTTCACGCAACTGCTGAAAGTTCTACCAACAGTTCCTCTTTTGGAGGCCAAAAGCCATGAATTTCCCGAAACTTGTCGTATTCTAGAAAGTAGTTTCTATATGGATGATCTGGTTCTGAGCGTGGACACGGAGATTGAGGGTATTGGAATCTATAAGGAGGCTGTCCATATTATGAAAGAAGCTTCTATGAATTTACACAAGTGGCATTCAAATAGTGCGATCGTTCGTAATGCTGTAAGTTCCCAGGAGTTCTCACTCACACAAAAGGTTTTAGGTTTGTCATGGTCAGTCTTTAGTGACGAACTAGCCGTACCACTGCATTCAGTATAGAACTTCTTGCAATCAAATCTGTCGAGAGGATCTAAACGTCATATTCTTCAAGCCATTGCACGAGTCTACGATCCATGAGGAATCGTTTGTCCAACGATGATCAAGCTAAAGATATTGTTCCAAGCGGCATGGCGGAAGAAATTAACATGGGATGAAGTCTTGCCACCTGATCTGCTTCTTGAATGGAACGACTGCGTCAAAAACGTTTTGCAGTTGAAGGATATGTCCATACCAAGATCAGCATTATCGTCACAACCATCGAACAGAATTAATTGTCACATCTTTGCGGATGCCATGCCAAAAAGCCTATGGAGTTGTTGCTTATATTCAAGTGGAATATGCGGGAAGATCAGACGCGATTTCATTCTTATGCGCCAAAAGTCGAATTGCACAATTAAGAGGAGACGGGTCAGAAGAATTAACATTACCAAAGTTGGAGCTAACCCCGGCTCTAATTGCTGCCAGGATGACCTCGTATTTAAAGAATTCCTTGAAGTTACCGATACAAAAGTTTTATGTGTGGACTGACTCCAAGATTACCCTTCACTATCTTTATGGACAGATGCAACGATGGAAGCCATATTTTCTGATAACGCTAAAACATTCCGGAGGTCTTCTTTGGAACTGAGTAGAGTTGATGGTATTTTCGAGGACGAATCAGTTCAAGGTTTTTTGTCAAAACAACGAGTCGGATGGCATTTCATTGTGGAGAGGGCACCCTGGTGGGGTGGCTTCTGGGAAAGGCTCATTCGCACTATCAAAAACAGTTTAAAAGTAGTCGTCGGAAAATCAAAGCTTAACTTGGAACAACTGCGTACTGTAATTGATGAAGCTGAAGCCATAGCGAACGAGCGAACCTTTGGACTTATCGCCGCTTACACCAGCAAAGTTTATAATAGGTTACTCAAAAGAAAGTTGTACTTCTGAAGTTGATTTTGTCAGTGATTCAAATATTAGAGATCTATGGAAGCATCGCATGAAATATTCCTCCAAGTTGGCAAAAAGATGGCGGGTAGAATATTTACAACTTCTGCGATCATTCCATTACAAGGATTCCAAAACATCAATCGATTTGAAGGTGGGTCTTATTTGTTCTCTTATTTGATCCTGCTACCCCTCGAATTCATTGGAAGATGGTCATTATCGATAACGTGTTTCCTGGAAGAGATGGTAAGGTGCGTTCCTGTGAAATAAGATGTGCTGACGGTAGTACTTTTCGTAGACCAGTCCTGCTCCTGTATCCAGTGGAGCTGCCAATTTCTCCCCGGGCGGAGGGTGTAGAAAAACGTAAATGAATGCTAACATGCATATCAACAAAGGCAAAAAATGGATGTAAACACACTTTCAGAAAACTACATGCATCCCTACACAAACACTATCACCACACCTATATTTATCCCACACACACACTACACACATAAAATTATAACATTAATTTTCTCACCTTGAGGTTATTAAGTATTCAGTCTACCTTTGAATTTTTACTTCGTTAAGACGTGTCAGCCTCTTGCTCTAATTTGAATAAAATTTGTTAAACTAAAAGTCGCGTTTTATTTCGCTTATACAAACTTTTACAGGCGATTTTCAACACAGGGTAAAGTTGGGCCGGGTTGCTAGTAAACAATTAACTTATTTAAAGTACCTACCAATAATGGATAAAATAGTTTAAGTTGTTCTACAAAATTATACAAATTTCAGGGTACTCATTTCGTAACTTTCAAAATGATAATCGTTGACGATAATGAAGGAGACTTTCTGGGTACCTACCTTGAGATTTATATACATGTGCACATAACCAATTTTATAATTTTATTCCAGGTACCTAGCAAGTCTCCTACGCTATCGTCAACGATAATCATTTTAAAAGTTACGGAATGAGTACCCAGATGAATGAGGTCCAGATGTATTTGGTCATGGTAAATAGTTTGAACTATTCCTAGGATAACTATTTTAAACAACCAGATGGAGAATTATTGATGATGTAACTACTCATAGACTTTTTTGTTTCACTGAAAAATAAAGAATCGACGAGTGGAGGTATATATCATAAATCCAAAAATCGTATTGAGACATTTGCAAATAGATACAGTCGATATTTTCAACATTTTTATGAAAATCAGCACTAGTTTAATTAACTCAACACTTCTTTAATTGTGTGACGTCGAAAGAAGAACTGGTTTAAATGATTTTTTTTTAATATTCAAACCATTAATAAGAGTCAAGATTTGCTAAGTGAATGAGCCAAAGACAAAGACGTCTACGAACTTATAAATATTATGCAGTCCAAGGCGAAGCTGTTAATTTTCCAACAGAATTTTTTATTCACTCAATCTGCAAGACACTGCACGCGCTAGAATTGCAATCGGCCGGTGTGCAATTAACATAATGCGGAGTAAAAATAATTGATGGAGAACGTCGTAGAAGCAACAATCTTGAATTGACAATCTTGTTGGTCACAATTCTATTCTACCTATGTCATATAAAGGAAATTGACAGTTTCTTGAAAACAATTTGGTCAAATTCAATATCTGTGTTACTTTTACTGTTTGTATAAATTTCACATAACTAATTTTAGTCCAAATAGTCGTTAATGTATTTTCAGTTTTCCAATAACGGGAAGTCATTATAATTCACATGGGCACCGATTACTTCGAATTCCGGAATAAAAGCTGTTATAATCACAGCTTCACTTTATTCAAATATTTTTAACATCAAAAACCAAAATGAATGTTATTGTGTATTTTGGCCAAACCCCTTCGGGTTAGGGTTCAGAACATACTCCCCGCATACCGAGTGAAAAGTATTTACAATACAACAAAAAATGCAATGAGTACAACCAAAGAGTATACAACTACAAGAGTGCGCATCTCATACAACGAAAATTTACTATATGAGGGGTACTGATACTAATACCCCAGTGCCATGCCAGCATCACGCAACAGCAAAGCCGATGCATACGAACGACGAAAATTCCCCTTCACACTTACCGCCCTCCAGCGTCTGAAACAGCTACAACATTTTTAGTTGTGATGCGTACTCTTGTAGTTGTATACCTCTTTGGTTGTACTCATTGCATTTTTGTTGTATTGTATACACTTTACACATCAGTTATGCTGTTGTTTGGTGCTGGGGTAGCAATGTGAACACTGGGGTATCAACATCAGTACCCCACATAGTAAATTTTCGTTGTATGAGATGCGCACTCTTGTATCTTTATACTCTTTGGTACAACAAAAAGATTTAATAATTCAGGTGGCAGTTCAGTTTCACTGGAAAATCCAACCTCTTCGGAGGTGGGCTCTACGGATTCTAGGGAGAGCCAACTATTGCAATTGTGTAACTCTTTCGGTAAAAGTTCAAAGGTAAAGAGGTCACCTACACCTGGACTTCAAAAATATATTTGCGTCTCCAGGGGCTGGACAACGCCAGAAGTGTCGGCTCACGAAAAACGAGACTCAATGAAAAATAAAAGACTTAAGGACGAAAACGACGTTCTTCGAACAAGGCTAAACAAAGTCCAACTGCTCTGAGAAGAGCTTCCCAAAGAAATTCTCCACCTCAGATAAGGATGAAAGTATGACCCTAAAAACTTTAAAAATTAAATTCATTTAAATTACCTTATGAACCAAAACCGAGTGAAAACTGTCCTGTTAATTCAGAATACCATGCAGATGAAGAAGAACTACGTCGCAAAACCAACTGGATTCTAAAGAAAAGACCGGTGAAGAAAAGGAAAGCTGTATCCTTATGTGAAGTAATTAATCAGGATAAAGACATTATAAATAAAGGCCAAATAAAAAGCCAAATAACGTGATCGGTATTGACGACTATAACAAGTTGCCATTATCAGTCTACTAAGTAACTTCACGTAAAAAAATGCATATAAAGTCTGCGTTAAAGGCCAGAATGGTTTTCATATGAGAATGAATCTGAAAGGCCGTTACGCGTTGTAGCTACAGGGTTACATGCATCGTGCTTAAAGAATGACATAGTTAACGATATGAAAACAGACAATATAAAGTTATAGATGCCGTTAACATTGTCGAGCGAGACAAAAAGAAAGAAAAGGGGAGGAAAATGTAATAAAACTCGGTTTGTCTTTAAATATATTCACTTACGATAAAGCAATATATATGAAAATAAATGATTTCTTAATATTGTTGTAAAAATCGAACACATACGTTAAGATTCCAAATTAGTTCCTCAGTGCAAGCGTGAAGCGTTGCCATGGATATAATCATACGCAAACCTATTGTAAAATGTGCCGGAAATCATCTGATGGTAGATTGCAGGTTAGATAAGACAACTCCTGCTATTTGCATTAATTATAGCAGCTGCGAAGTGCGAAGTAGCTAAAGAGTTGCAAAAAAGGTGGACGAAATTTACCAGCAAAATTTTACAGGAATTAAATTTAACTTAACTAAAATTCCACCCAAAATTATATCAAATCCAAAGCAGGCTACAATCGAAAAACCAAAATTTATTAAAATCAGAAAATTTAAACTAATACGTTTTTTGATTATCCTTTCAAAAATTGAGGAACAAAGCGAAACGAATAAATTTATTATTGACAGGCTAGCTAAGCTTTTAAATGGTATTTGTAACAAATGTACTCCACCTTCAACATAAATAGATTTTTTGATAATGGTCTTCGGAAGAAACTTGGGGAACTTGAATTTTTTATGCAAGAAAAAGATATCGACGTCTGTTTAATATCCGAAACTCAAGCAAAGAGTAATTCTAACTTAAAGATTAAAGGTTACCTCGACTATCATGCTCTACATCTATCGAATAAGGCAAGAGGTGGAGCATCACTATATACAAAAGCGTATCGAACATTCGATCGATTTAAAATTTGAAGTCAAAAAGCAGACCACCAAGATATAAGGTTGAAAAAAAGCAAGCTTAAACGGGAAATACATAAACTAAAGCCTAAAAAAGCGCCGGGCTATGAGCTGATTACGGGGAACTTCTTAAAATGTTACCTCGGAAAGCATTGACTAAGCTTCCAATTATTATTCGGCAATCAGATAAGAATAGATTCCAAGACAGTGGAAAGTCGCGAGAGTGATCGTGATATTTAAATCAGGAAAATCACCTAATAAAATAGCATCTCAAAGGCCTATTTCACATCTTCCAATAATTTCAAAAAAATATGAAGGGATATTAAACGGCCGCCTACACCCCATAATTGATCAGAAAATTATTTTACCTGACCATAAATTTGGGTTTAGAAGTAAACATTCGACCAATTGATGAGAAACTGAGAAAGAAAAGCAAATTTTCTCAGCCGTATTTCTTGACGTGTCGCAAGCTTTTGGCAAGGTGTGGTACAAAGGCCTTAAGTATAAACTAAGTCAAGCCTGCCTGGACAATTATATGAAATCCTCGTGTCGTATCTTGAGCATGGATTCTTCCGTGTGAACCTTGGAATATTCGGAGTTCAAAGAAATAATGGCAGATGTACCGCAAGGAAGCGTCCTTGGACCACTCTTGTACCTCCTATTTACACGTGATATCCCACAAACAAACGATACAATAGTTGCCAAGTTTGGTGTCGATAATGCTATACTATAGCAGTTGGAACAACAATAGAGGAAACAAACATGAAATTACAGAACGCTCTCAACTAGGTTAGTGAATGGAAACAGAAACAGTTTTACGGTTCTATAAAGACAAGGTTTTTTTCCTGCATATGTTATGGGGTAGTGTATAAAAATTTCCAAAGGATTCCGGAGGAATCCAGAGCAACTAAGCAGCAGGTCAAACTAGCTTGGGCATAGCATATTACCGTCAGCTGAAGCTATACACCAGTAACATTGAGAGGAACCATGTATTTTCTCGGTATTCACCCTGTGACCAAATTGAGTTCCTGAACCATAATATTTGTAACCTTTGTAATAATCATGTTCCAACAAAAGTAAAATGTTTCAAACATGGCAAATGATTTAACACTGAAATTCGATAGCTAATAGAACAGCTTAACAAATACTTTAATGACCGGAAGCAATACAGATTATATTATTACACAAGCAAGTGCTAAACCGAATGGGACATATGGTATACAACTATGGGCTTGTACAAATGAAACGAACATTTAAGAAACTTTTGAAAACAAAATTTTAAGGTCATTCATCAATGCGCCGTGGTACATAAGGAACGAAGATCTACGAACAGACCTAAGTATTCCCGCGGTAAAATTTGCATTAAATCATACAAAACGTTTATTAGGACACGTTAACACAACGATCCTCCAAATTCTTGACGATATAAATTTATTGCGGCCTCTTCAAAGAACTAAACCCTTGGATTTGGCCTGATAATAACAAACCGCGCTATTAATTGCGGAAAAAGCAGGAACTCTCAAAGGAAAGTTACCTGCCATAAATTTATATATACTCGTGATAAAAATTCGATGGAGGAAGATCAATTTATCACAAATAATAAGTTCAAATAACTTTGGAATACAGGAAAGTCTTGAAATTGGTCTATAACTAGAGATATCACCTTGCTCACCCTTCCAAAAAAAATAGATGTTATAAGAGGACTATCAACGAACAGTTTGCTGAAAGTCTCTACGAATAGATTATATAGATATCACAGCAGAGCTCGAAGTTTTGAGTTATTGCAAGAGAATTCATGTAATCAAAACAAGCACTTATCGAAGTTGTTACTATTAGGGTTTTGTACAACATTATTTGACAGGGATTTTTAATTTGAGAATTTGTAGAGTGTTTGACGGGCATAGTTCTACCCATACAATCTTTTATTAGAAGATAGAATTTGTTAAAAAGGTTCTTTTAGAATGAAGAAGCCGTCAATATTTACATTTGCATGAATAATTTCTTCGGAAAGCCTTTGAAAGTTGGCTTTGTGAAAGTCAAAAGAGTACGAACGATCATACGATGTCCGCCTATATCAATAAAAATATCTAGTGAAGGGGGATTTGTGTCTATATTAGTAATCCTGGTACTAAATTCTAATAATACAACAATAACAGAGTCAACAGAAGAAATTAAATTGTGAATTCGATTGTTGTGGTAATTTCTACATGGCTTATTTGCAAAAAGACGATAAGTACCTGCATAATTTAAACTGTCAGCAAGTTTTTAAATCCTTTTCAGAGCTTGACGATGTCGCCTTTTAATGCCGTAATTTAAAAATCTAGGCTTAAAATGGGTAATTTACGATACAGAGTTTATTGCCAGAAAGCGCCATAAGTTGCGTATAGTTTATCCATAAAAGTGTAAGGTATTTTACATGAATCATTTTTCCATTGTTTTTCAAATAATCAATTTTTTATAAAACCACTGTTTGGGGGGTCCGTTAATTTTGTAAATATGTGTTCAATTCCAAAAACCCATCTGTAGCACACATACCAACAATTTTAGAAAAATTAACTAAGTAGTTTGGGCTCCAGTATGAATAACAGAGTGCAGACGGCTGGCAAATACCTTTTTTTGTATCCAAAGTACGTCAACACATACAAATTTGTCAAAAACCTAACTGAGATTTCTCAAACCATCACATTAATTCCATATCGTATTTATAATGGGGAAGTAAAAATCAAAAAAAAAAAAAAGATTTATTCATGCAACGTTCAAAAGTCGTTGTAAACGTGCCAACTTAACATCCCAAATTTGTACGGGAATCTGTAACCACAATATCGCAAATTTAGCATACGAATTGGTATAAACCGTGATGGTAAACATCGTAAACTTTTAAAATCAAACATGATTGGCTTTATCTTGGCAATGTCCAGTGGTTGTAACTCTAACTATTGGCTTTCTAAACGATAAATGCGACTGTTGATAACAAGACGAAAAACAGCAACACTATAAACAGCATGGTCAGAATGGCACGGAACGAAAACCCGGTATGCCGTCGCAGGCGAACGTAGATGAGCTGCTTCGATATATTCGGACAACAGGTTATCTAGGAATCTCAAGCGTAAGTCAGGGCCCTTGAGCAAAGATGGTGGCGGATGAACCGAAATGCCAACGGCAGGGCTCAATCCCGTAGTGGATACTGATGACGTCGCGTCCTAGGGGTATCTAATAAATTGAAACTCTCCCTATAGGATGGGGGTTGTGCTTTGGGTTAACTACCCACCCATGGAAAAAACTATATGTTACGAAGCAACCAATAGCCTCGGAAAGAACTGATATCATTAAACAGGAGAGGTACAGGCGAACAACTAGCGGAAGCCCTAAACTGCTACAAAGCAGACATTACTGCCATCCCGAAATACAATAGAATGGGTCGGGCAAAAAGAGGACGAAAAACTGTGACATCTACAATGGGCCATTATAGTTATAGTGAGCAGAAACAGCGACTATTCGGATGCGGATTTGTTATAAGTACCAAGCTTAGGCAAGAAGTCTTATGTTCCCAAGAAATTCGCGAACGCATTATAACAATCCGCATCAAGCCCAACACGAAAATTCAACCAAGAACCGAGTAGAGTTATTTTAATAATTTTTTTTTACAAAACCGATTAAATAAATAACAGCTTGTTAAAACACATTTGCTTTCAAATTAAAGTTACGTAGTAAAGTTACCTCAACATTTTTTGTTAACATGATATCGGGTATTCCGATAACAATGTCTTACCATTTGCTCTTCCATTACACGAATGAATTCAAATATTTAAATCCCATCGTCTTTGCCTTCATGTGAATATTGGTAATAAAACTTAATTAATGTTCATGAACACTTTTATGGGATGTTTATTAGTCTCATCACACTAAAGTGAAGTTTATTTGAGTAAGCACAGTACCTTCCTTCTCAAAAGTATCAAAACCGTCTTTCGAAATCGATATCGGATACCATAGGTAGAAAATGGTTCGTCCGAAGTTGTGTACTTAAAGTGCTTTCAACTCCCATTCATCTGCAATATTCAGCTGTGCTCTTGCTATCCGTTATTCTGTCGTAATCACCAAGAACTTCCTCGTAGTTGCAAAAATATGCTTCCTTCTTCAAATCATACTTCCTGAAACCATAATAGGATTTTAATCTATTGAGGAATTCAGTTCAATTTCCGTCCACTATATTTTAAAGCAACACATTTTAGAATGGAATTGTAGCAAACTATGAAAAAAAAAACTTTAGCTATCAATTTGCAACTATTGAAGTGGTTGTTAAGCTTTCAGTGGGTATCTGAGTGCCTATACGTGGTTTTGGGGTGAGAGCATTTCACTTGTAAAACTAATTTATTGAAAATATAATAGCTAACCGCAATGCCCTACTTGATATTAATTCAAAAAAATATTCTGACAAAACTCTGAGAACACTTCAGAAATATTTTAGGTGTTTTGAAGAGACTTAGCTTAATTGATTCTAAAAAAATATTTTTTTGTTACTGAAATGTAAAAATATATTTCACATAAGAGGGGAACTAGTAAAATATGGATGAATAAACATTTTAAAATAAGTCAGCTCTGTACACGATAACCAAGCTCTGAAATAATTGGAGTTTTGACTATTAAGAACAGTTAAAAAGTATTACAAAATGAGCCTAAATATATGACCATAAATCTCTGGGTATAATTGATTCTAAAAAAATATTTTTTTGTTACTGAAATGTAAAAATATATTTCACATAAGAGGGGAACTAGTAAAATATGGATGAATAAACATTTTAAAATAAGTCAGCTCTGTACACGATAACCAAGCTCTGAAATAATTGGAGTTTTGACTATTAAGAACAGTTAAAAAGTATTACAAAATGAGCCTAAATATATGATAAAGGTAGAATACAAAATCATATGAGAAGGCTACGTGAGGACTGTTGAATACCCTATCCCATCCTATCCTTAAAATTAATATCCCCCAAAAATTGGGCTTTATAGGCATATAATATAGAAAATGACAGTCACAACATATTGTTCAAACAGTTTATCAGAATCTTTTGTTGATTGACAAAAAACATCGTTTTTCTCCTGCATATGCTATAATGTAGGGTATACAAACGGTATTTGTAAGAAAACGCCCCCAAAAAGTAGGCGTTGGTTAAAATGATCTTAGGACGAAATGTTTATATTATCATAATCAATGATCCTGCATCAAACGTTATTTTTCAAATATTTTAAAAATGTATCGAAACACGTTTTTTACTAAAAACGCCCCACAGAATTTGCATGCTATGCAAACTCACCCTTCATCGATCATCACCCACAAGCATACACCGCTATTCAATCATCGCTCTCAGCAAAGCAGTCTGTCTGATTATTTCTTCGTGAAGTCAACACATCCCGCAGCCAAAATCTAAGTTATAACTTCAAAACAATAGATCAGTGCAGCGTGTGAAAAAATAATCTGATAGAGTTATACACCGATGAGATACGAGTATACTAGTAGCAGATCACCTTTAAACCATCACGAAAGAAGCCAAAACCATCGACAACAGAAGCAGAAACCATCATCAAAATACGGGAAATTTTGTAATCAGGTGCGTGCATATTTCACATATCAGTGCAATTAGAATTTATTTGTTAAAATATAGCATATCATTTTCTACTCGATTAAGAAGTTCGTCTGTTTTATTCTGTTAGGAAGTTAAAACTCTATCGTGAGAGTAATTCGCTAGTGCAAAGTTTACATATCTCGTCTCTTTAATAATATTGTTTAATTCGCGCTTCGTCTTGTTTTGGGGTTAGGTTTTGTGTGATCAAAATGACATTGTTAGATGCTTTTATTGCTGCTGCTGATCAGCTTATCCAATTTCCATCAGCATTTCAAGAAGTGCCTATCGTCGACAAATCTGTCACGTATTTACAGACCTGCAAAAGTGAATTAAAATAACTTTGGTGTAAATTCAAAGAGTCTTATTCTTCTTGTTTGAAAGAAAACTATGGTGATGATTTAGATGTGAACAAAGCCAAATATCGGACTTCATCAAGCACTTACATAAATACTTTGAGTGAAATAGTCGATTTCTCAAATAAGTTAAGCTTAATAAAAGAAGATGAAGTTAAATCTAGTTCAAGTGCCATTTTAAACAACAACCAGTGTATCAAACTTCCCCCTTGTGTTATGGTGACTATCTGACTTGGCCGTCATTTCGAGATATGTTTACCGCGGTTTACATTAACCATCCAAAATTGTGCTCGGTACAAAAGTTGTTTCACCTTCATGCAAAGTGTAAAGGAGACGCTCATGACATAGTTATGAAGTTTGGTCTCACGGCAAACAATTTTGAGTTAGCTTGGAAAGCACTTTCAGATATGTACGAAAACAAAAGAATCTTAGTTAACAACCATTTGAAAAACCTTTTCAATCTTCCAACGAATTCTTTTGAGACCGCCAAGGGTATCAAAGATCTTCAACGAACTATCAATGATTCCATATCAATCCTTAAAGCTCATCAAATTTCGGTAGATTCTTGGGATCCTATTTTGATTTACCTATGCTCCAATCGGTTTCCTGAAATTACACTTTCTTTGTGGGAACAATCCATAAAAAACCCGCGCGATATTCCGAAATGGAATGAAATGGATCTATTTCTGACGAGTCGATATAGAGTACTAGAAACCGTCTCCGATCTTAAGTTTTCTTCGAAACCAAAGTCTCAGCTAACCAAAACTCAAGGTGCTCCACCAAGTAAACAAAGACTTAAAGCTCTTCATACTAAAACTTCTAGCTACAGCTGTAAGCTTTGGACTCGCTTCGGCAGTGTCCAACCTTCTTGGAACTCAGTGTCCGAGAACGAATTTCGAAGGTGAATTTTCTGCAAATTTGTAGAAACTGTCTAGCACCAAATCATTTAGAGAAGGATTGTTGAAGCAAACATACTTGTATGCAATGCAAGCAAAGGCATCACACGCTTTTACATACTGCGCCTGTTGATCAATCACAGCTCTCTCCAATAACAATAACAATAACAAAGCCCATTTTACCACAACAAAGTATACAGTCCGCTTCAACTGCAAATCCACATCAATTCCAATCTTATTTGTAGCGAAATAATCAACGAATTCTTTTGGCAACGGCCTTGATTGATATCCATCTGTTAGGTAATACCTTTACATTGCGAGCACTTATCGATTCTGGTTCGGAAGTAACTTTAATATCCGACGATGCACAGCGGAGATTAAATCTTCTTGTTAGGCCGATACATGCCCAAATATCGGGCATGAGTGCTGTCGTAACAGCAACGTCATCAAAATTGTGTTCTTTATGTATTGGATCCAAATATGTACCATCGTTTACTATCAATGCTAACGCGATCGTACTAAAACGCCTTACAGAAGATTTACCCTCTATTATGATACTTCAACAAGAAGTTTCTGCTCCTATCGACTTTGAACTCGCAGATCCTTACTTTTATGAGAGTTCAAAGATAGATATTGTTATCGGATCTGATTTATATCCTTTGAAGCAAAATATTTTTGGATCTATTGTGGCTCAAAATACAATCTTCGAATGGATACTTTCGGGTCCTCTCTCCCAAGGATTATTTAAATGTAATTCAACATTTTTGTCTCATTTTAGTGAGATCTCTATTGATGAACAAATAGCAAAATTTTGGGAAGTGGAAGAGATTTCTGGCAAAAGACCTCTTTCAAAGGAAGACGTCTTCTGCGAACAGTTGTATTCGGATACAACCAGTAGAGATGCAAATGGTCGCTACATTGTCCATCTTCCATTTAAGTCTCAAACGTCCAATCTTGGTTGCTCTAGAGACAATGCTTTACAGCAATATTACCGCATGGAAAAATCTTTAGTAAGAAATCCTGAATTGCATTCCAAATACAGCCAAGTTCTCGAAGAGTATGCTATGCTTTGACATATGATGATTGTTTCACCTGATGAAATAATTCAAAATCGTCAGGTTTGCAGATACTATTTACCGCACCACTCTGTTATAAAACCGGATAGTACCACTACAAAGGTTCGAGTAGTTTTTAACGCGTCTAGTCCATCAAGCAATGGAATGAGTCTTAACGACATGTTACATACAGGGCCAGTCTTACAAACAGATCTAACCACATTGATTTTAAAATGGAGATTTTATCGTTTCGTTTTTAATGCCGATATCGAAAAGATGTACCGCCAAATATTGGTTCATTCTGAACACATGCCATATCAGCGAATTTTGTTCCGCAAATCCGCAGATAGCTGTCTTCAAGATTATGAGTTGAAGACAGTAACATTTGGTGTCAATTGTGCGCCATACTTGGCTATTCGAACTCTGTTGCAATTAGCCGATGACGTACAACACACATATCCAATCGCTTCACATATTCTCAAGAATGACTTCTACGTCGACGATGTCCTTTCCGGATCCCATGATGTGAAGTCTGCTTTACTCGCACAACATCAGCTGACGTCAGCTTTAATTTCAGCAGGGTTTTCTTTACGGAAATGGACTTCGAACTGCGTTGACCTGATTAGGGAATTTCCTCCTTCAGATCTGTACGATCAGGATTTTCTTCGATTGGAAGATAAAAGTATTTCCAAGACACTTGGGATTCAGTGGAATGCCAAGCTTGATTCTTTTCATTTCTTTTTTAAAACACATGAAGAAGATCATCGTTTAACGAAAAGAGCTGTTCTCTCTGTTATAGCGAGACTTTTTGATCCGGCAGGGTGGTTAGCTCCAATAATCATCACTGCAAAGATTATTATGCAGCAAATCTGGCGTGATGGGACGTCTTGGGACACAACTCTTGTGCCTCTAACGTGTCACCGCTGGAAATCTTTCTTTGCTGCTCTTCCGGATATAAGACATATCCAAGTTCCTCGTTGGATTGATTACACTCCATGCTGTTCAATCCAGATTCATGGATTTTGCGACGCTTCTGAGCAAGCCTACGCAGCCGCCTTCTATGTACGCATTCAGCATAATGACACCTCCTGGTCTTGTCACCTTCTGTGTGCAAAGAGTAAGGTAGCTCCGGTAAAACAACTTGCCTTACCGAGACTTGAACTTTGCGGTGCTGTTTTGTTGTCAAATCTGTTTCGAAAAGTTATAACCCAACTTAACTGTTCGAACTATGAGCTTTTTCTTTGGACAGATAGTTCTATCGTGCTGGCGTGGTTGAATAAACCTCCTTGCACGTGGAAAACATTTGTTGGAAACCGGGTTTCGGAGATTTAAACGAACGTACCCAACACAAAGTGGAACCATGTTCGATCAGCTGAAAATCCAGCAGATTTGGCAACCCGAGGTTTTACGCCATTAGAGCTACAAGAAAATAGTTTGTGGTGGCGTGGTCCGTACTGGCTTAGCCAAGCTCAATCTTCATAGCCCCAATCTATTTTACATCAAACTGAAGATAGCGACCTTGAAGAAAGGCCTTTAAAATCGAATTCTTCAATATTAATACACAACATTGAGACAATTGTGGAAAGATTTTCTTCATGGAGTAAAACATTGAAGGTAATCTGTTATATGATGCGCTTTTTTCATAAAACCCATCCTCGTTTGAAACACCAATTTTCTTACTCGTCCAATGTTATAACTCACAATAATATCACTAATGCCAAAATCCGAGTCATTCGCTTGACTCAGTCGTTTTATTATCCGAACGAATATCTAACTATTTCAAGAAATGAAATTATTTCTAAGAAAAGTCCTCTACTAAATCTCAATCCAATAATGGACACAAATCTAGTTCTTCGTTCTAATGGAAGATTGATCTCCTCGACACTTTCTTACGACGAAAGGTATCCAATTCTTCTTCCCTATCAGGCAACTATCTCTAAGCTGATTGTCAAATTTATCCACGAACTTACAATCAATGGAGGAAATCAGTTGGTAGTTCGTCTAAATAGGTGCGAATTTTGGATACCGAAAGTTAAAAATTTGGTCAAAAAATGTATCCGTTTGTGTAAAATTTGCATCATACACAAAAGGAAAACTCAGACTCAAATTATGGGAGCGTTACCTATCGAAAGAACTCAAATTACAATACCATTTGAAAAAACTGGGCTAGATTTTGCAGGTCCATTTATAATAAAGAGTTTTTCAAGTAGAAATTGCCGTACTACATAGGGGTATGTTTGCCTCTTCGTGTGCTTCACTACTAAAGCAATCCACTTGGAAGCTACTACTGATATAACAACCCAATCCTTCTAAGCAGCTTAAGGTAGATTTATTGCACGACGGGGCATGCCTCGCACTATGTTCTCTGATAATGGGACTAATTTTGTAGGAGCCAGTAAGGTAATTTCTAAAGATTTCAAAAATTTTCTCAAATCCTTATCTGTAGATGTATCTGACAGATACAAAAATTACAACTTGGAATGGAAATTTATTCCACTAGGAGCTCCGCATATGTGAGGTTTGTGGGAAGCTGGTGTTAAGAGCTTCAAGCTTCATTTTCGAAAGGTAGCCGGAACCAACAAGTTCACTTTCGAAGAGTTCTCGACTCTTCTCGCCAAAATAGAAGCATGCCTTAACTCCAGGCCCATTTCCCCGATATCCGAAAATCCATCAGATATTCCACCGTTAACCCCTGGCCACTTTCTTCGAGGTGGACCTTTGCTTGCTCCTCTCGAGTCTACTGCCGACACAAATTCCCTCAGTTGCATAAAGCGGTGGGAAAAGGTAAAGATGTTGCATCACCAATTTTGTCGTCGATGGAAGGACGAGTATCTTAAAGAATTGAACAAAAGATACAAATGGAAGTATCCTCAGAGAGATGTATGCTTAGACGATTTAGTTGTCATTAAAGATGAAAACCTTCCCCCAAATGAATGGCGTCTAGGTCGCATAATTAAAGTATATCCAGGATCAGACAACCGAATTCGTGTCGCGGATATTAAAACTCAGAATGGAGTTATAACCCGTCCAATCGTTAAGCTTTGCGTATTGACCCAGTCATAATAAGAGTTTTTTACCTTTCCAACTGAATTCTTTATTTTTTTCTTCTATTTCTCTTTTTTTTACATTTTAACATTTTGCACTGATATTTGAAGTATAGCTCGTAGTTTTGTTTCTTTTACATTGTATCTGATTTATATTATTTCATTTTGTTAAGTTTATGTTATATTTTGCAATGTGTTAGAAACTTTATATTTTGTATATTTAATTATTATGATATAGTACATTATATTACAGCCAATGCTGCAATGCGGCCGTCAATGTTCAGGTCAAAATGTACAATGTAATTGGACATAGCTATTTTATGTTGTTAGTTGCAACATTTAGATGTCGCTGCTTATGTACTAAAATATTTAGTTTATCGGAAGCCACTAACTTCAATTTCTTACATGCTAACTTCCTTCTTGATTAAAACCTCGACGAGGTAAGACCTTTTGTCTGAAATAAAGTAAGAACCAACCCAACGATATCTCTTTTTTTTTTGGACTCAACATCATCGAGCAACCAGCAGGGGATTATCTACTCACCCCAACAGAGGGCTTGAGCGTCGGTAAGTCCCATTAGCTGACGGACTATCCATTGCGCAGAAATGTGCGAATTATGACTAATTGAATTAAATAATGTCTGTGTAAATGATACCTTGATGACATATTCAGCCATGGCGACGATATTCTTGGAAGAATGAGAAGTAAGGTTCATTTAAGGTTTCCGTAGACTCGTGTTGTTCCAATCTTTATAGGATTCATGCTACTAAATAATCTATGGAAACCGGCCGGTAAGCAAAATGGGCCTGAAGCGCTCACTAAATTTTGATGATATTTGTAAAATCGATCCCACTTCTGACATGGTCATTCATTTTAATGTATAAAGTTTTTTAAAAGCATTTTATATAGAAACTTCTATTTTATTTGTTTGTGTGTATTAAACATTTTGAAATATGGTCTTACTTACATACTTAAAAAGAGCTACATTCCGGAATGAAGCTAGGTCTCAAACGACAATTTTAATTATACTCTGTCATATAGACAGTTTTAAAGATCTTGGTGTTTATTTTGATCCTAAATTGGAGTTTAATAAACACATAAACGTTATTGTGAATAAATCCAACTCTATGTTCGGATTTATAAAAACCCTTATGACCCTTATGACACCCTTTCGTTATATAATTGTCTAATTCGCCCTCACTTGGAGTATGCCTCACAAATAGAATTGAGGCACTCCAACGTAAATTTATAAGATTTAATTTGAGAGGACTTCCATGGGATGACAATTTGCCTCCGTGTATGTGTCGAATTAAACTACTACAGTTGTTGCCTTTGTCTCAACGTAGACTTAACAATGACATGGTTTTCTTACACCAAATATTATCAGGACAAATAGATGCTACTGATCTATTAGTGCTATGGGCTTTAATACCCGGGGAGGTTCCTATAACCTTCGTAGACTAAATATTTTACATATACCTAATCATAAATACAACTATGGTATGCATGAGGCTATAAGACGCTATAAGATGCATGTAAGTAAAAGCAGTTTAAAACACACTCTGCGAAATTGTATGCTAGAGTCGTAATAAGTGTATGTATATTTTGTTTTTTTTTTTGGTTTGTTAATAATACAAAAATAAATTTTAATTTCATCGTTCATTGATTTTGTTAGTGATGTCAAAATAATTTCTGTGTTCTGTTATGTCCCACTAGCAAATGCACTAAATGATGAGCCTGTGGATGCATATGTGCCAAATCTCTGCTCTTATATGCGCTTGTATTAAGCTCGCTACGACACAAATTTGATAGTGTTAAAAAAAGACATGCCTCTTCAATAAGCCTAGTCCTTTCTTACTGGCTCCAATTGCGCACTTCAAGTTGGTTGAGGTTGGTGTTCGCCACTTTAGGCGAGGTCATCCTCTACTGCGTCCGACCGACGTCTGGCTGGGAATCAAGACTCTGTGAGCCAGGGTATTCGTGTTCATTCGCTTTACATGTCTAAGCCATATTTAACGTCCAATGCGATGTTTATACTCCATCCCATAGTGGTATATTAATTTTAATACATAGTTTGTAACATAAAAAAATATATAAGGTAAGATTCAGAATCGCTAGCTGAGTCGATTTAGCCATATGTCTGTCTGTCCGTCCGTCCACCCGTCTGTAGGTCATAGGTTTTTAGGCCTAAAATTTTGATCTGAGATAATGAAATTTAGTATATGTTATCCTTGTACCTACGTGCTGTTCGAACAATTGTACAAATTTTCAAAATCCGCCCACTGCTCCACCATTTTTTTAAGAAAAACCTTTTTTGTAGTCAAACGGTTAAGAATTGTAAAAAATGTCCGAATTACATATATAGACAATCTCAATATCTATATTTCGTCTATACAAAGTTTTTTTACCACGCCCACTTTCTGGGGACGTTTTTAATAAAAAACCTCAGTCAAATTTTCAAATATTCGAAAAAACTTTTGATGAAAAACTTTAATAAAATTAATTTCGTCCTTAGCAACGACGTTCGTATATGCACCTGGAATGTGAGAACATTAAACAGTAGAGGTGCATGCGAACAACTAGCGGAAGACATTACTGCCATCAGGAAATACGATTAGCAGAAACAGCGACTATATGGATGCGGATTTGTTATAAGTGCCAGACTTAGGCAAGAAATCTTATATTTCCAAGACTTTAGCGAACGCATTGTAACAATCCGCATCAAGGCCAAATTCGCCAACATAAGCCTTATATGCACTCATGCTCCGATGGAGGAAAAAGATGATATAACTAAGGATTGCTTCTACGAGCTCCTCGACAAAACCTATGAGCGACTACCAAAGTACGATGTTAAAAACGTGCTGGGAGATTTTAACGCAAAGGTAGGAAGAGAAGACATCTTTAGCAGTACTTTCGGAAAATATAGCCCATACGACAACACGTCTGGAAACGGACTTAGGCTAATTGACTTCGGTACGGAACGAAGCCAGCACACGGTTTCATCACCTCGATATCCATAAGGGACATGGTGATCTCTAGATCAACGAACACTAAACCAAATTGATCACATTGCGATAGACAAGAGGCACGCATCCAGTATTTTGGATGTCCGAACATTCCGGACCACTACCTTGTTGTAGCCAAGGTAATGATGCGGATATCCACCACGCCACAAAAAACCAGAAATACTGTACAAAAATTTAATGTAGAAAGACTGCAATCGCCAGAGACCGCCAAGACCTTCGCGCAACGCGTATGCCTTAACCTCTCGACTCACAACACACCACCAGCATCTAATGTCGAAGAACAACGGCAACGATGCCAACAAGCCATTAGATCAGCCGCAACTGATGTGCTAGGTTTCTCGCGGCCACCAGCAAGAAACCCCTGGTTTGATAAGGAATGCCGACAGATGCTCGCAGCCAAGAACGAGGCCTACAAGGCTAAGCTGCAGCTGAAGACCGTATCAAAAGCGGATGAAGAAATCCTTGGTCGATTCGAGAGAAAAATTCTTCGGAAAATCTTTGGTCCCGTTTGCGTTGACGGGGTATGGTGACGAAGATTCAACCAAGAACTATACGAGCTGTACAGCGACATACCCCTGGTCAAAAAACTCCGCATTGGACGTTTACGACGGCTAGGACATGTAGAACGAATTCACACCAATACTCCGGCTCGCAGAGTCTTCGATTCCCAGCCAGACGTCGGACGCAGTAGTGGAAGACCTAGCCTTAAGTGGCGCGCACAAGTAGAAACCGACCTCAACCAACTTGGAGTGCGCAAATGGAGGGAGTTAGCTAAGGACCGGGCTAATTGGAGAGGCATGTTGGTTGAGGCCCAGGTTCATCCGGACTGTAGCGCCTCTTAAGTAAGTAAGTAAGTATTCCATCCTTAGACCGTTTTCCTACAAAAACCATTTGTATACCCAACCCCAAAACATATGCAATAGAAAAACGTTGTTTTTTGTCGAACCATAAAATATTTCGATAAACTATATGAACAAGTTGTGACAACGTCATTTTCTATATTGCATAGCCATAAAACCCTCACTAATATTAATTTTATAGGTGGGATAGAATAGGGTATAAAACGATCCACACAGCGGATTGTAGCCTTCTCATATGTTTTTTACTAGGTCTACATCGTTTTGTATCTCATATGGTTCTTGATTGAATCAACATCCTCCTGGCGCCAATCAACGCAAACGGGGCAAACATTTTTCGAAGAATATTTCGCTCAAAACGACAAAAGATTACTTCGTTCGCTTATGATACGTTCCATGGTTCAGCGTAACAAAGCAGAACTGGGATGATCGGGGTCTTATGTTGGATATTTTTATGGTATTTCAAGTAAGGGATTTACTACTAAATTGCCTTCTTAGCCCAAGAAAAAAGCGGTTGGCAAGAGTAATTCTTCATTTAATTTCTGACGAGATGTTGTTGTCATAGTTAACAACGGAGCCCAGGTAAACAAAGTCCCGTTCAAACTCAAAGTTATATCTGTCAATGGTGACGTTCTGTTCAATACGTCGTTGCGGTGTGTCCTTTCTTGTTGATAGCACTTGCAGCTATATCCATTTTTAACTGCTTCTCAATAATAGCAAAGATGGCTATGACATCACGTTCTAGTAGTTGCCACGATTTATGGAAGATTGTGCCTCTGGTGTTTTGCACAATCTTCTCAAGAATGACATTAAAGAAGTCACATGACAGTACATCGATTTGCCTGTATCGAATGTGTCAGTAAGGTCTTTTTCGACCCTGATGAAGCAGCGAGTATTCTCTATTGTCATCCTGCACAGACGAACGAGTTCTACGTTAAATTTTCTTAAATTCCTTCATTTTCTTGAGTGGCCTATAACAGCGACTTTCAATCGGCCTTACTAAATAATCGTTTTAGGTATAACTTAAACGATAACCTTCACACTTTTGAAAAATCCTTTACCAATAAATAAATTTATAGCACAGTTGTGATAAAATTGTGTAGTAGTAGTAGCATTAACTGAAATAAGTTTGTTATGGCAAAGGAAATTGAAAAGGTAAAATAAACATATGAGAAGGCTACAATCCGCTGTGCGGATCGTTGAATACCCTATCTCATCCCATCTTTAAAATAATATCCTCAAAATGTGGGCTGTATGGTTATACAATAGAGAAAATGACATTGTCACAATATATTGCTCAGACAGTTTATCAAAACCTTTTGTGGTTCGACAAAAAACAACGTTTTTGTATTGCATATGCCTTGGGGTAGGGCATACAAATGGTTTTTGTAGGAAAACGCCCCCCAAAAGGGGGTGTGGGTTAAAATGGTCTATTGACGAAGTGTTCATATTAATACTACCAATGATTGTGCATCAATTTTTTTTCAAAAGTTTTAAAATTTGCACAAAAATGTTTTTTTATAAAAAACGCCCCCAAAAAGTGGACGTGACAAAAAACTTTATATTACGATTCTCCAAATATGCTGTTCAGAAACTTTTTTTTTTAATTCTTATGGGTTTGGCCAAAAAATATGTTTTTCTAAAAAGGGGGCGTGGCAGTGGGCGGATTTCAAAAATGTTTACACTTTTTCTGCTGGGAGCAACAAAGAGCACGTGTACCGAAATTCATCCTTCTAGCTCAAAATTTACGGCCCAAAAACTGGTGACGTACGGACGGACAGACATGGCTGAATTGAATCAGCTATCGATTCTGAGTCGATCCATATACTTTGAGGTATATGTAGCTAAATTATTTCTCTATGTTACAAAATATTTATCAAAACCCCCTATGGGATAGTGTATAAACATATCAGAAGGTTACAATCCCCTGTGCGGACCGTTGAATACCCTATCCTATCCCCAAAATGTTCCTTTTGGCGATGAAATATAGAAAATGCATTGTTACAATTTATTATTCAGACAGCTTATAAAATATTTTATGGTATAACATATAACAAAGTTTTTCTATTGCATATTCCTTGGGATAGGGTATACAAATGGTTTTTATAGGAAAACGCCCCCAAAAAGTGTGGGTGGGCTAAAATGGGCTATAGACGAAATGTTCATATTAATATTACCAATATATGTAGCTCAATTATTTCTCTATGGGATAGAGTCTATATACCAAATTTCAACACTCTAGCTCAAAATTTAAGGCCCAAAAATCGGTGACACACAGACGGACGGAGTTTGAGTTTTATTATAAGTGCATCTCGTTCCGCCGAGAATATCGACTAGAGGACTTGGCTCGTAACTGACCATTTTACGTTCGTTACTGCCGCTTAAACCTGCTTTGAAAAGGTAATGACAAATATTACCACGCTCCATGAAATATGTATAATGGATAAGGTCACCAAAAAATTAAAACTTTCGACATTTATTGTACTCTACACATATTGCATATTTTAGGATGCGGATTCGTCATTAGAAATCTACTATGTCCCAAAATTCAGTAATTATTTGTCTGCGATCTGCGTCAGAGTCACATTTTGGGGCATTTTCCTAATGTAACCACATTTTCCTGCCTATGTGAAAAAATACACTTTCAAGGAGGTATGTTTGGATTCACCAGGACTATACCTACTGTGTCATCAAATACCATATCCCATATTCCCATCCCACCTTTAGTATACGAATTCCCATATAGTAGATATAAATAACATTTGTCTTTAGATGTTTTTCAATAATGTTATTGAATTTCTTTAAAACAGTTTTCAAATAGTTTTTGACAATAAAACTAGAGCAATTCGAAATCGTTCAAAGGCGAAATGTATCCTAATAAAAACATGTGAATACAATGCTAAAAATTATTTCAAATCAATTTTAAACTTATATCAAAAATTGTTTTTTATGAAAATTGAGAGAGTTCCATTGTCTAAATATGTTCTTCAGACACTTTTCCAAATATCTTGACATTGAACGAATTATGGACATTAGTTTATACTTGTATAAGACATGTATCCTTAAATCTCATAATAAAACATATAAACCATACATCAAAGAACTAGTAGGTACTTTATAATGCTAACAGTTAATATTAAAATCACCATCTACTTGACCTCAATAAATCGAGGATAGCAACCTTTTAAGTAAGCAAAAGCATAACAAACCTACGGTAAATGAGGGTCTTCTTATCAACCTATATGTTGACTCGGCAGATGACTTGGTAAGAAGCATAAAAAAATTTGAAACAAAAAAAAATATACCTTCTAACCAAGATACACCAAATACTAAATCATTGGTCTTCTCAAAATAGCTTACAAGATCCAGGTTGCTTTAAAATGTGAACACCTGAAACCATGAATAGGCTCTTTCAGTGTGGCTTTGGGACATGATAGTCCACAACTCATCAAATCATTATATTTCGGCAGATCCAGAATAAATTAAATATCTAAATCATTACACAAACTCGTCAATTTAAATTCGAATTCGAAAGAGTTTATAGGGACGAAGCATACAGAGACACGCCTAGTTTTAGAATCATTTTTATTGAGATCAGATATAAAGACCTTACCTGATCTTGGAGCAAAAGGCAATAGCTTGTACTTTAATGTCATTAGTTCGGCAAACAGGCAGATGTTCTTCATTTTACCGACTTGAAAGCAGACTTCTTTAAATATGTACCATTTTCCAAAAGTCTCTTATTAGTCTGGCGAATCGCATCTTCTCCGTGATGTTATGTTTTGTGTGGAGTTATGTGTCATGGAAGTGGTTTTCGGTCTTCTTTTAAATTGCTTCTCATAACTTGCCGCCGACTTCAACTACCCTGAGTATTTCCCTCTATAGTACAACTGATGGTCCTCTTTTATTTTTGAAAAAAGACTGATAATATACCATAACATACTTTGATTACAATGCTTGGGGTCCTTCCTCTGTTCTTACAGTTTTCGCTACCTTTGAGTTGTCAGCCTTTTAAAAGGATTTGGATCCATTAACGATCCAGCACTGGCCAATGTTTTTCACCTCATATGATACATTTATAACACTCATTGAACACGAAATGAAAAATTATGTGGTTTTTGTATTTAAATATTTTGTTTTTGGTGACATTTCGCTTTTAGCTTCCTGGGTTCAATCTAGTACGGTGCCGAAAGACAATCAAGTGGATACAACATTATCGAACTTAAAATTTAAAATATTTATCCCAACCCCAAGAATCGTAACAGAGGCAGGACGCAGTTACCAAATGTTTTAAAAGTTCTACATTGAATAAGCTCCCCAAGTTACTTTTGAAGAGTTTTCCGAAAAGCGATGCTGAAACATTCCTTCTTCCATTTGCGCTCACGAGTTAATTGTTAGCAGCTTTTGCACGGCAATTTACAATTTGAAAGTTTTAAAGCCATTAAAATACAAGGTGTGCTTATAAACACCTGCCTACCAATGACCGCCTTTGATATGACTCCATAGCGAGGCATAGCTATAGGACCTTTTAAGAAACTTATAAACGGCCATAAACCTATGTTCCTGGTTGGGAGGCGGTAATATACGTTCAAACTGTTGGTGTAATGTTTTTGACTCTTATGAGTGGTCGTTTGCATTAATGTTTATTTGTGACCTGAGAGTGATGTTTATAGACCATTTATTGAATGTAGGTATACATGCTTGAGTTGCAAAGAAAAGTATAGTAAAAGTATAAAGAATTTTTTGTGGTAACCATAAGCCATATGGCTATATTTGTTTTGTTATATACGTTTGTTTCACATAAATATTGTGTTTTTATTATGTGTGTTAAAATTTGTAAATGCCAGACAAAAATCTAACTTAACATCGCCATCCCGCACAGGCGGCAAAGTTTGGGTGGTATACCAAAACTAGACATCTCTATAAATGATTTCGTATGCGGCTTGGATATCGATGAATAGGTTGTGGGTATCGATATTTTCAGATCTGCCAAAGTTAATTGTTAATTCGTTTACTGTTGGAAAGGCAAGGGTTGGGTACGTTTTCTCCAAAACATAAATCCCCAAGACAATATCTCCAAACCCGAAATCCCAAAACTGAAATCTCCAGCCGCAAAATCCCCAAAGAGAGAATCCCCAGGACTAAAATCCCCAATCTAAATATACCTTATTGGTTTTAGATTAATGAAATGTTATACACAAAGTATATATAATTGCAGTGTTAATGAAAAACAAATTAATTTTCAACTTCAATTCAAATTAAAAACATATGAGAGGCTACAATCCGCTATGCGGATCGTTGAATACCCTATCCCATCCCATCCTTTAAATTAATATCCTCAAAATATAGGCTTTATGGCGATGAAATACAGAAAATGACATTGTCACAATATATTGCTCAGACAGTTTCTCAAAATCTTTTGTGGTTCGACAAAAAACAACGTATTTCTATTGCTAATGCCTTGGGATGGGGTACACAAATGGTTTTTGTAAAAAAACGCCCCCAAAATGTGGGCGTAGGTGAAAATGATCTATGGACAAAATGTTTATATTACCATTGCGGAAGTATTTGCATCAAAAATTTTTTCGAAAGTTTTAAAATTTGGACAAAAAGCGTTTTTTACTAAAAACGTCCCCAAAAAGTGGGCGTGGCAAAAAACTTTGTATGAACGAAATATAGATATTAGGATTGTCTAAATATTCTGCTCAGACACTTTTTTGAAATTCCTTACGGTTTGGCCAAAAAATAAGATGTTCTAAAAAAGGGGCGTGGCAGTGGGCGGATTTCAAAATTTTTTACACTTGTTCTGGTGACTCGCACAAGGATCCTATATACCAAATTTCATTATCCTAGCTCAAAATTTAAGGCCCAAAAATCGGTGACGAACAGACAGACGGACGGACGGACGGACGGACAGACAGACATGGCTAATTCGACTCAGCTAGCGATTCTGAGTCGATCCATATACTTTGAGGTATTAGTAGCAAAATTATTTCTCTATGTTACAAACTATGTATCAAAACTAATATACCCCCCTATGGGATAGGGTATAAACATATGAGAGGCTACAATCCGCTATGCGGATCGTTGAATACCCTATCCCATCCCATCCTTTTAATTAATATCCTCAAAATATAGGCCTTATGGCGATGAAATACAGAAAATGACATTGTCACAATTCTATTGCTAATGCCTTGGGATGGGGTATACAAATGGTTTTTGTAAGAAAACGCCCCCAAAATGTGGGCGTAGGTGAAAATGATCTATGGACAAAATGTTTATATTACTATTGCGAAAGTATATGCATCAAAATTTTTTTCGAAAGTTTTAAAATTTGGACAAAAAGCGTTTTTTACTAAAAACGCCCCCAAAAAGTGGGCGTGGCAAAAAACTTTGTATGAACGAAATATAGATATTAGGATTGTCTAAATATGCTACTCAGACACTTTTTTGAAATTCCTTACGGTTTGGCCAAAAAAATAAGTTTTCCTAAAAAGGGGGCGTGGCAGTGGGCGGATTTCAAAAATTTTTACACTTGTTCTGGTGGCACGGACGAGGATCCTATATACCAAATTTCATTATCCTAGCTCAAAATTTAAGGCCCAAAAATCGGTGACGAACAGACGGACGGACGGACGGACGGACGGACGGACGGACGGACAGACAGACATGGCTAATTCGACTCAGCTAGCGATTCTGAGTCGATCCATATACTTTGAGGTATATGTAGCAAAATTATTTCTCTATGTTACAAACTAAGTATCAAAACTAATATACCCCTATGGGATAGGGTATAAACATATGAGAAGGCTACAATCCACTGTGCGGATCGTTGAATACCCTATCCCATCCTATCTGTAAAACTAAAATCCCCAAAAAGTTGACATGGCTAAAAACACGATGTGGATAAAATTAAGAATATGACATGGTGACAACAAATTCTTCAGACTGCTTATAAAAAACTTTTACGGTTCTACAAAAGACAAGGTTTTCTCCTGCATATGTTATGGGGTAGGGTATAAAAATGGTTTTTATATAAAAACGCCCCCAAAAAGTGGGCGTGGGTTAAAATGGTCTATAGAAATGTTATTATTAACAATACTAATGATTCTGCATCAACATTTTTTTCGAAAATTTGGCCGAAAAACGTTTTTTATTAAAAACGCCCCCAAAAAGTGGGCGTGGCCAAAAAAAAAACGTTTTCCTAAAAAGGGGGCATGGCAGTAGGCGGATTTAAAAAATGTTTACACTTGTTCTGGTGACTCGGACAAGGATCCCATATACCAAATTTCATTATCCTAGCTCAAAATTCAAGGCCCAAAAATCGGTGACGAACAGACAGACGGACGAACAGACAGACAGACATGGCTAATTCGACTCAGCTAGCGATTCTGAGTCGATCCATATACTTTGAGGTATATGTAGCAAAATTATTTCTCTATGTTACAAACTATGTATCAAAACTAATATACCCCTATGGGATAGGGTATAAACATATGAGAAGGCTACAATCCGCTGTGCGGATCGTTGAATACCCTATCCCATCCCATCCATAAAACTAAAATCCCCAAAAAACTGGGCATGGCTAAAAGCACGATGTTGATAAAATAGAAAAAATGATATAGTGACAACAAATTCATCAGACTGCTTACAAAGCACCTTTACGGTTCTACAAAAGACAAGGTTTTCTCCAGCATCTGTTATGGGGTAGTGTATAAAAATGATTTTTATATAAAAACGCCCCCAAAAAGTGGGCGTGGGTTAAAATGGTATATAGACGAAATGTTCATATTAATAATGTTAATGATTCTGCATAAAAATTTTTTTCGAAAAATTTAAAATTTGACCGAAAACAGTTTTTAATTGAAAACGCCCCCAAAAAATGGGGATCGTTGAATACCCTATCCCATCCCATCCTTTAAATTAATATCCCCAAAATATAGGCCTTATGGCGATGAAATACAGAAAATGACATTGTCACAATATATTGCTCAGACAGTTTCTCAAAATCTTTTGTGGTTCGACAAAAAACAACGTATGTCTATTGCTAATGCCTTGGGATGGGGTATACAAATGGTTTTTGTAAGAAAACGCCCCCAAAAGGTGGGCGTAGGTGAAAATGATCTATAGACAAAATGTTTATATTACCATTGCGGAAGTATTTGCATCAAAAAAATTTTCGAAAGTTTTAAAATTTGGACAAAAAGCGTTTTTTACTAAAAACGCCCCCAAAAAGTGGGCGTGGAAAAAACTTTGTATGAACGAAATATAGATATTAGGATTGTTTTAATATGCTGATCAGACTTTTTTTGAAATTCCTTACGGTTTGGCCAAAAAATATGTTTTCCTAAAAAGGGGGCGTGGCAGTGGGCGGATTTCAAAAATTTTTACACTTGTTCTGGTGGCACGGACGAGGATCCTATATACCAAATTTCATTATCCTAGCACAAAATTTAAGGCTCAAAAATCGGTGACGAACAGACAGACGGACGGACGGACGGACAGACAGACATGGCTATTTCGACTCAGCTAGCGATTCTGAGTCGATCCATATACTTTGAGGTATATGTAGCAAAAATATTTCTCTATGTTACAAACTAAGTATCAAAACTAATATACCCCCCTATGGGATAGGGTATAAACATATTAGAAGGCTACAATCCACTGTGCGGATCGTTAAATACCCTATCCCATCCCATCTGTAAAACTAATATCCCCAAAAAGTGGACATGGCTTAAAACACGATGACATTGTCATATAGAAAATGACATTGTCAGAACAAATTTTACGGTTCCACAAAAGACAAGGTTTTTCTCCTGCATATGTTATGGGGTAGTGTATAAAAATGGTTATACCCTATCCCATAGTTGTATATTAGTTTTGATACATAGTTTGTAACATAGAGAAATAATTTTGCTACATATACCTCAAAGTATATGGATCGACTCAGAATCGCTAGCTGAGTCGATTAAGCCATGTCTGTCTGTCCGTCCGTCCGTCCGTCCGTCTGTACGTCACCGATTTTTAGGCCTTAAATTTTGAGCTAGGATAATGAAATTTGGTATATAGGATCCTCGTCTCTGCCTACAGAACAAGTGTAAAAATTTTTGAAATCCGCCCACTGCCACGCCCCCTTTTTAGAAAAACGTATTTTTTGGCCAAACCATAAGGAATTTTGAAAAAACTTTCTTACAACATATTTAGACAATCTGAATATCTGTATTTCGTTCATATGAAGTTTTTTGCCACGCCCACTTTTTGGTTGCGTTTTTAATTAAAAACGTTTTTCGGTCAAATTTGAAAATTTTCGAAAAAACTTTTGATGCAGAATCATTAGTAATATAAATATGAACATTTCGTCCATAGACCATTTTAAACCACGCCCACTTTTTGGGGGCGTTTTTATATAAAAACCATTTTTATACACTACCCCATAACATATGCAGGAGAAAACCTTGTCTTTTGTAGAACCGTAAAAGTTTTTTGTAAGCAGTCTGAAGAATTTGTTGTCACCATGTCATTTTCCTTATTTTATCCACATCGTGTTTTTAGCCATGTCCACTTTTTGGGGATTTTAGTTTTACAGATAGGATGGGATAGGGTATTCAACGATCCGCACAGCGGATTGTAGCCTTCTCATATGTTTTTTTATATAAAAACGCCCCCAAAAAGTGGGCGTGGGTTAAAATGGTCTATAGACGAAATGTTTATCACTTCGCGTCAACTGAATAAGCACACAAATTTTCTAGGGTATGTTGTCCATTTTTTCCTAACTTTGACCTTTAATGCATCATTTTATGATGCTTACTGCTTGCTTATGATGTTGAGAAAAAAACATATGAGAGGCTACAATCCGCTATGCGGATCGTTGAATACCCTATCCCATCCCATCCTTTAAATTAATATCCTCAAAATATAGGCTTTATGGCGATGAAATACAGAAAATGACATTGTCACAATATATTGCTCAGACAGTTTCTCAAAATCTTTTGTGGTTCGACAAAAAACAACGTATTTCTATTGCTAATGCCTTGGGATGGGGTACACAAATGTGGGCGTAGGTGAAAATGATCTATGGACAAAATGTTTATATTACCATTGCGGAAGTATTTGCATCAAAAATTTTTTCGAAAGTTTTAAAATTTGGACAAAAAGCGTTTTTTACTAAAAACGCCCCCAAAAAGTGGGCGTGGCAAAAAACTTTGTATGAACGAAATATAGATATTAGGATTGTCTAAATATTCTGCTCAGACACTTTTTTGAAATTCCTTACGGTTTGGCCAAAAAATAAGTTTTTCTAAAAAAGGGGCGTGGCAGTGGGCGGATTTCAAAAATTTTTACACTTGTTCTGGTGACTCGCACAAGGATCCTATATACCAAATTTCATTATCCTAGCTCAAAATTTAAGGCCCAAAAATCGGTGACGAACAGACAGACGGACGGACGGACACACGGACGGACGGACGGACGGACGGACGGACGGACGGACAGACAGACATGGCTAATTCGACTCAGCTAGCGATTCTGAGTCGATCCATATACTTTGAGGTATTAGTAGCAAAATTATTTCTCTATGTTACAAACTATATATCAAAACTAATATACCCCCTATGGGATAGGGTATAAACACAGAAAGAGAAATTTAAAAAGTACCGCTATTTTTTTTCTCGCTCTCTTGTAAAGCGTTCCATATGGAAAAATGCAGTTTTTTTTTGCGTCAACTGAATAGAAACACTGTCATTCAGGGTCATTATTTTCATTGTTTATGAGTGTTTTGAGGTGATTGCCATACTAAATCAAAAGTTGAAGTTTCCTAAGTGAATTTTAGTTTTTTTTTTTTAATTAAAAAAAAATGGGTAGATCAAAAGCTTTAATTAGTGTCGAGAGAGCCAACATTAATTTGTTAAAAGTTCAATTTTGATGGCCCTGATGGCTTTAATTATTATTATCATGATGTGAGGAAGGAAGAACGATTTTTAGCGCGGCATCATAGTCGAGAAGGTGGAGTTATGGTATGGGGAGCAGTTAGCTACTATGGGACTGTAGACCTTGAGTTTCAAACGTCTAAAATGACTGCAATAACCTATAAAGGAATTTTGGAAAGACTATTTCCTAAATTTGCGGATATTTTTGGACCCATTAACTGGACTTTCCAACAGGACCGAAATTATGAAGTGGGAGCACCCACTACTAGAAATAACCAATAAAAAAGTATTTAAAGAAAAACTTGTTTCATTTCATTCCGTTAGATTTTATTTCATATTTTAATAGTTGTGTCTATTCAGTTGACGCAAAAAAAAACTGCATTTTTCCATATGGAACGCTTTACAAGAGAGCGAGAAAAAAAATAGCGGTACTTTTTAAATTTTTCTTTTTGTGTTTTTTTCTGAACATCATAAGCAAGCTGAAAGCATCAAAAAATGATACATTAAAGGTCAAAGTTAGGAAAAAATGGAAAACATAGCCTACAAAATTTGTGTGCTTATTCAGTTGACGCGAAGTGTATTAACAATACTAATAATTGTGCGTCAACATTTTTTTCGAAAATTTTAAAATTTTACCGAAAAACGTTTTTAATTAAAAACGCGTGGCAAAAAACTTTATAATGACGAAATATAGATAATTCGATTCTCTAAATATGCTGCTCGGACACTTTTTTAAAATTCTTAACGGTTTGGCCAAAAAAAACACTTGTTCTGGTGACTCGGACAAGGATCCTATATACCAAATTTCATTATCCTAGATCAAAATTCAAGGCCCAAAAATCGGTGACGAACAGACAGACGGACGGACGGACGGACGGCCGGACGGACAGACAGACATGGCTAATTCGACTCAGCTAGCGATTCTGAGTATTTCTCTATGTTGCAAACTATGTAACAAAAAAAAATTGATGCAGAATCATTAATATTATTAATATGGACATTTAGTCTATATACCATTTTAACCCACTCCCACTTTTTGGGGGCGTTTTCTTACAAAAACCATTTTTATGCCTTACCCCAAGGCATATACAATAGAAAAACTTTGTTTTTTGTCGAACCACAAAAGATTTTGATAAACTGTCTGAGCAATATATTGTGACACATGTCATTTTCTGTATTTCATCGCCATAAAGCCTATATTTTGAGGATATTAATTTTAAGGATAGGGTATTCAACGATACGCATAGCGGATTGTAGCCTCTCATATGTTTTTTGTTTGAACTCCGTTAATTTGTAAATAGTTCAATAAAATGAAAAGGTTTGTTACTTGAAAAATTGTAATTCTTTTTAGAATAATTCAAAGTAAACTTGTATTATAGATATTTAGTAAAGTTGGATTCCTATGAGGCGGTTAATGCAAAAAAAGCTGTAAATGTTTCTTGTGTTCTTTGCTGGTACAAATCCAAATCAGTCAAATTTAGTTCCTGAATCCCCTGCCGAAAGAACCGACGATGTTGAAATTTGTGATGCTGATGAAGTTGATAAACCAACCACATCTTTAAAAATAAGCAAACACCGCACGCAAATGTTTCGTCAAGGGTGGTTGAGTGATTTTGCTTTTCTCGAGGAAATCGAGAAAAAGCCATTCTGTTCGTATTTTAATATGAATCTTTAAACAACAAACAGCATATAGAAAGACATGAAAAATCAAAATACCACCAACAAATACTCAAATCGCTTAAACAACAACCAAAAATAAATATAGTAAATTCGGAATCAACTAAAAGAAATGAGAAGCTTAAAACATCAGAACTAAAAATAATAATGTTCATTTTGCAGTACAACCTAGCCATGTCCTTAATTGAACCTTTGTTTGCATAAAAAGTATTGATATTGAAACTTTAAAAGATTTAAAACTTGAGAGAACAAAACTCAAAGAAACCATAACGTCAAGTTTGTAAGAAGAGGCAAATAGTGATATAGTGGATGTTTTTTTAAAAACAAACATATGAGAGGCTACAATCCGCTATGCGGATCGTTGAATACCCTATCCCATCCCATCCTTTAAATTAATATCCTCAAAATATAGGCCTTATGGCGATGAAATACAGAAAATGACATTGTCACAATATATTGCTCAGACAGTTTTTTAAAATCTTTTGTGGTTCGACAAAAAACAACGTATTTCTATTGCTAATGCCTTGGGATGGGGTATACAAATGGTTTTTGTAAGAAAACGCCCCCAAAATGTGGGCGTAGGTGAAAATGATCTATAAACAAAATGTTTATATTACTATTGCGGAAGTATTTGCATCAAAATTTTTTTCGAAAGTTTTAAAATTTGGACAAAAAACGTTTTTTACTAAAAACGCCCCCAAAATGTGGGCGTGGCAAAAAACTTTGTATGGACGAAATATAGATATTAGGATTGTCTAAATATGTTGCAAACACACTTTTTTGAAATTCCTTACGTTTTGGCTTAAAACTACTTTTTTTTCTAAGAGGGGGCGTGGCAGTGGGCGGATTTTAAAAATTTTTACACTTGTTCTGGTGACTCGGCTAAGGATCCTATATACCAAATTTCATTATCCTAGCTCAAAATGTAAGGCCCAAAAATCGGTGACGAACAGACAGACGGACGGACGGACAGACAGACATGGCTATTTCGACTCAGCTAGCGATTCTGAGTCGATCCATATACTTTAGCAAAATGCAAAATGTAGCAAAATTATTTCTCTATGTTTCAAACTATGTATCAAAACTAATATACCCCCCTATGGGATAGGGTATAAAAACATATGAGAGGCTACAATCCGCTATGCGGATCGTTAAATACCCTATCCCATCCCATCCTTTAAATAAATATCCTCAAAATATAGGCCTTATGGCGATGAAATACAGAAAATGACATTTTCACAATATATTGCTCAGACAGTTTCTCAAAATCGTTTGTGGTTAGACAAAAAACAACGTATTTCTATTGCTAATGCCTTGGGATGAGGTATACAAATGGTTTTTGTAAGAAAACGCCCCCAAAATGTGGGCGTAGGTGAAAATGATCTATGGACAAAATGTTTATATTACCATTGCGGAAGTATTTGCATCAACATTTTTTTCGAAAGTTTTAAAATTTGGACAAAAAGCGTTTTTTACTAAAAACGCCCCCAAAAAGTGGGCGTGGCAAAAAACGTTGTATCAACGAAATATAGATATTAGGATTGTCTAAATATGCTGCTCAGACACTTTTTTGAAATTCCTTACGGTTTGGCCAAAAAATAAGTTTTCCTAAAAAGGGGGCGTGGCAGTGGGCGGATTTCAAAAATTTTTACACTTGTTCTGGTGGCACGGACGAGGATCCTATATACCAAATTTCATTATCCTAGCTCAAAATTTAAGGCCCAAAAATCGGTGACGAACAGACAGACGGACGGACGGACGGACGGACGGACGGACGGACGGACAGACAGACATGGCTAATTCGACTCAGCTAGCGATTCTGAGTCGATCCATATACTTTGAGGTATATGTAGCAAAATTATTTCTCTATGTTACAAACTAAGTATCAAAACTAATATACCCCCCTATGGGATAGGGTATAAACAAAAGTGTTCTGTGATAATTGATGAGACAACGGATGTTAGTTCCGCAAAGTGCTTATGTGTCGTGGTAAGGTATTTTGATTTCAATTGTGGTAAAGTTAGAGATCGGGTTCTTTCCTTGATTAAACTGTTTGAGTTTGATGCTAAATCTATTGAACAGGTTGTTGCAAGAACACTAGAACAGTGGCCTGCATTGTTACATTATTTTTTTTGGAGAATTCTTTTGAATCGTCTGACAGCAACCTAAATCTTGATCACAAGATTCAAGGAGAGCTTATTGATACCACACAATTGTATTTATTATTTCTAGCCTAAGTTCTTCATTAAACTAAACAACTTACCTAGAGCTAGAATTCAATCTCATTCCGTCCGAATTCATAAATTTTTGCCATACATAAAAACTTTTTACAAAACTATTTTACAAACGTTTATTAAATCTGAGATTTTACGTGACGAATTTCTCTCTGATCCGAATTTTTCTGACAACTATTTAAATAATATTGACTCTGTATATGGGCTAAGGCTGAACTTTTTATTAAAACAAAAAAAAAATTGACAAAAATCAACTAATTGGAGTTTAAAGGTGTTTGCCGAGAATATTACAAGACCCTGTGTGCGCAAATTTCAAAGCGAATCGATTATGATGACGAAATTTTGAAATATATACATGGGATTGACCCTTTAAATTTAGCAGAAAGTTGAACCACAATAAGTTCTTCCATTCCAGATTTGATTAATGAAAATGAAACTGAAAATATTGTAATGGAGTAGCGAACTTTAATTAATCAAACTATGGTTTCTAATTCTTTAGAAATAGAAGAATTTTGGTCAGAGATATTTGTATTAAAAAATGCTCTTAATTAATCACTTTCCTCTCTTACAAGGGATTTTGTAAGTGCTTTGTTAAGTCTTCGGCACAGCAGCGCAGCGGCAGAACGATTTTGTTTCCCAACTGTTTCTTATTAAAGATAAGAAACGGAACAGATTAGAGGTAAACACATTGAATGCATTTATAAGTTGCAACTTGCAAGCAGTTGTTGCACATTTGACCCAAAGTGTCGACATCGCCTTTTGTCTGATTATAAAATTTGACCTTGTAAGGTTTTTCCGTTTTCGGATTTATGGTACCTTCTTCATCGCAGCTTGAAAAGATATATAAGTTTATTTGGTTTGTTTTTTTCGTCAAAGCGAAGGAACGACATCAAAAATTTGAACCGCTTTTTTCCCATGGTTGACATGTAACGCGAGCCGCAATAGGTGGGAACAAAAGTTCGTCTGTTGTAAGGTGGTTAGCTTTCTTAATGGCTGTAAGAGCTACGAGTAATAGAAGGGCATATAATCTCAGATGCTTCAGTGGTATCCATTTGTGAATTCGATCCGGAACGGCTCTGTATCTCGAAGTTTGTCCACTGTACAATCGAATCAATAATTTCAGAAGTGATGAACAATTTAAAGGATTCAAGATGGTCGTCCACTCCTTTGCATTCTTGAGACGGAACACTAGCCTTTTGGACATAGGTCATAGTCCGACGATGTGATTTTCATTTTTTCCGCGCAGTTTTGTTTTTTAAAACTCATTAACATTTTTTTGATCGGAATCATTGAGTGGTATGTCATCATCATCTGAAAATTCTTCATCGAAAAACTCTGACGACAGTGGTACCTAATCTTCAGAAACGCGTGTCTGTTCTGCTTCTAAATAACTGTTTTCAACATCATCGCGCATCGTAGCAATTGTCATCGTCTTCCTCTGAAGCTTCCAAGAAATTTAAATCATCATAATTTTGTAAAATTCTTTCTGTTAGTACTTTCCTAGAGCTCAATTTCTATTCTTAAAAAAAAAAACAAAAATTTACAAATATTTATTTAACATAAACAATAATAAATTGTTTAATATACAAGATTTTGTAATAATACTAACGCAACTAATGCAAAACAGTAAAATAAAACTTGTTCTGGTGGCACGGACGAGGATCCTATATACCAAATTTCATTATCCTAGCTCAAAATTTAAGGCTCAAAAATTGGTGACGAACAGAGAGATGGACGGGCGCACGGACGGACGGACAGACAGACATGGCTAATTCGACTCAGCTAGCGATTCTGAGTCGATCCATATAATTAGAGGTATATGTAGCTTAATTATTTCTCTATGTTACAAACTAAGTATCAAAACTAATATACCCCTATGGGATAGGGTATACAAATCTTAAAGAAGTAAATAGCTTCATAAAAGTGCGCCAAATATTTATCCATAAGACTTCATACAGTTAATATTGAGTTAATAAAATTGATAGTGCTTTATCGAAGCGAAATTGTTAGTTTGGAGAGAACACACCTACACCTACGAACTACTTTAAAAAAATGTGTATGTCCGCTCACTGCAAGCTTTCGTCATCAACTAACTTTGACACGTTGTTGAGAAAAAGAGCGTAATTTTAACACACACCCAAAAGTTATATGAGCTTCGTCGATTCGACGAACAGTAAGTTATAGTTTTAACAAACAAAGTTTCTTAATCTATCTATTTATTTTATTTTCGAGAAAAGTCAATTTTTAGAAGTCCCATTATTTGAAGCTTTGACAAAAGGCTTGGTATACATATATGCTTTTTATTACTTAGAATTTATGGTTGGTATTCTATGTTCAATTTTTATGAAATCAATAAATTTATGAATTACCGTTATAATTATATAAGTAAAATCTAATTAAGTAGCATTCTAATACACTTCTACACCATCTAAGCTTCAATCTAATCAAAATCGTTAGAGCCGTTTCCGGAAAAATCCACATTTAAAAATTGCAAAAAAGTCCATTAATTAACAGTTTCGTAACGGTCCATGCTTTAGCGCCGTAGAGTAGGACTGGGATGATTAGGCTCTTATAAAGGACCGCCTTAGTAATTCGAGTAAGGGCTTCACTACTAAATTGCCTTCTTAGCCCGAAGAAACAGCGGTTGGCATGAATATTTCTTCATTTAATTTCTGACGAACTTTGTCTACCTCAGACTTTGTCTATAACTGCCGAGGTAGACAAAGTTAATTTTGAACCACAATTCCAAAATCCAATCTGTAGGAGCACTGCACATACCGAAAATGTTAGTCAAATCGGCCGAATATTTCAGGCTGTAGAATCAGTATCAGATTCTTGATCCTATACAACAGATCTCACATTACACACTCCAGACTCCAGATTCCGAAGGGCAGATATACATTTTTAAACTCCCTTTTTTCGACTCGGGTATCTGAAATTATAAGAATTTGTACAAAACTAACTTCAAATTTACGCGCCAGCATAATACTACCAATTTAATCTCATTTTATTTTAACGCGTATGTTTGATTTATAGATGTGATGAATTAAATGTCACTATAGCATTTTAAAAGCTTACGAAGTTTCTCATCATGGTTTACACTAATTCGTATGCTAAATTTGCGATGTTGTGGTTGAAGATTCCCTTACAAATTTTGGATGCTAATTTGGCACGTTTACAACGACTTTGAACGTTGCATGAATAACTCTTATATTTTGTTTTGATTTTAACTTCCCCTTTATACATACGATATGGAATCCAAAGTACTGCAACACATACAAATTTGTCAAATACTTAACTGAGAACTCTCAAACCATTACATTAGGTTTGAGAGTTCTCAGTTAAGTTTTTGACAAATTTGTATGTGTTGCAGTACTTTGGATACAAAAAAAGATGTTTGCTAGTCGTCTACACTCTGTTATTCATACTGGAGCCCAAACTGCTTAGTTAATTTTTCTAAAATTTTGGGTATGTGTGTTACAGATGGGTTATTAGAATTGAACTCATAGTTGCAAAATTAACGGACCCATCAAACAATGATTTTATAAAAAATTTATTATATAAAAAAACGATGGAAAAATGTTTCACGTAAAGTGCCTTACGCATTTATGGATAAACTAAACGCAACTTATGGTGCTTTCTGGCATTGAACTATGTGTCGCAAATTACCCACTTGAAGCCTTGATTTTAAAATTATGGTATTAAAAGGTGACATCGTTTAACTCTGAAAAGGCTTAAAAAAAACGTGTCTGACAGTTTTAATCATGCAGGTAATCAAGCTGTAGTAAAGCCCAAAACAATTGAATTCTTAACTTAATTTCTTCAGTTGACTCTGTTAGTACTGTATTATTAGAATTTAGTACAAGGACAACTAACATAGATACAAATCACCCTCTACTAGATATTTTTATTGACATAGGCGGACATCGTACGATAGTGTTGATTAGTATGATCGTTCGTACTCTTTTGACATACACAAAGCCAACATTCAAAGGCATTGACCGGCTTCTCCAATCTAGAAGAATCTGTTAATAAATTCTTTCTTCCAATAAAAGATTGTATGGGTAGAACTATTCCTGTGAAACACTCTAAAAATGCTCGAGCCCTGTGGAATCTCACCAATAGTCACAAAGCTGTGCATAAATAGCTTTTAAGCCACACCTTAAGTAGTTGTTTGTACGCTGCCGTTCCGCAGGGATATTCCGCAAACAATGAACAAAATTCCATTATGACATTTATTTTTTGAAAGGGTGGGCAAGTTTACATCTCTTATTATAGACCAATTTCAAGACTTTCGTGCATTCCAAAGTTATTTGAACTTATTACATCTAAACCCAAATTGATGATCAGGTAAAAGATGTTTCTGATCAATTATGGGGTGTAAGCGGCAGAGTAATATCTTTTCATAATTTTTTGAAATTATTGGAAGATGTGAAATAGGCCTGTCAGATTTTATTTCATTAGGTGATTTTCCTGGTGACGGGCTCAGTGGCGCAATGGTTAGTGCGATGAACTGCCGAGCAGAAGGTCTGTGTTCGATTCCCAGAAGTTGAACAGCTAAATGATTTTTCACTGGCCGTCCTCTTGTCATGATCTGGCAAATCATCCAAGTAGTATCAATTGTCAATAATAGCTTATCTCATTTTGTATTGGACCATCAAATGACTTAAATGCTTCCAGAAGATGTAAGCAAAAACATCAGCTTTTTTCTTATCGCTTGTTAGCCAAACGTCTTGAGTTACCCTAATTGGTAGCACAGCGTTGTTGGCCGTTTTATTTTTTTTGGGTGTTATAGAACGAAGGTCAGAGTCTACCTTTGTTCGTTGGCTTTAACTTGGCAATGCCCAGCGGTTGCAACTCTGACTACACATCAAATGTGCTTATTTTTTACCTCCGAGTGGTAACCATCGGGTACTGGTCTCATCCAACTGGATTTAACTTTTTAAACGATGAGTGCGAGTGTTGATAACAAGACGAAAAACAGCAACACTATAAAAACGGCCTGCCCAGGCGATCCCAGATGATCTTCTTCGATATATTCGGGCAACAGGTTGTTTAGCAATCTCAAGGGTAATTCATGTCCCTTGAACAGAGATAGTAGCGGAGGAACCAAAATCCCAACGGCATCACTCAATCCTATAAAGGATGCTGATGGCCAATCGGGGTATCTTTTAAATTGGAACTGGCCTTCCAGGTTGGGAGTTGTGCTTTGCGTTAACTTTATTGTTACGAAGCAACCAATAGCCTCGGAAAGGACTGATTTTACAGTTGACAAGCCTGCAAAACGAAAACAGGACAACGACTTTCGTATCTGCACTTGGAATGTGAGAACATTAAATAGGATAGGTGCAAGCGAACAACTTGCGGAAGCCCTAAACTACTAGAAAGCAGACATTACTGCGATCCAGGAAATATGATGGAATGGGCCGGGCAAAAAGAGGATGAAAAACTGTGACATCTACTATGGACCGTGTTATAGTGAGCAGGAACAGCGACTATTCGGATGCGAATTTGTCATAAGTGCCAGACTAAGGCAAGAAGCCTTATGTTTCCAAGACATTAGCAAACGCATTGTAACAATCCGCATCAAGGCCAAATTCGCCAACATAAGCCTTATATGCACTCAAGCTCTTGCGTGCTTCTACGTGCTCCCTATGTACGATGTTAAAATCGTGCATGGAGATTTTACAGCAAAGGTAGGAAGAGAAGACATCTTTATCATCTTTGTCGAAAAATAAAGCCTACGCGGTGTTGTCGTGTCTGGTAACGGACTTAGGCTAATTGACTTCGATACGGAACGAAATACCACTATAGCCAGCACACGGTTAGACAAGAGGCACGCATCCAGTATTTTGGATGTCCGAAAATTTTGAGGGGCTAACATCGACTCGGACCACCACCTTGTTGCAGCCAAGGTGAGGATGCGGATATCCATCCCGCCACAACAAACCAGAAATACTGTGAAAGAATTTAGGATATGTCGAAAGACTGCAATCGCGGACACCAGCAAGAAAGCCCTAGTTTGATGATGAGTGCCGTTAATTGCTCGCAGCCAAGTACGAGGCCTACAAGGCTAAGCTGCAGGTGAAGACGAGAGCTGCCATTGAGCTCTATAGGAAAAGAAGAAGGGAAGAACACCGGTTTTAAGAAAGCAGAAAAAAGAGCAAGAAAAGCGCGCGATCGAGGATATAGAGAGGTGCCACTCAAGGAACGATGTTCGCAAGTTTTACCAAAGTATAAAACGTCAAAGCCAAGAATACGAGGCTCGAACAGAATCCTATCGAGATGAGCAAAGAAATATCGTAGTTGAGACAAAGTTGATGCTGAGGATATGGATGAACCACTTCTGCAGACTTTTAAACGGTGATGACGAACAACATTCCGCTATCAGGCAGAACGAACCATTCAATATTGGCAACTACAGTGAAAACTGCAATGGCATAGCAATATCTAAACTCAAGCTTAATAAGGCCGCCGCCATTCCACTGAGCTTTATAAAACTGGCAGAGGTGACTTGGTAAGTAACATCCACCAACTCATAAGCCAAATCTGGTCGAATGAAAGTGTTCCTGAAAAATGGAACCTCAGCATCGTTGCCCGATTCACAAAAAAAGGAGGCCCTCTGAACTGCGCCAACTACAGAGGCATAGTCTCCTTAACAAAACCTACAAGATCCTATCTGCCGTAATATATGAACGCCTGAAACCGTTTACCAATAACCTGATCATCCCAGTCCTGCTCTACTGCGGTGAAGCATGAATCGTATCAGAAGCGGATGAAGAAATCCGTGGTCGATTCGAGCGAAAAATTCTTCGAAAAATATTCGGTCCCGTTTGCTTTGACGAGCTATGGAGACAAAGATTTAACCACGAACTATACGAGCTGTACAGCGACATACCCCTGTTCAAAAAACTTCACACTGGATCTTTAAGATGGCTAGGACATGTAGAACGAATGGACACCAATACTCCGGTCCGCAGACCTCTCCTTGAGTAGCGCGCACAAGTAGAAACCGACCTCAACAAACTTGAAGTGCGCAACTGCAGGCAGTTAGCTATGGACTGGGTCAATTGGAGAGGAATGTTGGTTGAGGCCCAGGCTCAATTTTTTTACAATTTTTTTCTTAAAACGAAAATCAACAAAATTGTCTATTTCTCAGAAGTAATGAATCAGATTTTAGTCATGAACAAGCATTGGTTTTGTAATTTTAATGTACAGACTGACTAAAAAGTTGATTCATATAAAAGTTAAACTGTTGCAGCGCATAGCTAACATACTACAGTACTTATTTGAAGTACCAACATATTATATTCCTTCTTGAAAGTATTGGAGATAAGTACGTGTGTTATGCGTGGTTAATAAATTAGTAAAATTTAAAAGTAAAATTAATATTTGATTTTAATTGCATACACACTATACTGGCGATGTAAATGCATAAAGTTTTATACCTACATTGTGTTAAAAAATATTAAAAAAAACTCTTTGCAATACTAACTAATTTAAATTTGCTAAAAGCCCAACCAACTAAGCCACATCCGGTTAAGGGGTGTTCATTCAGAAAGAAAAATTGAAAGGGTAATAGAATTACATAATTTTACCTTATTTTCTTTGTCTGACGCTATGCGGTAAGTAAGCACTGTCATCTGAAGGCAAACATGGAACATACACAAACATAATATACGTACATAATATGAACCTATGCATATTTCCTCGCCTTCCATCTTTCCAAACAATCTACCCGAAATTCTTAAACCATCGTTGCGGTACCGAAGGTTGACGTTGATGTTATCTATTTTGTTAAGGAAATGGGAGAACTGAGTCTCCTACCCCCTACTTATGGAGAACAAAACTGTTTAGTGTACATGATTGTGGAGTAAAGGAGAAGTGGTGTATAAAATCATTCTGGGAAATTACACATTTCAGACTGAGTTGCAGTAGCCAGCTGGAGCTGTACCACACAAATGTTTCGAAAGCAGCACCATGACGTAAGGTACTTAAAGTTTCATTTCACGCCTATTTCCAAAACAGCCTCGCATCAATTTTAATATACGCCCCCATCATCCATCTCCTCTATAACCCCTCGTGCTTACGAGGAAGATCGTTATTTCTGCACCCGCCATCAAATGCGATGAAAACTTCGAAGAACTCGAAGCATATCCATGGGTAGTTGAAAATAATGTCTGCCCTTTCTGTTGCTCAGTAAATACTTGGTAAATAGTAAAGATGCTACGTGTAGGAATAAATTGCACAAACAGCCACATCCATAGGCATTTAAAAGTAAAGATTTAGGTAGACCATTAATGTCAGTAGATGGAGGGAATAGAAACATTAATAATATAACTGCACTTGAAAGAAATAATTGTATGTCATATGTTTATTTTTAGTTGCATATGTTTTGGATAGCTAAAAGCGTTAAAAGTTTCTGGCCCATGATACTATGGTGTAGTTCGCTTAAAAAATATTGAAAAACTTCAAAGTATCAATTAATACAGTTTTACCATTTAACACATGAGATTGTTACAATCCGCAGTGCGAATCGTTGAGTACATTATCCCATTCCATCCTTAAATTGAAAATCTCCTCAAAATAGTCATGACTAAAGACTTTATATGGGTGAAATATAGAAAATAGGATTGGCTGAATATCTTGATTATATACTTTATCAAAATTGCTTTTCGTTTGACCAAAATCACCCTTTTTTTCTAAAAATGGAGTGGCCATGTCGGATTTTAAAAATATTTATTACTGTACTGAAATTAATAAACAATGAGCTAGTATACCAAATTTTATTATCCTCATTCAAAATTTCCGGATTGACCAATAAACACCTATGACCTATGATGCCACTCTATGCACTAAAATTCGTTTGTATAAGAAAACGCCCAAACAAAGTGAAAAAAAATCCAAAACGAAATATTATCGAAGTATTTTCATCGAAAGTTTTTTTTCGAATTATCTTAAGAGGTAGGACCCGGATTTTGTTTGTCCGACCAACTGATTTGAAATCTACAGGGAGAACTAAATTCATTCCTTATGAAAGTATCCATTGACCTTATGGTGTAACTTTACATCAAAACATATGAGAAGGCTACAATCCGCTGTGTGGATCGTTGAATACCCTATACCATCCCATCTGTAAAACTAATGTCCCCAAAAAAGTGGGCATGGCTTAAAACACGATGATGATTAAATAAAGAAAATGAAATTGTCACACCAAATTGTACAGAAAGTTTGTAAAACACTTTTATGGTTCTACAAAAGACAAGGTTTTTCTCTTGCACTACCCTATAAGAGGTAGTATATAAGAATGGTTTTTATATACAAACGCCCCCAAAAAGTGGGCGTGGGTTAAAATGGTCTATAGACGAAATTTTCATATTAATATTATTAATGATTCTGCATCAACATTTTTTTCGAAAAATTTAAAATTTGACCGAAAAACGTTTTTTTTTTTATTAAAAACGCCTTCAAAAAGTGGGCGTGAAACTATATATGAACGAAATATAGATATTACGATTCCCTAAATACGCTTCTCAGACACTTATTTAAAATTCCTTACGGTTTGGGTAAAAACTACGTTTATTCAAAAACTTGTTCTGCTGGGAGCAGCTCTTTGTTGCTCCCAGCAACAAAAATTTGTGTACCAAATTTCATCATTCTAGCTCAAAATTTAAGGCCCAAAAATACGGACGGACGGACAGACATGGCTAAATCGACTCAGCTATCGATTCTGAGTCGATCCATTTACTTTGAGGTATATGTAGCTAAACTATTTCTCTATGTTACAAACGGAACCGGCAATAGCCCTTTCCAGAACAAATGGCCCCAAAAAGATATGTTCGACCTAAGCCAAGTACTACTAAGTTAGTACATTTTCCATTGACTTGATGAGGTCGGTATCCTTACGGTCGTCTTCCGTACTATAGGGTTCATATATTTCTGGTTATCATCTGAACTCGGTTACAATTACCTACTATTAATAAAACCTATATTTTAGGAAATACGAAATAACTCTCACTTTTACCTAATCTGTTGCTTCGTCAATAAAGAAAAACCTGTTTAATACGTTTTATTTTTAGATCCAAATTGGTCAAACCTTTTTACAGACTCGAAGCTACCTAACTCGAAAAAATTGATTGTCTAAAACACCATAAAATCAAATAATTTCTATTAAAACAACGCACAAAGTTTGATAAAATAATACACTATTATACACTAACACCATAAAATCAAATAATTTCTATTAAAACAACGCACAAAGTTTGATAAAATAATACACTATTATCAGACAATTTGATTTTCTTTATCTGACATAGCAAATTAATGATCTCTCTGCCTGTCATAATTTACTAATATTATAATTTATTCTCTTATGACTAGTAGGATACTTTATATCCCATAGTAGCTACTTCAGCAGCAACAATAATTCTTAATTATTTGCTGAATTTTAACCCGCACGTACAAAATGCTATTGTTATTATGCAATGAATATAAAAACCTAAATAGAGTTGTTTATTTTAGAACCTTAATTTGCATCAAAATATTTTTTATGGGGATTTGAGTGCTATGGACAAATTGAAATCGTGATATAGACTGATGGTGAAAATCCCGACCGTATAATTTTACTACGTCCAACAAAAACTCTACGATTGGGTACTGTATAGAATATACTGCATGGCAACGACATCTGGGATAAGTTTTATTTCTTCTAGAGAAATAAAATACGTCACATTAACTCAATATCTAATGAGATTATTTTATGACTAGCTAGTCGTTATTATGAGCTTATTTGAAATTTAAAGATTCAACGAAAATAAGAAAGGAATGCACAGCAGCAAAGGCAGACACGTTTTGATTTATCTAGAGTAGTTGATTTTTTTCACAGTTTGTATATGTTGTTGAAATGATTTTTATTTAGAAATAAAATCATTGTGTGTTTCCTTGTTGAAAATAATTATCCCTATTTACTTGTTTATACCCTATCCCATAGCGGTATATTAGTTTTGATACATGGAGATATAATTTAGCTAGATATACATTAAAGTATATGGATCGTCTCAGAATCGATAGCTGAGTCGATTTAGCCATGTCTGTCCGTCCGTCTGTCCGTCCGTCCGTCTGTCCGTCTGTCCGTCCGTACGTCACCAGTTTTTGGGCCTTAAATTTTGAGCTAGAATGATGAAATGAGCACGTGTACCAGCTCTTTATTGCTCCAAGCAGAACAAGTGTAAACATTTTTGAAATCCGCCCACTGCCACGCCCCCTTTTTAAGGAAAACGTAGCTTTTGGCCAAACCGTAAGGAATTTCAAAAAACTATATGAAAAACATATTTAGAGAAACAAAATATCTTTATTTCGTCTGTATAAAGTTTTTTGCACGCCCACTTTTTGGGTGTGTTTTTAGTAAAAAACCTTGATGCAGAACCATTGGTTATGATAAAATAAACATTTCGTTCTTAGATCATTTTAACCCACGCCCACCTTTAAGGGGGGTTTTCCTACATAAACTATTTGTATACCCTACCCCAAGGCATATGCGATAGAAAAACGTTATTTTTTATCGAGCCATAAAATATTTTGATAAACTGTCTGAATAATATGTTGTAACAATGAATTTTTTATATTTCATCGCCATATGGCCCACAATTTGGAGATATTAGTTTTAAGGATGGGATGGGATAGAGTATTAAACGATCCGCACAGTGGATTGTAGCCTTCTCATATATATTTTTTTATTTATTTACAATAACACCTTGTCTTTATCTCAGCTAATTGAGTTTTCTAGCAATGCAGGATGCTGTGTTCCTTAAGTTTCTGTGAGTATGAATGGGGTCGAAATGTGTATTTCATTTCGAAATTATTCGAAAACGAATATTTTATTCGCTGTATTTTAATAACTGAGCTGAACAATCTAGAACACTTGGAATTTTACAAATAAGAATTAACTCTCTATGAGGACAAACAATCACTTTGTTAGGAATATAATCTGCCCTATCATGGTAGATATCCAGAGAGTAATTTTCTATGCATCGCAAATCCAGTCAGAGACTGAATTTTATAGTATCCGTTTTCCGAAAGTGCATCAACGCAATTTCGGAAAACGCATTCATCTGACATTTGTCAGATGCATCTCTAAAACGTATGTTTCTGGTGTCCTCTTGTTGAAATTCCGAGCTACGTCGGGTTTTTTATGCAGCAACTCAACCTTGTTTATACCCTATCCCATATACGTATGTTAGTTTTGATACTACATACATATACCTGAGTCGATTAAGCCATGTCTGTCTGTCCGTCCGTCCGTCTGTATGTTACCGATTTGTAGGTCTGAAATTTTGAGCTAGGATAATGAAAATTGCTATATAGGATCCTTGTCTGTGCCTACAGAATAAGTGTAAACATTTTCAAAATCCGCCCACTGCCACACCCCCTTTTAAGAAAAACTTCGTAAGGAATTTGGAAAAAGTTTCTGAACAACATATTTAGACAATCTTACTATCTATATTACGTCTATATAAAGTTTTTTGGCACGCCCACTTTTTGGGGCGTTTTCAGTAAAAAAAACTGTTTTTGGTCAAATTATTAATTTTTCGAGAAAAAATTCGATGCAGAATCATTGGTAATATTAGTATGAGCATTTTGTATTACCGTAAAAGTGTTTTATAAGCACTCTGAAGAATTTGCTATCATTTCCTCTATTTTATCCACATCGTGTTTTTAGCCATGACTTCACATATCCGCAAAGAAAATAATCCAACGGTGTCAAATCACACGATCTTGGTGGCCAATTGACAGGACCATTCCGCGAAATTATGCACTCATCGAATGTTTTGTCGAAACATCTCATCCACATTCATGTCTTCCAATTCGGGAACAAAACAGTCGGTTATCATGGCTCTATACCGGTCTCCATTAACGGTAACTGACTCTCCAGCATCATTAGAGTTGCTCGATTTGACTACAAAATGTCAGTTTTATATTTATTCGAAAACCAAATCTCTAAAAAAAAACACCTGTTATTATGTTTTTTTTTAGCATCAGGTGTTTCAAATCGGATTCGAAAACATGAAAACACAAGCCTTTTCACTAAGCACAATTGAAAATCAACCCCTCATGCGGCAAGTGATGGGTTCTTAGTAACATGAGAGTTGATTGGGTTTTAACCCTTTGTGGAATCTTGGCTGCAATAACAATCCGCATCAAAACCAAATTTTCCAACATAAGCCTCATAAGTGCTCATGCTCCCTCGGAAACAGATGCCATTACTAAGAACTATTTCTGTAAGCGTGCGTCCTCTTTTATGTCAGTATGTTAACAGTGAATTTATTTGGCATTCATCGACCAATTGATGTTTCCGAAACCGAAACGTCAATTCAGTACAATTTTATATTGCAAATAGAATTATTCAAACATAACCCTGGTTTACACAACACACACATAAGGAACATCACACATAACTCTATTTATCTATTCTCTCTTCAAATCTTGTTTTTGTAACTTGTTCGAACAGCACGTACAAGGATCGCAGATACCAAAGTTCACTAACTTAACTAAAAATCTAAGACCTTAAAACTGGTGACCCATAGACAGACGGAGGGAAAGACATGGCACAATCTACTCAGCTAGCGATTCTGAGTCGATCCTTATACTTTGAGGTATACTTGGCTAAATTATTTCTCTATGTTACAAACTTTGTATCAAAACTAATATACCCCTATGGGTTGGTATAAAGAGTACCTGTTTGGGCCGACTATTGTGCAAAAACCATCATTGTGCCATTTTCTTTAGAGAAAGCAAAACAGTCAATGAGAATCGATATCAGTGTCTCATTTTCATTATGTCACCCCACAAATGAGTAAAAAAACTTCTGGACGGTTACTCATTTCAACAAGATTGTTTGATTTGCACTGTTGCATGACGCTGCAAATCAAACAATGTAGTTTTTGCAACTAAAATTAATTGAACGTGCGCTGGCGACGTTGACTGCCCATCCAGGTCAGCAAATTTGACAACTCAGAACTTCTTTTTGTGAGGTTATTTGAAAGCAAAATGTATGCCAGCAAGCCTCAGACCACTCGTGCAAAATCATCGCTTTACCGTCTGAGATGTTCGATAGTGATAAAAAGCTCAGCATAAGGGTAAACTTTGCTTTGAAAAATAGAGTTCAAATAAATTGTAAGGAAAAAAATGGTCATTATGAAAATACAATTGTTTAACAATATTCACATATTGACAAAAATATCTGGCGTTAACGGCCCATACAAATATCTCCCTTCGAAGTTATATTTTACTACAAAGAAGAGTATCTCATGGTTAACGCTGACTTACTTAAGCTACGCTACCATCCGGAATGAACCAGAGCCTCAACCAACATTCCTCTTCAATTAGCCCGGTTCTTAGCTAAATACCATCAGTTACGCACTTCAAGTTATTATTGTGGTCGGTTGCTATTTCTGCCACTTTTGCCCACAGCAAGGACGGAATTAGATATATGTATGTGATTATGTATGCCTGTCGTAAGCGGCGACTAAAATTTAACCCCAAAGGTAGTGATATTAAGAGCTATGCTGTCGGGAGAGTACTCTCCTGGTTGGGCCACCCTAGGCAGACAGGTCATAGTTGAAGGGCAAATCCGACGGTAAGCCCAAATCCAAAAGCGTCTTACCTGTAGTAAGTGGCTCCTTGGTCTGCGTCTGATCCTAGAAAGATGGCAGTATTAAAACCTGACAGAAGGTAAAAAATTCAACATAGAAGATATGCAATGGAATGCAAACCAATTGAATGATTACCCCAGGTGACAGTCCAGTTATACTGGAAAATCCACCCTCTACGGAGGTCGTTCCCTCGGATTCTGGGGAGGACAAAACATTGCTTTTGTTTTCGAAAAAGAAGTCCGTCGGTTAATCAGGACTCAGTGAAAACGAAATGCTGCGTAATAGAAAATAACGAATTACGCGCTAAAATTAAAAAGAGAATATTCAATGGTTTACTTATGGAAATAAGGGGACTCCACCCGTCTTGCGTAAAACGCGGGTTTCCACTTTTATTGCTCACCTTTGAAAGGACCGCGAATATGGACGGCGTCTTTAAAACCAAGACTATCCTAAGCATCAAGGTCAAAATCGAGCTAATGCGTAAGGGAAGGAGAACCGTTTTTTTTCTTTTTTTTAAATTCATTTTTATTTTTTTGTTTATCTTATAATATAACTAACTTAGATGCTAGACAAAAATTAATGAAAAAGTAGCCTACTTATCTACTAACAACCCGTAGGGGTTGGATTTATCAAAACCACTTTATTTTTATTTGAAGCCAAGAAACATTTTTTATACCCTATCCCATAGGGGGGTATGTTAGTTTTGATACTTAGTTTGTAACATAGAGAAATAATTTTGCTACATATACCTCAAAGTATATGGATCGACTCAGAATCGCTAGCTGAGTCAAATTAGCCATGTCTGTCTGTCCGTCCGTCCGTCTGTCTGTTCGTCAGCGATTTTTGGGCCTTAAATTTTGAGCTAGAATAATGAAATTTGGTATATAGGATCCTCGTCCGTGCCACCAGAACAAGTGTAAAAATTTTTCAAATCCGAACACTGCCACGCCCCCTTTTTAGGAAAACTTATTTTTTGGCCAAACCGTAAGGAATTTCAAAAAAGTGTCTGAGTAGCATATTTAGACAATCCTAATATCTATATTTCGTTCATACAAAGTTTTTTGCCACGCCCACTTTTTGGGGGCGTTTTTAGTAAAAAACGCTTTTTGTCCAAATTTTAAAACTTTCGAAAAAAATTTTGATGCAAATACTTCCGCAATGGTAATATAAACATTTTGTCAACAGATCATTTTCACTTACGCCCACATTTTGGGGGCGTTTTCTTACAAAAACCATTTGTATACCCCATCCCAAGGCATTAGCAATAGAAATACGATGTTTTTTGTCGAACCACACAAGATTTTTAGAAACTGTCTGAGCAATATATTGTGACAATGTCATTTTCTGTATTTCATCGCCATAAGGCCTATATTTTGAGGATATTAATTCAAAGGATGGGATGGGATAGGGTATTCAACGATCCGCATAGCGGATTGTAGCCTCTCATATGTTTATACCCTATCCCATAGGGGTATATTAGTTTTGATACTTAGTTTGTAACATAGAGAAATAATTTTGCTACATATACCTCAAAGTATATGGATCGACTCAGAATCGCTAGCTGAGTCGATTAAGCCATGTCTGTCTGTCCGTCCGTCCGTCCGTCCGTCTGTACGTCACCGATTTTTAGGCCTTAAATTTTGAGCTAGGATAATGAAATTTGGTATATAGGATCCTCGTCTCTGCCTACAGAACAAGTGTAAAAATTTTTTTAAATCCGCCCACTGCCACGCCCCCTTTTAAGAAAAACTCAGTTTTTGACCAAACCGTAAGGAATTTTAAAAAAGTTTCTGAACAACATATTTAGACAATATTAATATCTATATTTCGTCTATATAAAGTTTTTTGCCACGCCCACTTTTTGGGGGCGTTTTCAATTAAAAACTGTTTTCGGTCAAATTTTAAATTTTTCGAAAAAAATTTTGATGCAGAATCATTAACATTATTAATATGAACATTTCATCTATATATCATTTTAACCCACGCCCACTTTTTGGGGGCGTTTTTATATAAAAACCATTTTTATACACTACCCCATAACATATGCAGGAGAAAACTTTGTCTTTTGTAGAACCGTAAAATTGTTTTGTAAGCAGTCTGAAGAATTTGTTGTCACTATATCATTTTTTCTATTTTATCCACATCGTGTTTTTAGCCATTCCCCCTTTTTTGGGGATTTTAGTTTTATGGATAGGATGGGATAGGGTATTCAACGATCCGCACAGCGGATTGTAGCCTTCTCATATGTTTTTAAATTGGTATCATTTGTTTTTTTATGACTTCTGACTTCTTTTTATACCCTATCCCATAGGGGTATATTAGTTTTGATACTTAGTTTGTAACATAGAGAAATAATTTTGCTACATATACCTCAAAGTATATGGATCGACTCAGAATCGCTAGCTGAGTCGATTAAGCCATGGCTGTCTGTCCGGTCCGTCTGTACGTCACCGATTTTTAGGCCTTAAATTTTGAGCTAGGATAATGAAATTTGCTATATATTATCCTCGTCTCTGCCTACAGAACAAGTGTAAAAATTTTTGAAATCCGCCCACTGCCACTTCCCCTTTTAAGAAAAACTCAGTTTTTGACCAAACCGTAAGGAATTTTAAAAAAGTTTCTGAACAACATATTTAGACAATATTAATATCTATATTTCGTCTATATAAAGTTTTTTGCCACGCCCACTTTTTGGGGGCGTTTTTATATAAAAACCATTTTTATACACTACCCCATAACATGTGCAGGAGAAAACCTTGTCTTTTGTAGAAACGTAAAAGTGTTTTGTAAGCAGTCTGAAGAACTTGTTGTCACTATATCATTTTTTCTATTTTATCCACATCGTGTTTTTAGCCATGCCCACTTTTTTGGGGATTTTAGTTTTATGGATAGGATGGGATAGGGTATTCAACGATCCGCACAGCGGATTGTAGCCTTCTCATATGTTTCTTTATGGAATCGAAGATGATCTGGAGTTCCCCCTTCGAAATTAACAGTGGACTAGGCCCACTTCGATCGGCGACTTGTCAAGTTTTCGCCATCGAACCGAGTGAAACCGCGGTTCTCAGATCGCCATTGCGTTATGCCATTGTGAAGGTAGATTCGCGGTTCAGGCGAATGCTATCATTCACCTTATACACTTCCTGAAAGCCCGCACCGCCTCCCCTTTCTCCTGAGGATCTTCAATAACATAGAAATCGTCGCCAGAAGTCCGCTTTTTTGTCTGTGCAGTGCGTTAATGGTCGCTTTTCTGTACGTAGCCGTTATGTCACGTTCTTTGTATTTTGGTATCATTCTGCTCATTGTTCTTTGAATCGATTCGTCCATTTGTTGTAAGAAGTCGTCGATTTCATTGTTCGTTAGGTTTCTGTTGTTTGGTGGTAGTATGTCCCTCCAACGTAGTTCTCTTGATAAGGCGTTGGTAAATCGTGGCCAGCGCATCTTACCGTAGTTGTAAGAATTCACAGGCACATACTCCTCCAACGCCACAAGCTCGTTCGGAAGCTCTATTACGGCGGCGAGTCCGCAGTGGTCACAGTCGTACTCGATCGTCTGTCGCGGTTGTTGACCTACTTTGCAGTAACAGTCAGTCTTGTGTTTCGCAGTAAAATATCCAGAAAAGCACCGCTTCTAGGAAACGATGGCCTATCTGTGAAAGTTTACCGAGTTCTTTTGTAAAAAGTATAGGCTGAGGTGCTTCCGGTGCGTAGGCTGCAGGCTATCAAATACAATCGCTTTCTTGTTGGTGAGGAATGCATATGACGCAGGCTTCCAGCAATCGGAATCACCACTTAATATGACTTTATAAATGATGCCTTTTCGAACAAAGATAGCGACCCCGCCTCCTTGAGTGGAGTTGGGCCGGTCTCTTCTTACGATATTGATAGTACTATTCGTCAATTTATGCTTCTGGTTTAGCTTAGTTTCGCTAGCCATAAGCACATCGTGACTTTGGTCTTTAAGCTACTGGAAAAGAATAGCTGTACGTTCGATCCTAATCAGTGAATTTACATTCACAGCCAGGATCTTTAAGGGTCTCTCTGGCAGCGCGTCCATACCGATGTGAAGAACTCCGTTGTGCTGTCTACAAGCAATTCCTTAATTATACCCTATCCCATAGGGGTATATTAGTTTTGATACATAGTTTGTAACATAGAGAAATAATTTAGCTATATATACCTCAAAGTATATGGATCGACTCAGAATCGATAGCTGAGTCGATTTAGCCATGTCTGTCCGTCCGTCCGTCCGTCCGTCCGTACGTCACCAGTTTTTGGGCCTCAAATTTTGAGCTAGAAGGATGAAATTTGGTACACGTGCTCTTTGTTGCTCCCAGCAGAACAAGTGTAAACATTTTTGAAATCCGTCCACTGCCACGCCCCCTTTTTAGAAAAACGTATTTTTTGGCCAAACCATAAGGAATTTTGAAAAACTTTCTGAACAACATATTTAGACAATCTGAATATCTGTATTTCGTTCATATAAAGTTTTTTGCCACGCCCACTTTTTGGGGGCGTTTTTAATAAAAAATGTTTTTCGGTCAAATTTTAAAATTTTCTAAAAAAATTTTGATGCAGAATCATTAGTAATATAAATATGAACATTTCGTCAATAGACCATTTTAACCCACGCCCACTTTTTGGGGGCGTTTTTATATAAAAACCATTTTTATACCCTACCCCATAACATATGCAGGAGAAAACCTTGTCTTTTGTAGAACCGTAAAAGTTTTTTATAAGCAGTCTGAAGAATTTGTTGTCACCATGTCATATTCTTAATTTTATCCACATCGTGTTTTTAGCCATGTCCACTTTTTGGGGATTTTAGTTTTACAGATAGGATGGGATAGGGTATTCAACGATCCGCACAGTGGATTGTAGCCTTCTCATATGTTTTTAGGTCCATTTTGAAGGTGTTGATTGGTGGAACTTTCTCTTTTAACTGCGGCTGTGGCTGCTGCTGGTGTTCTCGCTGCTACTGCTGCCGCTGCCCCTGTTGTTGTTGCTGCTGTTGTTGTGGCTGCTGCTGTCACTGTTGTTGTTGATTTGCTTGCTGTTGTTGCTGGGTTTGCGGTTGCTGTTGATGTTGTTACTTTGGTGGTTGTTGTTGCTTTGCTTGTTTTTTTCGTACAACTTGTTGTTGTAATAATTGTTGTTTTTGTTGTTTCGCTGGCTGTGATTCCCGGGCTTTACGATTTGCAGCAGTTTTATTACATGTATGTGCCGCTGCTGTTATTGTTTATTGTTGTATTTTTTGCAATTTTTCTTCGTGGGCTTTTTATTCTTTTTCCCGATCTTCTTCTTGTTTTTGCCTCAGAGCTCTAATTGTTGTTGCATTTTGGCTGCCGCTGACGTCAAAGGCAATTCGGACGTCCCCCTCGCTTTAGCAGGCAGCTTGGCTGAAGCTGTTTTTGTACGCCGTTTAACTAAATTCGACGAACACATAAGCTATTTCTTCTTCTTTGCCAGTCCCGTAACTGCAAGGCTATCATTCGACAACCCCGCTTTTCTCGCTTCCATTTGAACGTCCACGGACCACCTAAAAGAGCTCGCTTACTAACTTTTAGTAGCACTCACGATTTAAACTCTGTGAAAATCGACTGAATGGGAACCGTACCACAGTCCAAATGATGTGCAGGTTTCTGTGTGCAGGTACACATCTCTCGGGAGAGTGCAGGAAAACCAAGCAGTCCCAAGCTAACCGGTCTGCGCAAATTGCATGAAAAACCACCCATCGAATTATCGAGGTTGCGAAAACCTGAAAGAACTACAAAAAAGAAGTAACATTCTCAAGAAACCGGTACATTTGGCACCAAGCTTAAAAGTTCATAAAACCGAAAAGCCAAATACCGCTAAGAAAGTTAAAAGGACGAAACCGATTAAGGAAAATAACAAAAATTGCGCAAAATGACGTTGCTGGCCCAAGTGCAAAGGAAAAACCGGCATTGGTTGGCGCGAGATCATACACACAATTAGCGACACTTGGAAGCCAGATAAGACCAGATACAATAGATCCGATCCGCCAATTATTAACTGTATAATGATAATCACACTCATCATCCTTCAGAAAAGTGGCGAGAAGTGGCACTCAAAAAAACATTAAAATAGAACTCGATTATGCACTCAAAAAACAATAAAATAGAACTCGATTCTATATATAAAATAATTTCAGTCTCCGTGAAAGTAAGCCATTTAACTACCTCATGGGATCTTGTTACTTCCTCCCAGGATATAGACTGGTAGATGACGACCTCGATCACCTCTTTGACTCGGGATCAATCCCCGCGCACCCTCTGATAAAACTTATCTGAACAACAAAACAGCTTATCTTTGCAACAAACTCAAGAATTTTATTTTTTTTTGTGGGCTGGTGGAAATCTTCATAGACACGATGAGCACGTGCCCAAAGTAGTGTGAGATTTTTACTCACTAAACACCACCCATTTTGTATTTCTATTGCAACTAAGTATTCGACTTATCCAGCAATTTTTTTATCACGATTATATAATATGTTTGGCAGGTAACTTTCCTTTGAGAGTTCCTGCTTTTCCGCAATTTATAGCGCGGTTTGTTATTATCGGGCCAAATCTTTAAGTTAAGTTCTTTGAAGACGCCGCAATATATTTGTTTCGTCAAGAATTTGGAGGACTGTTGTGTTAACGTGTCCTAATAAACGTTTTTTATGTTTTCGTGCAAAATTTTTTGTTTTATCTTTAACCGCGGGAATACCCAGTTCTCTGCGTAGAACTTCGTTCCTTACGTACCACGGCGCATTGACGAATGATCTTAACATTTTGTTTTCAAAAGTTTGTAAAATGTTTAGATTCGTTTCACTGGTACAGCCCCATAGTTTTATACCATATGTCCAAACCGGTTTTAGCACTTGCTTGTATAATAGCAGCTTGTTATCAAGGTTAAGCTTCGAATATTTTCCGGGCAACCAGTACAGTTCTCTGTATTTATTCTTAAGTTCTTCGCATTTCTTTTTTACATACGACTTCCATTTTAATTTTGCATCGAGTGTCATACCGAGATATTTCGCTTCATTTGCAAACGGGACTCGAACCGTATTAAGAAATACAGGCAAATTGTTTGTCCGTTTATCACTTCCGCGACGAAAAATCTACATGGATCGATTTGCTCTCATAAAGTGCAATCCGCCAGGATTTAGTCCATTCATTAACCTCGTTAAGAGCGTTTTGTAATTTGATATTTGTTTCCTCTATTGTTGTGCCAACTGCTAGTATAGCAGTATCGTCAGCAAACGTTGCAACTATTGTATCGTTTGTTTGTGGGATATGCCGAGTGAATAGGAGGTACAGGATTGGTCCAAGGACGCTTCCTTGCGGTACACCTGACATTATTTCTTTGAACTCGAAATATTCGCTTCCAAGTTTCACACGGAAGAGTCTATGCTCAAGATACGACACGAGGATTTTATATAATTGTTCTGGCAGAACTTGACTTAGTTTATAAGTAAGGCCTTTGTGCCACACCTTGTCAAAAGCTTGCGACACGTCAAGAAATACGGCTGAACAAATTTTCTTTTCTTCGAAAGCTTTCTCAATTACATCTGTAATTCGATGTACTTGGTCCACCGTTGAATGTTTACTTCTAAACCCAAATTGATGGTCAGGTAAAAGACGATTCTGTTCAATTATGGGGTGTAAGCGACCGAGTAATATCCGTTCAAAAACTTTTGAAATTATTGGAAGAAGTGAAATAGGCCTGTAAGATTTTATTTCATTCGGTGATTTTCCTGGTCTTAGAACCATAATCACTTCCGCGACTTTCCACTGTCTTGGTATATATTCTAATCTGATTGCTGCATTTATAATAAAAAGAAGCTTAGTTAATGCTTTCCGAGGCAACTTTTTAAGAAGTTCTCCTGTAATCAGGTCATAACCTGGAGCTTTTTTAGGCTTTGGTCTCTGTATTTCACGTTTAAGCTCGGCAATACTTGCATATCTTACAATATTATTATCGGTTGTACTCTCGAATATGTTAATGTTTTCATTTTGCGCTGGACCATCAAATGGCTTAAATGTTTCCTCAAGATGTTTCCTCAAGATGAATGAGCTGCAGGATTTAAGAAATTGCTGGACTTTTACATACCTCAAGGGCTAGATTGCTGATAAGATTTCAAACTATTCACTATGGAAAGCCTTGAAGTCCATAAAGAACCCCAAAAGTTACTCGCTACCAATAAGAAAATCTAGTGGCGAATGGAAAAAGGAGTCAAAGAGAAAGCATATTTATTTGCGCAGCATCTAGAGCAAAAATTCAAACCATTAGATGGACAACCTTTAAACGAAGAACTCAATGCTAATACGGCACCTGACAACCATAAAGTAAAAGCCATATCCATGTCTGATCTTAGAATGACAATAACAAAATTGAAAAATAGCAAAGCTCCAGGATATGATTTAATAACAGGCAAAATTCTGAAGGATCTACCGAAGCATTAGTTAAGTTGCTCTACATTATAAATGCTTCTCTGAGACTTTTATATGTTCCAATACAATGGAAAGTCGCCGAAGTCATTTCGGTTTCGAAACCGGGGAAAAGTGCAAACGACAAGAAATCATAAAGACCCATTTACCTATTTTTCTACTACCGATAATATCAAATTTTTTAGAGAAAATTGTGCAAAATCGATTACAACCAGTAATTAAAGAAAGACGCTTGATCTCAGATCATCAATTCGGCTTCCGGGTCAAACATTCCACAATCGATCAGGTGTATCGAATAACGAATAAAATTTAAAAACCCTTCGAATGCAAAGATTTGTTCCAGCACTTTATCGATGTATCACAAGGTATGGCATGAAGGTCTAAGGTATAAGCTAAAGACAATCCTACCATTATAAAAAATACTGGAATGATAACTTGAAAACAGACACTCTTTTGTGTTAAATATGAGAGTGAATATTCAGAATTCAAAGAAATCCACGCCGGTGTTCCGCAAGGAAGCGTTCCCGGCCCAATACTAATCCTTCTTTACACAAGTGATATACCACAAGATGAAGGGACCATCGTAGGCTATCCTTGCAATGGATCAGTCAGTCGAATCTTCAACGGGAAAACTCCAACGTTCTCTTAACAAAGTATGCGAGTGGACAAACCCCTGGCGAATCGCTCTTAACGAGTAACCAAGTAAACGCATGCCAATTTCACGTACAAACATATGAGAAGGTTACAATCCCCTGTGCGGATCGTTTAATATCCTATCCCATCGCATCCTTAAAATTAATATTCCCGAATTGTGGGCTTAATGGTAATTAAATACAGAAAATGACGTTGTCACAAGAAATTGTTCGGACAGTTTGTCAAAATCTTTTATGGTTCGACAAAAGTCAACGTTTTCTATGGCATATACTGTGGGGTTTGGAATACAAATGGTTTTTGTTAGAAAATGTCCCCAAAAAGTGGGCGTGGGTTAAAATGATGTATGGACGAAATGTTCATATTATCATATACAAAGATCTTGCATCAAAAGTTTTTAAAAATGTTTTAAAAATGTACCCAAAAACGTTTTTTAATAAAAACGCTCTCAAAAAGTGGGCGTGGCAAAAAAACACTTTTTCAAAATTCCTTACGGTTTGGCCAAAAATAACGTTTTTCTAAAACGGTGGCGTGGCAGTGGGTGGATTTCAAAAATGTTAACACTTGTTCTGCTGGGAGCAACAAAGAGCACGTGTACCAATTTTCATCACTCTAGCTCAAAATTTAAGGCCCAAAAACTGGTGACGGACGGACGGACAGACATGGCTTAATCAAATCAGCTAGCGATTCTAAGTCGATGCATATACTTTATGTAGCTAAATATGTAGGAATATGTAGCTAAATCATTTCTCTATGTTACAAACTATGCATCAAAACAAATATACGCCTATGGGATAGAGTATAAAAAGCGCGACGAGCTCGAAATCATAGACTTAGAGAAATGTATTGGCTACTCGGAAGATTCTGAAAGCTAAGTGTATCTAACAAACTGCTTCTGTATAAGCAAGTGCTAAAACCTTCTTGGACATACGATATACAGCTTTGGGGTTGTACCAAACCAAAGACAAGAGAAATATAGAGATATAGAATGGCAGAACAAAAGCATGTTCAAAGGAAACATTGACAATCAGCATACCTAAATCGAAATCTAGCATACCACAAACTCATACATGTTTGTAATATTGGCATGCCATTGAAAATGTAGCATAGCGCGAACCACAACATTTGATGTGCTTTCAAACAAACAGATCTTAGAAGTATGTGTATGACAACGTCCGACGTGATCTTCGTCTGACTTTCCTGGTTTTACTTGTTTATACCCTATCCCATTGGGGTATATTAGTTTTGATACATAGTTTGTAACATAGAGAAATAATTTAGCTAGTAACGGGTGATTTTTTAGCTGGTTTGGTTTTGGCAACACTGGTTTTGACAGCTGACGTGTGTTTAGTACCTTGTGTCACTGTCAAACAGCTTCAGTTTGGTTTGCAATTTAACCATGGATCGTCTTACAAATGAACAACGCTTGCAAATTATTGAATTTTACTATCAAAATTCGTGCTCGGTTCGAAATGTTCATCGCGCGCTGCTTCCATTTTATGATCGGCATTCTCGACCTTCTGAGCAGTCTATTCGGAAGATTGTGACCAAATTTCGCACCAAATTTACTTTGTTGGACATTAAACCACCAACACGTTTACGTACTGTGCGTAGTGAAGAAAATATTGCGGCCGTATCAGCTAGTGTGACAGAAGACCGCGAAATGTCGATTCGGCGCCGTTCCCAGCAGTTAGGCCTTTGTAACAGCACTACGTGGAAAATTTTGCGGAAGGATTTGGGCGTAAAGCCTTTTAAGATACAGCTGGTGCAAGAACTAAAGCCAGCCGACCTACCACAACGCCGAATTTTTGGTGAATGGGCTCTTGGAAAGCTGGCCGAGGATCCGCTTTTTTATCGAAAAATTGTGTTCAGCGATGAGGCTCATTTTTGGTTGAATGGGTACGTAAATAAGCAAAATTGCCGCATTTGGTGTGAAGATCAGCCAGAAGCATTGCAACAGCTACCAATGCATCCCGAAAAAGCCACTGTTTGGTGCGGTTTATGGGCCGGCGGCATTATTGGGCCATATTTCTTCAAAGATGATGCGAATCGCAGCGTTACTGTCAATGGTGAACGCTACCGAGCGATGATAACAAACTTTTTTTTGCCCGAAATGGAAGTTCTTGACTTGCATGATATGTGGTTTCAACAAGACGGTGCCACATGCCACACAGCACGCGAAACAATGGCGCAATTGCGAGGCGAGTTTGGTGAACAGTTAATTTCACGTTTCGGGCCGGTCAATTGGCCGCCTAGATCGTGCGATTTGACACCATTAGATTATTTTTTGTGGGGGTATGTCAAGGCTAATGTCTATAGGGACAAGCCCGCTTCGATTGACGCACTGGAAGCCAACATCCATGCATTCATTCGTGAGATACCGGCCGATATGTGTGAAAGAGTATGCCAAAATTGGACTCAGCGGATGGGCTACCTGAGACGCAGCCGCGGTTAACATTTGCATGAAATTATCTTTAAACATTAAATTGCAAGGTTCAAATATCGAATCAAATAAAAATTTCATTCATTTTTTCGGATTTTTTTGTGTGTTTTTTTTTTAAAAAAGTTCTAAACCTCTTAAAAAATCACCCGTTATATGTATATTGATCGACTCAGAATCGATAGCTTAGTCGATTTAGCCATGTCTTTCCGTCCGTCAAATTTTGAGCTGGAATGATGAATTTCGGTACACGTGCTCTTTGTTGCTCCCAGCAGAACAAGTGTAAACATTTTCGAAAACCGCCCACTGCCACGCCCCCTTTTTAGAAAAACGTAGTTTTTGGCCAAACCATAAGGAAAACGTGGCTGAACGACATATACATATAGAGAATCACAATATCTATATTTCGACTATACAAAGTTTTTTGCCACGCCCACTTTTTGTGGGCGTTTCCTTACAAAAACCATTTGTATACCCAATCCCATTGTGTATACAATAGAAAACTATGTTCTTTGTCGAACCATAGAAGATTTCTATAAACTGTACGAACAATATCTTGTGACAACGTTAATTTCTGTATTTCAGTACCAATAAGCCCACAATTTGGCGATACAAATTTAAAGGGATGGGGTGGGATAGGGTATTAAACGATCCGCACAGTGGATTGTAGCCTTCTCATATGTTTTTGATATCAAATTGTTTTCAAATGATCTTTCGCATAAAAACATGTTTTTAGAAAAGTCATTTCCTCTAAAATTGCAGGCATCATGATGAAATACTTAATGTTGTATCTGTACGGTATCTGTACCTGTGCTTTTCTGTTGAAAACATTTTAAATATTAAAAATAAACCTGCAAAATATATCGAAGGAACAAAGTCAAATCAATGTATATCCAAGCTGAAAAAAATACATATGAGAAGGCTACAATCCGCTGTGCGGATCATTGAATACCCTATCCCATCCCATCTGTAAAAATAATATCCCCTAAGTGGACATGGCTTAAAACACGATGGGGATTAAATATAGAAAATGACATTGTCTCCAGCATATGTTATGGGGTAGTGTATAAAAATGTTTTTTTTTTATATAAAAATGCCCCCAAAAAGTGGGCGTGGGTTAAAATGGTCTATAGACGAAATGTTCATATTAATATTACTAATGATTCTGCATTAAAAGCTTTTTTCGAAGAATTTTAAATTTGAGCGAAAAACTTTTTTTTTTTAAATTTAAGGCCCAAGAACTAGTGACGGACGGACAGATATGACTAAATCGACTCAGCTATCGATTCTGAGCCGATCCTATATCTAGCTAAATTATTTCTCTATGTTACAAACTATGTATCAAAACTAATATATCCTTATGGGATAGGGTATAATAAACAGAAACCAGGAAAACAAGAAATGTCAGGCGAAGATCATGTCGACGTGGTCAATGGTCATACACATACTTCTAAGATCTGTTTGATTGAAAGCACATCAAATGTTGTGGTTCGTGGTATGCAATATTTTCCATGGTATGCCAGTATTACGAACATGTATGAGTATGTGGTATGATAGATTTCGATTTTGGTATGCTGACTTTCAATTTTTCATTTGAACATGCTTTTTTTCTGCCATTCCATATCTGTATATTTCTCTTGTCTGTGTTAAGAAAAAAACATATGAGAAGGCTACAATCTGCTGTGCGAATCGTTTAATACCCAATTCCCTCCCATCCTTAAAATAAATATCCCCGAATTGTGGGCTTTATGGCAATGAAATATGGAAAATGTCATTGTCATAACATATTTTTCAAACAGTTTATCAGAATATTTTATGGTTCTACACAAACAACGTTTTTCTCCTGCATATGCTATGGGGTAGGGTATGCAAAAAGTTTTTGTCCCTAAAAAGTGGGTGTGGCTTAAAATGATCTAAGGACGAAATGTTCATATTATCATAACCAATGATCCTGCATCGAAAGTTTTTTCAAATATTTTAAAAATGTACCAAAAATGTTTTTTTTTTACGAAAAATATCCCCAAAAAGTGCACACTTTATATAGATATTCTGATTCTCTAAATATGTTGCTCAGAATTTTTTTTAAATTCCTTACGGTTTGTCCAAAAACTATGTTTTTTTAAAGGGGGCATGGCAATGAGCAGATTTTAAAAATGTTTACACTTGTTCTGCTGGGAGCAACTAAGAGCACGTGTACCAAGTTTCATCATTCTGGCTTAAAACTGGGGACATACCGACGGACGGACAGACAGAAATGGCTTAATCGACTCAGCTAGCGATTCTTAGCCGATCCATATATGTACTTTGAGGTATATGTAGCTAAATTAGTTCACTATGTTACGAACTATGTATCAAAACTAATATATCCCAATGGGATAGAGTATAATGAGAGAAACGAAATTGTTACTACTATGAGTGCGTGCGGCCGGTTCTCATAGTGCCTTTTTGAGGGTGAGGTTTAGCCCGTAGGCATATATTGACTGACACTAATGACATTGTCAATAGGACGGACCATTAGAATCGTTTGATGATTCCTCACTTCCTGTTGCAACCGAAAAAAAAACTTTCGGCAAGGGCTTTACGACGTCTGGCAGGGAATCGGATATTCTGCCAGCCGCAATATTCGCGTATCTTAGATCTACATGTCTATACGTCTAATAAATACTTTTTTATCAAGTCGATATACAGATCCTACATCAACGCAAACGGTACCGAAGAATTATTTGCGAAAAATTAACAAGTTTTTTATCCGCTATTCGTATGGTTCATTTTTTAGGTCTGTAGAGCATGACTTGGATGATCAGTTTATTATCTAGGATTGTGTAACGGTTTTACTACTAAACTAGCTGACCCGGCAAACGTTTTTTTTGCCTTCAAATTTTAAACGGTATTTTTGAATGATCATTTCTATTTATATAGGTATGGGGTATGTTTTATTTACATTTGCAATTACAATGAATCTTAAGGTGCTTTATTAAGATTCCGATGGATAAATCGATATTTAGGTCACCAATCTATATAAGTAAAAATTAAAATAAATAAATACTTTTTTTCGATTGCTTTGCTGTGATATAATTTCGTTCATTGCAATACTTAAAGATACACAACATTTTTTGTTTTGTTGTCTGGCTCGTAAACAAATAATGCTGATGGTGCTCCTACACTGGAACAGGCGATCATGCGAGAAGCATGGATTTTCAAGGTTATGCCGCAAACACGCAATGACTACTCTTGATATTTTTGAATTGTCATTGCAAATGCAAGCCTATCCGGAAACTGCAACGTTTAAAATTGAGTATCAAAACGTCTTCTCCATTGTACTTCCCTTTAAGTATTGTTTCTTCGATCATCTTGTTCATCAGGTTTTACACTGGAAGTCGAGTGTCATAACAAAGATGTGGTTGGCTTAATTATTTGCGTCGCGCATCGGACGATGCGATGGAAATATTGTGCAAATAAATCAGCTGTCAAAAGTTGATGCTCACAACGCCATCTACTGGGATTTGAAATCATTTTCATTTTTAATGTGGGCGCTTTCAGTCATATCTGACATATTTACGAGTTGGTCAGTGTCACTTACCTAATCATCTCCACTTTATGAAGGTCTGTACGTCATTTCCGGCAGACTTGTTAAACTTAAGTTTAAAAATTGCTATCCTCACTTCACTTAAATACGTCCGTCGGGTGGTTTATAGTTTTCGATGTCGTCGCCAATATTAAATGGTTCGTTCGCTTGACAGCGTGATTGTTCGTCATCGCCGTTTAACATTCTGCAGATGTGGTTATTCCATATTATCAGCACTTCATGACAGTGTTATATTATTGGGCTCAGTGGCGCGATGGTTAGTGCGATGAACTGTCGCGCAGAACGTCTGGGTTCGATTTCCAGCCGTAGCAACACCTAAATGATTTTTCACTGGCCCTCCTCTCGTGATGATCTGACAAATCGTCCGAGTAGTATCAATTGTCAAGAATAGCTTATCTCAACTTAGCCGTTCGGAGTCGGCATAAAACAACACGCACACATGAATGGTTGTGAGAAAGCGAGCCTGTTGCCCCAAAAATTGGTATTTATTTGTTTTTTTTGTTATACTATTGGATGTTTACCAGGCTTTCGCCAAAGGTGGAGCAATTTGATATAGATAAGACTCTTGTTGCAAAACGTTTTTCTATGACCGATGACAGAAATGCGATTACTTCTCTATTTAAAGTAAATTATATTCTCACTTTATTTTGACGGCCATAAGACACTATTCTTACGTAAGACACTACTATCGCTAAGACTGACAGGACATTACATCGAAAGACTGTTACTGAAGAACATATCTCACTTATAGCGGAGCCAGATTCAGATTATATCGCACATCTTTCAATTGATTCGTCAAAAGCAGTTACTATCGAAAAAAGTATCGTTGACTTTCTGGAAAAATCATTTGAATTTCGTATGTCTTTGGTAGCAATTGGGTGTTATGGCATTGCTGTAAATACAGGACATAAGATGGGCGTCATTGTATTGTTAGCAAAACATTTCGGCCGTCCTTTACAATAATTTGTGTGCTTAGTACATGCAAAAGAGCTAAAACTTCGTCATCTCTTTACAAGTCTCGATGGAACCAAAACCGGCCCCAATAGTTTTTCCGGAAGCATTGGGAAAATGCTTGAACTTCATAGTGGTGAATTTTGAAGCAGTATATGCAGAACTTCCGGATGTGGATGCTGACGCTTTAAGCACAGATCAAAAATATTTGTATCAAATGTGCTCAGCTATTTCTGGAGGTTTAATTTTGCCCGCTCTAGCTAGCAAGGATCCAGGAAAGCTGGCACATTCGCGATGGTTAACTTGTGCAAAAATGATTCTTCTGTTATATGTTGGCATAGAAAATCCTTCAGAAACCTCAAAGAACTTGTCATATTCATTGTAAAACCCTACGCACCAACCTGGTTTGATATAAAAACCAAGCCATCATATAAAATTTTCAACATGCTACACATAATCATTATACTTGCGGGATGACCTTAAGAACAGCTTTATAAGAACTATCGAAAGAAATTCATTCTTCGCACACCTAGAAAGACCAACCACCTAAAATTCAAATAGATGCATCGAATAACAACGACTCAATAGACTGGACGCTAGAAACAGTAACCGAACCACCGATGACAGTAAAATACAGCGATACAGAAATATCGAACATCATTTTTTCAAAGGACAATTTAATGTTTTTTGCAGGAGTTCCCTTGCCACACTCAAGCAGTAGAACGATGCGCTAAGCTTGTCAACGAGGCTTCATTATCTGTTTGTGGACAAGACACAACAGATGGCTACATTGGAGCAAAGATCAAATCCAGGCAAAAATTATCTTTTTTTTAAAACAAAATCGCAATTTTTCAACCGAACCGAAGTACCAACAACTTCTAATGGAAACAATTAAACTTACATAATATATTTAATAAAAACAAAAAAATACTTTAATGCATTTTATTATACTTAAAAGTTCTAGTCTGATGCGCTGAAGATATTGACGCAGAAGACTGAAATTTGGAATTTATACATTTAAGACCATCGGTCAACAATTTATAACGCAGGAAAAAAATTTATTGAAAAAAAAAATCGCTCCATCCTAATGTACATTACCGGGCTTATTTATTAGATCGTCATAAAACATGTTTCAGAGGTTGTTTAGCTTAACGTCCTTAAGCATTATAGATTAAATCCATAATAAGAATCGATTTCTTATTGCTACATAAGTTAACAATATTTGTGCCAAGAATGTAATAAAATTTACAAATTTTAAAGTCAAAAAGAAATTGTGTGCTTTAACAATTGTGATTTTTCTTTGTAACACTGATGGCAAGTGTTTTATCCAGTGTATACAACCATTTAAGTCACATGAATTCTAAAGTGCTTTATATCGAACCAGTCCTCCATCACTGAAAATTATATTATCCGCAAAACCATGATTTCAATTACGTACCAAAACTAATACTCCATACAGAATAGGGTATATAAAATTTCTTAGACGGTTCTAAAAATTTATAAATTTTGTCAAATTTAATAAAACCTTTATAAAGGGCGACCACTGTTGTTTTTTTTCTTGATTATGTTTCTACAAGCTATAGTAAACACAAAACGCACCATCCTTTGGGATTGGCCACCGAATGCGGCCGGGTACGTGCGAATCGAAATCATTTTTAGTCATTTTTATTAAAGGAAATCGGATAGTTTCAAATATAAAAGGTTTGCTACATACATATTTAACTTTATAACAAAACATGTGTCAAAAATATAGGTACACATATCAGGGAACAGGAAAAATTCATAAAAATGTCATTTCATAATTCCAACTTTTGTACTCAAATACTGTCACTTCATCGATTTAGAGGAGTTAGCATGAGAGGGTAACTGAAGTTCAGTGATGTGCATTATCCACAAATTTCCCTAATCCACTTCTTCAATTTATCATCACGAGCTTGGCGGTTTAAAAAACCTCAGACGAGCACATCGGTGTATGTATATAATATGTAGATACTTAACGCTTGGAGTTATAATATCATTTCAAGTATGCACCATATATTATCCCCTGCATAGGAAGAGAGTTCCTGGTTATTTACTGTTATTTTTATCATGAAAGCAAGGATATTTACCTTGTCGGCTGCTCCTCTTGTGATTCGAGCGTAACAGTATCAGACATTATTAATATTAAAAATAATAATGACAACAGCCGACATCGACATGTATTATCCTTGAGGGTGTAAAAGGTTTGGGGTTTCGGTGTACTTGGCGGTTATGCTTTGTTGCTTGATTATCATGAAATGACTAAAAGTAAAATTTATATATTGTATGCTTGAATTATGTACCCATGTATATAGATAAATGATTTAATTCACGCATATTAAACGTTAAGTCTATACAGTGTGTAAAATAAGCATTTTCAAGGGTATGTGGGCATGGCAGCTTTTATTTGTAATAATTAACAACTAATTTGTGGAAATTTCAGGTATAATTGGTATTTATCCTCTGTGCTTAGCTAAATAAATGGGATGAGGGATTACGGAGCCTTTTTTATAAAAGGTTTTTCCCTTTGGATCATTGTTTTTGTAATGTTCAAAAAGGCTGTAGCACACGAATCACATTAATCTGGTAATAACAACAGCAACATACTTAGTAGCCCTTTATTATCACTTTAATGTTATTATCTACCTAATACTTTAACACTACTACATCAGATGACCTCTTGCAATGATCAATCTAATAGAATAAAACATTCGATGTAATGATTTTCATGGGATGTTTACAATCAGTATCTGTATAATAACGGAATCAAGCTGCATAAAAAATGGTCTTTATTCCCTACCCCATAGGGATATATTAGTCTTTTCTTTCGATATGCAGTTATATGTATATGTTTTTATTATTGGTAGAGTTTTACTAAAGCTGTTCACTACAAACTAACCAGGTAAATAACTTATGTCGACATTTCCAACAAAAGTTTGTCACACCCGCATATCAATATTTTGTCACGCCCACTTTTTGTGGTCGTTTTCAGTAAAAATAAATGGGTTTCGTTAAAATTTGATGAAAATAATTCGATTATATTGAAGAAAATTTCGTCTACAGATCATTTTAGCACAAGCCCACTTTTTTCACGATTTTTAAAACATATATCATAGCTTATAGCTATATATTTAGTGCTTAGTGCTAGAGCTGGGGATCAAATTGGTCTTTGGAAAACATTGAAACGTTTCGTGCTAGGCCAAGAAAAAAGTGCAATAAAAGAAATTGTAGTAAACGGTGACTCCATACAAAACAAAAATAAAATAGCTAATTATTTGAATAACTTCTTTATAAATAGTATTAAGGACATAAACAAATCAATACCATCTGTGATATATAATAGTCTAATAGAACCGGTTACGTGCAATTTTAAATTCCGTTTAATTGACAACAAGGCTGAACTGTGCAATATTTTAAAAAAGATGAACAATAAAAAAGATATAAACGGGGTTAATAGTGCAATATTTTTAAATAACTTAGATGTGTTTGGTGATCAGTTATTAAATCTGTTAAATAGATCACTGTCCGAAGGAGAATTCCCTCTCTGTTTAAAACAATCTGTGATAATACCAGTGCAAAAAGTTGCAAATGCCAAAACACCTGATAAGCTACGTCCAATAAACATTCTACCAACTATTGAAAAAGTGGTATCTGAACAATTTGTTGATTACCTTGAAACAAATAATATATTGTGTGAACAACAATCTGGCTTTAGATCTGGTAGATCCTGTGAAACTGCGCTCATGTGGATGATACACGAGTGGAAAAATATAATTGACAAAAGAGAGAAAATTTGTGCAGTGTTTCTCGATTTTCAGAGAGCATTTGAGACAGTTGATCATGACATTCTATTAGACAACTTAAAAAGTTATGGTGTAAAAGACAATGAGCTTAAATGGTTTACGACATATCTTTCAAATAGACAACAATTTACGAAAATTGACAATGAAATATCAAGTGCGAAGTTTGTGGAGATAGGTGTTCCTCAGGGCTCAATCCTTGGAGTTGTGCTGTTCCTGTTATATGTAAATGATATGTCTAGCGTCCTAAAATTTTGTAAGGTAATGCTTTTTGCAGATGATACACTTGTTTATGTCTGTGGTAATAATGTTCATGAAATAAAAAAAAAACTTGAAGAAGACCTTCGTAATTTAAATGTATGGTTAAATAGTAAAAAGCTATAATTAAATGTCAATAAATCTAAATGTATGTTCCTAAATAGTAATGAAGATATCGAAATTAAAATTGACAATGAGAAACTAGAAATAGTTAAACAAATAAAATATCTTGGTGCAATAATAGATCATAAGTTAGATTTTAAATGTCATGCCGATTTCATTTGTTCGAAAATAAGTAAAAAGATTAATTTTTTGTTTAGAATAAGAAAAAAACTCAATAGAAAATGTGCAATAACAGTATATAATACAATTATTCTACCACACTTTGATTACTGCGCGTCCATTCTATTTATGTTTAGTGACACTGACAAAAGGAGATTACAAAAATTACAAAATCGTGCAATGAGAGCAATCTTAAAAGTTAATGTTTATACGCCAATAAATAACATGTTAAATTCATTAAATTTTTTAAGTGTGAAACAAAGATTAGTCGTAAGAAATTTGATATTTGTATATAAAATTAAAAACGATATGTTACCAGAATACCTAAAAAGAAACCTGAACTACGTCTCGGACAGACACAGCTACATACTGAGGAACAGAAGAAATTTTGATATACCAAGAGTCAATCTGTTAAGAACTAACAACCAAATATTCTACAAGGGACTTCATATATTTAATCAGCTACCACTATTTATAAGAGATCAAACAAATATAAAAATATTTAAAAAAGACTTAAACATATATGTAAGACAAAATCACATGTATTTAAATTAGTATTCTAAGAGATGTTAAAAAGTTTTTCAAAAACTAATAAATATATAAAATAAAAAAAAAAAAATATATATATAGGTCATAAAGGTATATTGGTCAGTCCAAATTGTCTAGCTAGGATAACGAAATTCGGTATATTAACTATTTGTTTATAAATTCAGTACAGGAATAAATATTTTTATAATCTGCCCATGCTCACTTTTAAAAAGAAAAACAAAGTCGATTTTGTTAAACCGAAAACGAATTTTGAAAAAATGTCTAATTAAGATATTCTATATTTGCTATAAAGTCTTATATGGGCCCATTATTATGGGAGGTTTAATTTAAGGATGGAATGAGATAGTGTTAATTATAGTGATAATGTATTAAAACAGCGGATTGTGGTCTTCTCAAATGTTAATAACTTTTTCTTACAAAGAGAAAGATATTGTTTGCGTGAACATTTTCGATCTCGAGATTTTGATTGAATCTAGAAAACGTCTTTAAAGATTCTGATTAAAAGATTTTGATATTTTTTTTCGGTAAAATCTATATAACGGATTTTCGGATTAGGTCATATAAGGAAATTTGTCAATTTCTAACAACTTCGGAAAGCATTACCTAAGTTCCTCTACATTTTAAATGCTGCAATTAGATTAGAATACATACCAAGATAGTGGAAAGTCGCGGATGTGATTATGGTTCTAAAATCAGGAAAATCGCCATATGAAATAAAATCTTACAGGCCTATATCACTTCTACATATAATTTCAAACTTTTTTGAAAGGATATTATTCGGTCTTTTACCTGACAATGAATTTGGGTTTAAAAGTAAACATCAATTACATTGAATTACTGATGTAATTGAGAAAGCTTTTGAAGAAACTCCATATTTCATGACGTGTCGCAAGCTTTCAACAATGTGTGGCATAAAGGCCTTAAATACAAACTAAGACAAGTTCTGCCTGAACATATTAATTACATAAAAATAAAATCCCTATGGGTTTTGATTCAAAAACCGATTAATTAATTATCAGAAAATAAATAATTACTCAAAATTCAAAATACCTACAACCATTGCGAAACTTTTTTTACATCCCTATACTATATTCAATAACCTATGTTAATACAAAACATTACTTGTGCTTTTAAATATATTTCAGTTGAGCCGTTAAGTTGGTTCAGTAATGATATTCGTATTTCATTACTGAACCAACTTAACGGCTCAACTGAAATATATTAATAATAAGATGTAATCATTCTGTCAACATGTCAATTACTCAAACCAATTATATTCGCAAAAAGGAATAACAAATAAAAACATATGAAGGCTACAATCCGTTGAATACCCTATCCAATCCCATCCTTAAAATTTATATCCCCAAAATGTGGGCTTTATGGGCGATGAAATATAGAAAATGACATTGTAACAACATATTGTTGAGAAAGTTTATCAAAACCTTTTGTGGTTCGACAAAAAAAAAAACAACGCCTTGGAATAAATGGTTTTTGTAAGAAAACGCCCCTAAAAAGTGGGCGTGGGTGAAAATTATTTATGGACAAAATGTTCATTATCATTACGGAAGTATTTGCATCCAATGTTTTTTCGAACTTTTTAAAAGTTGGCCAAAAAGCTTTTTTTACTAAAAATGCCCCCAAAAAGTGGGCGTGGCAAAAAAAACTTTATACGAACAAAAAATAGATATTCAGATTGTCTAAATATTTTGTTTGGAAAGTTTTTTTTAAAATTCTTAACCGTTTAATCAAAAAGAAGGTTTTTTTCTAAATGGGCTTGGCAGTGGGCGTATATTTGAATTTTGTTTACACTTGTTCTGTAACAAGAATCCTATATACCAAATTTTTTTATCCTAGCTCAAAATTTAAGGCCTAAAAATCGGTGACATACAGATAGACGGAGGGACGGACGTACAGACAGACAATGCTTAATCGACTCAGCTAGCGATTCTGAGTCGATTCATATATTTTGACGTATATCTAGCTAAATTATTTGTCAATGTTACAAACTATGTATCAAAACTAATATACCCCTATGGGATAGGGTATAAACAATATTCTCCATGTCTACAATGGGATTATTATAGGGCGTTTCATATTTCCGAGTCATGAATTGGTTTCGTTATCACACGCAAGTGCATGAATTAATATGAAAAGAGAAAAATGTCATTCATTCCATAATAAATTAATTATTTTATGAGCGGATGACATATTTTCATACTCTCCATTCGAATGTGTGGAATGAGGATGCTAGTTGATTGCTTTCGAATATTATTAAGATTGCAAAGAATGGAAAGCAGGAATTTATATTTCTTGGTCATTTGTAAGTACCAATATATCTCTCATAAATAACGTTAGGAATGAGGAAAATATTACAGAGCCTTCGCGCTTGGTTAATTAAATATAAGGGTCAATTTGAAATAGAAAATAATAGTTTTGTTTTGAAATGTTCTTGTCAATTTTTGATTAAATGTGAAGCCTTCGCTTAGCTAAATGTTGGAGAATTGAAGTAAGGGATGGACCGTCTATAGGTCGGATTGCTCGTTTTTAGAAAGAGTTCAGTAAGTTCAGTTATGTTGCATGGCAGAACTGAAAATTTGAGAACTGTATTCAAGACCTTGTCGGACATAGGCTTTATAGGGAAGATGAAGCTAGTTTAGTTTAATAAAGCTCTTTGCTCTAAAAATGTAACATATTTTAGATGCTGCTGTTTTAAAAATAAAGGTAACATATTGTAACCATGGCGTTGTACAATCAACAAGGAATTAATGTGGAAGTTATCCAATTGCTTCAATTTTTATGGTTTTGAAAGCTCCCTCTATATTAGGAAACGTACTAACGTGCTAACGTATACTCTTTGTTATCTAGTGATTGGTTATAAAGGGTTTTTAAATAGGGACGCTACAAAAGTAGAGCGAGAGATGATGAGAGATGAGAGGGACAGCAACGACGCAATATTTCTTGCCGCTCTTTTGACATTTCTCTTCAGTAAGGTTTGTCATTTCATGATGGAAAGATATACGAGCCAACAACGAGTCGAAATTATTAAAATTTACTACCGAAATTCGGAGTCAGTGGCCTCAACGTTAAGAACGCTACGTCCAATTTATGGTGGTCATAATCGTCCTAGCAGATCAACAATTGAGTGTCTAGTGGAAAAATTTGAATCCACAGGCACAGTACAAAATGTTCCCGTGCCAGTGAGACAAAGAAGTGTCCGTAGTGTCGAGAATATTGCTGCCGCTTAGGCTTCAGTTGAAGAAAGCCCAAAATGTGTCTCTCACACGTCGTTCTCAAGCGTTGGGCATCTCTGTGACGTCGTTGTGACGAATTTTGCGAAAAGATCTTGGCCTACATCCCTACAAGATTAAATTGACGCAAGAACTAAAGCCGCTTGACCATCAGAATCGTCGTATGTTCGTGAATTGGGCTGAGCAACAACTTGAAAATGATTCGGATTTTCATCGAAAAATCATCTTCAGCGATGATGGTCATTTCTGGCTGAATGGCTTCGTCAATAAACAAAATATGCGGTATTGGTCAGGCAGCAATCCACACGTACTCCATGAGTCATCATTGCATCCCGAAAAAATTACGGTTTGGTGTGGTTTATGTGGTCATTGGGCCGTACTTCTTCCGTGATGATCAAGACCGGCACGTTACTGTGAATGGGTGTCCATGTTCAACTCGTAAAGTTATTGTTTCCATAGCCCGTTAATGCCAACAGGAAAAGAGAATTACCCAAGAGTTGTTCGAAACGACGAAGGATTTCTTTACCCGCTTTTGATATGCTTTTAATACGTGGATGCGGGACAGAGATTTTTAGAGCTTGTTTCAACATTTATTTATCACCCCGAATTAATAGCTGATTGCAAGAATAATTCTTTTTATGATTTCTGTAGAGATGTTGGCACTTAGTCCAAAGATAAAGCTGTCAATGGAGACACTATGTGTAATTTGTGGAAGTTGTGTGTCCAATCATATTGATAGCATAAGCTTGATCTAAACCTATTTTACTGATAACCCCATATTAACTACCTCCTTCTCTATATTATTAAAAGGGGGTAACTTTTCTGTGAGACCGAGGATGATGTTAAAAAATACACATGACTTTGAATAAACGTGTCTAAATCTTTTTTTGTATCGAATGTTTCGAAAGGTCGTATCCGACCCTAATAGAGTATTGGAAGAGTTTGGACGGTAAACTATAACTATACTTCTTGGTTTTTTTTAGGATCTGCCGAAGTGTGAAGATTTGATTAGCTGTTGAATTTCCTGACTTAAAACAAAACTGATAAGGGCCGATCAAGTTGTTGGTAAACGGTTCGACTCCTTTACATATTACGGCAGATAGAATCTCATAGGCGATGTAAGAAAAACGTATACCTCTGTTGTTGGCACAGTTCAGAGGCATACATTCGTCCTACTATTGAGTCGGCGTAAATCATCTCCACCGGCTTTATATACCTCGTCAGGAAGGCCGTTATTTCCGGCAGCATTGTTAAATTTAAATAATATATTGCTATCCTCACTTCATTTAGTTGATTGTTGGTTGGTACCATAGGGGGATTTTAGTTTTGACATTAAGTTTGTACAATAGAAAATAATTTCGATAGATATACCCCAAAGTATATGGATCGATTCAGAATCAATTGCTTTGTATGTCAGTCCGTCCGTCCGTAGTCTGTTCAGCCTAAACGGCTTGACCGATTTTCTGCAATCTTCGTATTTTGGGGTTTTTTGGTCACAATTCTATGACATTTTCTTTTTACTTTTAGCCATTATATTAACGGTACCTGTCATATAAAAAATATACATAACCTCAATTTTCTCAAAAATGGCTCTAACCCAGTTTTTGCTAGTAAATCCATATACGTATTTTTACATTTAGGTCATATAAAGAAAATCGTCAATATCTCGCAAACTGTTTTGTCAAATTGAATAAAATTTAATCAATATACTAATTAGTTTTGGTCCAATTATTCCATAACAGAATTTTCAGTTTTGACCAATAACAGATATTTAAATAGACACCGACTTCTCCAAATTCCGGATTAAACGTTCGTATTATTTATTTCATTTTTAGCAAGTTATGAAAATCATCAAATCCCTAATGTTTGGGATTTGATTTAACGTCCAACTCGCTGTGAAAGAGAAAGTTGCGACCCAGTCGTGCACCACCACTCGTTTGTTTTTGGTCTAAGGATTTTGATTAAACTTAACATTTACTATTAGTTCCAACAAAACTGCGTACCAGAATATTTCGAGAAATTCATTATATTGTGGATTTGTGGATTTAAGCCATATAAGGAAAATTGTCAATTTCTCGTAAACTATTTGCTCAAATTGAATAAAATTTATGTAATATATGTACTACTATTACCTTTTTCAAGAATTCCACATAATTAGTTTTGGTCCAACTATGCCTTAACGAAATTTTCAGTTTTGGCCAATAACGGAATATCGTTTTTATTGATATATACACCTATTCCTTCGAATTCCGGAATAAACGTTCTTGATATAATGCATAACTCACTGTGAAAGAGAAAGTTGTGTATGACCCAGTCGTGCACCCACCACTCGTTTTTCCATATTCTCAGCATATCAGTTGCTGCCAATGATATGGCGTGATGGCAATGCCGCAATTGGTCTTCAATATTATATGGTAATGAAATGATATGTATCGATAGAGTATGGGATACGGGCTCTGCAAAGGTCTGCCTTTCCTTTCCTTTTTTTACATTGTTGTGGCTTAGTAACTTATTAATGTCTGCTTTGTAGCAGCATAGGGTAGCAGAGAAGGCCAGTTCCAATTTATTGCATACCGCTACGAAACGTGGCCATCGTAGGGGTGTTGAGCGATGAAGTTGGCATTTCGGTTCATCCACCACCATCTTTGTTCATGGGGCCTGATTTACCCTTGAGATTGCTAAATGACCTGTTGTCTGAATATGTCGAAGAAGCTCATCTAGGTTCGCCTGATGATACTTTGCCGGATATTACGTGCCAAGCATTCTGCCAAGGCTGCTGTTACCAACACTCGCACAAGTCATATACGGTTGAATGAGACCAGTATTTGACGGCTACCACTTGGAGGTAAAATAACTCAAAGTTACAACAACTGGGCTTCGCCAAGTTAAAAGGCAATCAGAATTTGCCCTCCTTCTACAACATCCAACCATAAATGAGAGAAAGTCTTAATATATAATATTGTGAGTACGATACTTTGTCTACTTCGGCTCCGCTATTAAATCTGACAACAACAGCTCGTTATAAATTAAACGAAGAATCATTCATGCCAACATCTGTTTCTTCGGGCTAAGAAGGAAAGTAAAGTAAAAGAAAAGTAGTAAATCCCCCAATCGAACTTGTAAGGAGATCGTATACATGACCCTGATCAACCCAGTCCTGCTCTACGGCGCTGAAGCATGGACCGTATCAATATCCCTGCTCGTTTTGAGAATTCTTCGAAATATATTCGTGTCCGTTTCTGTTGACGGGCTATGGAGAAGATGATTCAACCAAGAATCAAATTAAAAACAATAAATTTGATTCCTTACCATGTCTGTTGGAATAGAACTTATAATAAGTTTGGACCTTAATCCGTGCACCATATTTTGTTAGGTTAATTTTTTTAAATTCCAAACTTTTAACTTTAATATCCAAAATAATTTTCACCTCGGAAAGTTTGTATCTATTTTCCACCATCATTATCATCGTCAACCATCCGAACCCCTATGGTACTGAATACGAAGTTTTTCTTATGCCGGAGTTTCCCTTAATGTACTTTACAGGGTAATGGTTATGGTTCAAAGAGTAGATTGTTGTTGACTTTTCCAACTATTTTGCGATTTGGACTCGGCTATATATAGAAGTGTATGAATACGGTTTTTATAATTTATAATTTAACCCTTTCAGTAGTGAAATAATCAGATTACATTGCAGGTGCCAGCAGCCAAACCTTTTATCGTAATGACAACTCGCTTACGTATATGACTCTCAACCTGTCCCCATAGCTCTAATGCGCCTATGTTGGTGACGGTTGACAAAGAGGAACTCTTGTAAGTCGGTATCTGTTTCAAGGCATCGGTAATGTTACTCGTTCCACGTTCTTTAGTGAATTTTTATACACTATCACCTAGGGGTCTATTAGTTTTGATACATAGTTTGTAACATAGAGAAATAATTTAGCATCATATACCTCAAAGTATATGGATCGACTCAGAATCGCTAGCTAAGTCGAATTAGCCATGTCTGTCTGTCCGTCTATCCGCCCGTCTGTCCGTACGTCACCAGGTTTTGGGCCTTAAATTTTGAGCTAGAAGGATGAAATTTGGTATACGTGCTCTTTGTTGCTCCCAGCAGAAGAAGTGTTAAAATTTTTGTAATCCGCCCACTGCCAAACGTAGTTTTAAGCCAAACCGTAAGGAATTTCAAAAAAGTGTCTGAGCAGCATATTTAGACAATCCTAATATCTATATTTCGTCCATACAAAATTTTTGCCACGCCCATTTTTGGGGCGTTTTTAGTAAAAAAAGGTTTTTGTCCAAATTTGAACACTTTCGAAAAAAATTTTCGCAATGGTAATATAAACATTTTGTCTATAGATCATTTTCACCTACGCCCACATTTTCGGGGCATACCATATCCCATAGGGGTATATTAGTTTTGATACTTAGTTTGTAACATAGAGAAATAATTTAGCTACATATACCTCAAAGTATATGGATAGACTCAGAATCGCTAGCTGAGTCGATTAAGCAATGTCTGTCTGTCCGTCCGTCCGTCCGTCTGTACGTCACCGATTTTTAGGCCTTAAATTTTGAGCTAGGATAATGAAATTTGTTATATAGGATCCTCGTCCCTGCCTACAGAACAAGTGTAAAATTTTTTGAAATCTGCCCACTGCCACGCCCCCTTTTAAGAAAAACTCAGTTTTTGGCCAAACCGTAAGGAATTTTAAAAAAGTTTCTGAACAACATGTTTAGACAATCTTAATATCTATATTTCGTCGATATAAAGTTTTTTGCCACGCCCCCTTTTTGGGGGCGTTTTCAATAAAAAACTGTTTTTGGTCAAATTTTAAATTTTTCGAAAAAAATTTTGGTGCAGAATCATTAACATTATTAATATAAAAATTTCGTATACATACAATTTTAACCCACGCCCACTTTTTGGGGGCGTTTTTATATAAAAACCATTTTTATACACTACCCCATAACATAATGCAGGAGAAAACCTTGTCTTTTGTAGAACCGTAAAAGTGTTTTGTAAGCAGTCTGAAGAATTTGTTGTCACTATATCATTTTTTCTATTTTATCCACATCGTGTTTTTAGCCATGCCCATTTTTTTGGGATTTTAGTGTTATAGATAGGATGGGATAGGGTATTCAACAATCCGCATAGCGGATTGTAGCCTTCTCATATGTTTTTTTAATTCTAACCAATGTCACTTTTCATATTAGTTTCTGATTCGCTTATTTTATTTACTTCTGCCAAATCATACCATCGAAAGCTTTCTTCAATGGAAAGTATATTTTTTGACTGGATTTAAAGTGATTATTCTTTATAAGCAAGTAGATTATTAGTTAGAAACTAAAATATTAAATATTACTGTACTGACAGATTTAATAGAAGCCTTTGTATTTTCACAAAACCTGTCTATAGATAGTTTTTTTTAAATTATAGTTTATATATCAAAAATGTTGTACATACGGCTGCTCTCCAAATTAGGGGTTACATTAATAACTTTCTTAAAACCTGGGTCATACGTACTTGATCCACTTTCAATAGATTATTTACTGTCAATTGGTAAAGTAATTGTATTTTTGTTTTTAGAATTTTTATCACTTCAAATACCTCTGCAGGTAAGACAAAAGCAATATGGAAGAACGCTAGTTTTTCAGAAATGAGAAAAAAATATGAGAAGGCTTCAATCCGCTGTGCGAAAGTGAGTATGACTAAAAACTTTATGGAGATGAAATACAGAAAATGAGATTGTCTTTCCACAACATCTTGTGTCTTACTGAACGAAACTGGTGAAGTACGGGAGGGCAGATTTGGCTTATGGACTTAGCTAGCGATTAAGAGTCAATACATATTATATAGGCCCTACAAGACCATGTCTTGTATTATAATATTTGAACGCCTTAAATAATTTATAAGTGCATCGGGAGCACAGTACTTCATAAAACAAAGTATTACATCGTACCCTGATGATATTCAAACCTTTTGTAGAAATCAACTAGTAACAAGAATAAGTAATTTATAAAGTCATGTAAGGCTCGGTTTTTTCAGTGCTGAGTTAACTCTGAGTTAACCTAGAGTTTATTAACACTGGAATAAATTTAATCCAGAGTTAGGTTAGGATATGTTGGTGGGTTGATGAGGCAGACGGTGTGTGTCTTCCCTCATCGCACTCAGGTCAATATAGACCCATTGTGATGCCCGTTGGGGGTCCACTTGTGTGGTTGGTTCATTCATTGTCCCGTTACTGTCCATTGTTGTTAGCCTCTTTCCAGCCATCCAGATGTTGATGCAAACCTGAAAAGATTAGGGAGAGGGATTTCGGATAGATCCGTGAGGTCATGGAAAAAGTATTTTCGTAAGGTTCTCATTCTTAATTGGCTGAGGCCTGGGCAGTGGCAAAGTGGAGGGTGTCCTCGTGTATTTCTTCATCACCGCAGCCTCTACAGAGGTCATCATCTATGAGATGCATTTTCAGTTTGTGGCTTTTTAGTAAGTACTTCATAAAGAATCCCAACTAAGGTAGAGACAGATTTCCTCTTTCTACGAATTAGTTTATGGGTTCTGGCTTTGTCATACTCAGGCCACATCCTTTTGGAAGTTTCACAGGTGGGAAGGGAGTTCCTCCTGTTTTTGGCAGTGATCAGTGTTTTCTGTCCCACCCGAGATTTGAGGTCACATAGTGGTGGTTTGACAGACTGGTCTGCTTGGTCAATGCTGGAGGCAGATCTTTTTCTTGCCAGTTCGTCAGCAATTTCATTGCCCTGTATGCCTCTATGGATATCGATGGATATGGTTTCGGGGCCCAATTCGTTCTTCTCCCACTCCTCTCTGCTTGGGAGGATGCAGGAGAACGGTCTTTGAAAGTCATGGTGAGGCAGCATGTAGTCAGAGGATACAGTGGAGCCCAGATATCTGTGTAGAATTTGGGCATGTCTTCCTGAGTTCGATTTCCAGCAGTTGAGCTGGATGGTTCTTAGAGCACTTTTGGCTGCAGATTCTTGCATGTAAAGGTCTAGCGGTAGCAGGTTAAGGATGGTTTCCAGTCCAGCTGTTGGTGTGGTTCTCATTGCGCCAGTAGCGCCCACACATGCTATCCTTTGTACCTTTGTCATATTTTTCAGATGGGTGACTTTATTTGTGGATTGCCACCAGACAAGCCCCCCATATGTTAATATAGGTCTCACAATGGCCGTGTACATCCATAGGATGATCTTGGGGTTCGGACCCCCAGTTTTTTCCGAATATTCGGTTACACGTATAGAAAGCGACTGTGGCCTTTTTAATGCGCTCGCGCACATTTAGGTTCCAGTTGAGTTTTCTATCAAGAATGACACCCAGATACTTTGCACTATCGGCTAGTTTGAGGGTAGTCCCATCGATAGCCGGTAGGTCGAATATTGGTATCTTCCTCTTGTTCGTAAAGAGAACGAGTTCCGTTTTCTGGGGGTTGATGCCAAGCCCACATTGTTTTGTCCACTCGTTGAGAGTTTTCAATGCCCGCTCGAGTAGTTCACTAATAGTGGGTAGGAATTTCCCTTTAACTAGTATATCTACATCGTGTGCGTAGGCTATGACTTTTACCCCATTTCGCTGTAGCTTTATGAATATCTCATTGATGACTATGTTCCACAACAGAGGTGAGATAACGCCTCCTTGTCTTGATGCTATTACTTTGAGATGGGTGTCTCCCAGATTTGCATTTATATTTCTGTGGTTGAGCATACTTCCAATAATATGTATTAGAGGTTGGTCCACGTTGTTCTTCGCGAGGTTTCCAGAGTTAACTCGCGAAGCAGTTTTTCAGTGCAGGATTTGTGGAGATTTGATTTGGTAGCACTCATGTTTTATCGATTTCGCTGTCAAAAAGTTATCGAATCTGCAACAGCTCAGTTATCAGCTGTTTGGTTTCTTTTTTCGCGAGCAAATGAAAATGCTTTTGTCGCAATCTTACAAGTTTTCTTCTTAAAACAGTCAATTTCAATTTTGAAAACAGTTTCGAGTCGCTGAGATCTGAATCTGAATATATCGTATACGTACTTTGTTTACAAAAATTTAATAAAATGTCCACATAAATGGAATTGAAAATAATTGTTTGCTTGGTATTTATATCATCTTTCAAAAACATCTGGTTATTTAATCCCAGAGTTAACTCACCAAACTTACTGGGTTAACTCGAAGTTATACCTCTGGCTTTAAATTGACTGAAAAATAGTTTCTCGAGTTAACTTGAGTTTAATCCCGAAACTAAGATGATCTCGCATTGAAAAACCGAGCCTAAGAGAAATTAAAATATTTTCTGTTTTTGAACACTTTAACAATGCATCTACCATTTATACAATAGGAGGTTAAGAAACTTAAGAACATTTGAACAAAAACTTGTTAACATACTAGAGTTTAATAAAATATGCATTAGAGTTGATGGTTAGAATATCGGCTTTTTTTGTGTATTTCTCTGATTAATTTGACTCTAGTTTCGGAAAAAGTTTGATTAAGAATAGGTCCCAGTGCCGTACTACATGAAGCGTTCCGTTCATCTGCACTAAGACGATGTTGTTTTATACTACAATAATAACTTTAATATTGTAATTCAATTATTTTTTTATAAATATTTACCTTTTCTATGTTCTTGCACAGTGCGTGCGTTAAAGAAATGAAAGATCGATCTACATTGAAGTTTTTAAATATGATTTTCCTCCAAATTATACTATCCAGAGGAAGCCATTTGGGACCTATTCTATAAACGACGTTGTTTTTAAAAGAGCAAATTATTGATATATTCTTAATGCTAAAAAGTGCTCCCTGTTAATATTTGTTTTTATTTGACCCCAAAATTTAATAAATACATTAAATATTTATACATTTAATAAATACATTTACGTCATCTTCAATAAATCTAATTAAATGCTAGGATTTATAAGAAGATGGTGAGAGAGGTTTAATTATCGTAATACCAATCATTCATTAGAAAGACTATCAATCGGACTATCAGTCATATATAGGATCTCCTAAGTAGTTCACGTGGAGGCTTTATTATTAAATTAGTTTCTTGTCTCGAAAAAAACAGCGGTTGACAAGAGTAATTCTTTGTTTAATCAATCATCAATAACCAATTTTTTTTTTGGGCAGAAACAAATGGGCTTGCTCTTAATCCCACAAAATCCAAATGCCTTATAATTGCTAGGACTAAAGGAGATACGTCGTGCTTATACTTATAATTCTGCAAGAAATCTAGGAGTAACATATGCAAAAAATCTTACATGGTACTGTCAAATACGACTTCCTCTTGGTAAGATGTTCGTGGTCATAAGGATGATCCGTGTATCCCAGCATACAACTCCTGTACCAACAAAAAATTAATAGCTAAAACTCTACTCGTTCCAAGTATGCTCTTTAATTGTGAGATTTTTGGTAACTGCAAATCCGAGCTCAAGTGTAACTTAGCGTTGCTTACAACAGCATCGCACGATACATTTTTGGACGTAGAATATATGACCACATATCCGCTTTCTCTAAGTCAATATACGGCATAACTCTGGATAACCTCACAGAATTTAGGACTCTGCTGCATAATGTTAAAGAAACCCGTCAACCACTTTATTTACTTAACCTCGTCAATTTCTCACGTTCCTTAGGAACCATGAAAAGTATTCCGACACGCTCTACTTTAGTTTCCAAGCGCCAATTTTTAATTCACGTTATTGAACTATGGGATTCCATACCTCTTACTGTTCGATTAATGAGTCGCACAATCCAATTAAGGAAATTGCTCTGGCAACAATGTCACTTCAATGAAATTTTTGTACCCTATCCCATATACCCCTATAGTTTTGACATAATAAAATAATTTCGATAGATATACCTTAAAGTATATGGATCAAGTCAGAATCACTAGCTGATTCGATCTAGCCATGTCTGTCTGTCCGACCATCTTTACAAATCCTCTTTGTCCGACGAAGCAGAACAAGTATAATAATTTTTATAATCCGACTACTGCCACGCCAATTTTTCAATAAAACGTTGTTTTTGACCAAACAGTTAAGAATTTAACTCAAGAATCAAACTAAAGAAGGTTCATGACAGCGCATCGCCTTGCCTAAATCCTTGGTATCGAATGTGTCGGTAAGGCCTTTTTCGACTCTGATGGAGTGAGGGAGTATACCAAATCTAGGCATGGCTAGTACGTCTCTATAAATGCTGTAGTATGCGGCTTTGAACTCGATGAATACGTGTCGGGTTTCGATTTGGACCTCTTGGGTTTTTTTCCAGAATACGCCGAAGTGTGAAAATTTGATCGGCTGTGGACTTTTTTGGCTACAACCACACTGATAAGGGCCGATCAGGTTGTTGGTAAACGGTTTCAGGCGTTCACATATTAATGAAGATAGGGATCTTGTATAGGCGATGTTTAGGAGACTTATGTATCTGTAGTTGGAGCAGTTAAGAAGGTTTCCTTTTTTGTGGATCCGGCAAATGATGCTAAGCTTTCATTCTTCAGGCATAAAAAAAATTGTGTTTTTCAAGTTATAAAAAAATCGGTCCAGCCGTTTAGAAGGGACCATTACGAAGAGACCGACGTAATTCCAAAGAAATCACTTTTTGAGTACGTAATGTAAAAATCAATCAAAAACTCGAGTTCGGAAATTTTCGTGAAAAGTTTGAAAGTTAAAAATACATATATATAAATATATATAAAAAAATAATATTTGTTAACTAAGCCTTATGTTTTATAATATATTTCGATTAATACAAAAGTCCAAGCTATGTATAACATAAAATGTTCTTTTAGCAAAATTATGTTATCCATTGGCAAACGGCTTTTTGTCACGCTATGCAAACTATGTAAAAACTACATTGTAAATATTTGGGATAGGAAAATAAAAATAAACATATCAAATTTTATTATTTCTCTGTGTCACAAAATAAATATTAAAACTAATACTTTGGGTAGATAGAAATCATAGTCTGATGGCATTTCGAGAGAATATGTAATTCAACCATTACCTCAATCACAATATTTTTGACTTATCATAAAACTATACGTAATGGGAAAGTAAAAATAGGAATGACTTTCTTAAACATCCCTTGTATAAATCGTAATCCAGACAAATTTGCTTTTCTTCCACTTCATAAAAGCCACATTTCGTTCGGGATGATTTTCTTTCATTGTCCTGTCCCTTTGGTTAAGGAAATGAAGGAACAAAAAGTTGTTTCATCTTATAACCACTTGGGAAAAGAAATGTAACATCAAATCTTAGAACAAAGCAAAAAGGATTTTTCAATTTCAAATAGAACAATACTGAAAATAGTATTTAAAGAGCTACGAAAAGAGAAAGAACAACAAGAAGGACGCACATTTTTACAGAAATAGGAAAAAGAAAACCATTTTGCTTAAAATGGCTCACCAGTTGTTGGAAAGGAGAGCATAAATATGAAATAAAAATAAATGGAAGATAAGACGTTGGGGAATGCTCCTTATTTCTGTCGTTTGTTTCTTTCCATTCGTTCTTCTGGTATGTAAAATAAAAGTACCATTAAATAGGAAAATTACGAAGATTTAAAAGTAGTAGTAATATTATGTATATCCTTGCAATATGTTATATATCTATGCATCGATGGCGTGATTTTTAACTAACTGAATCTCCGCTGGGGTATATTAGTTTTGATACATAGTTTGTAACATAGAGAAATAATTAAGTTACATATACCTCAAAGTATATGGATCGAATTAGAATCGCTAGCTGAGTCGATTAAGCCATGTCTGTCCGTCCGTCCGTCTGTCTGTTCGTCACCGCTTTTTGGGTCTTAAAATTTGAGCTAGGATATTGAAATTTGAGCTAGGATCCTTGTCCGTGCCACCAGAACAAGAGTAAACATTTTTTAAATCCGCCCACTGCTACACCCCGTAAGGAATTTTGAAAAAGTTTCTGAACAACATATTTAGACAGTCTTATATTAATTTATATATTTCGTCCACATAAAGTTTTTTGCCACGCCCACTTTTTGGGGGCGTTTTCAGAAAAAAACCTTTTTCCGGTCAAATTTTAAATTTTTCGAAAAAAATGGCGATGCAGAATTATTGGTAATATTAATATGAACAGCGGACTGTTGCCTTGTCATATGTTTTTTTTTATAATTTGCACGCACTTAATGGGTTGTAAATACCCATTAAATGTTTTTACCTCTGCGCGGGCGATAGAAAAGGCGAAGAAAGCTAGTGATAGGAAAGATCCATGGGTGGTGTCCAAGTTGGTATACTTTTAGGCGAGCAACTTTCAAACTTCTTTAATTGTATTACTTTGAATTAAGGTTTCATGGATTTTGGCTTCCACTCAACAGGCGAACACATTATTTTATTTTTTGTTGGCTATTCGCTGGTAAAATAAAGTTTGCATTTGTAAATAAATATTCAAATAGGTATTTTTCTTACGATTGCCCACTATTGCAAATGTCCAGATATTTTTTCTATTTTTAGTTTGACTCGTTTAGATACATAGAGGCTTATGTTTTTCACTGCAAAAAGTGAGAATGGAGTATAAGTTTCATCTGAGTCTTTTGTTGGACCAACATTCGGACATTGTCGTTATTAGCTGCTTCTTATCTAGATAGAGGGGGAATATCACAGCTCAATAGCAGTCGAATAGCTAGCGAAAGCTCTAAACGTCCGCAGAGCAGACATTACTGCCACTTGGGAAAGCGGGATGGGACGGGCAAAAAAGGATGCAAAGCGAGTCACTATTCGGATGGAGATTTGCGGGTAAATGACGGACTTCGGCAAGAAATCTTTATGCCTAATATACACTCACGTATCGACGGAGGAAAGAGTAACCGAGCTCCTGGACAAAACTTGTGAATGATAACCGAAGAATGATGTTTTGAATCCTGCCCAGGTGAGCTTGGGTAGTATACCAAAACAGCACATGGATCTGTATATTAGTTAGTTTCTTTAAATGGTTTACTTGCTTCATTGAAGTCTGGTACCTGAAAGCGAGAGATTGTTCGTCACCCCCCTTTAACAGTCTGCAGAAATGGTTCTGCTATATTCTCAGCGATTGTGAATCAACTACGATGTTCCCTTTGCATATGGAAAACGTTGTTTTTTGTTGAACCATAATATATTTTGATTAACTGTCTGAACAATATGTTGTGACAGCGTCATTTTATACATTTCATCGCCATAGAAAGCCCACATTTTGGGGATATTAATTTTAAGGATGCGATATAGGATATTAAACGATCCGTACATCCGAACGATCCCATGTGACACACAGATAGACAGACGGACGAACGGACAGATAGATATGGCTAGATCGACTTAGCTAGCGATTCTGATTCTAAATTGATCGATATTCTTTGAGGTATATCTAAGCAAATTTGTTCTCTATGCTACAAACTTAATGTAAAATAATATACCCCTATGGGATAGGGTATAAACAGTTTTCGGTAAAAATTCAAAAAAATTCGAAAAACTTTTGATGCAACAACATTGAAAATGTTAATACTAACATTTCGTCTATCGATCATTTTAACCCTACACTTTTTGGGTGCCTTTAAAAAAAACAATTTGTAGAGCCTACCTCGTAGCAAATAAAATAGAAAATATTTATATTTTGGTTAACCAAAAAAGATTTTAATAAAGCTTTCTGCCATGCCCACTTTTTGAGGGTATTAGTTTTAAAGATGTGATGTGATGGATAGGGCATTAAAAGATTCGCACAGTGGATTGTAGCCTTTTCATATGTTTGTTATTAGTTTTCATTTCGAATATTAAAACCCACCAACTATTCAGATTTTAAACGATTTGTTGTGAGAAAACGTCACTTAACGAATCAATATCCTTCTCTACATTTACTGTAATGTAACATTTTACATTTACATTTTGCACACTTCAGAATGAATAATTGCTTGTAGCTTTTTCTATCAAGTACTTATGTCTTTGAAATTTGTACAATAAACACACATCAAAAATTCCAACATTTTCGACAATATAAATACCCTTGACACTGTGCTTAGGATTTTTTATATAATTTCTCTTCTAAGTTATTTGAAAGTTGAGAATCATTGCGAATATCTATATCATTGTCAGTTTTATTAGAAATTTTGTGATGGCGAAGAAATGGTCACAGAAAAAGGTAAGGGAGAAGAGAGAAGAGAAAAATTTAATAAATCAGTGACTATTCCGAAATTTCATTAATCAAATTCTATTACGTCAGCAATAATGTGTCTGTCTGAATACAATGAATTGCCACCTTTCATTGGAGCGAAATTCGCTTTGAAGATAAAACTGAGTGGTGTGGGGTTGACCAGGATATCTTGTAGGGGGTATTACTGCTTTGAGCATTCTTAGGAAGGTATGTCAAATAAATTTAAAAAAGACATGTAGGTTTGTTTGATACAACAAATATGTGGAAATAGCATGGTGTCCTGAATGGAAAAGTATATTCGGCTTTATTTACTTTTTGAAATTTAAATTTCAGAACATGTTAGACATAATGGTAGGTATATAAAGAGGTATACAACGAAGTTAAGACATCTTATTCAATTTGTGTTCAAATAATTTTACTTGTATAAATATAACTGACAATAGTAATGAACTGCGCCAGTTAGTTATTAAATTGATTGAGAATTTTAAATGGTGTAAGGTCGAATACATACATCCACACTTTTAAATCACATCAAAACGCAAATTAAAAGTTTTTTCCTGTGAGATTTTAACGCAAAGGTAAAAAGAGATGACATCCTCAGCAGTATTGTCGGAAAAAAAATTCCCCACCTCAATATTCATAATGATGGAATGCGGTTTCTAGTTCAACAAACGATTAATCAAATTGTTAACATTGCGATAGACAAGAAGCGCACATCCAGTATTTTTGATGAAAAATACTGTGAAAATAATTAATGTCCAGAATACTGCAATCCAAAAAGATTGCCAAGTCATTTAAAGAAGAACGGGTTTCAATTAACCTCTCGCTTAACACCAGACCACGATCTAGTGCCAAAGAGCAATGACGAATATGACCGCCTGCAAAAAACCCCTGGTTTGATGAAGAATTCCGACTGATCCTCGCTGCCAAAAATGAGACCTTCAAGCCAAAAATACAAGTGAATACGAGGCAAAGAAGACTTTTTCCTTTACCTAAACACCGGCTGAAAGAAGAAAGAACAGCAAGAAAAGCGAGCGATCGAAGACATAGAGAAGTTCTGCTCCAGGAAAGATATTCTTAAGTTTTAAAAAAGTATAAAATGTCAAAGCAAGGGACACAAGGCGCGAAGACTATAGTGTCGAGATGAAATAGCAAAGATCGTAGTTGGAAGTACTACTTCTGCAGACTGTTTAAGCCGCTGTCTGGGAGATTTGTTGTCAGAGTCGAGTTTTGCCTTCCTGAACATATTCCGGAAAGGAATCATTTATCTCTTCGAGGTGGTGTGTCCCCATATAAAGCTGATATTGCAACTCATATCTCTAATGCGAATCACATCCACGCAATAATAAGTCGTTGTCCGTGGTCGTTTCGGATCTGGTCGTTATTTAAGGGGAGACTGTTATCTCTCTCATAACTAAATGAAGGGTGTTTTTTTTAGAGGTATAGAACTTCGAATTGAAATAAAACACAAGAAAATCGCTTTAATGTCCATTAATTTGGCTTTATTACTTATAATTTTATGCCATTAATGTTTAAACATGATATCAGGCATGTGGCCGCTGCGGCTGGTTCGAATGAAGCAAAGTCTAGAGGTCCAGTTTTCAACCACTTTTTCGAGCATTTAGAGCCGTATGTCGGCAATAACGCCACGAATGTTAACTTCCAAGTCCCATAACGTTTCTGGTTTGTCTGCGTAGACGAGCGACTTCACGTATCCTCAAAGAAAATAATCCAAGGGTGTCAAATCACACGATCTTGGTGGCCAATTGACAGGTCCATTCCGCGAAATTATGCACTCATCGAATGTTTCCTTCAATAAATCGATTCTGAAGTACGCTGTGTGGCATGTAGCGCCGTCTTGTTGGAACCACATCTCATCCACATTCATGCCATCCAATTCAGGAACAAAATAGTCGGTTAGCATAGCTCTATACCGGTCTCTATAAATGTCACTGACTCTCCAGCATCATTTCGGAAGAATTATGGCCCAATGAGTCCACCAACCCATATAACACACCAAACACTCAGTTTTTGTGGATGTGATGGCGTCTCAATGGTCTCATGTGGATTTTCTTCACTCCAAATGCGGCAACTTTGCTTGTTGACGTAGCCATTCAACCAAAAATGAGCCTCATAACTGAACAAACTTTTGCGAAGAAAATCAGCATCGAGATCAATCTTATTTTCGGCCCGTACACCAAAATCACGACGCATTGCATGGTCTCGCGGCTTTAATTCTTGCACAAGCTGGATCTTGTAAGTTCGTAAGCCAAGATTTTTGCACAAAATCTTCCATAAAGTTGATGGACAAAGCTCAAATTGCTGTGCACGGTGGCGAATCGATTCATTCGGGTCCTCTTCAAAACTTTGCCCTACAGCGGCAATTGTTTCTTCGGTGCGCACTGTTCGACGTCTCTGCGGATGCGTATTTTCATATAGAATAAACGTAGTGCGAAAATGATCCATGGTTAAGCGAATTAATTTCTCTGATGGACGATTTTTTCGACCATGAAATGGACGGAGCTTGCGGTAAACTTCGCGAACTGAACCATTTATATCGAAATAAATTTGCACTATTTGCAAGCGTTGTTCATTTGTCACCCTGTTCATGATGAAATGGCAAACCAAACTCAATATGAATGACATTAGAGTTTCCCGATTTGAACACAAAATGACAGTTTTATCTCTATTCGAAAAATCAACCTCCAAAAAAACACCCTTTAATTTTCATGTGTCAATTCAGTTACCCTGACGGCACAAAAGGGCCAGGGCTTTTCAGTTTTTTTGCGACCGTTTCTGGTTAAATGCCCTGACTTATCCTAGAGAATCCCATATGTTGTCCGAATATGTCGGAGCAGCTATTGTGAGTTGTTCACTTTGCTCATACTGCGACTGTAGATGCAACCGTCTTGAAAATGTAGAATGTTATTGTATTGGCAAGAACCCCCACCCCTCTCACAAAAACTGTACAAGAGTTTCAAATATTTTCTAAGGTCATCTGAGATTTGGAGTTGTAAGGCGTCAGCTATATATATTTTCCCCATGGCAAATAACTGCTCAAATATCAAAGGATTTGCATACGATTTCAAAATAGCCTGCAATGATTTTAATCTGCAATCATTTTTAGCATGTAATTGGCTGTGACAGACTATATGAAAATGTGTATGGTATCTCAACACACATACCTATACCACAAAATTTAAAATATTCGCTACATGAAGACAAAGAATCATACGCTTTGGACTCAAAGTATTTTATCGTTTGACTTCCTTCTACAATACTACAAAATGCATGCATGTAAAATAAAGTATGCATATAAAACATTTTGTGTGCAAATGGTGTGTAAACATATGCAAAAGCATGCTGTGGACATGATTCGAGTATTTTGTTTACATACATAGGTATGTTGAACACAAGAATACCATTACAGATATGGAGAAAATATTTATACTGCCGTTCTGCAAACAAAAAAGCTTGTGGTACCTGTTTAAATTTCTTTATAAATTATTTTCATCAGTAAAAACTAACTAACTAGCTAAATATCATTCAATTGAATGCACTTCATCGTCAACACTGACGCACCTTGGTCAAATGCTAACCTGCGCGTCGTTGACAGAAAAGAAATCCTCAACCTCACCCGACCAAAAGGTCGTATACACATACAAGGACCTTATCTACCCGTGGACAGGATAGAACGCAACCTGCAGTTCCTTAACCCAGAACTAGAAAGCAGGGAGTGGAAAGTCCTCGAAACGGGAGAACACACTGAAAGTGGTATGGAAGTCCTCGTACTTCTAAGCCACAAATCACTGCCGCTACTCCGCAAGCAAAGCTTCAAAGTCCGTGTGGGTATTACACGATGTAAGCTTCGGTTGGTAGCGGCAGACTACAAGATGGAAAGCACAGAGTCAACTGGCCGTCATGAAGATAATGCAGATAAATCTTCATCGCAGTAAGGCGGCCAGTGCCAATCTTGCTCTCCACATGACAAAAACAAATACTGACGTCGCCCTTATCCAGGAACCCTGGACTATTCGGGGGGAAATAAAAGGGCTGAAGTCAAAGGACCTGGTGGTCTATAACACCAATATACCAAATACCAGTAAGATTCGCACATGTATTGTTGCTAGAAAACAGATAAACCTATTTCTCTTATCTAGCTACAGCAATACAGACCAAACAGTGGTAAAATGGGAGAGAAAAGGGAAGTGTCCGCTGATACTAGCAGCAGTGTACATGCCGTTTTACTCTCCAGACGGTCCACCGTCCGAGCTGACGCGCTCTCTTACAAAGAAAGCAGAAAGGGAATGATGGGACCTTATTCTAAGTTGCGATGCCAACGCCGATCACACCCAATGGGGCAGTACAGACACCAACACCAGAGTTGAGTCTCTTTTTGAATTCATTATTGAAAACAATTTGTTGATTGCCAATAAAGGTAACGAACCAACCTTCATAGTTAGGAACAAGCGTGAGGTCTTAGACGTAACACTCTACAACAACTCACAAAGTCTTACTGTGCGAGAATGGACTGTTTCCCAAGAAGCATCATTTTCAGACCACAGGATTATTGAATTCCTAATTGAAGCTAATGTTGAAATAATAAGCAAATGCAGGAACCCCAGAATAACAAACTGGGAAATATTCTTCACCGAAGTCAGGAAGAATAAACAAAAACTGCAACAAAATACGCTAGATACCCCAGAGGAGATCGACGCAACCACAGAAACCCTAAATAAGATTCTGAACAATGCGTACGAAAAAGCTTGTCCTCTACGGACCCCAAAGAGCAAGAAATCTCAACCATGGTGGACGAAAGAGCTCCTCGAAATCAGGAGAAAGACTAGAGCGCTCTTTAACGCAGCCAAAGTAACAAACTTACAAACTGACTGGGATCAATATAAATCCAGGCAGCGAAAGTTCAAAAGTGCAATCACGAGAGCTAAACGCACTGACTGGCACACGTTCTGCAGTGACATAGAATACACCACAGAATCAGCCAGGCTCAGGAAAATCTTAACTAAAGAATCTACAGTTCCAACGTATCTTAAAGATAGTGATGGCAAATGGACACAATCCTGTACGGACACACTCAACCTCCTACTAAAAACCCATTTTCCGGGATGTACCCAGAGTCGAGACAGTAATCAGGTGACCCTTAACCCTTCAACGACTCTCACAGCTCCGGAAGAAGTCATAACTGGAGGAAAAATAAACTGGGCAATTGATACATTCTCTCCCTTCAAATCCCCAGGAAGCGATGGAATATTTCCAATTATGCTCCAAAAGACAAAAACCCTGATCATACCAGTCCTCACACGACTGTTCAAAAGCAGTATAATGTGTGGCTATATTCCAAGGGCTCGGCGAGAAGTAAAGGTCGTCTTCATTCCCAAAGCAGGTAAATCTAGCCATACAACTGCAAAAGATTTTAGGCCTATAAGTCTTTCATTCTGAAGACTTTTGAAAAACTAATGAACATATACATTCGTGAAAAACTTAATTACAATGATATCTCCCCAGCCAAACATGCTTATACAAAGGGCAAAGGGGTTGAAACAGCACTGCACGACGTTGTTAGTGCTATAGAAAAGTCTCTAAAAGACAAAGAATACACACTCGCAGCATTACTAGATATTGAAGGAGCTTTCAACAATGTCAAAACATGCGCAGTGGAAAGGGCATTGCAGTTTTCCAACGTTGACCAGGCAGTCACTAACGTGATTGTAAGTCTTCTCAATGAAAGGAATATCAAGGCAAAACTGGGCGACACTGAACTAAAAGTAAACGCCACAAGGGGCACACCACAAGGAGGAGTCATCTCCCCTCTACTATGGGTTCTTGTCGTTAATGAAATACTAATGAAATTCAAAAACAGGTGGGTTAAAGTAATTGCGTACGCAGACGATGTAGTATTGCTTGCGACAGGCAAATTCTTACCAACCATAAGTGAGCTGTTAGAAAACTCGCTCCGGACACTCAACACGTGGGCAAAGCAATGCGGCCTTGGGGTCAACCCCCAAAAAACCGAGCTTGTGCTGTTCACAAATAGAAGATCAATACCACACTTCGAACCACCAGGTATAGAAGGAATACTCCTTAAAATAGCTGAAAGTGCGAAATATCTGGGAATAATTCTAGACAGGAAGCTCAATTGGAAACTTAATGTCAATGAAAGAGTTAAGAAAGCAGCAAATGCTTTCTACGCATGTAACCGAATATTCGGCAGAAAGTGGGGACCTAGCCCCAAAATAATCCTGTGGATGTATACGGCTATCGTGCGACCAATACTCACATATGGCAGTATAGTCAAGCCACAGACAGAGCAACCAACTTGAAGCAAATGACAAAAATACAAAGACTAGCGTGTATAGGGACAACCAGTGCGATGAGAACAACCCCAACCTCTGGATTGGAGGTGATTCTGAATCTGCTGCCCTTGGATCTATACATGCAGGAATCAGCTGCCAAAAGCTCCTCGCGGATCAGCCAAACAAACAGGATCCCGAGCCTCGCTGGGCACGCGCAAGTCCTAAAGAAATACGTAGGGAGCGTAGTAAACTCTGACTATCTATCTCCCTATCTAGACTTCGATCGACCCTTCACCTGCTCGTTTCCGAGCAGAGACGAATGGGACAAGAATGAACCCACAAAAAGGAAATCGATATTCATCTTCACAGATGGATCAAAGATGGACTGTGGAACAGGTGCTGGCATATTCTCAGAGGAATTAGTAATACACAAATCAATCAGGCTTCCTGATCATAGTAGTGTGTTCCAGGCTGAGGTGCTAGCAATCGCTGAAGCGGCTCATTTGGTGTCAATAATGGAAATACCACACAGTGATATCACCATATTCATTGACAGCCAAGCGGCTATAAAAGCAGTATCTGCTATCGAAATTAAATCAAAGCTAGTTCGCCGCTGTCGCGAAGAGCTCAAGGTTCTCTGCTCACAGCATAATGCTGATCTCTGCTGGGTTCCTGGTCACAGGGACATAGACGGCAACGAGATGGCCGACGAACTGGCAAGAAATGGATCTGCTACAGATCATGATCAGGCACTACAAACGGTCGAACCACCACTCTTTAACCTCAGAGAAAGAGTGGAATACAAAACCCGAATGAAAGCCAATACCAGGTGGAAGTCATTGACTACCTGCGAAATATCTCGGAAGCTCTGGCCAGAATACAACGGAAACCGAACCAAAAAACTTTTGCGGTACGACAGGAGCTCCTTATCTAAACTGGTAGGGGCTCTAACTGGTCACAACTTTCTCAGAACCCATACAATGAAATTAAATCTCAAGGATGACGATATCTGTAGATGCTGCGGCGATGAGGAAACACACGAGGATACACCTCATTTCCTCTGTCACTGCCCGAGTCTCTGTCACCTGAGGAACATAACACTTGGAAGCTACTACTTCCAAGACATCCAAGAGCTTTCCGATATTCCATTACCCTATCTTTACTGGTTCCTACGAACATCAGGATGGCTGGATAGAGTGGAGTAACCCGTAGTAACGATAAGGAAGGACGTAATCCCACCAAGGGTATCACAATGGGTCCACATGGACCTAAGTGTGGCGGAATAGAGAATCCTCTACTCCACCAACCCGTAAACCTAACCTAACCTAACCTATGCACTTCTTTATTGGATGTCCTATCATGTTTACATATTTTAGTATCTTCCATTAAGTTATTTACACACTAGGTCAACAAAAATTGTGAATTTCAGAAACTCCTGATTGTGCTGCTTACCTCGTCGGGCGGCTGTACTTTTTGCTCCTGACAAACAGCAAAAAGAAGGTGAAGAAAATGTAATAAAACGCGGTCTGCCTTTATTTATTTGGATAAAGAAGAAAGTTATTACAAAATATGTAAAATAAAAACAATACTTAATATTGTTGTAAAAATCGAACCCATACGTAAGGATTGCAAATAAGTTCATCAGTGCAAGCACTGCCAAATATATAATCATACTCAAACCTGTTGTCAGAAGGAGCCGCGGTGTGTAAAATGTACCGGAAATCATCTGATGGTAGATTTTAGGTTATATAAGAAAACTCCTGCTATTTGCATTAATTGTAAATGCGACCATCCCGCAAAATATCACTGCTGCGAAGTAGATAAAAGGTTGCGAAAGCACAGACTAGCAACATTTCATAGAAATTAAATTTAACTAAGCAAAAGCCTAAAATCCCGCCTGAACCAATCTTAAATCCAAAGCAGGCTACAATCGCAAAACCAAAATTTAAACAAATACCGTTTTTATCAGAAATGCGATCGGTTCTTATACATCCAAAAGCAAACTTATGCCCAAGCTAAGTATCCGATAACGCTCATAAAAACATCTCACCTGACCCCTTTCTAAAGTTTTTCGATTACTCTTTCAAAATTTAAGGAACAAAGCGAAACGAATAAAATTATTTTCGCAGGCTAGTTAAGGTTGAAATAAGTATTCGCAACAGACCTTCACTTAAATTTCTTAAAATTCTTACGTGGAATGTCAATGGCCTTTGGCAAAAACTTGGAGAACTTGAATTGTTTATGCAAGAAAAGATATCGACGTATGTTTAATATCCGAAACTCACGCAAAGAGTTATTCTGACTTAAAGATTAAAGGTTACCTCGACTATCATGCTCTACATCCATCAAATAAGGCTAGAGGTCGAGTATCACTATTTATAAAAGAGTTTATCGAGCATTCGATTGATTTTATATAAGAAGTCGAAACAATGCAAGTTTGCTCTATACAAGTCAAAAGCAGACAATCCATTCCTTTACTGCCCTGGCAGCGTTTTGCCATCAGAGGTGATTTACCACATACGACAGCATTAATAGAGACGAACTATACAGAGCCATGTCTAGTTTTTGTATAACGCCCAAACTCGTCCGTTTCTGTGGGACGACGACGGAGAATTCTCGCTGCTCCATCAGGGTCGGAAACGACCTCACCGACACATTCGATACCAAAAAAGCCAATCGCTGTTTCTTCGGGCTAAGAAGGCAATTTAGTAATAAAGCCCTCACTCGAACTACTAAGGAGATCCTATATAAGACCCTGTGATCATCCCAGTCCTGCTCTACGGCGCTGAAGCATGGACCGTATCAAAAGCGGATGAAGAAATCCTTGCTCGATTCGAGCGAAAAATTCTTCGAAAAATCTTCGGTCCCGTTTGCGTTGACGGACTATGGAGACGAAGATTCAACCACGAACTATACGAGTTGTACAGCGACATACCCCTAGTCAAAAAACTTAGCATTCGACGTTTAAGATGGCTAGGATATGTAGAACGAATGGACACCAATACTCGGACTCGGAGAGTCTTCGATTCCCAGCCAGACGTCGGACGCAGTAGAGGAAGACCTCGTCTTAAGTGGCGCGCACAAGTAAAAACCGACCTAAACCAACTTGGAGTGCGCAACTGGAGACAGTTAGCTAAGGACCGGGCTAATTGGAGAGGCATGTTGGTTGAGACCCAGGTTCATCCCGGACTGTAGCTCCACTTAAGTAAGTAAGTATTAGTTTTCTATATTCTGTATCTACGTCATCGCATATTTCTTTGAAAGCAAATTGCAAACGATTGATTCGCACTTGGTTCTCGCGCATGCATATTTTTCGTCGAAGCATTTTTTATTAATTTTGAAGTGCAATCGTTTGAACGAAACGAGTGATTTGTTGTATGGTGTGAAAAGCCAATGTATCTCTGTTCCCTCTTGTTATTTTTCCTGATTTGAATTGATTTTTTTATTTCCGAAGTATGAAGTTAAATTTTTACTTCAATCAGCAGGTACGGTTGCGCTTTTGTGTTTATATATTTTTAAATGTTGTTCTCTGTCGAGTTTTTCATTGTTGACAATGGAAAATTTGGCCTCACATCGCGTTCTGTTGTTTTTCATCCTCAATATGAATGTACCCAAAAAGTGGAAGGAGCTAAAAACTGAATGAGGATGAAATATAGAATATGAAATTGACACCCTATATTTTTCAGACAGTATATTTCAAACTTTGTGGTTCGAAAAAAAAATGTTTTTTTTATAGAAGAAGGCCCACAAAAAGTGGTCGTGGGTTAAAATTATCTATTAACTAAATGTTTATGTTATCATAACCAATGATTTTGCAGCGATTTTTTTTTTAAATTTTACCGAAAAATGTATTTCACTGAAAACGACCCAACAATGAGGGCATGACAAAAATCTTTAAATATACAAAATATATACATATATTGAGATTGCCTAAACACTTCTTTTAAAATTCCTTGGTATGGACAGATATATATAAATCGACTCGGTTAGTGATTCTGAGTATATCCATATATATAGGTATATCTAGCTAAATTATTTCTCTTTGTTACAAACTGTGTATCAAAACTAGTATAAACCTATGGGATAGAGTGTAAATATATGAGAAGTCTACAATCCGCTGTGCTAATAATTGATTACCCTATCCTCCTCCATCCTTAAATTAAAGCTATCTAAATTATTTCTCTATGTTACAAACTATGTATCAAAACTTATATACCACTATGAGATAGGGTATAAACATATGAGTAGGCTGCAATCGGCAGTGCGAATCATTTAATGTCCTATCCCATCGTATAGTTAAAATTAATATCCCTAAAAATGACGTGCATTTTAATTGTTTGCTCATTTGTATGAATCTTTGCTCGAAATGTTTGGACGGACTAATATAATGCTATGAAGTTTTTTTGTAAAATTTTCAAAAAAAATTTTGATGCACAATCATTGGTAGTATTAATATGAACATTTCGTCTATAGACCATTTTTACCCACGCCCACTTTTTGGGGGGCGTTTTCTTACCAAAAACCGTTTGTATACCCCTACCCCATAGCATATGCAGGAGAAAAACGATGTTTTTTGTCAAAGAACAAAAGATTCTGATAAACTGTTTTAACATTATGTTGTGACAATGTCATTTTCTATATTATAGGCCCATAAAGCCCACTTTTTGGGGATATTAATTTTAAGGATGGGATGGGATAGGGTATTCAACGATCCGCACAGCGGATTGTAGCCTTCTCATATGTTTTTTAACATAGTTAGTAACTTAGAGAACTTATTTAGCGAGATATGCCTCAAAATATATGGATCGACTCAGAATCGCTAGCTGAGTCGATTAAGCCATGTCTGTCTGTCCGTCTTTACGTCACCGATTTTTAGGCCTTAGCTTATAAGCTAGGATAATGAATGTTGGTAGATATATATGATTCTTGTCCGTGCCTACAGATAAAGTGTAAACATTTTCAAAATCCGCCCACTTTTAAGAAAAACGTTCTTTTGGGTCAAACAGTAAGGGATTTTGAAAAAAATCCGTTATCTTTCTTATATATTTCAAGGAAATTTGAAAAACAAAACTTTCGATGAAAAAATATTAATAAAATTGATACGAACATTTCGTTCTTTGACAATTTTAACCCACGCCCACTTTTTGGGCCGTTTTCCTACAAAACACATTTTTACCCCTAAGTATATGCAATAGAAAAACGTTGTTTTGTGTCAACGTCATGTTATATAAAGCCCACATTTTGGGAATATTACTTTTAAGATAGGATGGGATAAACTGTCCGCACAGCGGATTGTACCTTCTCATATGGATTGGTAAATATCCCCTTCAGACTTTTTTTTTTAAGTTCTTGTGGCGGTAGGCCGATATTAAAATTGGTAACAGTTATTCTGCTTCGTCATACAAAGTCCATATAACAAATTTTATCATTCTATCTCAAAATTTAAGGCCTAAAAATAAATAAATGTGACACACAGACGGAGAGACGTTAGGATAGACAGACATGGATAAATCGACTCAGCTACCTATTCTTAGTTCGATTTTATATGGTTGCCATTTTTGAATTAATGAAATTTGTCAGTTGGCATTTGACAGTCGTAGAGAGTGGCCGATCAAATTTTACTATGGAGGATCTAACGTCTGTGAAATTGTAACAAAATATCCTTAAAAGAGCTAGTCTTGCACCATGGCCAGAGGCGCCCACTTGACCGGTATCATCACCAATACTCCGGCCTATCGAATCTTCAAATTCCATTCAGATTTGAGACGTACCAGAGGAAATGCTCGCCTTACTGACAGACACAAGTAGAAACCGCCCGTAACCAATTCGGGGGTGCGCAACTGGAAATAATAAGCTTTGTTAATTTAGTTGATCCCCAGATTCAATGTACCAGTACTTAGGTAAACAACTAAGAAAATTGAAAGTAAAATAAACTTAATTTTAATTCTACGTAATTCGTAAGTACAATAATTTGGGAAAGGGAATGAATTGCAATCAAAAACATATGAGAAGGCTACAATCCGCTGTGCGGATCGTTTAATACCCTATCCAATCCCATCCTTAAAATTAATATCTCCAAAATGTGGTCTTTATGGTCATAAAGTATTGAAAATGGCGTTGTCACAACATATTGTTCAGAAGGTTTATCAAAAACTTTTATGGTTCGACGAAAAACAACGTTTTTCTATTGCATATGCCTAGGGGTAGGGCATACAAATGTTTTTTGTAAGAAAACGCCCCCAAAAAGTGGGCGTGGGTTAAAATGGTCTATAGCCGAAATGTTCATATTAATTCTACCAATGATAGTGCATCAACATTTTTTTTGAAAATTTTAAAATTTGACCAGAAATCGTTTTTTATAAAAAACGCCCCCAAAAGGTGGGCGTGGCAAAAAAACTTTATATTGACGAAATATAGATATTACGATCCTCTAAATATGCTGCTCAGACACTTTTTTATAATTCTTTACGGTTTGGCCAAAAAATAAGTTTTCCTAAAAAGGGGGCGTGGCAGTGGGCGGATTTCAAAAATTTTTACACTTGTTCTGGTGGCACGGACGAGAATCATATATAACAAATTTCATTATCCTAGCTCAAAATTTAAGGCCCAAAAATCGGCGACGAACAGACAGACGGACGGACGGACAGACAGACATGGCTAATTCGACTCAGCTAGCGATTCTGAGTCGATCCATATACTTTGAGGTATATGTAGCTAAATTATTTCTCTATGTTACAAACTAAGTATCAAAACTAATATACCCCTATGGGATAGGGTATAATAACGTTAAGTGAGTCAAAAAGGTAGAGAGGATACAAAACATTTTATTTATGTGTATTACAAATCGTGTGCCACCAAAGAATACACCCTATAAAACGGGGTAAAAAACGAACCAACCACGGGGATTGTAACCGCAAATACAATCCACTAAGTGGGCATGTAAATTGAGCTCTCGCATGATGAGTACGATTTACATAATAAACATCGGAAACAGTTTGAACAGAATTTCCATAAGTATACGTTTGGAGTACATGTGTGCATGTGTTGGTGGATGGGTTCAAGTGAATGTTGGAACGAATATACTCCTTAATTAGTTTTTCGCCAGCAGGGCTAAAATTCTAAACATTTCTGCTAGGCGGTGATTGCGGAAAATTTTCTACCCATGTAGACCGCAACACTTTCCATGGCATACAAAAGATACTGAAACTAGATTTCGTGATTGCCGAATGTTTATTTCTTGTAAGCGTAACAATTACTAATTGGATCTTTGAATTGGATCTTTTATGAGAAAACTGTAAAATTATTATCCATTTGAATGGTGTTTTTATGGTTTCACAATCCTCCGCATCCTGCTTTAGTGCAACGTGCCACTGAGCACAGTTTTGTTTTTTTAACTTTCTCTTACAAAGAAAACGATTTTGTTTCGTAAAAATGTTCGACCTCAAGATTTTGATTAATTCTAATATTACGATGATTGCGTAACCAAAAAAGTGATTAATGAAATACCGTCCGTTTGTACGTCAAGCCTAAAAGGCTTACCCGTTTCTTCAAATTTCATATTTACTTAGAGATTTTTGAAGTATCAGGCTTGACCATTTTCGATAAATTACTATGTAAAAAAAACATACGCTTCCCCTCTTGTGAGTCAGGGTCGGCCCATAGAGGCATCTTCGACATAGGTTAAAGGGCGCTTCATGCTCTAGGTCGAATGATGAGTTCATACATGTTCTCTACAAATTATCTATTACATTGACTGTGAAATTATCAAATATTAAATAATAAATTTCATTCATTCTTTCCTCTCCCAAGAAGAGGTCAATAGTAGTGTGTATAGTTAAGTTGGTGAACAACCTACCTGCAAAAAACGATATTCGTATCTTCACCCGGAATGTAAGTCAAATAACTTACTTGCTACAACTGTCATAAAAGAAATACGATGGGATTGACAGGGAAAAGGAAAAAAAACTGTTACATTTAATATACACTTTGTTTTAGATAGATAGATATTTATTAACATAGATTAATATTTACATTAATGGCGTTATACACAGCATGCACAGAGATATGATAAATTATAATTATCTTACTACTGAGAAATACAATTTTTGGACTTTGAATTACTTAATTATTAAGACAGCATAATGAAGGAAAACTATGGTAAAAAACCTTCATATAAGATATGTTTGTGGATTTAGTTTAAAATTATTAAGCTTAAATTACATGTTGTTGACTAGGTATGCATTATATATGTAAGTATAAATAAATAAATAAAAAAAATAAATAATCGAATGAATAAATAAATAAATAAATAAATATATAAGTAAATAAATAAATAAATAATTAAATAAATAAATATACACTTTGTTTTATATTGAGGATTCTCAGCGACTCATCATATGACATTTTGTAATAAGCGCAGTGTTAGATATGAATATTATGTTTCAAATACATCAAGCGTTGTAACAATCAACGCATAATTCAGTAGCGTAAGCCCTCCAAAAGCACAAACTACAAACACCGAGCGATGCCTAGTATAGAAAAGTAACACTTCAGGAATCATGTTTAAAAAATTCAAACTCATGTAAATCGTCAAAGGCAGCCGCGAAAAGAAACGACTACACTGAACCAAAGAGGTACATGATTCACATGATTCATGTATATAATAAAAAATGTCATACCATATATGCACTTTCATTCATACGTATGAATGCATTCATATGGGTATGAACAATTTATAAAATCTCTGAACGTCACATAAAGCGATATTCATAAATTGTGGAAACTTTTGCTTTATGTAAAGTTTCATAATAACTATAATCATCAATTCATATGGATTATGAATTCTTACATATGGTTTATGTTTATCTTAATAGAATTCATATATTTTATGTAAGATTTCATACAAAATTATGTTAAAGTTCATATATTTTATGTAAGATTTCATACAAAATTATATTAAAGTTCATAGTTTTGTATGTACATTTCATAGAATTTAAGATCCAATTTATCGTTAGTATGATAATAATTTTGTTTCCACCTATTCATATAATATATTTCATGTGTAAAGATTCATAAAAATCAATATTTCATATTGTTTTTTTTTTATGTTATTATATGTTATCATATTTTATATGATTTGAAACATACAATTCATAAACGACCATTACTCAAAAATGTACTGTGAAAAAGGACAGATATCAAAGAAACACACGTTTCATTATTTATTCGCCCTGATGAGATATATCTATGTCTTTTATTATCCTAACGTAATTTATACAGCAAGTGAGTGCGGAGTATATGTTTGGTTACAAAAATTAAGTGTATAATATACAATGAGCACTTACTATGATTTTGTTCATTCAAAGTAATAATAGTTTCATGCGTTTTATGTAGCAGTTCATAGATTTTACGAATTGTTCATACGCATATGAATGCATTCATACATATTTTAAACGATTACGATCATGTACTTTGGATTGTCAAACCAAAATATGTGTATGAATGCGGTTTCATACATTCTATGATATTCATGCAAATAATGAAAAAATCACTATGAAATGTGTATGAATTGTTCATACACATATGAAAAAAACTCATAAAATTTTCGATTTGAATTTCCCAAGAACAACTCTAATGTAAACATTTTTATGAATACGATACACTTAATATTTTGATCATAAAATCGAAATAATTCTTATGAGTTTTTATATTATCCTCATGAATACTGCATAAAAATAATGAATTTAGGTATATCAACGCTGTTGGTACAAATCATGTACAAAATTATTTTCAATGTAGTTAAATCACAGTCAGCTGTCAGGCAGAACCTTAATGAAAAGAAGAGCAAACACCAGGGCAATTTAGTTTAGTGAAACTAAAAAAAAACATATGAGAGGCTACAATCCGCTATGCGGATCGTTGAATACCCTATCCCATCCCATCCTTTAAATTAATATCCTCAAAATATAGACCTTATGGCGATGAAATACAGAAAATTACATTGTCACAATATATTGCTCAGACAGTTTCTCAAAATCTTTTGTGGTTCGACAAAAAACAACGTATTTCTATTGCTAATGCCTTAGGATGGGGTATACAAATGGTTTCTGTAAGAAAACGCCACCAAAATGTGGGCGTGGCAAAAAACTTTGTATGAACGAAATATAGATATTAGGATTGTCTTAATATGCTGCTCAGACACTTTTTTGAAATTCCTTACGGTTTGGCCAAACAATAAGTTTTCCTAAAAAGGGGGAGTGATAGTGGGCGGATTCCAAAAATTTTTACACTTGTTTTCTGGTGGCACGGACGAGAATCATATGTACCAAATTTCATTATCCTAGCTCAAAATTTAAGGCCCAAAAATCGGTGACGAACAGACAGACGGACGGACGGACAGACAGACATGGCTAATTCGACTCAGCTAGCGATTCTGAGTGGATCCATATACCAACCTTAATGAAAAGAAGAGCAAACACCAGGGCAATTTAGTTTAGTCAAACTAAAAAAAAACATATGAGAGGCTACAATCCGCTATGCGGATCGTTGAATACCCTATCCCATCCCATCCTTTAAATTAATATCCTCAAAATATAGACCTTATGGCGATGAAATACAGAAAATTACATTGTCACAATATATTGCTCAGACAGTTTCTCAAAATCTTTTGTGGTTCGACAAAAAACAACGTATTTCTATTGCTTATGCCTTGGGATGGGGTATACAAATGGTTTTGGTAAGAAACGCCCCCAAAATGTGGCCGTAGGTGTAAATGATCTATGGACAAAATGTTTATATTATCATTGCGGAAGTATTTGCATCAAACAAATTTTCGAAAGTGTTAAAATTTGGCCTAAAATCGTTTTTTACTAAAAACGCTAAAAACGATATATAGATATTAGGATTGTCTAAATATCCTGCTCAGACACTTTTTTGAAATTAATTACGGTTTGGCTTAAAACTACGTTTTTCTAAAAGGGGGCGTGGCAGTGGGCGGATTTCAAAAATGTTTACACTTGGTTTGCTTCGTCGGCCAGAGAGTCTATATACAAAATTTCAACACTCTAGCTCAAAATTTAAGGCCCAAAAATCGGTGACACACAGACGGACGGACGGACGGACAGACAGACATGGCTTAATCGACTCAGCTAGCGATTCTGAATCGATCCATATACTTTGAGGTATATGTATCGAAATTATTTCTCTATGTTACAAACTTAATGTCAAAACTAACATACCCCTATGGGTTAGGGTATAAACATATGAGAAGGCTACAATCCGCTGTGCGGATCGTTGAATACCCTATCCCATCACATTTTTAAAATTAATATCTCCAAAAAGTGGGCTTTATTAGCGCCCGTGACACACAGACGGACGGACGGACGGACAGACAGACATGGCTTAATCGACTCAGCTAGCGATTCTGAATCGATCCATATACTTTGAGGTATATGTATCGAAATTATTTCTCTATGTTACAAACTTAATGTCAAAACTAATATACCCCTATGGGTTAGGGTATAAACATATGAGAAGGCTATAATCCGCTGTGCGGATCGTTGAATACCTTATCCCATCCCATTTTTAAAATTAATATCTCCAAAAAGTGGGCTTTATTAGCCTATAATATAGAAAATGACGTTGTCACAACATATTGTTCAAACAGTTTATCAGCATCTTTTGTTGTTTAACAAAAAACATCGTTTTTCTCCTGCATATGCTATGGGGTAAGGTATACAACGGGTTTTTGTAAGAAAACGCCCCCAAAAGTTGGCGTGGGCTAAAATGGTCTATAGACGAAATATTTAAAATTTGACCGAAAAACGTTTTTTATGAAAAACGCCCACAAAAAGTGGGCGTGGCAAAAAACTTTATATCAAAGAAATATAGACATTACGATTTTCTCACCACGCTTCTCAGACACTTTTTTTAAAATTCCTTACGATTTGGCAAAAAACTACGTTTTTCTGAAAAAGGGGGTGGCAGTGGGCGGATTTCAAAATTTTTTACACTTCTTCTGCTGGGAGCAACAAAGACCACGTGTAGCGAATTTCATCATTCTAGTTCAAAATTTAAGGCCCAAAAACTGGTGACGTACGGAAGGACGGACGGACGGACGGACAGACAGACGGACAGACATGGCTAAATCGACTCAGCTATCAATTCTGAGTCGATCCATATAACGGGTGATTTTTTAGCTGGTTTGGTTTTGGCAACACTGGTTTTGACAGCTGACGTGTGTGTAGTACCTTGTGTCACTGTCAAACAGCTTCAGTTTGGTTTGCAATTTAACCATGGATCGTCTTACAAATGAACAACGCTTGCAAATTATTGAATTTTACTATCAAAATTCGTGCTCGGTTCGAAATGTTCATCGCGCGCTGTTTCCATATTATGATCGGCATTCTCGACCTTCTGAGCAGTCTATTCGGAGCAGTCGTTGGACATTAAACCACCAATACGTTTACGTACTGTGCGTAGTGAAGAAAATATTGCGGCCGTATCAGCTAGTGTGACAGAAGACCGCGAAATGTCGATTCGGCGCCGTTCCCAGCAGTTAGGCCTTTGTTACAGCACTACGTGGAAAATTTTGCGGAAGGATTTGGGCGTAAAGCCTTTTAAGATACAGCTGGTGCAAGAACTAAAGCCAGCCGACCTACCACAACGCCGAATTTTTGGTGAATGGGCTCTTGGAAAGCTGGCCGAGGATCCGCTTTTTTATCGAAAAATTGTGTTCAGCGATGAGGCTCATTTTTGGTTTAATGGGTACGTAAATAAGCAAAATTGCCGCATTTGGAGTGAAGATCATATTTCTTCAAAGATGATGCGAATCGCAGCGTTACTGTCAATGGTGAACGCTACCGAGCGATGATAACAATCTTTTTTTTGCCCGAAATGGAAGTTCTTGACTTGCATGATAGGTGGTTTCAACAAGACGGTGCCACATGCCACACAGCACGCGAAACAATGGCGCAATTGCGAGGCGAGTTTGGTGAACAGTTAATTTCACGTTTCGGGCCGGTCAATTGGCCGCCTAGATCGTGCGATTTGACACCATTAGATTATTTTTTGTGGGGGTATGTCAAGGCTAATGTCTATAGGGACAAGCCCGCTTCGATTGACGCACTGGAAGCCAACATCCATGCATTCATTCGTGAGATACCGGCCGATATGTGTGAAAGAGTATGCCAAAATTGGACTCAGCGGATGGGCTATCTGAGATGCAGCCGCGGTCAACATTTGCATGAAATTATCTTAAAATAATAAATTGCAAGGTTCAAACTATCGATTCAAATAAATATTTCATTCATTTTTTCGAATTTTTTGTGTTTTTTTTTAAAAAAAATTTCTAAACCTCTTAAAAAATCACCCGTTACTTTGAGGTATATGTAGCTAAATTATTTCTCTATGTTACAAACTATGTATCAAAACTAATATACCCATATGGGATAGGGTATAACCATATGGGATAGGGTATAAACATATGAGAAGGCTACAATGCGCTGTGCGGATCGTTGAATATCCTATCCTATCCCATCCTTAAAATTAATATCCCCAAAATGTGGGCCTTACGGCGATAAAGTATTGAAAATGAAGTTGTCACAACATATTGTTTAGACAGTTTATCAAAATCGTTTGTGGCATATTGCATATGCCTTGGTATTGTATACAATAGGTTTTTGTAGGAAAACGCCTCCAAAAAGTGGGCGTGGGTTAAAATAATCTTTAGACGAAATGTTTTTATTGTCATAACCAATGATCTTGCAAAAAACTTTATATGAACGAAATATAGATATTAACATTGTTTAAAAATGGCGTTCAGAAACATTTTCAAAATTATTTACGGTTTGGCAAAATACTTCATTTTTTTTCTAAAAAGACGACCCCCAGTGGTTGATTTTAAATGTTGTGTGGGTTAAAATGATCTATGCACGAAATGTTTATATTAACTCTATTAATGTTTTTGCATCGAAAGTTTTTTCAAATTTCCTTAAAAATTTAACGAAAAATGTTTTTAACAGAAAACGCCCCCAAAAAGTGGGCGCGTCAAAAAATGATATATGGACAATATATAGATATTAAAATTGTCTAAGTATCTCGTTCAAAAACTTTTTCGAAATTCCCTATCGTTTGACCAAAAAGAACGTTTTCTTAAAAATGGACATGGCAATTAGCGGATTTTGTTCTGTAGGCATGGACGAGGATTATATAAAGGCTTGTTAATTTTGATTTTGAATAAAATACAAGTTATTTAAGAAATTATTGTCACTTATTTTTATTATGATAATATTGGTATGGTTTAATTATGTCCGAACATAATATCGGCCAAATGGCCGTCGCAACCTCGACGGCACCCCTCCATCCGATGATCCAAATTTTCGATGACGCTGAGGCATAATTGAGGTTCTATGCCGTTAATGTACCAAATTTTCTCATCCTTTAGCTCCTGAATTTTTGCTGGCTTATCGACGTACATCTTTTCTTTCAAATAACCCCAAAGAAAGAAGTCCAACGATGTCAAATCACATGATCTTGGCGGCCAATTGACATCGCCACCACGTGAGATAACACGGCCATTGAATTTGTCGCGCTCTTGGATTATTATTCGCCCAAATGTGGCAATTCTGCTTATTGACGAATCCACTGAGGTGAAAATGTGCCTCATCACTGAGGATGATTTCATCGAAAATTGGTCATCCACTGTTGCCATTTCTTGCCACCAGTCTGACCATTGACGACGCTTGAAATGGTCAAGAGGCACACTTGTAAGTGTATAAATGCAAGTCTTTATGTATAATGTTCATCAACGACAAGCGTGAGAGGTGAAATTGTTGGGCACGACGACGATTGAGGTGGACGGCTCTTCAGCCACACTATCGCGAACAGCAGCAATATTTTTAGCAGTACGAGTTATACGAGCTGTACGAGCATGGACTGGTGTTTTCACATCTCCCACAGAACCGGTTTGCTCAAATTTTTGCACGATTTTTCCGATTGTACGCACATTTAGACGAATAAATTGACCGAAAAAATCACGAAGTGCACGATATGCATTTTGATTTAAACGCCATTTTCATAGTAAGCCTCGGCTATGGAAAGAGGTACCTTAGCGAAGGGTATCATTTACGCCAAACCGCACCTCAACCTTCATTCACTGCTTTTATCTGCTGCTGCCAGGACTTATCAAAGGGTTTAAGACATCAGCGGTCGGTACATGGAGGCTGAGAGTCGGAGTTAGTTGGCATCAACTTAGTGAAAACACTTGTTTTTTTTCATTTTATCGCATTCCCTAGTGTTTTCATAAAATGATAGTAACGGTAATTCACCAATTGCCTTAGCGAAATTAGTTTTGTTCAAACTTTATAACAAACACAAAATGTATGGGTAAGTTTGTCCGAGCTGTGTCGGACCCTTCAACTGTTCAAAAAAATTTAGTGTCTATCAAACATAATTATCATTTTAATATGCCATTACCTTACTTAGCTTGTCACTTTTTCAGACTATCATCCATCAAACTACATAAGATTCATATAAGAGGAGTATTTCATCTGTAAATATATTTCTACGGGAACTACATATATAAAGACAAATTCTTTTGTTTACGTGGATCTATACCATTCCTACTATTACAACGGGTCAATGCCGTTCCATTCTTTCGAGATATGAATTGTGTTTGTCGGACTTTAGCATAGGTATTCAAGTGAATAAATAACATCAAATACCTTATAATGAATGAAATTTTCGTTTTCTGAATTTCATCGAGAAGGGTTATTTGCTGTCTGGTGAAAATTATTAAGATGTCAAACAATGAAAGAGCAGGAATGTTTGTCCTTTTGGCATGTCATTAAATGTCGTTTGTATCTTAATCAAACGAATAGCTGAAGCAGACACGTGGACATTTTTTTTTGACATATTTGGCATTTTAGCCACAGGGGTAAACCGTACTATATAAGTAATTACTTACTTACTTAAGTGATGCTACAGTCCGGAATAAACCTGTGCCATCTTAAACATCCAATGCGGATTTTTTTGACTATAGGGGCATGTCGCTGTGCAGCTCGTATAGTTCTTGGGTGAATCGTTGTCTCCATAGCCCATCAACGCTAACGGGACCGAAGATTTTTGGAAGAATTTTCTCCTTAAATTGACCAAGGATTTCTTCATCCACTTTCAATACGGTGCATGCTTCAGCGCCGTAGAGCGAGTGAGGGCTTTACTACTGAATTGCCTTCCTAGCCCGAAGAAACAGCGGTTGGCAAGAGTAATTCTTCATTTAATTTCTAACGAGATGTTGTTGTCAGAGTTACTAGCGGAGCCGAGGTATAAAAAGATCTGTACTACCTCAAAGTTATATCTGTCAATGGTGACGTTCTGTCCAATTCGTCGATTCCCTATAGGTACAAGCAAACATGACTATGACATCACATCGTCGGCGTTGGACCGATTTTTTGGAAGATTGTACCTCTGGTGTTGGCTCGGGAGTTTTGCCCAATCCTCTCAAGAATCAAATTAGAGAAGTCACATGACAGTGCATCGCCTTCCCTAAATCCATTTTTGGTATTAAATGTGTCGAATTACTCCAGTATATCTGAGAAAAGTGAGAAACAGAGTCCGTCAAAATTTTAACATTTTTTGGTTCTCGGACCGCAGCCTAAGGATGCGGTTATAGCTATCATTGAACAACTTCATTGCAAGAAAAAACATGATGTAGATAATTAAAATTTTACCTCCATAGCTGCTTATAGAAATCATTGGAAAATTCTTTTCGGTGGAACGACAAACATTACTTCACAAAAATAAATCTTTATCAGTTTCAGTTTTTTTTAGTTTGTTTCTTCTCCTTTTTGATTATATTAACGGCATCAATAATTTTAAAGCCTTTGTCTTTAAAGTCGTTTATGAATTCTTTTTGGTGCAAGGGGTGAAGTCCCCCAACACATTGATGGATTGTTGAGTATGCTCCAGAACAACACGATAAATTTAGGTATCGATCTTAAGGGCATGTTTTGGCATTTATTACATGAGTTCAAGTAAAAAGAAAAGACGGCCGTCACAGATACTGAAGGGCAATTATAGCGGTAACGCGGCCCAGGGTTTATGTTGGTCGATTGACAAAATCATTTCCCCTAGCTTAAGAGAGAATATCTTTGTCCATCACGATGACCTTTTAGTTTCTCTTTCCAGATTTTAAATCCCTAATCAAAGCGTTATAGGAAGTCGATATGTGTCTCCTTCAAGAAGGACTTTCAATAAGTGGTGAAAGGAACACATTTTGTTACAGATAGATTAAGTTCCTTGGGTATATGGTCGACTATGGATGCCTACGTACTGAGCCAACAAACGTTTCGGAGTGCAATGGTCTCCTCGCCTTATTTAAAGATTTAACAGATTGTAGCCTTCTCAAATATTTATTTTTGATTTTAAAACCCGTTAAATCCAAATCGATACCCAAGACTTATTTATCGATTTTATAATCTTAGATTACAAATACCCATACATATATAGTTTTGCTATACCGGCCATTCTAGCTGATCCACGAAGGTGCAGGTGATAAATACTTAAAGGTGAAAAATTTGATCAAGTGAGGTGTAATAAGAAAACTTACTCAAGTAAAAGGTAACCTAAACTAACTTAAATTGATTTCTTAAAAAGTGTTTTAAGCTTCGGCTTAAAGCATATAGGAAAACCTCTATCTCAATCCAGAGTTATGTTCACCAAAAAATTTGAATGGAATTCCCGTTTGTAAATACTGCTAAATTATTTTTTTTTCTCACACTTTTTCTTGCGATAACACATGACCCAGGTGGTGTCTGATTTATTACTTTTGCTCCAGCAAGGCTTTGCACTGTGCCATTCTCAAGTATATACACTCAATCATACACATATCCCATGCAGAACCTGATGAAAATGTAGTACAATGGTATATATAGCAGGAAGGAATTTAACTTACACAAGCTTATTTCTTGAGTTGGCTTCCAGATAAAAGTAGGGGAATATGCAAAATTCGGAAGAAACCTTTTTTTGTATTCCCTTGCTGAAAAAGTGCTCACAACATTGGTATCATAAATTTCACAAATATCAAATTAACTTTTAGCTATGGCATCTTCAGTCACCCTCATTGCACAATATTACCTACATAGGTATAGAACTCGTACATGTCTTATGGTCCTTAGGTGGTTGTCGCCATGTCATGTGGCAAACAATATGGATTTATATCTGTGAAATGTGTCTTTGGATTTCGTTTACCGCAATAAATAGGAAACAAGTTTTAATTGCAAGATGCAGAAAAACGTATCCCTTAAGCCATACTGGTTTCGTCAAAAGTTAATTTAATTTCCTACGACAAGTGAAAAAGTATTTTTTGTCCCTTTGTTGAAATAAATAAAGAACTTAATAAACAAGGGAGAAAGCGATTTTCCTTATGATTACCTTATGAAGGTCTAAGATGATATTTATTACTTTGCCTTCGGCTTAAGTGCTAGTCATTAACATGGGCTTACTTCTACCTTTTTTGCTTTTGGTTTATCGGCTTAGCAGTCATTTTTGTTTTTACCTTGATAATGGTCAGAATATTAAGGAAATTTGTCAGAGTGAATTTATTATTTCTACAGTTGTAAATCAGAAGAAAAAATTTTTTGCGTGGTAGCATTATTGAATTTATTACTAGGCATTGTTATGCATGTGCCGACTTAAAATGTATCTTGGGATGTATCCATGTATCAGGAATAAAGCCAATACGTCAGTAGCAAGACCATACCGCTTTGTTGCAACTGTGATCGTAAGAAAACAATAAGATAATTGAGGGAAGCGCATCCATTTAATCAGAGAACATATGGATGTACTTATTATACCCTTTCCCATAGGGGTATATTAGTTTTAGTACATAGTTTGTAACATAGATAAATAATATATTTATATATATTTTGTCTATATAAAGTTTTTTTTACCACGCCCACTTTCTGGGGTCGTTTTCAAACATCATAAACATATCGTCTATAGATCATTTTAACCCACACTTTTTAAGAGGCCTTTTTCTATAAATAACCGAAAAAACGATGTTTCTTTTGTCGAACCACAAAGTTTAAGGTAAACTGTCTGAACAAGATTAAATTTTTTTACTTGCTTTTTTTGTTTTTTTTTATCTGAACAAGATTTGGTGACAACAGCATTTTCTATATTTCATCCACATTTAGTTTTTAGCCCCGCCCACTTTTTAGTACATTCATTTTTGGGATGGGATGTGATAGGGTATTCAACGATCCACACAGCGGATTGTAGCCTTCTCATATGTTTTTAAATTTTCATTATTTTCCATGTTTGAATCTCGGTTGTAGAAAATTAAACATCTTCTTACTTATTTACTTAAGAACCGCTTCAGTCCGCTGGAGCACAAGCATACCTTCGCAATTTGCTCGGTCTAGCATCTCGATTGCAATTGAAGACTCTTCGGGGTGGAGCATTATTATTTATTAGCAATATATGAACTAACCATCTTTATTGTCCAATGCGGAGATTTTTGGGTCTATATCGTTTTTCAGCTCGTTAAGTTCAATGTTGTGTCTTCGTCTCTAAAATCCATCAACAATATGATTTCTTCATAAAGTAGAACAAGGATGATCAGGGTCATGATAACTTCCTCAAAGTATTAGCTGTCGATTGTGATGCTCTGCCCTCGATGTTATGTGTCATTCCCTCATTTACTGTTAAACCCATTTTAGTCATTTCCTTCTCTTACTAAGAAAAATGGTAGTGTGATAGACTGGAATCCCATAAATGATGTCAATATCATCGATGTAATCTGGTTAATTGTATTTATTGCGCCCGATGTATTGTTGGGAAAGTTTTGCAAAAATAACAAGAACAATATTGAAGAAATTGCATCACAATGCATAGTCTTATCTAAATCATTTTCTGCGATCGAAAGTTTCGTTGAAGAATCGAGAGTTTTTTTTATTTCTTGCATAGACGAACAAGTTTGAGCCGAATACTAAAAGTCCACATGGCCTCATCACTATAAAGTTTATTGATTTTGACTTCTTCAAGTTTTGATCAAGTAGTGGACTTTTCTGACCTTACATGAAGTTTTTGGTAAACAGATTCAAGAGTTCACATAACACGAAAAATAGCATCTTGTAGGCAATATTGAGGAGGCGTTTGGCTTTAAAATTAGCGCAATTCAGAGGATTCTGTTTTTTGTGTATCGTTACTTTACTTACTTTCTTACTTAAATGGCTCTCGACCAGTTGATTACATTTTAAATCCTGTTGGCGATGCTGCCAGGTATTCAGTTCAAGAGCCCTTGTATCAGTGGTTGTTTCATCCGAAGATAGTGCATACGGTATTAAAGAAATTGCGCGTCTACTTTTCGGATGCGTGCCTCGCATGAGTACATGGTCAATTTGGTTGGTGATGCACTAGCTGTGGTTTGCTTTGGGGTTCGAAGTCGTGGAATCCTAGTGCTGTTGATTGTTCTGATTGATTCAGAAAGTCGTAAAATTCCTCCTTGATAGGGTCATGTTGTAGCAATGCCATTTTCTATATTTCTAGATAGCCCACTTTTTAGGAATATTATTTAAATTTAACGATTCGCACAGGTTGTAGCCTTCTCATATGTTTTTTTCAACTGTTTGTGACAAACATAGACAAAGTAATATCTATATAAAAAAAAAATACCGTATACAGGCATTAATTAACCATCAGACGGTTTAATTTATGCAGCTGCAAAGTTGTGTTTTATGAACTAGTTTTTTTTTAAATTTAGAGGCAATTTAAAAACTGTTTAACTTTGTGTTTATGAATAAGGCTGTTAAAATAGAAACAAAATATTTATTCTGTATTTAAAGCCTATAAAATTATAAATATTCGTTTAATTCGTTGCCGCGATAACTAGCATTTTATTATGTATCTACGTGAGATCTGCAAATGGATTTTGTATGCTGAGGATTATTTTAAATAATACTTTGTGAATTGTTGTTAGTTAAACGTTTGATGGTGTTTTTATCCGCACAACTGTCCAAAACATTAATCCATGCTAATTAAATTCACCAAAGAGAATAATTTAATCTTTCAATTACGCACCCGTATGCTCAATTTTAATATAATACATTTTTTGTCGCGCCCACTTTTTGAGAGCGTTTTACTTTTTAAAAAAAAACATAAAACCTTAAATTTTGAGCAGAATTATGAAATTTGGCATACAAACTTTCGTTGCTCCCAGCAGAACAAGTGTAAACATTTTCAAAATCCGCCCAATGCCAAGCCCACTTCATTAACAAACATCTTTTCTGATCAAATCATAAGAAATTAAAAAAAGTTTCTGAGAAAGATATTTAAACTATGTCATTGTCTATGTTTTAACCATTTAACGTTTTTGGCCACGCCCACTTTTTGTGGGCGTTTTATTACAAAAACAAAAGTTTAGTAAAATTCGAAAAAGTTTTTATACGTTTTTAGGAAACAAAACGTTTTTCGGTACATTTTCAAAATATTTGAAAAAACTTTCGATGCAGGATCATTGTTTATGATAATACTAACATTTCGTTCTTAGATCATTTTAACCCACGCCCACGTTTTGGGGGCGTTTTCATACAAAAACCATTTCATACCTAACCCCAAGGCATATACACAAAGGAAAAATGTTTTTTGTCGAATCATACATGATTTTGATAAACCGTCTGGACAATATGTTGTGGTAACGTCATTTTCAATATTTTATGGCCATAAAGCCTACATTTTGGTGATATTTATTTTAAGGATGAGATGGGATAGGGTATTTAACGATCCGCATAGCGAATTGTAGTCTTCTCATATGTATTTCGTGAGATTTGTGCAATAGAGCCTACGTTATTTGAAGACGAGTTGAATATTTGACCGAATCTCGACCTTGCATCAGCGAATAGAATTCTGTCTCTGGTCTTAGAAGAGTATAAACATTTTGACAGGTCAAATGTCAAGCCGTTAGATTTTGAGTGCATATTCGACTTACGAACGATTCTCCTTTCTTCTGTTCTCCGCGGCGAATTTCATTTGCTGAAAAGCGCGAGGTTAACGGTAAAGTTAAAAACCTCTATGATCGAATTCTTAAAAAGGATCCTGGGAAAACATGACTGTGTGTCTACTATCGGGCTCTGAATAAGTTCAAGGAGTGGGATAACTATACTCTTCTGCTTGTCGAATACTGTTTGTAGTATCTCGAATGTAAGAAAGTGGTCACTTTTTGGATTTGAGGAGTGAATTTCATCAGGTTAAGTTTCTTCTGACTCAACACATTTCACGGCATTCGTAACTCCTGATGGGTATAGTGTTTCGAAATGATCGGATTGGAAAACTTCTGTTTTATGTTCTTATGTTCTTATGTTCCGGCATGAAGGACAACTTGATCAGACAGGTTCATGAAAAAATAGGTCACTTATGGTGTTATCAAATCTAGACAACTATTGGTTTTCTGGTATGTAGAAAAAGAAAAAGGCATTTATTAGGAATTGTATCAAAAGTATTATGTATTCCTCGCCCGTCAACACTGTCGAACGGAATCTTTTCAATATTCCTAGGCTCCTAGGAATATTGAAAAGGTTCCGTTCGAAGAAGTCCTGTTCCACACATTTCATTTGGAGCATTTCGGACCTCTACCTGCTATTCGGTCAAAATGGAAGCACATGCTAGTTGTTGATGCTTTTATGAAATTTGTTAAACTCTACCCGGTCATATCAATGAGTTCAAAGGATAAGTGTGCTTCGCTGAATAAATATTTCGATTACTAATTAGATAGGAATATAACTGATGTTAAGGTGGTTCAGTCACCACAGGCAAACGGTCAAGTTGAGAGAGTGAACCAAGTGCTGACAGGAATGCTTGGGAAACTTCGTGAATTGGTACAACGAAGCACTGTAGAGCTGTTATTATTTTGGTTTTTCATAAAGACTTCTTAATTCTTTTAATGTTTTCCGCTTCTTCTGATGGTGAACGCACCAAAGCGAATCTCGGAAAATTGTATTCGGAAATTTTTATTAAACAAATATATTGTTACTAAATAATAAACCAATATGTTACTACTACATCACTGAGAAGCAACATTACGATCATTTTACATGTATTAAACCAGGCAATGTACTCCGCTGCTCACTAATGGATAATCGACAATTTCTGGAGAAAGGCTATATAGGTTAGAGGCTGCCAGCGTTCTTCAGTACACTTAGACCAATTTGGTCCAATGTGATATCACGTGGATCTTGGTCACTCTCCTGCTATCCGTGTGAAAACCATTTTGAGGTTTTGATGAAGCGGAGGAGGCTTTTCACTTACGTTCTTGTCAAATCACTGAGATTTTGAAAATAGTATGCTCTAAGATACAACTTCTTTGTTCCTTTTGTTTGATAGAGCCAGGAGATGAAGAATTGTTTCTTCTTCCTCGTCGTCCATGCAGCTCCTACAGAAATCTTTTGAGTGGAGGCCTAGCCGAAATCAGTCCCTTTGATCTTCTCAAATCTAGCTTTGGCCACATTTGCTTGGTTATTTGACACGTCACACACTGGGGAAATTTGTATGTGAGTGCGGAAAAAAACTCAATAAAAACTGAATCACTCAATCATTTTAGATAAAATCTTCAGGTATGACAACTTAACTTGTACGAAATTATTATAATTAATTTCCATTCACTGCCACGCCCACTTTTTTAGAAAAAAAAAAAATTATTTTTGGTCAAACGGTTAAGAATTTTGAAAAAGTGTCTGAACGAGGTATTGAGACAAGGTAAATATCTATATTTTGTTAATAAACACTCCCACACCCACTTATTGGGGCGTATTTAAGAAAATTTGAAAAAAAACGTTTGATGGAAAAAAATTAATAATGTTAATATGATCATATCATCCGTAGGTCATTTAAACCCACGCCCACTTTTTGTAGGCGTTTTCCTAAAAAAAAGATTTGTGTTCCTTACCGAAAGGCATATCCAAAGAAAAAAGTTTTTTTTGTCGAAACATCAATTATTTTGATAAACTGTCTGAATAATGTGTTGTGACAATATTATTTTCTATATTTCATCCCTGTAACGTTTTTAGAAAACCCCACTTTTTGGGGATCTTTACTTTAAAAATGGAATGCGGATTGATTGTAGCTTTTTTATATGTTTTGTCGTAGATTTTTAAAAAAAGTGTTGCACATTGAACACTTATTTTCTCTATTATTTTTTTTTTTACTACAATGTATTGTTGACTTATAACCATAACTAGGACAATTGTTTTGGTTAGTGCTAAGAAAAAATTGTTGACCAATATATAAAATGGGTAAATCAAAGGTATAGTCCATACCAAATCAGTTGGCCAAAGGTCAATTGCACAGACAGAAGTTTTAAGAGAAATTTAAGATATTGTAAAATAAATTTAAAGAGACCTGCGCAGTAGAATAGCCAACTGATTTGGTACGGACTATAACTCCTAAATTATAGGTTTTTGGAGAAAAACGTTCCTTAATATATTTTTTAAAAATAAAATTTTCTAGAATTTTTCCGAAGGTTTTTTGTCTCTATCGTGAAAATAAAACAAGCTACAAGCAAAAACCGTATACACTTAAAAAAATGGTGGGCAAATGTGTAAAGTTTGGAGTTTTTGTTTTTCATTTCTGTTCTTTAATATTTCGAGTCCAAAATACAGATCAAAATTTTCTTTAGCAAAAGTATAGCGTTCCTCTTGTATAATAAGAATTTTCAATTAATTTGCCCACCAATTGTAGTTTTTCAATGGCCAATTAAATAGTCAGTGGCACCTGATGGCACCTAAATTTGGCGGATATCGAAAGACATTTTCATAAAGAAAATGTTGATCATAGTCTCTAACTTAGGCTAATGTTGCTAAGATTATATATCCAAAAATGTGAAGAGAATATCTTAATTTTTATACCCTATCCCATAGGGGTATATTAGTTTTGATACTTAGTTTGTAACATAGAGAAATAATTTTGCTACATATACCTCAAAGTATATGGATCCACTCAGAATCGCTAGCTGAGTCGATTAAGCCATGTCTGTCTGTCCGTCCGTCCGTGCGTCCGTCCGTCCGTCCGTCTGTACGTCACCGATTTTTGGCCTTAAATTTTGAGCTAGGATAATGAAATTTGGAATATAGGATCCTCGTCCGTGCCTACAGAACAAGTGTAAACATTTTTGAAATCCGCCCACTGCCACGCCCCCTTTTAAGAAAAAGATTTTGGCCAAACCGTAAGGAATTTTAAAAAAGTTTCTGAACAAAATATTTAGATAATCTTAATATCTATATTTCGTCTGTATAAAGTTTTTTGCCACGGCCACTTTTTGGGGGCGATTTCAATAAAAAACTGTTCTCGGTCAAATTTTAAATTTTTTGAAAAAAATTTTGATGCAGAATCATTAACATTATTAATATGAACATTTCGTCTATATACCATTTTAACCCACGCCCACTTTTTGGGGGCGTTTTTATATAAAAACCATTTTTATACACTACCCCATAACATATGCAGGAGAAAAACTTGGCGCAAATTTATAGTCGCTTAAAGTACACTTTAAAATTATTTTATCACGTACTAACACGTTTTGATAATTATAGTCGTCAAAAAGTCTACTTTAGCGTTATCACTCTGCATTAAAGTTAAAGCAACCGAAACCTCACTTTAAATATTTAATGCAGAGTTAGCGTTCTGTCACTTTTTTGGTGAGTTTGATTTAGAGGCCTCAGGAGAATGTCCATTAGCATACACTAATTAGCGCCACGTTAAAAAAGTGTCTGTTATTGAAAATATGTTACAGCAACCTTTTAATTTAAAGTACCTGATAACTAGTGTGGAGTTAAACCCTTAAATTTGCGCCCTTGTCTTTTGTAGAACCGTAAAAGTGTTTTGTAAGCAGTCTGTAGAATTTGTTGTCACTATATCATTTTTTCTATTTTATCCACATCGTGTTTTTAGCCATGCCCAGTTTTTTTGGGGATTTTAGTTTTATGTATAGAATGGGATAGGGTATTCAACGATCCGCACAGCGGATTGTAGCCTTCTCATATGTTTTTTTTCTTTAAATAGTTATATAAAAACATCCAAATTTTAAAATGTCATTATTACTTTGCTTTACAATCGAAAAGATATAGTATTTTAAAGAAATAATAAAAATGTAGGATGCGTTCATGGCTACGCATATTTGCGTCGCGCGACGCGATTTAATTCGTTACTAGCGATCAATTACATGTGTACATATGAAAGTGTTTATGGCGCGGCGATTTAGCGAAAACGTGAATTTAGCCATCGCTAGCGACTGTCAGCGACGAGAATCTACAGTTCAAATAATTTTAACTTTTTGAGTGAATCGCTCGACGCTCATACACAATGCAATGTTTATTGAAGTTTGTTGAAATTGTAGCAGGCGGGCCTGAAAGTAAGGAGATTGACTGTGTAAATAACTGTTTAAATGCATTTGACGGAGTATATAACTGCTCTCTAATAATAAAATGCGTTTTACTTTAGCGCGCAATATATCACTGTTGATATGAATTAAAGTAGGCGAAATAGCTCCGTCACTATATCAGTATATCACTGTCAATACATGAATAAAAGTAGGCGGAATCGCTCCGCCATAAACACAATGGCGATTTCGCCTGTAGCGATGTCGCACGTAATCGCGCGAAAAGCCATCGCGTCGCGCGACGCGAATAAATACGCGTAGCCATGAGCGCAGCCTGGTCGGTTCAAGAAAAAAATGACACAACTTTAATTTTACAGGATCTTCACCGTACATATATGTCATACTTTCAACAACTATTCCCTTCACAAAGCTATTAAAAGAAAACTACAAGTCCGAATTCAGTGATATTTTTTGATTTCGATTCAGATTTTATTCTGAAATTTAAAAATATATTTTTTTTTGTTTATTGTGTGTAAATGAAGAGTGAAGATGGTTTTCGAAATCGGGCCGTGTAAAAAGCCTAACAGATTTATGCCGTACAGTTCCAGCGACTGCCCTTGTGACTTGTTTATAGTCATCTCAAATACAAGTTTTTCTAAGACTGAATGCGTTTGAACTGAAACGTCAAATCGGTTGAAGTTAAGGGAATTTGCAGTATTACGCATTCTTCTCCCTTAAAAGGCCTTTTAATCCTTGCCACTATCACATTATGCATTAGCTTTGTCATAAGCAGTCGATTTCCATTGCAGTTTCGGGGTGTAGAGATTTCGTAGTGTATTGATGACAGATCCAACTTTATGACGCAAATAATGAGGCTTCATGACAGGCAAATGACATGACGACTTCGTCTTAGTTTTCAACTCGATGAACAGTCTAATTCAAGTCATTGACATCAATATTGTTTGCTGCTTAAATTTCGGGTGCGCTCAGCCAATCATAGTTACGATAATTCTGACCAAATATTCTGGATATACAATAGTGATGAGTTCATTTTTCGTTGAAGTGAATTGGAAAATGCATTTCCGATTCTCATGACTTTATTGGATAAAACTTCTGCGGCTCTATCCTGTTGCAGAAACACTCGCATATTCATACTCAATGGTATTGTTTTCACGTATTGCCACAAATACGATGACTTGAGACATGCATTGTTGATTTCGGAATCACGGGAAGTGTTACCAAAACGATGATTATTGTTGCGCAAAACTTTCAATGTTCGATAGAGTGCTGCTAATGATCGTTTGTGCGCTATCGTGCACATGATCAACTTGAAATTTTTCGACGTGGCCATGTCTGTCGGGCGTGTCTAAATATGTTGTTCATACACTTTTTCAAAATTCCCTAACGTTTGGCCAAAAACAATGTTTTTCTAAAAAGTTGGGGTGGCAGTGGGCAGATTTTGAAAATCGACTGAAGTAGCCATTCGGAGTCGGTCCATATATCTACCTCAATTATTTCTCTATATTACAAACTATATATCAAAACTAATATACCCCTATGGGACAGGGTATAAAAAAAGAAAATCTTATTAAATTTAATCTAATATTTATTTTTAAAGTATTTTTATTTTTTAATATTAAACAACAAAAAATATTTTATTATTTTAATAAAATGGTAATCCATCATATATGCAAATATGAAGTTGAATTTATTTAAAAACAATGTATCACCTTTAAATAATTCCTTCAAATACATCCACACCTTCTTGAACTGTTAAATCATAAAGTTCCTTTCCTAATGACGCAATTTCAACATCAACAGCTTCTCCACCACGGGCCAACGCAAACTGTGCCATCAAATCTAGATCGAAATTATCACCAAGCAATTCCTCCTGCATCATATCGTCAGGCTCATAAAGAACTGGAAGAAAGAACACTGCTATCGAAAGGCTGTATGGAAGGTACCGAACGTATTCCTTCAATAATTCTGATTTTAATAAATATTCTGGAACTTCGAGCCCGGTATGCTTTGTAAACGTATTGGAAAGTTTATTGAAATACGCTTCAAAAATTTCTTCAAAATGCAATGCTCGCGTATTCTTTCCAGCAGATAGTGAAAGAAACAGACAAAGATCAACCATTGGCGATGAATACCTTAGAGTTTGAAAATCAAACATCATCACATTAGTGGGCAAATTGGGATCCTGAAATGTAAAAAAGTTTATTAAAAAATAGTATTTAAAAACAATTCTACATTAATTTTTGTTTACCTTTTCGTCGTCATATGCAAATGCCATATTATTTCGTAGATAATCACCATGACACAGCGTTGCATATGGTTCAATTGGCTGAACACGTTTCTTACCATAAGAAAAATAATCTGACAATATTTTTTGAAGTTTTTCCACAAAATCTTGAGGGATTTCGGGACAGAATTTATTAACTGCTTGCGAAAATCGCTGTGCGCTTAACATTCCCATCATACCCCATTGCGGTGGTGGAGGTTTGGCAAATCGAGATTCTTTTACTATACCGATCATAGAATCAAATTTGCACTTATCAACAGTCTTCAAGGCATAGCACAACCCGTGAAATACGCCAAGATGCTGAACTGAAAAGGTAGAGATACATTTTATTTGTTTGTTTGAAGATTATACAATATACACACAATACATTAGTATGTTATCCAGCACCATCATTGTCAATACATATACAACTTTATTAACTGATAAGGTGCACCAGAAATTGCAGGATATTCACCCATATTCCACATGGCGTTTTTATTAAACGACAAATGGCGTTTTTGGATCGATTCATTATACCCTATCCCATAAAGGAATATTAGTTTTGATACATAGTTTGTAATATAGAAAAATAATTTAGCTAGATAAACCTAAAGGTATATGAATCGACTCAGAATCTATAGCTGAGTCGATTTAGCCGTGTCTGTCCGTCCGTCCGTACGTCACCAGTTTTTGGGCCTTAAATTTTGAGCTAGAATAATAAAATTTGGTACACGTGCTATTTATTGCTCCCAGCAGAACAGGTGTAAAAAAAATTGAAATCCGCCTACTGCCACGCCCCCTATTTCACTATGTTACAAACTATGTATCAAAAACATATGAGAAGGCTACAATCCGCTGTGCGGATCGTTTAATACCCTATCCCATCCCATCCTTAAAATTAATATCCCCAAAATGTGGTCTTTATGGGCATAAAGTATTGAAAATGGCGTTGTCACAACATATTGTTCAGAAGGTTTATATAATTCTTTTATGGTTCGACGAAGAACAACGTTTTTCTATTGCATATGTCTTGGGGCATGGCATACAAATGTTTTTTTGTAATGAAACGCCCCCAAAAAGTGGGCGTGGGTTAAAATGGTCTATGGACGAAATGTTCATATTAATACTACCAATGATTTTGCATCAAAATTGTTTTCGTGGCAGTTTTACACTTGTTCTGGTGGCACGGACGAGGATCCTATATACCAAATTTCATTATCCTAGCTCAAAATTTAAGGCCCAAAAATCGCTGACGAACAGACAGACGGACGGACGGACGGACAGACAGACATGGCTAATTCGACTCAGCTAGCGATTCTGCGTCGATCCATATACTTTAAGGTATATGTAGCTAAATTATTTCTCTATGTTACAAACTAAGTATCAAAACTAATATACCCCCCTATGGGATAGGGTATAACTAGTATATCCCTATGGAATAGGGTATAAAACCATATGAGAAGGCTACAATCCACTGTGCGGATCGTTGAATACCCTATCCCATCCTATCTGTAAAACTAAAATTCCCAAAAAGTGGACATGGCTAAAAATACGATGTGGATAAAATAAAGAAAATGACATGGTGACAACAAATTCTTCAGACCGCTAATAAAAAACTTTTACGGTTCTACAAAAGACAAGGTTTTCTCCTGCATATGTTATGGGGTAGTGTATAAAAATGGTTTTTATATAAAAACGCCCCCAAAAAGTGGGGGTGGGTTAAAATGGTCTATGAACGAAATATTCATATTTATATTACTAATGATTATGCATCAACATTTTTTTCGAAAATTTTAAAATTTGACCGAAAAACGTTTTTTTATTAAAAACGCCCCCAAAAAGTGGGCGTGGCAAAAAACTTTATATGAACGAAATACAGATATTCAGATTGTCTAAATATGTTGTTCAGAAAGTTTTTCAAAATTCCTTATGGTTTGGCCAAAAAATACGTTTTTCTAAAAAGGCGGATTTCAAAATTTTTTACACTTGTTCTGCTGGGAGCAACAAAGAGCACGTGTACCAAATTTCATCCTTCTAGCTCAAAATTTAAGGCCCAAAAACTGGTGACGTACGGACGGACGGACGGACAGACATGGCTAAATCGACTCAGCTATCGATTCTGAGTCGGTCCATATACTTTGAGGTATATGTAGCTAAATTATTTCTCTATGTTACAAACTATGTATCAAAACTAATATACCCCTATGGGATAGGGTATAAACATATGAGAAGGCTACAATCCGCTGTGCGGATCGTTGAATACCCTATCCCATCATATCCATAAGACTAAAATCCCCAAAAAAGGGGGCATGGCTAAAAACACGATGTGGATAAAATAGAAAAAATGATATAGTGACAACAAATTCTTCAGACTGTTTACAAAACAATTTTACGGTTCTACAAAAGACAAGGTTTTCTCCTGCATATGTTATGGGGTAGTGTATAAAAATGGTTTTATATAAAAACTCCCCCAAAAAGTGGGCGTGGGTTAAAATGGTATATAGACGAAATGTTCATATTAATAATGTTAATGATTCTGCATCAAATTTTTTTTCGAAAAATTTAAAATTTGACCGAAAACAGTTTTTAATTGAAAACGCCCCCAAAAAGTGGGCGTGGCAAAAAACTTGTCTAAATATGTTGTTCAAAAACTTTTTTAAAATTCCTTACGGTTTGGTCAAAAACTGAGTTTTTCCTAAAAGGGGGCGTGGCAGTGGGCGGATTTCAAAATTTGTTACACTTGTTCTGTAGGCAGAGACGAGGATCCTAAATACCAAATTTCATTATCCTAGCTCAAAATTTAAGGCCTAAAAATCGGTGACGTACAGACGGACGGACGGACAGACAGACATGGCTTAATCGACTCAGCTAGCGATTCTGAGTCGATCCATATACTTTGAGGTATATGTAGCAATATTATTTCTATATGTTACAAACTAAGTATCAAAACTAATATACCCCTATGGGATAGGGTATAAACATATGAGAGGCTACAATCCGCTATGCGGATCGTTGAATACCCTATCCCATCCCATCCTTTAAATTAATATCCTCAAAATATAGGCCTTATGGCGATGAAATACAGAAAATGACATTGTCACAATATATTGCTCAGACAGTTTCTCAAAATCTTTTGTGGTTCGACAAAAAACAACTTATTCCTATTGCTAATGCCTTACAAATGGTTTTTGTAAGAAAACGCCCCCAAAATGTGGGCGTAGGTGAAAATGATCTATGGACAAAATGTTTATATTACCATTGCGGAAGTATTTGCTTCAAAATTTTTTTCGAAAGTTTTAAAATTTGGACAAAAAGCGTTTTTTACTAAAAACGCCCCCAAAAAGTGGGCGTGGCAAAAAACGTTGTGTGAACGAAATATAGATATTAGGATTGTCTAAATATGCTGCTCAGACATTTTTTTGAAATTCCTTACGGTTTGGCCAAAAAAATAAGTTTTTCTAAAAAAGGGGCGTGGCAGTGGGCATATTTCAAAAATTTTTACACTCGTTCTGGTGGCAAGGACGAGGATCCTATATACCAAATTTCATTATCCTAGCTCAAAATTTAAGGCCCAAAAATCGGTGACGAACAGACAGACGGACGGACGGACGGACAGACAGACATGGCTAATTCGACTCAGCTAGCGATTCTGAGTCGATCCATATACTTTGGGGTATATGTAGCAAAATTATTTCTCTATGTTACAAACTAAGTATCAAAACTAATATACCCCCCTATGGGATAGGGTATAAACATATGAGAAGGCTATAATCCGCTGTGCCAATCGTTGAATACCCTATCCCATCCCATCCTTAAAATTAATATCTCCAAAAAGTGGGCTTTATTAGCCTATAATATAGAAAATGACATTGTCACAACATATTGTTCAAACAGTTTATCAGAATCTTTGTTGTTTGACAACACACATCGTTTTCCTCCTGCATATGCTATGGGGTAGGGCATACAAACGGTTTTTGTAAGAAAAAGCCCCCTAAAATGATCTATAGACGAAATGTTTAAATTAATATTACTAATTATTCTGCATCAACATTTTTTTCAAAAATTTTAAAATTTGACCGTAAAACGTTTTTTATTAAAAACGCCCCCAAAAAGTGGGCGTGGCAAAAAACTTTATATGACCGAAATATAGATATTACGAGTATCTAACTACGTTTTTCAGACACTTTTTTTTAAAATTCCTTACCGTTTGGCCAAAAACTACGTTTTTCTGAAAAGGGGGCGTGGCAGTATGCGGATTTCAAAAATTGTTACACTTGTTCTGCTAGGAGCAACAAAGACCACGTGTACCAAATTTCATCATTCTAGCTCAAAATTTAAGGCCCAAAAACTGGTGACGTACGGACGGACGGACGGACGGACAGACATGGCTAAATCGACTCAGTTTTCGATTCTGAGTCGATCCATATACTTTGAGGTATATATAGCTAAATTATTTCTCTATGTTACAAACTATGTATCAAAACTAATATACCCCTATGGGATAAGGTATAAATATATGGGATGGGACACCCTTTTTATTGGAAATGAAACATCGAGTTTATATAGAACCACAATTGCAATTTTTATCAAAGTAATTTTAAGTCGAGTACGCAATAGCACATAGGTGAGATACACCACCACTCGTGTTTTATGATGTCTTGTTCAAGAAGAACATATGAGAAGGCTACAATCCGCTGTGCGGATCGTTTAATACCCTATCCCATCCCATCCTTAAAATTAATATCAAATACCAAATATACCAAAATGTGGTCTTTATGGTCATGAAGTATTGAAAATGGCGTTGTCACAACATATTGTTTAGAAGGTTAATCAAATTCTTTTATGGTTCGACGAATAACAACGTTTTTCTATTGCATATGCCTTGGGATAGGGCAAATGTTTTTTTTTGTAAGAAAACGCCCCCAAAATGTGGGCGTGGGTTAAAATGTTCTATAGACGTAATGTTCATATTAATACTACCAATGATTGTGCATCAAAAATTTTTTTTAAAATTTTAAAATTTGATCAGAAAACGTTTTTTTATAAAAAAAAGCCCCCAAAAAGTGGGCGTGGCAAAAAACTTGACGTAATATAGATTTTACGATTCTCTAAATATGCTGCTCAGACACTTTTTTAAAATTCCTTAAGGTTTGGCCAAAAAATACGTTTTCCTAAAAAGGGGCGTGGCAGTGGGCGGAGATTTCAAAATTGTTTACACTTGTTCTGGGGGCATGGACGAGGATCCTATATACCAAATTTCATTATCCTAGCTCAAAATTTAAGGCCCAAAAATCGGTGACGAACAGACGGACGGACGGACTGACGGACAGACAGACATGGCTAATTCGACTCAGCTAGCGATTCTGAGTCGATCCATATACATTGAGGTATATGTAGCTTAATTATTTCTCTATGTTACAAACTAAGTATCAAAACTAATATACCCCTATGGGATAGGGTATAACGAGATTCTCTAAATTTGTTGATTTTACAATTTTTCTTAAAATATTGGAGTAATATATGAAATATTTGTAAATCACGTTGTATTTAACAAATTTTACAGAGATATGAGGACAAACCATATTATGTAAACTTACCTCCCAGCAGAATATGTTCTAATGACAGATTTACTCTGCTTTCAGCCATTCTCCAGCCATCTGTATTGAAGTCACCAAGTACAAGTGAAGCTTCATAATCCTTTACACTTGAGTAATAGTATTTTGGAAAATTCCGGTCCCTCTTATCTACTTTCGAAAATTGCAGTAGAGTTGGAATTATAATTTTGTATCCTGAAATTTCATTGTGAAATAGTGTTTCGAAATTTACAGCGTCATAATTCTCTGGCGGGATCTTAGGAGTTCTCTGTAATGGTTCAAAAATACAATTGTAAATAACAATTCGAATGTCTTGACTCTATTAAACAAACATATTATTTGTGGCAATACTATTAGATAAATCTACATATATATTTTTATATAAATACCAGTCTTCAATCGAAGTTAATATGTTTAATCTATTAAGCCCCTATCAGTGTGGTTATAGGTCATGAATGTCCACAACTGATCAAATCTAGGCACATCAACAAATTTAAAAAAAAACGATACATCAAAATGTAAAGCCGCATATGAAAGAGTTAATTAATGCGAACTATACAGAGCAATGCCCTTTTTATTGCACCCAGAATCTTCCGTCACCAAAACATTCTATATTATGATTTGGCCAACATTAAACTTAAGAGAATTGTGCAAAGTATCCCTACATCATTGGGGATTATTACTTACTTAAAGCTATCCAATTTCTAGCATTCACCAAAGATACTTGACATCGGATTGGTATTACTCATCGATATGTCACAGCTGCATTGTTGGATAGAGAAAAGAAAGCGGCTAGAATAGGCTTAGCTATAAACTAGGGTAACAGCTAATAATTCCTATCAAAAAATACCATTACATTACATTTTACGATAAAGTTGAAAATGAACTAACAACATCGATAGCATTGATGTGGTAAGGCACTATACCTTAAATCCAGCTGACAAAAACATCTTGCACAAAAAATACAAATTTTTGGCGCAACAGGCTCGTTAATGCCCAGGGCCTAGCTGTTTTATGTCGACTCCGAAAGGCTAAGTTGAGATAAGCTATTATCGACAATAAATACTACTCGGATGATTTGTCAGGTCATTACGAGACGAGGACCAGTAAAAAATCATTTAGGTGTTGCTGCGGCTGGGAATCGAACCCTGACCTTCTACGCGGCAGTTCATCGCACTAACCACTGATACAATGTTTGTACTTCCATGTGGTCAAATGGGCACAAATTTGCACAAATGAGCACAATCATTTCCATCCAGTTGATGGCTACCAATTCCTTGATGATCACTGGGTGTATAGTAGCATGTTGGAGATTGAGTTTTAACCCGTTTATTAAGTCGAGCTAGTGGTAGAACCTTTAAAGTTTCCGAGATGGCACTGGAAGATTTTTCAAAATGTCAACAGTTTCATCTGCAGTCCCAGTTAAGCTGGATAAATTCAGACAACCGGTGATATAGGAATTTCAAGGGTAAGTCACGCCCCTTGAAAAGAGTTGGAGTATTTACTTTAACTTACATAAGAAGACATGGCGGTCTCCAGACCACTAAACTTGGCACACATTCAGTACTTTGGATCACAGAACATTCAGAGTGCCTAAAAATCTAAAGAGATCCCTGAGAACTTTGCAGAATGCGAATTCCTCAATATCTCAATTAATAAAAAGAGAGAAAATTGTGACGAATTTTCGCAGGCAAACGCAGCAAAATTTGGTCAAAATAAAGTTTTCCTGAAGAATAAAACTTCATCATTGTTTGTCCAATTCACATAAAAAAGGTTTCGCGTCAAAACTACAGAAAAATAAATCTCCTCGAAATCGGTTAAAGGATATTGCCTACCTTCCAATATATGAACGTCAAAAACCCTTCTCCAACAACCTGATCACCCCCAGGCTGCCACAACTTACTAAATTTCCATCTCCACACACCGGTAGATCCGAAATAGAATTCTACAGCTCGTAATTCAAACATTTCTACGGCCGGCACATGCGACAACATTTATAGAGAACATGGTTGGGTGTTGTAGAACGAGGGTAGACTCTGATTGGCGTTAACTTGGCAATGCCCAGTGTTGCAACTCTGACTACACATCAAATGTGCTTATCTTTACCTACAAGTGGTAACCATCGGGTACTGGTCTCATCCAACCGGATTTCACTTGCTAAACGATAAGTGCGAGTGTTGATAACACGACGAAAAACAGCAACACTATAAACACCCTGGTGAGAATGGCACGGATGAATACCCGGCCGGCTGTCCCAGGCGAACCTAGATGAGCTGCTCTGACATATTCGGACAACAGGTTGTCTAGGAATTTCAAGGGTTAGTCAGGCCCCTTGAACAGAGATGGTGGCGGATGAACCGAAAGGCCAACGGCAGCGCTCAATCCCGTAGTGGATACTGATGGCCCCGTGTCCTAGGGGTATCTAATAAATTGGAACTGGCCCTCCAGGTTGGGGGTTGTGCTTTGGGTTAACTACCCACCCACAGAAAAAAATCATGGTTACGAAGCAACCAATAGCCTCGGAAAGGACTGATTTTATTGTTGACGACCCTGCTAAACGAAAAAAAGGACGAAAAAAGGACAACGACGTTCGTATCTGCACCTGGAATGTGAGAACATTAAACAGGAGAGGTGCAGGCGAACAACTAGCGATATAGAGAGGTGCCACTCCAGGAACGATGTTCGCAAGTTTTACCAAAGTGTAAAACGTCAAAGCCAAGGATACAAGGCTCGAACAGAATCCTGTCGAGATGAACAAGGAAATATTGTAGTTGAGACACAGTCGATGCTGAGGATATAGAAGAACCACTTCTGCAGACTGTTAAACGGCGATGACGAACAACATTCCGCTGTCAGGCAGAACGAACCATTCAATATTGGCAACGACAGCGAAAACTGCCAACCACCCGACCTGAGTAAAGTGAGGATAGCAATATCTAAACTCAAGCTTAATAAGGCTGCCGGAAATGACGGCCTTCCCGCTGAGCTCTATAAGGCCGGCGGAGATGACTTGGTAAGTAACATCCACCAACTCATAAGCCAAATCTGGTCGGATGAAAATATGCCTGAAGAATGGAACCTCAGCATCGTTTGCCCGATCCACAAAAAAGGAGACCCTCTGAACTGCGCCAACTACAGAGGCATAAGTCTCCTCAACATCGCCTACAAGATCCTATCTGCCGTAATATGTGAACGCCTGAAACCGTTTACCAACAACCTGATTGGCCCTTATCAGTGTGGTTTTAGGCCAGGAAAGTCCACAACCGATAAAATTTTCACACTTCGGCAGATCCTGGAAAAAACTCAAGAAGTCCAAATCGATACCCACCACCTATTCATCGATTTCAAAGCCGCATATGACAGCATTTATAGAGACGAACTGTACAGAGCCATGTCTTGTTTTGGTATACCGCCCAAACTCGTCCGTTTGTGTAGGATGACGATGGAGAATTCTCGCTGCTCCATCAGGGTCGGAAACGACCTCACCGACACATTCGATACCAAAAAAGGATTTAGGCAAGGCGATGCGCTGTCATGTGACTTCTTTAATCTGATTCTTGAGAGAATTGTGCAAAACTCCAAAGCCATCACCAGAGGCACAATTTTCCAAAAGTCGGTGCAACTACTAGCATACGCTGACGATATTGACATCATTGGTAGGACTCAACGTGATGTCATAGCAGCAGTAAATGAGGGTAAGACTAAGTATATGCTGTCATCACGAAAGGACTCACAACATCGACGAATTGGACAGAACGTCACCACTGACAGATATAACTTTGAGGTAGTACGGGACTTTGTCTACCTCGGCTTCGCTATTAACTCTGACAACAACATCTCGTCAGAAATCAAACGAAGAATTACGGGCTAAGAAGGCAATTTAGTAGTAAAGCCCTCACTCGAACTAATAAGGAGATCCTATATAAGACCCTGATCATCCCAGTCCTGCTCTACGGCGCTAAAGCATGGACCGTATCAAAAGCGGACGAAGAAATCCTTGGTAGATTCGAGGGGAAAATTCTTCGAAAAATCTTCGGTCCCCTTTGCGTTGACGGGCTATGGAGACGAAGATTCAACCAAGAACTATACGAGCTGTACAGCGACATGGCCCTGGTCAAAAAACTCCGCATTGGACGTTTAAGATGGCTAGGACATGTAGAACGAATAGACACCAATACTCCGGCTCGCAGAGTCTTCGATTCCCAGCCAGACGTCGGACGCAGTAGAGGAAGACCTCGCCTTAAGTGGCGCGCACAAGTGGAAAGCGACCTCAACCAACTTGGAGTGCGCAACTGGAGGCAGTTAGCTAAGGACCGGGCTAATTGGAGAGGCATGTTGGTTGAGGCCCAGGTTCATTCCGGACTGTAGCGCCACTTAACTAACTAACTAACATGAAGCAAAAAAGTACTGTCAAAAAAAGGGTTTAACATTTAATTTTAAAATATTTGAATAAAATGTTTATGCAAAATCATTGGTAATATTAACATGAATATTTCGTCCATATATCATTTCAGCCCACGACCACTTTTTGGGGTCGTTTTCTTAACAAACCGATTTGTATGCTCTACCCCATGGCATTTGTAATAGGAAAACCATAAAAGATTTTGATCAACTGTGTGAACATATTCTCCCCATAAAGTTTTAAAGATAGTATAGTATGTTATTAATCAAATACTTTCTTTATTAGGAGCAAGTTAAAATTGAGAAACATAGTTATTGATCTTGCATTTTGACATTAGTGAGTTTATGATTGATTGTTAGTCGGCACATAGAACACAGCGGCTTAGCTAAGAAAATTGGCAAATGGAGGATCGATTTGAGGTCCAAAAAATTAAAAATTTCATTTATAGTCTTCACTATAGCATAACCATGGGTCTGATTGGCAAGCAGGCAACATGAGTTAGTCTTGCAGGTCATGTTTAAAAGAATAGGTGCAAAAGGCAGTACTGCTGTATTGCCTTTTTTATCTTTAGCGGACTACACTGGCAGCCAGTATAACCGTGCCACAGTTTACACGAAGGCACTTAGATTGAACCGCTGCTATACTTTGGATCTATTTCATACGGAGCTTAGGATGGAAAGCGAAATGTTTACAATCGAAATCAATCATCCCATCTTACTTGATTACGATTATGGAAAAGTCCGAAAAAGTGGGACACGCTATTCTGTCAGTCTTTCGGTCTGTTCTGTGCACGCGTCTGTAGGCTAAATGTCTAGGCGGATTCAGTTCGAATTTTGTATACGATTTTGAGGTAATACTGTGATAAATAATACCATTCTTCTGGGTATGAAGTTCTATTATTATTATTATTATTATTATTATTATTATTATTATTATTATTATTATTATTATTATTATTATTATTATTATTATTATTATTATTATTATTATTATTATTATTATTATTATTATTATTATTATTATTATTATTATTATTATTATTATTATTATTATTATTATTATTATTATTATTATTATTATTATTATTATTATTATTATTATTATTATTATTATTATTATTATTATTATTATTATTATTATTATTATTATTATTATTATTATTATTATTATTATTATTATTATTATTATTATTATTATTATTATTATTATTATTATTATTATTATTATTATTATTATTATTATTATTATTATTATTATTATTATTATTATTATTATTATTATTATTATTATTATTATTATTATTATTATTATTATTATTATTATTATTATTATTATTATTATTATTATTATTATTATTATTATTATTATTATTATTATTATTATTATTATTATTATTATTATTATTATTATTATTATTATTATTATTATTATTATTATTATTATTATTATTATTATTATTATTATTATTATTATTATTATTATTATTATTATTATTATTATTATTATTATTATTATTATTATTATTATTATTATTATTATTATTATTATTATTATTATTATTATTATTATTATTATTATTATTATTATTATTATTATTATTATTATTATTATTATTATTATTATTATTATTATTATTATTATTATTATTATTATTATTATTATTATTATTATTATTATTATTATTATTATTATTATTATTATTATTATTATTATTATTATTATTATTATTATTATTATTATTATTATTATTATTATTATTATTATTATTATTATTATTATTATTATTATTATTATTATTATTATTATTATTATTATTATTATTATTATTATTATTATTATTATTATTATTATTATTATTATTATTATTATTATTATTATTATTATTATTATTATTATTATTATTATTATTATTATTATTATTATTATTATTATTATTATTATTATTATTATTATTATTATTATTATTATTATTATTATTATTATTATTATTATTATTATTATTATTATTATTATTATTATTATTATTATTATTATTATTATTATTATTATTATTATTATTATTATTATTATTATTATTATTATTATTATTATTATTATTATTATTATTATTATTATTATTATTATTATTATTATTATTATTATTATTATTATTATTATTATTATTATTATTATTATTATTATTATTATTATTATTATTATTATTATTATTATTATTATTATTATTATTATTATTATTATTATTATTATTATTATTATTATTATTATTATTATTATTATTATTATTATTATTATTATTATTATTATTATTATTATTATTATATATTATTATTATTATTATTATTATTATTATTATTATTATTATTATTATTATTATTATTATTATTATTATTATTATTATTATTATTATTATTATTATTATTATTATTATTATTATTATTATTATTATTATTATTATTATTATTATTATTATTATTATTATTATTATTATTATTATTATTATTATTATTATTATTATTATTATTATTATTATTATTATTATTATTATTATTATTATTATTATTATTATTATTATTATTATTATTATTATTATTATTATTATTATTATTATTATTATTATTATTATTATTATTATTATTATTATTATTATTATTATTATTATTATTATTATTATTATTATTATTATTATTATTATTATTATTATTATTATTATTATTATTATTATTATTATTATTATTATTATTATTATTATTATTATTATTATTATTATTATTATTATTATTATTATTATTATTATTATTATTATTATTATTATTATTATTATTATTATTATTATTATTATTATTATTATTATTATTATTATTATTATTATTATTATTATTATTATTATTATTATTATTATTATTATTATTATTATTATTATTATTATTATTATTATTATTATTATTATTATTATTATTATTATTATTATTATTATTATTATTATTATTATTATTATTATTATTATTATTATTATTATTATTATTATTATTATTATTATTATTATTATTATTATTATTATTATTATTATTATTATTATTATTATTATTATTATTATTATTATTATTATTATTATTATTATTATTATTATTATTATTATTTATTATTATTATTATTATTATTATTATTATTATTATTATTATTATTATTATTATTATTATTATTATTATTATTATTATTATTATTATTATTATTATTATTATTATTATTATTATTATTATTATTATTATTATTATTATTATTATTATTATTATTATTATTATTATTATTATTATTATTATTATTATTATTATTATTATTATTATTATTATTATTATTATTATTATTATTATTATTATTATTATTATTATTATTATTATTATTATTATTATTATTATTATTATTATTATTATTATTATTATTATTATTATTATTATTATTATTATTATTATTATTATTATTATTATTATTATTATTATTATTATTATTATTATTATTATTATTATTATTATTATTATTATTATTATTATTATTTCCCACGCCTCTTTCCCCCCCAGATACCGCGCGAGCTGGGGTCCATTTTCACCGAGTACGACGGCAGTCTGAGCTGCAAGTCATATCGGCACTTTATTTTATATTAGCTATTTTATATATTATTTTACGGTTGCTGTAAAAAATTTCGCACAATCCTGCACGTATTAAGGATAACAGTTTTTAAAATATCGTGTAAAAGGTGTTCACATCTGATGTTTTTCAATTCGTCGACAACAGTTTTTGCAATGATCCCTGTGCTGGATATAACAACTGGTACTATACGTATTGATCTTAATGTTTCTCGTTGTTTGATCTCGTGAGCGGGTTCTACATATTTCCCAATTTTCTCAGCAAAGGTTCGATTTATATTATTTGATAACGGCACTGCAATATCTATTAGGTATCCATTCCTGCTTCTTTTATCGATCCATATTATATCGGGTCTATTTGCCAATATTGTGTGGTCAGTTGTTATAGACCTATCCCAGTACAGTTTATAATCTGAACTTAATAAAACTGGGGAAGCTTGGTATTTGTAGAATGGGATTTTTTCATCTACTAGTTTGGATCTTAGTGCTAATTCCTGATGGATGATTTTTGCTACGTTGTTGTGCCGTTGGAGATATTCGTGGTTCGCCAATAACGAACATCCATTCGTGATGTGTTCGATTGACTCTTGACTGTGTCTGCACCTCCGGCAAGTGCTTTCGATGTTCTCATGCAAAATAGCACTCCTGTACTGACGAGTCGCTATGATTCCATCCTGAATTGCTATGATAAATCCTTCGGTTTCTGGGAACAGCAGTCCTTTCTGCAGCCAGATGGTGGAAGCTTCCTTATTGACATCCAGGGACTGGAGCTGGTGAGGGTATTTTCCGTGAATTGCCTTATGTTTCCATTGTTCAATAATCTCACCATTTGAACTGATGTGAGCTAATGGCTGAAACTCATGGTCATAAAGATGCAGGGGCGTATAGTTCCTATCTAATTGGGTAAGTGCATTGTATCTACTATCCTGTTCAATGCTGTTGTAGAAGAAGCATCTCAATTTTTCAATTTGTGTTAGATTTAGATTATGAATGTTAGATATCCCTTGTCCTCCTTCAGCCCTGGGCAAGAAGAGTCTTTCCTTAGCAGATATAGGATGATGAAATCTGTATGACGTCATAGTTGTTCGTAACATTCGCTCTATATCATCTATATCCGTATGACTCCATTTTAAAATTCCAAAGGAATATGACAGCACAGGAACAGCAAAAACGTTTATTGCTTTTGAAAGATTTCCACTGTTCAGTTTAGTTTTACATAGGCATTTTATTCTTTCCTTGAACCGTTTTTTTATGTTGTCCTTCATTACACTATGTAGTATACCACGCATTTGCTGAACACCGAGATATTTGTAACTTTCTTCATTATACAGACACTCGATTGAACCCTCATCAAAGGTAAAGCCTTCACTATGCATGATCTATCCTCTTACTGTTTCTATTGATTTACATTTGTCGAAGCCGAATTTCATTAATATATCATCGCTGAATTTTTTGACAATATTAAGGAGTCCCGATAGATGATGTTTTGACCTTGCAAACAATTTAAGATCATCCATGTATAGAAGATGTGTATAGCTGTAGTGTAATTCTCCAATTTTTATTCGATATCCATTTGATGACTCGTTTAGGACTCTGCTAAGTGGGTACAAACACAGACAATAATATAATAATAATAATAATAATAATAATAATAATATATAATAATAATAATAAAAAATTATTATTATTATTATTATTATTATTATTATTATTATTATTATTATTATTATTATTATTATTATTATTATTATTATTATTATTATTATTATTATTATTATTATTATTATTATTATTATTATTATTATTATTATTATTATTATTATTATTATTATTATTATTATTATTATTATTATTATTATTATTATTATTATTATTATTATTATTATTATTATTATTATTATTATTATTATTATTATTATTATTATTATTATTATTATTATTATTATTATTATTATTATTATTATTATTATTATTATTATTATTATTATTATTATTATTATTATTATTATTATTATTATTATTATTATTATTATTATTATTATTATTATTATTATTATTATTATTATTATTATTATTATTATTATTATTATTATTATTATTATTATTATTATTATTATTATTATTCTATTAGGTTAAAAGAGTTATGATTTCGATTTTATAAGACCAACCGTACTGAGGAAAACCGATTAAAGTTCATACATGCCAGAAATGACTGTAAAGCCAACATTAAGTGTGCCAAATTCTCCCACGACCAAAAGCTGAGGGAAAAAATTCTACTGTCCCAAAGGTAGTAAAAACATTTGGTCGTTGGTTAAAAAGAATTCAACCTCATCTTCCATCCCAACACTCATTTACAATGACATTCCAGCTGTCATCTTTATAGACAAAGCCAATCTGCTCGCTGCTCATTTTGCAGCCAGTTCCACATTACCAGATTTACTATGGGACCAATCCATTTCTGTACTCGTACAGTCGCAGGAGTATCATTAGATCTTAACATTCACTAGTGGTCTGTTCAAGATAGTATCTCCCCAAAATTGTGCGTAAGCTTTTCTATCTATTTATCAGGAATCTTCCGGAGTAGATGGAAAATAGCATTTGCCCAGCCCGTCACTAAAAACGGCGAATTTTCTTCTCTCTTCAACTACCGACCAATTGCACTTACGTTCCTTCTTTCTAAGGTCATGGAAACGCTGATAAATCCTCAGCTTATGAAATATCTGGAATCACAAAAATTCCTCAATGACCGAAAATACGGTTTTCATAGCAATTTGATGGTGATTTGATTACATATCTAATTGACCAGTGGTACCAATCTATCCAACACGGTGGTTGATATTTCAAAGGCATTTGACAGGGTTTGGCATCAAGCCCTTTTGTCGAAAATGCGTGCATTAGGGATCGATGAAAAACTTCTTCTATGGATTAGAAATTATATTTCGAAACGTTCAATTCAAGTTGTTTTGGACGGTTTCAAGTCTGCTACTCGCCAAATAAATGCTTCCCTTAGGCTCTGTTCTATCTCCGACACTGTTTCTTATATTTATTAATGAACTCTTGTCTGCAACTTCTAATCTAATTCATTCTTTTGCTGATCACAGTACCCTCAGCTTTTCATATTCGTTCTCGAATCCACGCCCTTCACCTTCGGACGTAGAACAAAAACGGCAAAATATGTTAAACTCATTAAATTCCGATCTCGACAGCATAATTAAATGGGGTAAATCTAATAGAGCGGAATTTAATGCTTCCAAAACACAATGCTGTCTTCTGTCATCTAAGCGAAACCAAAATTTACAGCCATTATCTATGAATGGCACTTGCTTCGTCGAAACCGAAAAACTTTCCATGTTTGGTATGTGTGTTAGTAACGACCTTCGTTGGAACCACCACATAGTCGCTAAAAACGCAGCAAAATGTCTAGGCTTCCTTAACCGATGCAAAAAATATTTAACCCCTTCTGATCTGGCCTCAATATATAAAGCGTATATACGCACTACACTTGAGTTCAACTCCCATATCTGGTCAGGTGCAGCAAAAACATCATTGCACCTACTGGATAGAATACAAAAGCGTGCGATAAAACTGATAGGAAACCCATCTGTTGTGAACTCTATAGTCTCGCTTGAACACCGTAGAAATGTCTCCTGCCTTACACTTCATTGCTCAAATGAAATAACCAGTTGCATTCCGCCCCATCAAATATTCAACTGTAATACTTACCGTGTCACGAATGCTAATCAATTTACCCTCAAGCCTATCTTCGGACGTACAATTAAATATAGAGATTCATTTCCAAGCCGAACAACATGGGTTTGGAATGCATTACCAAACTTAGTTTTTCCTTTCCATTACAATTTGCAGAAAGTCAAAACCAACGCACATTAGCTATAGAATAAAAGTCTCTTAATACAATTTTAGTTTTCATTAACACCTTCACCGATTTTTTTCAATTGCAGTATTAAGATTTCTTACAATCATAAGTTAAAAGTTGAGAGCCCAAGAAGCAAGTTCGTACGTCAAAGTCGTGTACCCAATACTCGTTTTTTGTTAGTTTGTTTACATACGAGCTTTGGGCGAATATCAGGGACATTTACATTTTTGTTCTGGGGTCATTTTCGATGTAGCCTTGATAAAGTGTTTGAAAATTTTATTTTGATAATGCCGTTATCTTAAATTTATCAATAGATATTTTTAAATCCCGACCAATTTTTATACCCTATCCCATAGGGGTATATTAGTTTTGACAATTAGTTTTTGCTTATACACACATCAAAATCAAATTCATGTTGAATCAAAGTAATTATATTAAATGTATATATTTATAAATGGTTATCTAAAAGCATTTTTTTGTGTTCACTTGTTTCAGTAGGTACACATCTATGTTTAACGATAAGCTATAGTTAGCTATGACTATCTATCTATTTTAAAACGGAATGGAATTTTTTCAAATGCTTACTGTGACTATACACTGAACGCCAATGGAAATAGAAGAGAGCTTGACTTGCTGACATCAACGAATTAACGATTATAATTAACCAGACAGAAGCTTAATCCATCCGTCGTCGTAATAAACATCTAATTAAATATTTCATCATTATATTCCAAATCTCATAACAAACAATTAAATTTATTGTGTGTAGCTTACTGTATTGTTTTGTTAATTGTACACCTACCTTGGCTATTAAAATACACGAGTGTTCCTCATTTTCGAGACTATAATCAATTTTTACTCTATAGCACTTTGTGAGCATGAATGCTTCCTCTGGACCGATAGCACTAACAGACATATCAAGCACTTTAAATGATTCAAAGCTATCTTCACTTGAAATTTCATTATTTTGCGTATATTGTGGTAATTTTCCACATTTTACAATATTCGGTAAGACTTCATTTGATAACCAATCTTTCACGTTATTTAATTCATGCATTATTTTATAAGTAATTAACACCGCACAATTATTGTATAGCTCCGACGAGTAGTTTAGAATGCCGACTGTGCTATCTCTCAAAAAGTATTCTAAATTTATGTGTACGATATCAATACAGAGCGTGTGATTATGATTTGTTTAGTCACTGAGTTGTTGATTACTTCTATAACTATCGAAGATAATCAGCATTCAACAGTTTTTGCTTTCGGATGATAAACGTTTATCGCTTCAACTGTGAAAGCAAACGTGCTACTACATTTTGATGGCTAACTTCTGACACTAGCGTGGTGAATAATGAAAAAAACAATACATACACATATATTTACCTTAATGCATGTTTGCTTATTACCTACTCGTTTCATATTTGTTAACAATTGTAAAACCGAATAGATAAATTAATCATCTTTAGTGATGATGCCATTTTTCGACTAATAGCTTCGTCAATAAGCTTTGGACAGCAAAAAAACATATGAGAGCGCTACAATCGTTGAATACACTATCCTATTCCATCCTTAAATGAAACATCCCCAAAAAGTGGTCGTAGCAAAAATCTTTATGGGAATAAAATATATAAAAAAAGGGTTTGAAAAAAATGTATGTAGACAAAGTATATATGTATTAGCATTGTCTAAATATGTTGTTCGAACATTTTTTAAAAAAAATTTCTTACCGTTTGGCCAAAAACAACGTTGTTCTAAAAAGTGACAGTGTGCAGTAGGCAAAGACAACGATCCTTTATTTCAAATTTCATTATGCCATAGATATCCAATATATCCAATATTTAAGGCCTAAAAATAACCCACGTACACACTGACAGTCGGACGATTCTGAGTCGATCCATAAATGAAGTAAGTATGTTACAAATTATATATGAAAACTATATACCCCTATGGGATAGGTTATAAACATGAGAAGACCGCCTTGAGAATTGTTTAATACTTTATCCCATCTCATCCCATTCTAAAAACTAATATCCCCAAAAAGTGGGCGTGGCTAACAACTTTATGAAGATGAAATATGGAAAATAGCATTGTCTAAAATGTTCAAACAGTTTATCAAAATCGTTTATGGCTCGACAACAAACGTTTTTATACCCTATCCCATAGGGGTATATTAGTTTCGATAAATAGTTTGACTAAGAAATGCTAGCTGAGTTAATTAAGCCATGTCTGTCCGTCCGTCCGTACGTTACCAGTTTTTGGGCCTTAAATTTTAAGCTAGAATGCTCCCAGCTGAAGAAGTATAAACAATTTAAAATTAATAGGTATATATATTTCGTATTTTCAAATGTTGATGTCACTCCCACTTTTTTCGGGAGTTTTCAGTAAAAAACGGTTTTTGGTAAAATTTTAAAGAAATATTAATATAAATAATTCGACTATAGTTTGCTTTAACCCGCACCCTATATCCCATAAAAACTTTTTGTATACCCTACCCTATAGCATATGTATACTAATTTTCATTATCCTTGTCCTAGCTCGAAAATTAAGGCCTAGAAATCGGTGACGTACAGACGGACTGACACACATTCATGGCTAAAACAACTCAGTTAGCCGTTCTGAGTCGAAAAAAATGATAAAAAAAAACGAATAACCCCTATGGTATAGGGTATCATGAAACATTTCATAAAGGTTTCATCAACGGCCAGATCAACGAAATGTTTTGTAAATATTTTAAATATTTCTGCAGCAAAGCGAAAGCATTTTATAAACATTTATTAAACAAATATTTCGTTAGAATAGCGATATATACGAAAATAAATAATAAACATCTATACGAAGAAATCTTACAGATCTCCGTTGTGTGTAACCAAATGATATAACCAATATATAATAAGGAAATTACTTCCCTTGTGCGTTTAACCCAAAAAATCAATTTCCTCAATATTTAATCAAACCAAGAACACAATTTTACATATTCAGGGTTTAACAACATCCCAAAAATCATTGTTGATTGCTTCCGCTAGAGAAACCAATGGAGAGGTTTCTCATAAATCGATTTGTGTGGTTTAGATTCCAATTTACCAGTTTGACACTACACCTTCATATAGTACTCTAGTACGCATATATGCAGAAATATATGGATTACTTGTTCCTTCAATGGTTTTAACCTTTTCAAATGCTCAATCGACAAATACAACTATGTTGTCGAATGTGAAAACACATTTATAGACATGTTAACATCTCCATTGTGTGTCCAAATTTTGCTGAAAAATATGAATTAATGTAGACCCAAGCGGAAATTAGACCAACTATCTTATGACGTTAATATGCCGTTAAGCAAACAGGCAATGGTTAGCATCCCATTTGTTGGCCAATTGAATTGCTGACACTGAACCCCCCCTTGTCAACAGAGCAGCCATGCGACCAGAATTAAAGGAAATTGAAAGGAAACATATAAAAAGCTACTCTTCGTTGTGCGTATTCGGAAGAATTTATTTTCAAAAACTGGGGGCATTTTGGAGATCTCATATGCTTAGGAAAAGGTTTTACGATGTTCCTAGGTACACATAAAAAATACTTAAGCCAATCTCTTTATATTTATTTTTCGTAGTGAAATCCAAATACTTACCAACTTAAGTGAAAAGTCCAGGAGCGAATTCGGACCTCTACCAACATGACTGCAGCAATCCACTTCAGTTACGCATTTTCAGTTGGTTAACATCGCTTTTATTTTATCTTACCTCTGCGTCTATCATCTGGCTGGGAATCTGAGACTTCACGCTAAACAATATATTGGTGTCCATTAGCTTTTCTGAAACGACAAATGATGTCTTTAGAAGTTAGATGTACTAGTCCAAAATTCCTCTACTACCTTGAAGTAATTCGGTTTTCAACTATCTGTCGACATGCGAATATCATTTGTGAACTTACCTGGCCTAAAGTCATGATATCGATCAATCAGGTTATTTGTAAACGGTTTCAGGCGATGTTGTATAGGATTTTTGCCTTTATAATTGGTTTTATTTTAGAGGGCCTACCTTTTGTGTTTAGGATAAATGATGCTAAAGATCAATTTTCTAGGCATTCGTTCATCTACTGAGCTTTTGCTCGTCCATTAACTTACTAACTTGCATTACCGTCCAGGGTAAATATCGGCCGAAAATAACAAATTTTTGGCGGTTTATTTTTAGCTTTCTCACAACCATTCTTGCGTGCGTGTGTACTTCTTGCACGATGGCGGGATCTCCTGTTTATACCCTATCCCATAGGGGGGTATATTAGTTTTGACATTAAGTTTGTAACATAGAGAAATAATTTCGATACATATACCTCAAAGTATATGGATCGATTCAGAATCGCCAGCTGAGTCGATTAAGCCATGTCTGTCCGTCCGTCCGTCCGTCTGTGTGTCACCGATTTTTGGGCCTTAAATTTTGAGCTAGAGTGTTCAAATTTGGTATATAGACTCTCTGGCCGACGAAGCAGAACAAGTTTTAAAAATTTTTGGAATCCGCCCACTGCCACGCCCCTTTTAGAAAAACGTAGTTTTAAGCCAAACCGTAAGGAATTTCAAAAAAGTGCCTGAGCAGCATATTTAGACAATCCTAATATCTATATTTCGTTCATACAAAGTTTTTTGCCACGCCCACTTTTTAGGGGCGTTTCTAGTAAAATACGTTTTTTGTCCAAATTTTAAAACTTTCGAAAAAAATTTTGATGCAAATACTTCCGCAATGGTAATATAAACATTTTATCAATAGATCATTTTCACCTACGCCCACATTTTGGGGGCGTTTTCTTACAAAAACCATTTGTATACCCCATCCCAAGGCATTAGCAATAGAAATACGTTGTTTTTTGTCGAACCACAAAAGATTTTGATAAACTGTCTGAGCAATATATTGTGACAATGTCATTTTCTGTATTTCATCGCCATAAGGCCTATATTTTGAGGATATTAATTTTAAGGATGGGATGGGATAGGGTATTCAACGATCCGCACAGCGGATTGTAGCCTCTCATATGTTTTATTCCGAATTCGTACGGCTAAGTTGAGATAAGATATTGTTGACAATTGATACTACTCGGATGATTTGTCAGATCTTCACGAGAGGAGTGCCAGTGAAAAATCATTTTGGTGTTACTACGGCTGGTTATCGAACCCAGACTTCTGCGCGGCAGGTTCATCGCACTAACTATCGTGTCACTGACTGAATCTACAGCGTTTATGCATGGACCGCACGTAAAGAAATTCCAAATGAAAGAGAAGATTTTCCGAAGACTTTTTCACTCAGAACTACCAATGATTTCTTCGTGAATACTTTCATCCTACCAAATTTTGCCAATGAATGTTGTATGTTGCGTTGGGTTGTAATTTGCAGCGGCCTTGTTAAGCTGAAGATTAGATATTGCTATCCTCACTTCTTTAAGGTCGGATAACTGTTTTTTTAGTTATAAAAGAGACAACAGCTTCGGAAAACGGATCTCCTCAATTAACAACCAGACTCGGAACGACCACGGTCAAGGACTTCCCAGTATGTTCCTGGAACGTACGCTGTACACCACGGGTGCTACACAAAAACTTGAATCTGTCCTCGTGCGGTACTGGGAAGATATTACCACGATTCAGGAAATATGTAGGACAGGATTAGGAATAAAAAAATGAAAAACATGTGACATTTATTACAGCTGCCACCTGAGGCTGCACATATAACGATGTAGAATCGTCGACTTAGACCATTCTTTCGTCGCAACCAAAATCAGAGCCCGACTGTCTAATGAGAAGAAGCTTCGAATGTTGCAAAAAAAAAAGAAAAGAGAGTTAGACGCCTTAGTGAGCCAGAGTCTACAAACAATTACTGAGTGAGCGACTCCGCGGTATCCCCTTATCCTACACAAATATAAACAACCAGTTGATACAGTATCGCAATGTCATCAAAGAAGTATCCGAAACCACCATAGGCTACCAGCCACCACCAAAAACATGTCCGTGGAATGATCATATTTGCAAGTACCGAAAAGGGATGACAGAAGAGGCACATATCGATGCGCTGACCAGGAGAGAAAAAAGAGAAAACCCAGCCTTTTAGCATAGGGAAATCGAAGAGACTCGCAACAAGTAGATTCTTCGAATCTCAGCCTTCAGGTTTGAGGCGGTCGCGCATTCCAGAGCGCTTCGATGCTGGTGGAATGGTATTATTCCACTGATTAAGGGATACTCGTTCTGCAAAGGTCTCTTAAGATTTATGTATTTAAAAATAATTTTTCTGACATTATTTCGCATTTGTGGTGTCGTGATTCTTACTTTTGCTGCAACAAATTAGTGGTCCAACCCAATGTTAACGCCTCCGAATTTTCGAACCTCCAGAATACTGCATGCGTGCCTCTTATTAAACATTTGTGATCAATTTAATTGGCCCTTTTGTATATCTGAAGACGCCATGTCCCCATAGGATATCTGGTGAGGATGTCGTATCTAGCTATACTGGTATTTCTTATTGGGTAGGCTTTGCTCTCCGACAATACTGGCAAATACGCCCTACTTTAAACTCTTAGATAAATTCCTTAGAAATGTCCTATTTTGGGCTAGCATTTAAGGCTTATGTTGGCGAATTTGACTGTTACAATGCTTTCGCTGATGTCTTCAAAGCATAATATTTCATGCTTAAGTCTGACGCTTATGACTCCACCATTTCCGTTAAGCAATCTAACATTCCAGCTGCAGATATGAACGACATTGTCATTCTTTCGTTTAGCATGAGGGTCAACTATTAGTTCAGTCCTTTTCGAAGCTCTTTTAATGCTTTTCCTGTTTATCAGACAACCTTAAAATACACGTTAATCAGAACCTACTACGGGATTGAGCGTTGCCGTTGGTCTTCGGCTCATCCTCCAATTAGGGGCCTTATTATCCCTTGAAATCAAAATATTCATATACTCTATTTATCATATACCGTGAGGATAGAGGATCATCAGTATTCACTACGAGATGGACCACTGCAGATGGTCTTAAGCTCATCCCCTTCTATATACATTTTGTTAATCTTTGGAATTCTTCCACATTTATTTTATTTCTACCTACCCCACAAAATGTTCCTATATCCATCATCTGAGGATGAGTCCAACTCCTCTGGTAAAAATAAGCAAAATTGTAACTGTTAAATGCAGTGGCGGGACATTGCACAAGGGCATGCACACCTCTCAATGTTCGAAACGTGTAACACCTTTTATTATTAAAATCTTAGAGCCGCGTTTAAGTACTACTCTAAGAACCTAAGATATCAGATTAAATTTAAATCCGTCAAGCCTTTTAACCTCTGACAGAAAGTCAGATACACCACTTTTGGTGTACCTCAAATAGACAGAAATATATAATCACCCATTTAAGTATAACACTCTAAATATAAGATACATATTCTGACACTGGTAGAATATGCCTTTACTGTTCGCCTGCCGAGTAAACAAACTTTCATAAAAAATTCCAATTCCTTGTGTTACAAACGATTGACTTCAACGAATACACCCTATCTATGGGTTAAGGTATAAAGAAAGTATTAAGTTTGCGAAAAGGACACAGGGAAAATAACTTCTATTGTGGACAATTCTACATCTTTTTGCATAAAGTTTGGCAATTTTCGAGGGTTAAATAATTTTCAACTTGGGAGTGATTTGATTATTACCCAAGTTTAAATGGCTTTATAAACCAACCTAATGGGTGTCCTTCCTAATGTCTTTTAAATTTATCAGAATCAGTATTAGAAGAATGGATCCCTAGAGAAATTGGTAACATTGGTTATTTGAACTTTTTGGGTAATAAATATCGAATTACAAGAAATTACTCTTTCTGAAAAAGCTGCACATCTACAATTATAAACGATGCTATGGTTTGCTTGATTTCAAAGAAAGTGAAATTTGTGAAATTTTTAAAAAGGATATATTAATTTAAACTTCTATTAAAAGCTCTGGAAGATTCTTTGGTTAAATTTTATTAACATGTCTGTTTCGATTAGGTGGTTGGATGTTGTAGAATGAAGGTAGACTCTGATTGGCTTTAACTTGGTAATGCCCAGCGGTTGTAGCTCTGGCTACACATGAATAGTGCTTATTTTTATTTCCAAGCGGTAACCATCGACTATTTGTCTCATCCAACCGGATTTGGCTTGCTAAACGATAAGTGCGAGTCTTGATAACAAGATGGAAAAACACAACACAATTAAGAGCCTGGTCAGAATGGCACGGCCTGCTGTCCCGAACCTAGATGAGCTGCTCCGACATATTCGGACAACAGGTTATTTAGGAATCTCAAGGGTAATATTTATATTTATTTATATATTTATGTTGCTTATACACTTTGAGATATAATATCTTATAAAATAGTGATAAGATAATTACAATAACAATTTTTCAATGAGAGTTCAAGGTTTAAACATATGAGAAGGCTACAATCCGCTGTGCGGATCGTTGAATACCCTATCCCATCCCATCATTAAAATTAATGTATCCAAAAAGTGGGCTTAATGGGCCTATAATATAGAAAATGACATTGTCACAACATATTGTTCAAACAGTTTATCAGAATCTTTTGTTGTTTGACAAAAATCATCGTTTTTCTCCAACATATGCTATGGGGTAGGGTATACAAACGGTTTTTGTAAGAAAACGCCCCCAAAATATTTTCGAAATATTTAAAATTTGACCGAAAAACGTTTTTTATTAAAAACGCCCTCACAAAAAACTTTATATGATCGATATATAGATATTACGATTCTCTAAATATGCTGCACAGACACTTTTTCTTAAATTCTTTACGGTTTGGCCAAAAAATACGTTTTTCTAAAAAGGGGCAGTGGGCGGATTTCAAAAAATTTTACACTTGTTCTGGTGGCACGGACAAGGATCCTATATTCCAAATTTCACTATCCTAACGAACAGACAGATCCATATACTTTGAGGTATATGTAGCTTAATTATTTCTCTATATTACAAACTATGTATCAAAACTAATATACCCCTATGGGATAGGGTATAATAATACCAAGTGTTATTTAAATATACGTGATAAACTGTTACGCTCCACTTCCGCGACTCAGGGCATTAAGGACCGGCCGACCCAATGGAAATAGGTCGTGGGGAATTGATGGTAAAAATGGGCGCCACGCGATTTACCTTAATGTCCCGGAATTTCTTTTTGGAGGAATTGCGACCACCAGAAAAGAAACGCGTAATTTAATTAATAAAACATATGAGAAGGCTACAATCCGCTGTGCGGATCGTTGAATACCCTATCCCATCCTATCCATAAAACTAAAATCCCCAAAAAAGGGGACATGGCAAAAAACACGATGTGGATAAATAGAAAAAATGATATAGTGACACAAATTCTTCAGACTGCTTACAAAACACTTTAACGGTTCTACAAAAGACAAGGTTTTCTCTTGCATATGTTATGGGGTAGTGTATAAAAATGGTTTTTATATAAAAACGCCCCCAAAAAGTGGGCGTGGGTTAAAATGGTATATAGACGAAATGTTCATATTAATAATGTTAATGATTCTGCATCAAAATTTTTTTCGAAAAATTTAATATTTGACCGAAAACAGTTTTTTATTGAAAACGCCCCCAAAAAGTGGGCGTGGCAAAAAACTTTATATGGACGAAATATAAATATTAATATTGTCTAAATATGATGTTCAGAAACTTTTTTAAAATTCCTTACGGTTTGGTCAAAAACTGAGTTTTTCTTAAAAGGGGGCGTGGCAGTGGGCGGATTTCAAAAATTTTTACACTTGTTCTGTAGGCAGAGACGAGGATCCTATATACCAAATTTCATTATCCTAGCTCAAAATTTAAGGCCTAAAAATCGGTGACGTACAGACGGACGGACGGACGGACGGACGGACGGACGGACAGACAGACATGGCTTAATCGACTCAGCTAGCGATTCTGAGTCGATCCATATACTTTGAGGTATATGTAGCAAAATTATTTCTCTATGTTACAAACTAAGTATCAAAACTAATATACCCCCCTATGGGATAGGGTATAAAAAAAGGATCGTTGATTTGTAGTTACTATTTATACCCTATCCCATAGGGGGGTATATTAGTTTTGATACTTAGTTTGTAACATAGAGAAATAATTTTGCTACATATACCTCAAAGTATATGGATCGACTCAGAATCGCTAGCTGAGTCGAATAAGCCATGTCTGTCTGTCCGTCCGTCCGTCCGTCCGTCCGTCTGTCTGTTCGTCAGCGGTTTTTGGGCCTTAAATTTTGAGCTAGGATAATGAAATTTGGTATAGAGGATCCTCGTCCGTGCCACCAGAACAAGTGTAAAAATTTTTGAAATCCGCCCACTGCCACGCCCCCTTTTTAGGAAAACTTATTTTTTGGTCAAACCGTAAGGAATTTCAAAAAAGTGTCTGAGTAGCATATTTAGACAATCCTAATATCTATATTTCGTTCATACAAAGTTTTTTGCCACGCCCACTTTTTGGGGGCGTTTTTAGTAAAAAACGCTTTTTGTCAAATTTTAAAACTTTCGAAAAAAATTTTGATGCAAATACTTCCGAAATGGTAATATAAACATTTTGTCCATAGATCATTTTCACCTACGCCCACATTTTGGGGGCGTTTTCTTACAAAAACCATTTGTATACCCCATCCCAAGGCATTAGCAATAGAAATACGTTGCTTTTTGTCGAACCACACAAGATTTTGAGAAACTGTCTGAGCAATATATTGTGACAATGTCATTTTCTGTATTTCATCGCCATAAGGCCTATATTTTGAGGATATTTATTTAAAGGATGGGATGGGATAGGGTATTCAACGATCCGCATAGCGGATTGTAGCCTCTCATATGTTTTTATACCCTATCCCATAGGGGGGTATATTAGTTTTGATACTTAGTTTGTAACATAGAGAAATAATTTTGCTACATATACCTCAAAGTATATGGATCGACTCAGAATCGCTAGCTGAGTCGAATTAGCCATGTCTGTCTGTCCGTCCGTCCGTCCGTCTGTCTGTTCGTCAGCGGTTTTTGGGCCTTAAATTTTGAGCTAGGATAATGAAATTTGGTATATAGGATCCTCGTCCGTGCCACCAGAACAAGTGTAAAAATTTTTGAATTCTGCCCACTGCCACGCCCCCTTTTTAGGAAAACTTATTTTTTGGCCAAACCGTAAGGAATTTCAAAAAAGTGTCTGCGTAGCATATTTAGACAATCCTAATATCTATATTTCGTTCATACAAAGTTTTTTGCCACGCCCACTTTTTGGGGGCGTTTTTAGTAAAAAACGCTTTTTGTCCAAATTTTAAAACTTTCGAAAAAAATTTTGATGCAAATACTTCCGAAATGGTAATATAAACATTTTATCCATAGATCATTTTCACCTACGCCCACATTTTGGGGGCGTTTTCTTACAAAAACCATTTGTATACCCCATCCCAAGGCATTAGCAATAGAAATACGTTGTTTTTTGTCGAACCACACAAGATTTTGAGAAACTGTCTGAGCAATATATTGTGAGAATGTCATTTTCTGTATTTCATCGCCATAAGGCCTATATTTTGAGGATATTAATTTAAAGGATGGGATGGGATAGGGTATTCAACGATCCGCATAGGGGATTGTAGCCTCTCATATGTTTGTTACTATATTTATCGCTATTCAGTTCCCAGAAGGGGATAAATGGAATACAAAAAAAATGATTACACCAAAAATATATATGTATATAAAAAAAACCTTCTACCCTTGGATTGGAAATCCACCCCAAAAGCGCTGCAACGTTGCCTCCCTTTTGTTCACACTTTAGCCAATATGGCCTAAGGGTAACTATAATCTATGTATGCACCTTGGTTAAACAAAATATAAACTAAAGCCAGGTAAATAAGGCTAATGAAAGTAGTAACAAGAATAATAACAAAAAAAAATAATAATCGACAAACGAAATAATTTTAACAATAGTTAATAAGGCGAGTCACCAAAAAAATAACTTCAAGAATAAAAAAAAATTATATATGTAGAAAAAAAAAAGAACACTCAGCCTGGGGCTCGAACCCGTGACTCCTCTACGTAGTTGATGGCTTATCCTCCAGGCCTCCGTTCGCCTCCACGACACCTTGTCCAATTCGTAGTTGATCCCGTTCGGGCCTTGTATCCGACCACGCCACACTCCAAACTAAAATTTTATTGTAGGCAAAAGGAAAACCTCAGATACTCTTCACGTAAGGACAGCCTACGTAGGAGTAATAACGAAACTATATAACAAAATACACAATAAAAGATTATTAAATAGTCCTTTACCTCTAAGTGTAATTTTTGTTCCGATAAAAAAAAAACGTGTTTGGCTTATAGAGTATATATATATGTATATATATATATTAATTCGTATACTCTTTGCCGCTGTGCGGATCGTTGAATACCCTATCCCATCCTATCCATAAAACTAAAATCCCCAAAAAAGGGGACATGGCTAAAAACACGATGTGGATAAATAGAAAGAATGATATAGTGACAACAAATTCTTCAGACTGCTTACAAAACACTTTAACGGTTCTACAAAAGACAAGGTTTTCTCTTGCATATGTTATGGGGTAGTGTATAAAAATGGTTTTTATATAAAAACGCCCCCAAAAAGTGGGCGTGGGTTAAAATGGTATATAGAAGAAATGTTCATATTAATAATGTTAATGATTCTGCATCAAAATTTTTTTTCGAAAAATTTAAAATTTGACCGAAAACAGTTTTTTATTGAAAACGCCCCCAAAAAGTGGGCGTGGCAAAAAACTTTATATGGACGAAATATAGATATTAATATTGTCTAAATATGTTGTTCTTTTTTTAAAATTCCTTACGGTTTGGTCAAAAACTGAGTTTTTCTTAAAAGGGGGCGTGGCAGTGGGCGGATTTCAAAAATTTGTACACTTGTTCTGTAGGCAGAGACGAGGATCCTATATACCAAATTTCATTATCCTAGCTCAAAATTTAAGGCCTAAAAATCGGTGACGTACAGACGGACGGACGGACGGACGGACAGACAGACATGGCTTAATCGACTCAGCTAGCGATTCTGAGTCGATCCATATACTTTGAGGTATATGTAGCAAAATTATTTCTCTTTGTTACAAACTAAGTATCAAAACTAATATACCCCTATGGGATAGGGTATAAAAACTCATTCATATATGGCGACGCACTAATTCCGGATAGATAGACGGATACGGTAACAATCGCACAATCCAATAAAAAAAGCATATGAGAGGCTACAATCCGCTGTGCGGATCGTTGAATACCCTATCCCATCCCATCCTTAAAATTAATATCCTCAAAATATATGGCGATGAAATACATAAAATGACATTGTCACAATATATTGCTCAGACAGTTTATCAAAATCTTTTGTGGTTCGACAAAAAACAACGTATTTCTATTGCTAATGCCTTGGGATGGGCTATACAAATGGTTTCTGTAAGAAAACGCCCCAAAAATGTAGGCGTAGGTGAAAATGATCTATAGACAAAATGTTTATATTACCATTGCGGAAGTATTTGCATCAAAATTCTTTTCGAAAGTTTTAAAATTTGGACAAAAAACGTATTTTACTAAAAACGCCCCTAAAAAGTGGGCGTGGCAAAAAACTTTGTATGGACGAAATATAGATATTAGGATTGTCTAAATATGCTGCTCAGCCACTTTTTTGAAATTCCTTACGGTTTGGCTTAAAACTACGTTTTTCTAAAAGGGGGCGTGGCAGTGGGCGGATTCCAAAATTTTTTACACTTGTTCTGCTTCGTCGGCCAGAGAGTCTATATACCAAATTTGAACACTATAGCTCAAAATTTAAGGCCCAAAAATCGGTGACACACAGACGGACGGACGGACGGACGGACGGACGGACGGACGGACGGACAGACAGACATGGCTTAATCGACTCAGCTAGCGATTCTGAATCGATCCATATACTTTGAGGTATATGTATCGAAATTATTTCTCTATGTTACAAACTTAATGTCAAAACTAATATACCCCCCTATGGGATAGGGTATAATAATTCAATCAGTAAGCTGATTTGGTAAGAGATCTTACTGCCGCACAAAAGGAAAAGGTGTAAATGTGTATCTATTTTTCTATTTCTTTATCTAGAACACCACTCTAATTGACGTAAGCTAGAACACAACCGATCGTTACAAACTCTTGCGACCAACTCCCTTGTATGTAACGCTTTTCTTGCTCTCATGCCACTCTAACTGGCTTCTTCCCGTTTACCCATTTTGACCTTGGAGTCTAGCTAGTAACTCCTTAAAAATTAAATAAAAACATATGAGGAGGCTACAATCCGCTGTGCGGATCGTTGAATAGCCTATCCCATCCTATCCATAAAACTAAAATCCCCAAAAAAGTGGGCATGGCTTAAAACACGATGTGGATAAAATAGAAAAAATGATATAGTGACAACAAATTCTTCAGACTGCTTACAAAACACTTTTACGGTTCTACAAAAGACAAGGTTTTCTCCTGTATTTGTTATGGGGTAGTGTATAAAAATGGTTTTTATATAAAACGCCCCCAAAAAGTGGGCGTGGGTTAAAATGGTATAAAGACGAAATGTTCATATTAATAATGTTAATGATTCTGCATCAAAAATTTTTTCGAAAAATTTAAAATTTGACCGAAAACAGTTTTTTATTGAAAACGCCCCCAAAAAGTGGGCGTGGCAAAAAACTTTATATGAACGAAATATAGATATTACGATTCTGTAAATATGCTGTTCAGACACTTTTTTAAAATTCTTTACGGTTTTGCTAAAAATTACGTTTTTCTAAAAAGGGGGCCTGGCAGTGGGCGGATTTCAAAAATTTTTACACTTGTTCTGGTGACTCGCACAAGGATCCTATATACCAAATTTCATTATCCTAGCTCAAAATTTAAGGCCCAAAAATCGGTGACGAACAGACAGACGGACGGACGGACACACGGACGGACGGACGGACGGACAGACAGACATGGCTAATTCGACTCAGCTAGCGATTCTGAGTCGATCCATATACTTTGAGGTATATGTAGCAAAATTATTTCTCTATGTTACAAACTATGTATCAAAACTAATATACCCCCCTATGGGATAGGGTATAAAAAGGAAAGGGGGCCACCGCCGGGATTTGAACTCCGACTCTAAGGATCAGGTTGGGGTGTCAACTCCCCCAGACCATACCATAGCTTGACGAACTATTGAACACCAATACGGTGAAAACTTCTCAGGACATAACAAAACATATAAGTTTAAGAATATAAGAATATACAAAATTCGCAATTCCTTTTTAAATTTTATTGGAAGCCGAATTGAAAACGAACCTAACCTATCATATTTACGCAGCCTGAACACATATCGTATGATGCTGTTAAAAGCTACATTTAGTTTTCTTTTACTTACAAGTTACAAAGTTACAGTTACGAAAAAAATTCAGATCCATATTTCAAAATCGGTAGGACCAGTAACTTACTAACCCCCATATTAATAGTAGTGAAATACATTTAAAGCCAGACCGTTTAGTTGTGACCTATGTGCTATTGTTTTATGATCTTCGTTAACACTGTAGACACCGTGTTCAATTAGACTAAGCGGACATCTCATGTATATTTTTACGTCGTCTGCATACATATATGAGGTACAATGGCTGATTAATGATGGGAATTCATTTACATATAACGAGAACAATAGAGGACCAAGTATAAAACCTTGAGTGACACCACTAAAAGTTGGAAGAAAATCAGACAATATGTCATTGACTTCGACTGCTTGCATTCGGTTTATTAGGTAAGATGAAAGTAGCTTGCATGCGTCTAATGAGAAGTTGAATTGAAGAAGAAGCTTTGAGCATAAGTTGCTATGATCAACCATGTCAAACGCTTTCGAAAAATCCAATTAAATCATGAAAGTAACGTTTTCTTCGTCAAATGCCTTTTTTATGTCGTCGGTAACCTCTAACAAGTAATGCTGTTAGTAATGCTGTTAGAGGTTTTCTGACGAAAACCAGATTGCTTCGTTGTAAGCATTGAATTAAATTTAAGATATGCAGTCATTTGTTTTTGTAATACTTACTTACTTAAGTGGCGCTACAGTCCGGGATGAACATGTGCCTCAACCAACATACCTCTCCAATTAGCCCGGTCCTTAGCTAACTGCCTCCAGTTGCGCACTCCAAGTTGGTTGAGGTCGGTTTCTACTTGTGCGCGCCACTTAAGGCGAGGTCTTCCTCTACTGCGTCCGACGTCTGGCTGGGAATCGAAGACTCTGCGAGCCGGAGTATTGGTGTCCATTCTTTCTACTTGTCCTAGCCATCTTAAACGTTCAATGCGGAGTTTTTTGACGAGGGGTATATCGCTGTACAGCTCGTATAGTTCGTGGTTGAATCTTCGTCTCCATAGCCCGTCAACGCAAACGGGACCGAAGATTTTCCGAAGAAATTTTCTCTCGAATTGACCACGGATTTCTTCATCCGCTTTTGATACGGTCCATGCTTCAGCGCCGTAGAGCAGGACTGGGATGATCAGGGTCTTATATAGGATCTCCTTAGTAGTTCGAGTGAGGGCTTTACTACTAAATTGCATTCTTAGCCCGAAGAAACAGCGGTTGGCAAGAGTAATTCTTCGTTTAATTTCTGACGAGATGTTGTTGTCAGAGCTAATAGCGGAGCCGAGGTAGACAAAGTCTCGTACTACCTCAAAGTTATATCAGTCAATGGTGACGTTCTGTCCAATTCGTCGATGTTGTGAGTCCTTTCGTGATGACAGCTCATTTACTGCTAAACCCATTTTTGCCGCTTCCTTCTCTATACTAGCAAACGTGGCCATGACATCACGTTGAGTCCTACCAATGATGTCAATATCGTCAGCGTATGCAAGTAGTTGATGGGATGGGCCGGGATGGGGATGGGCCGGGCAAAAAGAGGATGAACAACTGTGACATCTACTAGGGACCTTGTTATAGTGAGAAGAAACAGCGACTATTCGGATGCAGATTTGTTATAAGTGTCAGACTTAGGCGAGAAGTCTTATGTTTCCAAGACTTTAGCGAACATATTGTAACAACTCGCATCAACGCCAAATTCGCCAACAAAAGCCTTATATGCGCTCATGCCCCGACGGAGGAAAAATATGATATATGATACGAGTTCCTTGACAAAAGCTATGAGCGACTACCGAAGTACGATGTTAAAATCGTGCTGGGAGATCTAAACGCAAAAGTAAGAGAAGACATCTTTAGCAGTATTGTCGATAAACACAGCTTACCCGACAACACAGTTTCCTCACCTCGATATCGACATGGCGGTCTCCATATAAACGAACGGGCAACCAAATTGATCACATTGCGATAGACAAGAGGCACTCATCCAGTATTTTGGATGTCCGAACATTCCGAGGGGCTAACATCGACCCGGACTACTGACTTGTTGCAACCGAAGTAAGAATGCGGATATCCACAACGCCACAACAAACCAGAAATACTGTGATAAACTTTAATGTCAAAAGACTGTAATCGCGAGAGACCGCCAAGGAGCAACAAAGATCATGTGTAATAAATTTCATCATTCTAGCTCAAAATTTAAGGTCCAAAAACTGGTGACGCACAGACGGACGGACAGGCATGGCTAACTCGACTCAGCTAGTGATTCTGAATCGGTCCATATACTTTGAGGTATATCTATAGTAATTATATCTCTATGTTGCAAACTTAATGTCAAAACTAATATACCCCTATGGGATAGGGTATAAACATATGAGAAGGCTACAATCCTGTGTGGATGTACGGATAGTTGAATACCCTATCCCATCCCATCCTTAAAATAAATATCCCCGAAATGTGAGCTTTATGGCGATAAAATATAGAAAATGACGTTGTCACAACATATTGTTCAAACAGTTTATCAAAATCTCTTAAGGTTCCACAAAAAAAACAACGTTTTTCTCCTGCAGAAAAACGCTTCCAAAAAGTGGGCGTTGGTTAAAAAAATATATAGACCAAATTTTTATATTAACATAAACAATGATTTTGCATTGAAAGAGAGTGTATAGAAAAGGGCTGGTAGGATCTTGTAGGCGATGTTGAGGAGACTTATGGATGCCTTTGGCACGTAAACCGCACTAAACAGTGATATTTTCGGGATGTGATGAAGTCTCAAGAATGCTTGTCCAGTCAAGTCAGAAATCAGCCTCATCGCTGAAGACGATTTTACGATCAATATCTGGTTCAACTGGAAGTTGTTTCTCAGCACATTCACCGAACATACGACGCAATTGATGGTGCGCTCGCTTTAATTCTTGCACAAGCTGGATCTTATATGGATATAGGACAAGATCTTTCCTTTAAATTTTCCAAATAGTGGACGGGCAGAGACCGAGTTGCTGAGGATGGTGTGGGATCGATAAATTCGGGTCCTCAGTCACACTCACGTCTACAGCAGCGATGGTTTCTTCTGTACACACTGTACCGGCTCGATTTGAATGAATATTAACCAAAAGAGTAAATGTGGTCATGAATCGATGCATAGTATTGCGTATTAGCTGCTAGATAAACGATTATGCGCATCGTAAGCTTGACGAAGTGGTCTATATGCTTGGCGAACAGAGTGTGAATTTTGGAAATTATTGTCCACGATTTGTAAACGATGTTCTGGTGTAAGTCTTTCCATTGGGATTTTCCTAATTATACTGAAAGAAATCAAACACATTTGTTTCTATCGGGAGCTCTATACCTTAAAAATACACCATTTAGCTGCACCTCCCCTAACACGCAGAGTTCTTTCATATTATTGAAGTTAGTTGCGTTATATACGCTGTTCCATTGAACCCTTCTTTGCTCTTGTTGACGTGACAATAATAAGTGTACAACATGTTTCGGCAATGCTATTATCTACAAAAATTAAATTTCAAGTTGAAGACAGCAAAATACACAGGTAAGGTTGGTAAGATGATAACCCAGACAATGCTCGATTTTCTTCATCACACTCAGTCCAACCTTTGATTTCAGATCACGCATGAACCCGTTGGACTTATCAGCAATTTATTTGTTTATTTATTTGTTATTATATTATTAGCTATTGAAATTAGAGTAGAAGAAAGTGTTCACAAGATACAAGATAGATTTCCACTTATGCTGAAAAGTTGACTGCCGCGTCTTCCATATGACTGTGAATCAAAGATGCTGCGGGCTAAAGCACTGGTGTATATTCTCTCTAGCAGTCGTAAGCATCCTATGAGTATTTTGGAGGCTGAAAAACTCTATTATTAATTCAATGTTATAGCAGCTGATTATTAATTGCCCTTCAATTCGTCGATGTTATGTGTCCCTTCTGGTTGGCAGAATATTAATGGACCTTTTAAAATTGACTAATTTGACATTAGGCGCGCTAATATTTCTTCAATTTCTGGGTTAAACTACGCTGATAGATTCCAATCAGGTTGTTGGTAAACGGCTATAACTGAAAATGTTCGCTGCCGTCGTCAATATTGTATGATTCCTTCTGCCTGATAGCGGGTGATTGTTCTTAGTTTAACAGAATAAGTTCTTTCAAATGATCTCAACTATGATTTTGTCTTGTCTATTGTCTAAGTCTGACACTTATAACAAATCCACACCCGAACAGTTGCAGATTCTGCTCACTATATCACGGACCGTAGTCATGTCACAGGTTTTCATCCTTCTTCTACCCAAACCATCACATCGAAATTCCTGATAACGCAGTAATGTCACATTTGTAGCAGCTTAGAGCTTCTACTAGTTCGGCTGCAATTCTATTTTCTGTTAACCGTCCTAACATTCAAAGCGCAGAGACGACCGTTGCGACGCGTCTCTGTCATCATATTCATCCTGGTAGTCAGTCAACATTTAGATTATTCAATACCCAAGATTTTGGTTGCGTCATTCCTTCAGTGTTCACTACGGGATTAGTGTTCAATCCCGTAGTGAACACTGTACCCTTTGCCCTTCAAATTTTTACGTGAGCTGTTGTCTGCATAAATGTCAAAGCTGCGCATGAAGGTAATGCAAGGCATCACGCCTAACTGAAACCACAGACGCCACCATGCGTCGACTCCATCTTAGAATTCTTTCCATCTGCGAAAATTATGAGGTCCCAGAAGTCGTCATGTGAAGGCTAAAAGTCGAAACTAGGTAAACAAACTTGTGTATTTGTACAATCGCTTTCCCTACCATTTGATTACCCTCAGATATTAAAAAAAACACTTAACATCCTAATTAAAGACACATTAAATGTTCTATTTGAACCCTTTCCATTGGAATTTAAATTACAGTCAATTACGGAATTAACTAGTCAATATGTAGTTCACAAGTAGTTTCAATTGGGTTCGCAAAGCATTCATAGGTTTTGCGGGCTTTGTGATTTTTTTTTCTGCTGAAAGGAAGGAAATGAGGCTGCAGATACAGTTGCTGTTGCCAATAAAGTCGGTGTAGTCTTTTTTGCTCCATTTGGAATGAGGATTATGATTTACATTCGTAGCTGCAAAGATGAGGAAAATTCAGAAACATATAAAATGAAATGATTTTCCCTTTGGATGATGGATTTAAATACCATTTGGATGGTGAAATGAATTTAATTGCATTCATTTCTGCAATGATTTTTCGTTATTTTTTTATTTTTGTCCATTTCAATTACGTGCCACCAATTGAATTTAAATGTGGCTTTATCGAATGGGTAAATTAAAAATTATAAATGTACTACGAAATATCCTTGTTTATTGGGGATTGGTTAATATGATATGATTAATTTTTATAAAATAAAAATCCGATATAGTAATTGATTTTGCCGCAAATTTTCATTTTTACTTAGTTTTTTTTAATGATCACAAAGTATTAATTTTATAAAAGAAATCATTACAATTTTTGAGGAGGTTAAGTTAAGGTCGGGCTGCGGACGTCGAAAACGACCTTAAGCAATGAGGTTCCTAGATTAATGAATGGTGTTCACACATGCAAATCAATCAAAGCTTCCTACGATGTTGATCAGGTTTTCTATTTAAACAGACCCCCTTGATTGCAAAAGATATAGGGGTAAGAGATGCAGTATTATTTGTTGCAATCCGCTAGAAAAGAAGTCACCAGTAAATACAGCTGAATTCATTCCTGCATTTCTGTACTTAATTGACCCTAAATAAGACCTACAATGGTATTTAATTTTTGAAAATATAAGACGATCATAGGCCATGCCAACAGATAAGACCTGATCTTCAATTTTCCTTCTTTATATTGAGAAAGACTGTGAACATTGTTGAAGGCACCTAGTTCAAGCTATCAGCTGATATCGTGTTATCAATATCACTATGATTAACCATTGCCAGCAAAATGTTTCCATTGAAAACCTGAAAAATTAGAATGTAGCATTGCGGGGAACTCTGTCTCGTAGGTTCGTGTCCACTAATCTTTCCAGAGTCTGTTTATACCCTATCCCATAGGGGGTATATTAGTTTTGATACTTAGTTTGTAACATAGAGAAATAATTTAGCTACATATACCTCAAAGTATATGGATCGACTCAGAATCGCTAGCTGAGTCGATTAAGCCATGTCTATCTGTCTGTCCGTCCGTCCGTCCGTCTGTACGTCACCGATTTTTAGGCCTTAAATTTTGAGCTAGGATAATGAAATTTGGTATATGGGATCCTCGCCCGTGCCTACAGAACAAATGTAAAAATTTTTGAAATCCGCCCACTGCCACGCCCCCTTTTAAGATAAACTCAGTTTTTTGCCAAACCGTAAGGAATTTCGAAAAAGTGTCTGAGTAGCATATTTAGAGAATCGTAATATCTATATTCCGTCAATACAAAGTTTTTTGCCACGCCCACTTTTTGGGGGCATTTTTCATAAAAAACCTTTTTTGGCCAAATTTGAAAATTTTCGAAAAAAATGTTGATGCAAAATCATTGGTAGTATTAATATGAACATTTCGTCAGTAGACCATTTTAACCCACGCCCACTTTTTGTGGGCGTTTTCCTACAAAAACCATTTGTATGCCCTACCCCAAGGCATATGCAATACAAACATATGAGAAGGCTACAATCCACTGTGCGGATCGTTGAATACCCTATCCCATCCTATCTGTAAAACTAAAATCCCCAAAAAGTGGACATGGCTAAAAACACGATGTGGATAAAATAAAGAAAATGACATGGTGACAGCAAATTGTTCAGACTGTTTACAAAAATTTTGACGGTTCTACAAAAGACAAGGTTTTCTCCTGCATATGTTATGGTTTAGTGTATAAAAATGGTTTTTATATAAAAACGCCCCCAAAAAGTGGGCGTGGGTTGAAATAGTCTATAGACGAAATGTTCATATTTATACTACTAATGATTCTGCATCAAAAGTTTTTTTCGAAAATTTTAAAATTTGACCGAAAAACGTTTTTTATTAAAAACGCCCCCAAAAAGTGGGCGTGGCAAAAAACTTTATATGAACGAAATACAGATATTCAGATTGTCTAAATATGTTGTTCAGAAAGTTTTTCAAAATTCCTTATGGTTTGGCCAAAAAATACGTTTTTCTAAAAAGGGGGCGTGGCAGTGGGTGGATTATAAAAATGTTTACACTTGTTTTGCTCGACTGCACAAGAATCTTATATACAAAATTTTATTCTCCTAGCTCAAAATTTCAGGCCTGAAAATCGGTGACATTCAGACGGACGGACCACCGGACGGACGGACGGATGGGCAGACAGACATGGCTTAATCGACTCAGCTATCGATTCTGATTCGATCCATATACATTGAGGTATATCTAGCCAAATTTTTTCTCTATGTTTATACCCTATCCCATAGGGGTATATTAGTTTTGATACATAGCTTGTAACATAAAGAAATAATTTAGCTAGATATACCTCAAAGTATATGGATCGACTCAGAATCGATAGCTGAGTCGATTTAGCCATGTCTGTCCGTCCGTACGTCAACCGTTTTTTTTTGGGCTTAAATTTTGAGCTAGAAGGATGAAATTTGGTACACGTACTCTTTGTTGCTCCCAGCAGAACAAGTGTAAAAATTTTTGAAATCCGCCCATTTTAGAAAAACGTTATTTTTGGCCAAACCGTAAGGAATTTTAAAAGAGTGTCTGGGCAGCATATTTAGAGAATCATAATATCTATATAAAGTTTTTTGCCAAAGTATTAAACGATCCGCACAGCGGATTGTAGCCTTCTCATATGTTTTTTTTTTACTAAAAACGCCCCCAAAAAGTGGGCGTGGTAAAAAAAATTATATAGACGAAATATAGCTATTGAGATTCTATAAATATATTTTTCAGACACTTTTTCAAAATTCTTTACGGTTAAGCCAAAAACTACGTTTTTCTAAAAAGGGGGCGTGGCAGTGGGTGGATTATAAAAATTTTTACACTTGTTTTGCTCGACTGCACAAGAATCTTATATACAAAATTTTATTCTCCTAGCTCAAAATTTCAGGCCTGAAAATCGGTGACAATCAGACGGACGGACGACCGGACATACGGACGGACAGACAGACATGGCTTAATCGACTCAGCTATCGATTCTGAGTCGATCCATATACTTTGAGGTATATCTAGCCAAATTATTTCTCTATGTTTATACCCTATCCCATAGGGGTATATTAGTTTTGATACATAGCTTGTAACATAAAGAAATAATTTAGCTAGATATACCTCAAAGTATATGGATCGACTCAGAATCGATAGCTGAGTCGATTTAGCCATGTCTGTCCGTCCGTACGTCAACCGTTTTTTTTTGGGCTTAAATTTTGAGCTAGAAGGATGAAATTTGGTACACGTACTCTTTGTTGCTCCCAGCAGAACAAGTGTAAAAATTTTTGAAATCCGCCCATTTTAGAAAAACGTTATTTTTGGCCAAACCGTAAGGAATTTTAAAAGAGTGTCTGGGCAGCATATTTAGAGAATCATAATATCTATATAAAGTTTTTTGCCAAAGTATTAAACGATCCGCACAGCGGATTGTAGCCTTCTCATATGTTTTTTTTTTACTAAAAACGCCCCCAAAAAGTGGGCGTGGTAAAAAAAATTATATAGACGAAATATAGCTATTGAGATTCTATAAATATATTTTTCAGACACTTTTTCAAAATTCTTTACGGTTAAGCCAAAAACTACGTTTTTCTAAAAAGGGGGCGTGGCAGTGGGTGGATTATAAAAATTTTTACACTTGTTTTGCTCGACTGCACAAGAATCTTATATACAAAATTTTATTCTCCTAGCTCAAAATTTCAGGCCTGAAAATCGGTGACAATCAGACGGACGGACGACCGGACATACGGACGGACAGACAGACATGGCTTAATCGACTCAGCTATCGATTCTGAGTCGATCCATATACTTTGAGGTATATCTAGCCAAATTATTTCTCTATGTTTATACCCTATCCCATAGGGGTATATTAGTTTTGATACATAGCTTGTAACATAAAGAAATAATTTAGCTAGATATACCTCAAAGTATATGGATCGACTCAGAATCGATAGCTGAGTCGATTTAGCCATGTCTGTCCGTCCGTACGTCACCCGTTTTTTTGGGCCTTAAATTTTGAGCTAGAAGGATGAAATTTGGTACACGTACTCTTTGTTGCTCCCAGCAGAACAAGTGTAAAAATTTTTGAAATCCGCCCATTTTTTAGAAAAACGTTATTTTTGGCCAAACCGTAAACAATTTTAAAAGAGTGTCTGGGCAGCATATTCAGAGAATCATAATACATATCTATATTTTGTCGATATAAAGTTTTTTGCCAAGCCCACTTTTTGGGGGCGATTTTAATAAAAAACGTTTTTTGGCCAAATTTCAAAATTTTCGAAAAAAAAATTGATGCACAATCATTGGTAGAATTAATCTGAACATTTCGTCAATAGACCATTTTAACCCACGCCATCTTTTTGAGGGCGTTTTCCTACAAAAAACATTTGTATGCCCTACCCTAAGGCATATGCAATACAAAAACGTTGTTTTTTGTCGAATCACAAAAGGTTTTGATAAACTGTCTGAGCAACATATTGTGACAATGTCATTTTCTGCATTTTATCGCCATAAAGCCTACATTTTGAGGATATTAATTTTAAGGATGGGATGGGATAGGGTATTCAACGATCCGCACAGCGGATTGTAGCCTTCTCATATGTTACAAACTATGTATCAAAACTAATATACCTCTATGGGATAGGGTATAAACAAGGTTGAGTTGCTGCATAAGAAACCCGACGTAGCTCGGAATTTCAACAAGAGGACACCAGAAACATATATTTTACAGATGGATCTGACAAATTCAGATGAAAACGGATACTATGAAATTCAGTCTCTGACTGGATTTGCGATGAATAGAAAATTACTCTCTATCTACCATGATAGGGCAGATTATATTCCTAACAAAGTTATTGGTTGTCCTCTTAGAGAGTTAATTCTTATTTGTAAAATACCAAGTGTTCTCGATTGTTCAGCTCAATTATTGAAAACAGGGAACAAAACCTACGCCCCAAAAAGGGGGCGTAGGTTAAAATGGTATATAGACGAAATGTTCATATAATATTACCAACGATTCTACATCAAAACTTTTTCCAAAAATGGTACCAAATTTCATCCTTCTAGCTCAAAATTTAAGGCCCAAAAACTGGTGACGTGCGTACGGACGGACAGACATGGCTAAATCGACTCCGCTAGCGATTCTGACTCGATCCATATACTCAGAGGTATATCTAGCAAAATTATCTCTCTAAGTTACAAACTATGCATCCCCCTATGGGATAGGGTATAAAAAAAAGTGGAATTTAATTCCTGCTTCATGTATGATTTTTCCCATTATGAGTGGCGTTCTAGATTATTAATTTTGTTTTTAAATTTTATACCTTCAAAATACTCTGTCATCATTACGAAACAACAATTTACTACCAAGTGCCCTTGGTTATTTATTTTTACCAACTTGGATTGCTCCTACGTAATATGACAGACATTTGTATGGACATTATTCGCCAGCGGCCCTTGGACTCTCGTCCTTTTAGTTGAATAATTAAAAAAAAATCGTGGAGAAAAAACAAAAACACCCACACCGTTAAACATACCGTTTGTGCGTATTTTTGTGGCAGCAGTTAATTGTTTTAAATAAATAATGATGTGATGTGTATGTGCGAAACTTGTGAAGGTAATGCCACAGCGACTCCCCCATATTTATTTTCTGAAGACAATTTTACTTGCTCCTAAAAGAGCAAGTATTGGTTTCGTGAACAGAATCGAGATTTTAATCAACCCAAACTGATGATGGAAAAGGTCGAAAAAGATTCTGTTAGTTTGTCGCCCTGTATGTCGGTTTAATTTGAAATGAAATCTCCTTTGCTGACGATCCACTCACCTCCACTGTTGCTGCTGGCAACATAACTTGGGTAGACGCATGTGGCACATGTTATTAATGGCCTTGTTATAACAAGATGTTTCTTCGTCCTACTGTTGAAAATTTATATTGCGTGGTTTTGACTAGTTTTTAACATGTGGTACAACATAATAGTAGGAATTATGCGACTGAAATATATGTAATATGAAAATAATGCAAGAGTGATAATGGTGCGGCTGCTGACATAGAGATCTATAGATTATCGGGCAATTTAGGGGCTGTAACTATACGCAAGACAGTTTTCATAGCGGCCGTGGACGTTAATTTTTCTAAACCGACTAAAATTTTGTATAAAATGTGGGTCCTTATTGCACAAGTTGAACAAATATTTACTCTACACGAGTTGTTTGTTCTTGTCAGTGGATGTTAAAATATATTAGATATTTGGGGTATCTATATTATATCTAATTATATGGTTGGGTGTTGTAGAACGAGGGTAGACTATGATTGGCTTTAACTTGGCAATGCCCAGTGCTCGCAACTCTGACTACACATCAAATGTGCTTAGTTTTTACCTCCAAGTTGTTACCATCGGGTACTGGTCTCATCCAAACGGATTTGACTTGCTAAACGATAAGTGCGAGTGTTGATAAAAAGACGGAAAACAGCAACACTACAACCACCCTGGTTAGAATGGCGCGGAATGAATACCCGGTCTGCCGTCCCAAGCGAACCTAGAAAAACTGCTTCGTCATATTCGGACATCAGGTTATCTAGGAATTTCAAGGGTAAGTCAGGCCGCTTGAAGAGAGAGGATGGCGGACGAACCGAAAGGTCAACGGCAGCACTCAATCCCGTAGTGGATACTGATGGCCCCATGACCTAGGGGTATCTAATAAATTGGAACTGGCCCTCCAGGTTGGGGGTTGTGCTTTGGGTTAACTACCCACCCATGGAAAAAACCATTGTTACGAATCAACCAATAGCGTCGGAAAGGATTGATATTGCTGTTGACGATCCTGCTAAACGAAAAAAGGACAACGACGTTCGTATCTGCACTTGGAATGTGAGAACATTAAATAGGAGAGGTGCAGGCGAACAACTAGCGGAAGCCCTAAACTACTACAAACCAGACATGACTGCGATCCAGGAAATACGATGGGATGGGCCGGGCAAAAAGAGGATGAAAAACTGTGACATCTACTATGGACCGTGTTATAGTGAGCAGAAACAGCGACTATTCAGATGCGGATTTGTTATAAGTGCCAGACTTAGACAAGAAGTCTTATGTTTCAAAGACATTAGCGAACGCATTGTAACAATCCGTATCAAGACCAAATTCGCCAACATAAGCCTTATATGCGCTCATACTCCAACAGAGGAAAAAGATGATATAACTAAGGATTGCTTCTACGTGCTCCTCGACAAAACCTATGAGCGACTACCAAAGAACGATGTTAAAATCAAAATCCTGCTGGGAGATTTTAACGCAAAGATAGGAAGAGAAGACATCTTTAGCAGTATTGTCGGAAAATATAGCCTACACTACAACACGTCTGGTAACGGACTTAGGCTAATTGACTTCGCTACGGAACGAAATGCCACTATAGCCATCACACGATTTCCTCACCTCAATATGCATAAGGGGACAAGTCAACCAAATTGATCACATTGCGATAGACAAGAGGCCCGCATCCAGTATTTTGGATGTCCGAACATTCTGAGGGGCTAAAATCGACTCGGACCACTAACTGGTTGCAGCCAAGGTAAGGATGCGGATATCCACCACGCCACAAATACTGTGAAAAAATTTAATGTCGAAAGACTGCAATCGCCAGAGACCGCCAAGACCTTCGCGCAACTCGTATCCCTTACCCTCTCGATTCACACCATACCACCAGCATCTACTGTTGAAGAACAATGGCAACGATGCCAACGTTGCCATTATATCAGCCGCAACTGATGTGCTAGGACGAGAGCTGCCATTGAGGTCTATAGGCAGAGAAGAAGGGAAGAACACCAGCTTTTCAGAAAGAAGAAAAAAAGAGCAAGAAAAGCGCGTGATCGAGGATATAGAGAGGTACAACTCCAGGAACGATGTTCGCAAATTTTTCCAAAGTGTAAAACGTCAAAGCCAAGAATAAAAAGCTCGAAAAGAATACTGTCGAGATGAACAAGGAAATATCGTAATTGAGACACAGTCGATGCTGAGGATATGGAAGAACCACTTCTGCAGACTGTTAAACGGCGATGACGAACAGGCAGAACGAACCATTTAATATTGGCAACCACAGCGAAAACTGCCAACCACCCGACCTAAGTGAAGTGGTCGGATGAAAGTATGCCTGAAGAATGGAACCTCAGCATCGTTTGCCCGATCCACAAAAAATGAGACCCTCTGAACTGCGCCAACTACAGAGGCATAAGTCTCCTCAACATCGCCTACAAGATCCAATCTGCCGTAATATGTGAACGCCTGAAACCGTTTACCAACAGGAAAGTCCACATCCGATCAAATTTTCACACTTCGGCAGATCCTAGAAAAAAACCCAAGAAGTCCAAATCGATACCCATCACCACCTATTTATCAATTTCAAAGCCGCATACGACAGTATTTATATAAACGAACTATGCAGAGCCATGTCTGGTTTTGGTATACCGCCCAAACTCGTCCGTTTGTGTAGGATGACGATGGAGAATTCTCGCTCCATTAGGGTCGGAAACGACCTCACCGACACATTCGATACCAGAAAAGGATTTAGGCAAGTCATGTGACTTCTTCAATTTGATTCTTAAGAGGATTGTGCAAAAAAAAAGCCAATACCAGAGGCATGATTTTCCAAAAATCGGTGCAACTACTAGCATACGCCGACGATATTGACATCATTGGTAGGAGTCAACGTGATGTCATAGCCACGTTTGCAAGAATATTTATATGCTGTCAACACGAAAGAACACACAACATCGACGAATTGGACAGAACGTCACCATTGACAGATATAACTTTGAGATAGTACGGGACTTTGTCTACCTCGGCTCCGCTATTAACTCTGACAACAACATCTCGTCAGAAACCACACGAAGAATTACTCTTGCCAATCGCTGTTTCTTCGGGCTAAGAAGGCAATTTAGTAGTAAAGCCCTCACTCGAACTACTAAAGAGATCCTATATAATCCTACGGCGCTGAAGCATGGACCGTATCAAAAGATTAGAGATAAAAACTTTTCGAATAATCTTCGGTCCCGTTTGGGTTGCCGGGAGAGGCATGTCGGTTAAGGCCCAGGTTCATCCCGGACTGTAGCGCCACTCAAAGAAAATAGAATATTAGTTTTAATACATAATTTGTAACAAAGAAAAATAATTTAGACAGATATACCTTAAATGGATCGACTCATATTCTCTAGTTTTATTGGTTTGTTTATTGTTTATTTAAATATTGAAAAAGGTTCGTTTGCGACGGGTTTTTTCTCTATCATACAACATTGGTGTAAACCCACCGGTTCTCTTGCGAACATGACGTTCAATGTTGTGTATGATGGTCGCTTGGTTCAATAAGAAATATTGAGATTTTTGTTATCTCTTTTTGTCTTATTTATAGTAGGTACATATATTGTAATTTTACTTCTACATTTACTTCAACTTATTTTGCTTTTATTATTTACTATACCTAGTTTCAGCTGAGAAAGTTGCCGTTGCTTAGAGTTGTCAACTCACATGTTTTTTTTTCTAGAAAAACACAAAAAAAAAATCAAGTTGTAATATGTTTTCTTTAAGAAGCAACTGTTGGCACGCTTGCGGTGCATGGCATAAGCATGTCGGAGGGGTCATGCTGCTTTTCCCTTGCGTACAAAATATCATGCCAAATAAACAAAAAAACATATGAGAAGGCTACAATCCGCTGTGCGGATCGTTGAATACCCTATCCCATCCTATCTGTAATACGAAAATTCCCACAAAAGTGGGCATGGCTAAAAACACGATGTGGATAAAATAGAAAAAATGATATAGCGACAACAAATACTTCAGACCGCTTATAAAACACTTTTACGGTTCTGCAAAAGACAAGGTTTTTCTACTGCATATGCTATGGGGTAGTGTATAAAAATTGTTTTTATACCCTATCCCATAGGGGTATATTAGTTTTGATACATAGTTTTTATATAAAAGCGCCCCAAAAAGTGGGCGTGGGTTGAAATAGTCTATAAACGAAATGTTTATATTAATATTACTTATGATTCTGCATCAAAATTTTTTTCGAAAATTTTAAAATTTGACCGAAAAACGTTTTTTTATTAAAAACGCCCACAAAAAGTGGGCGTGGCAAAAAAACTTTATATCAACGAAATATAGATATTCAGATTATCTAAATATGTTGTTCAGAAACATTTTCAAAATTCCTTATGGTTTGGTCAAAAACAACGTTTTTCTAAAAAGGGGGCGTGGCAGTGGGCGGATTTCAAAAATTTTTACACTTGTTCTGCTGGGAGCAACAAAGAGCTCGTATACCAAATTTCATCATTCTAGCTCAAAATTTAAGGCCCAAAAACTGGTGACGTACGGACGGACGGACAGACATGGCTAAATCGACTCAGCTATCGATTCTGAGTCGATCCATATACTTTAAGGTATATGTAGCTAAATTATTTCTCTATGTTACAAACTATGTATCAAAACTAATATACCCCTATGGGATAGGGTATAAACATATGAGAAGGCTACAATCCGCTGTGCGGATCGTTGAATACCCTATCCCATCCTATCCATGAAACTGAAATCCTCAAAAAAGTGGGCATGGCTGTGGGGCACGATGTGGATAAAATAGAAAAAATGATATAGTGACAACAAATTCTTCAGACTGCTTACAAAACACTTTTACGGTTCTACAAAAGACAAGGTTTTCTCCTGCATATGTTATGGGGTAGTGTATAAAAATGGTTTTTATATAAAAACGCCGCAACAAAGTGGGCGGGGGTTAAAATGGTATATAGACGAAATGTTAATATTAATAATGTTAATGATTCTGCATCAAATTTTTTTTCGAAAAATTTAGAATTTTATCGAAAACAGTTTTTTATTGAAAACGCCCCCAAAAAGTGGGCGTGGCAAAAAACTTTATGTAGACGAAATATAGATATTAATATTGTCTAAATATGTTGTTCAGAAACTTTTTTTAAAATTCCTTACGCTTTGGTCAAAAAATGAGTTTTTCTTAAAAGCGGGCGTGGCAGTGGGCGGATTTCAAAAATTTTTACACTTGTTCTGTAGGCAGAGACGAGGATCCTATATACCAAATTTCATTATCCTAGCTCAAAAGTTGATGGTTGGGTGTTGTAGAACGAGGGTAGACTCTGATTGGCGTTAACTTGGCAATGCCCAGTGTTGCAACTCTGACTACACATCAATTGTGCTTATCTTTACCTCCAAGTGGTAACCATCGGGTACTGGTCTCATCCAACCGGATTTGACTTGCTAAACGATAAGTGCGAGTGTTGATAACACGACGAAAAACAGCAACACTATAAACACCCTGGTGAGAATGGCACGGATGAATACCCGGCCTGCTGTCCCAGGCGAACCTAGATGAGCTGCTCTGACATATTCGGACAACAGGTTGTCTAGGAATTTCAAGGGTTAGTCAGGCCCCTTGAACAGAGATGGTGGCGGATGAACCGAAAGGCCAACGGCAGCGCTCAATCCCGTAGTGGATACTGATGGCCCCGTGTCCTAGGGGTATCTAATAAATTGGAACTGGCCCTCCAGGTTGGGGGTTGTGCTTTGGGTTAACTACCCACCCATGGAAAAAACCATTGTTACGAATCAACCAATAGCGTCGGAAAGGATTGATATTACTGTTGACGATCCTGCTAAACGAAAAAAGGACAACGACGTTCGTATCTGCACCTGGAATGTGAAAACATTAAACAGGAGAGGCGCAGGCGAACAACTAGCGGAAGCCCTAAACTGCTACAAAGCAGACATTACTGCCATCCAGGAAATACGATGGGATGGGCCGGGCAAAAAGAGAATGAAAAACTGTGACATATACTACGGACCGTGTTATAGTGAGCAGAAACAGCGACTATTCGGATGCGGATTTGTTATAAGTGCCAGACTTAGGCAAGAAGTCTTATGTTTCCAAGACATTAGCGAACGCATAGTAACAATCCGCATCAAGGCCAAATTCGCCAACATAAGCCTTATATGCGCTCACGCTCCGACGGAAGAAAAAGATGATATAGCTAAGGATTGCTTCTACGAGCTCCTCGACAAAACCTATGAGCGACTACCGAAGTACGATGTTAAAATCGTGCTGGGAGATTTTAACGCAAAGGTAGGAAGAGAAGACATCTTTAGAAGTATTGTCGGAAAACATAGCCTACACGACAACACGTCTGGTAATGGACTTAGGCTAATTGATTTCGCTACGGAACGAAATGCCACTATAGCCAGCACACGGTTTCCTCACCTCGATATCCATAAGGGGACATGGCGGTCTCCAGATCAACGAACGGTCAACCAAATTGATCACATTGCGATAGATAAGAGGCACGCATCCAGTATTTTGGATGTCCGAACATTCGGAGGAGCTAACATCGACTCGGATCACTACCTTGTAGTAGCCAAGGTAAGAATGCGGATATCCACCACGCCACAACAATCCAGAAATACTGTGAAAAAATTTAATGTCGGAAGACTGCAATCGCAAGAGACCGCCAAGACCTTCGCACAACGCGTATCCCTTAACCTCTCGATTAACACCATACCACCAGCATCAAATGTCGAAGAGCAATGGCAACGATGCCAACAGGCCATTAGATCAGCCGCAACTGATGTGCTAGGTTTCTCGCGCCCACTAGCAAGAAACCCCTGGTTTGATGAGGAATGCCGACAGATGCTCGCAGCCAAGAACGAGGCCTACAAGGCTAAGCTGCAGGTGAAGACGAGAGCTGCCATTGAGCTCTATAGGCAAAGAAGAAGGGAAGAACATCGGCTTTTCAGCAAGAAGAAAGAAGAGCAAGAAAAGCGCGCGATCGAGGATATAGAGAGGTGCCACTCCAGGAACGATGTTCGCAAGTTTTACCAAAGTGTAAAACGTCAAAGCCAAGGATACAAGGCTCGAACAGAATCCTGTCGAGATGAACAAGGAAATATTGTAGTTGAGACACAGTCGATGCTGAGGATATGGAAGAACCACTTCTGCAGACTGTTAAACGGCGATGACGAACAACATTCCGCTGTCAGGCAGAACGAACCATTCAATATTGGCAACGACAGCGAAGACTGCCAACCACCCGACCAGAGTGAAGTGAGGATAGCAATATCTAAACTCAAGCTTAATAAGGCTGCCGGAAATGACGGCCTTCCCGCTGAGCTCTATAAGGCCGGCGGAGATGACTTGGTAAGTAACATCCACCAACTCATAAGCCAAATCTGGTCGGATGAAAATATGCCTGAAAAATGGAACCTCAGCATCGTTTGCCCGATCCACAAAAAAGGAGACCCTCTGAACTGCGCCAACTACAGAGGCATAAGTCTCCTCAACATCGCCTACAAGATCCTATCTGCCGTAATATGTGAACGCCTGAAACCGTTTACCAACAACCTGATTGGCCCTTATCAGTGTGGTTTTAGGCCAGGAAAGTCCAAAACCGATCAAATTTTCACACTTCGGCAGATCCTGGAAAAAACTCGAGAAGTCCAAATCGATACCCACCACCTATTCATCGATTTCAAAGCCGCATATGACAGCATTTATAGAGACGAACTGTACAGAGCCATGTCTAGTTTTGGTATACCGCCCAAACTCGTCCGTTTGTGTAGGATGAAGATGGAGAATTCTCGCTCCATTAGGGTCGGAAACGACCTCACCGACACATTCGATACCAAAAAAGGATTTAGGCAAGGCGATGCGCTGTCATGTGACTTCTTTAATCTGATTCTTGAGAGAATTGTGCAAAACTCCAAAGCCAACACCAGAGGCACAATTTTCCAAAAGTCGGCGCAACTACTAGCATACGCTGACGATATTGACATCATTGGTAGGACTCGACGTGATGTCATAGCCACGTTTGCTAGTATAGAGAAGGAAGCGGCGAAAATGGGTTTAGCAGTAAATGAGGGTAAGACTTAGTATATGCTGTCAACACGAAAGGATACACAACATCGACGAATTGGACAGAACGTCACCATTGACAGATATAACTTTGAGGTAATACGGGACTTTGTCTACCTCGGCTCCGCTATTAACTCTGACAACAACATCTCGTCAGAAATTAAACGAAGAATTACTCTTGCCAACCGCTGTTTCTTCGGGCTAAGAAGGCAATTTAGTAGTAAAGCCCTCACTCGAACTACTAAGGAAACCCTATATAAGACCCTGATCATCCCAGTCCTGCTCTACGGCGCTGAAGCATGGACCGTATCAAAAGCGGATGAAGAAATCCTTGGTAGATTCGAGAGGAAAATTCTTCGAAAAATCTTCGGTCCCGTTTGCGTTGACGGGCTATGGAGACGAAGATTCAACCAAGAACTATACGAGCTGTACAGCGACATGCCCCTGGTCAAAAAACTCCGCATTGGACGTTTAAGATGGCTAGGACATGTAGAACGAATGGACACCAATACTCCGGCTCGCAGAGTCTTCGATTCCCAGCCAGACGTCGGACGCAGTAGAGGAAGACCTCGCCTTAAGTGGCGCGCACAAGTGGAAACCGACCTCAACCAACTTGGAGTGCGCAACTGGAGGCAGTTAGCTAACTGCCATTCTATCGAATTTTTTCCAAACGTTTTTTTCTGAAAACGCCCCAAAAAGTTAGCATGGTAAAAAACTTTATATGGACTAAATATAGATATTAAGATTCTAAATATGTTGTTCAGTCACTTTTTCAAAATCGACTCAGCTAGTGATTTTAAGTCGATTCATATACTTTAAGGCATATCTAGCTAAATTATTTCTTTATGTTACAAACTATGTATTCAAATTAATATATGGGATAAGGTATAAAACCGATAAAGAATTTGTTATCCGCTTAATTTAAAGTCAGTACTTCTGTTGCCCAAGGAGCAAGTCTGTACGACAAGTTTGTGCACCCACCACTCATTTTATTTTCTCCCATCAAAGTTTACAACGTTTAATTTTCCAATGTTGCTTTGATAGAACTTTCAATGGTTTTTTCAAATAGTAGAACTTTTAGGTACATACCCCAAAAATTAACAAGCAAATAAAACATATGAGAGGCTACAATCCGCTGTGCGGATCGTTGAATACCCTATCCCATCCCATCCTTAAAATTAATATCCTCAACATATAGGCCTTATGGCGATGAAATACATAAAATGACATTGTCACAATATATTGCTCAGACAGTTTATCAAAATCTTTTGTGGTTCGACAAAAAACAACGTATTTCTATTGCTAATGCCTTGGGATGGGCTATACAAATGGTTTCTGTAAGAAAACGCCCCAAAAATGTAGGCGTAGGTGAAAATGATCTATAGACAAAATGTTTATATTACCATTGCGGAAGTATTTGCATCAAAATTCTTTTCGAAAGTTTTAAAATTTGGACAAAAAACGTATTTTACTAAAAACGCCCCTAAAAAGTGGGCGTGGCAAAAAACTTTGTATGGACGAAATATAGATATTAGGATTGTCTAAATATGCTGCTCAGCCACTTTTTTGAAATTCCTTACGGTTTGGCTTAAAACTACGTTTTTCTAAAAGGGGGCGTGGCAGTGGGCGGATTTCAAAAATTTTTACACTTGTTCTGCTTCGTCGGCCAGAGAGTCTATATACCAAATTTGAACACTCTAGCTCAAAATTTAAGGCCCAAAAATCGGTGACACACAGACGGACGGACGGACGGACGGACGGACAGACAGACATGGCTTAATCGACTCAGCTAGCGATTCTGAATCGATCCATATACTTTGAGGTATATGTATCGAAATTATTTCTCTATGTTACAAACTTAATGTCAAAACTAATATATCCCCCTATGGGATAGGGTATAAAAACATATGAGAGGCTACAATCCGCTGTGCGGATCGTTGAATACCCTATCCCATCCCATCCTTAAAATAAATATCTCCAAAAAGTGGGCTTTATTAGCCTATAATATAGAAAATTACATTGTTATACCCTATCCCATAGGGGTATATTAGTTTTGATACTTAGTTTGTAACATAGAGAAATAATTTTGCTACATATACCTCAAAGTATATGGATCGACTCAGAATCGCTAGCTGAGTCGATTAAGCCATGTCTGTCTGTCCGTCCGTCCGTCCGTCCGTCCGTCCGTCCGTCCGTCCGTCTGTACGTCACCGATTTTTAGGCCTTAAATTTTGAGCTAGGATAATGAAATTTGGTATATAGGATCCTCGTCTCTGCCTACAGAACAAGTGTAAAAATTTTTGAAATCCGCCCACTGCCACGCCCCCTTTTAAGAAAAACTCAGTTTTTGACCAAACCGTAAGGAATTTTAAAAAAGTTTCTGAACAACATATTTAGACAATATTAATATCTATATTTCGTCTATATAAAGTTTTTTGCCACGCCCACTTTTTGGGGGCGTTTTCAATAAAAAACTGTTTTCGGTCAAATTTTAAATTTTTCGAAAAAAATTTTGATGCAGAATCATTAACATTATTAATATGAACATTTCTTCTATGTACCATTTTAACCCACGCCCACTTTTTGGGGGCGTTTTTATATAAAAACCATTTTTATACACTACCCCATAACATATGCAAGAGAAAACCTTGTCTTTTGTAGAACCGTAAAAGTGTTTGTAAGCAGTCTGAAGAATTTGTTGTCACTATGTCCCCTTTTTTGGGGATTTTAGTTTTATGGATAGGATGGGATAGGGTATTCAACGATCCGCACAGCGGATTATAGCCTTCTCATATGTTCACAACAATATATTGTTCAAACAGTTTATCAGAATATTTTGTTGTTTGACAAAACACATCGTTTTCCTCCTGTATATGCTATGGGATAAGGTATACAAACGGTTTTTGTAAGAAAACGCCCCCAAAATGTGGGCGTAGGTGAAAATGATCTATGGACAAAATGTTTATATCACCATTGCGGAAGTATTTGCATCAAAATTTTTTTCGAAAGTTTTAAAATTTGGACAAAAAACGTATTTTACTAAAAACGCCACTTAAAAGTGGGCGTGGCAAAAAACTTTGTGTCGACGAAATATAGATATTAGGATTGTCTAAATATGCTGCTCAGGCACTTTTTCGAAATTCCTAACGGTTTGGCTTAAAACTACGTTTTTCTAAAAAGGGGGCGTGGCAGTGGGCGGATTTCAAAAATTTTTACACTTGTTCTGCTTCGTCGGCCAGAGAGTCTATATACCAAATTTGAACACTCTAGCTCAAAATTTAAGGCCCAAAAATCGGTGACACACAGACGGACGGACGGACGGACGGACGGACAGACAGACATGGCTTAATCGACTCAGATAGCGATTCTGAATCGATCCATATACTTTGAGGTATATGTATCGAAATTATTTCTCTATGTTACAAACTTAATGTCAAAACTAATATACCCCCCTATGGGATAGGGTATAAAAACATATGAGAGGCTACAATCCGCTATGCGGATCGTTGAATACCCTATCCCATCCCATCCTTTAAATTAATATCCTCAAAATATAGGCTTTATGGCGATGAAATACAGAAAATGACATTGTCACAATATATTGCTCAGACAGTTTCTCAAAATCTTTTGTGGTTCGACAAAAAACAACGTATTTCTATTGCTAATGCCTTGGGATGGGGTACACAAATGGTTTTTGTAAGAAAACGCCCCCAAAATGTGGGCGTAGGTTAAAATGATCTATGGACAAAATGTTTATATTACCATTGCGGAAGTATTTGCATCAAAAATTTTTTCGAAAGTTTTAAAATTTGGACAAAAAGCGTTTTTTACTAAAAACGCCCCCAAAAAGTGGGCGTGGCAAAAAACTTTGTATGAACGAAATATAGATATTAGGATTGTCTAAATATTCTGCTCAGACACTTTTTTGAAATTCCTTACGGTTTGGTCAAAAAATAAGTTTTTCTAAAAAAGGGGCGTGGCAGTGGGCGGATTTCAAAAATTTTTACACTTGTTCTGGTGACTCGCACAAGGATCCTATATACCAAATTTCATTATCCTAGCTCAAAATTTAAGGCCCAAAAATCGGTGACGAACAGACAGACGGACGGACGGACGGACGGACGGACAGACAGACATGGCTAATTCGACTCAGCTAGCGATTCTGAGTCGATCCATATACTTTGAGGTATATGTAGCAAAATTATTTCTCTATGTTACAAACTATGTATCAAAACTAATATACCCCCTATGGGATAGGGTATAAACATTTAACTTGAATTTTATAATTTTGCTTAAATATTGTCTGAATTGATATAAATAGAAAACATATGAGAGGCTACAATCCGCTATGCGGATCGTTGAATACCCTATCCCATCCCATCCTTTAAATTAATATCCTCAAAATATAGGCTTTATGGCGATGAAATACAGAAAATGACATTGTCACAATATATTGCTCAGACAGTTTCTCAAAATCTTTTGTGGTTCGACAAAAAACAACGTATTTCTATTGCTAATGCCTTGGGATGGGGTACACAAATGGTTTTTGTAAGAAAACGCCCCCAAAATGTGGGCGTAGGTTAAAATGATCTATGGACAAAATGTTTATATTACCATTGCGGAAGTATTTGCATCAAAAATTTTTTCGAAAGTTTTAAAATTTGGACAAAAAGCGTTTTTTACTAAAAACGCCCCCAAAAAGTGGGCGTGGCAAAAAACTTTGTATGAACGAAATATAGATATTAGGATTGTCTAAATATTCTGCTCAGACACTTTTTTGAAATTCCTTACGGTTTGGTCAAAAAATAAGTTTTTCTAAAAAAGGGGCGTGGCAGTAGGCGGATTTCAAAAATTTTTACACTTGTTCTGGTGACTCGCACAAGGATCCTATATACCAAATTTCATTATCCTAGCTCAAAATTTAAGGCCCAAAAATCGGTGACGAACAGACAGACGGACGGACGGACGGACGGACGGACGGACGGACGGACAGACAGACATGGCTAATTCGACTCAGCTAGCGATTCTGAGTCGATCCACATACTTTGAGGTATATGTAGCAAAATTATTTCTCTATGTTACAAACTATGTATCAAAACTAATATACCCCCTATGGGATAGGGTATAAACATATGGAAGGCTACAATCCGCTGTGCGGATCGTAGAATACCCTATCCCATCCTATCTGTAAAACTTAAATCCCCAAAAAGTGGACATGGCTAAGCACACGATGTGGATAAAATAAAGAAAATGTCATGGTGACAACAAATTCATCAGACTGCTTATAAAAAACTTTAACGGTTCTACAAAAGACAAGGTTTTCTCCTGCATATGTTATGGGGTAGTGTATAAAAATGGTTTTTATATAAAAACGCCCCCAAAAAGTGGGCGTGGGTTAAAATGGTCTATGGACGAAATGTTCATATTTATATTACTAATGATTCTGCATCAAAATTTTTTTTCGAAAATTTTAAAATTTGACCGAAAAACGTTTTTTATTAAAAACGCCCCCAAAAAGAGGGCGTGGCAAAAAACTTTATATGAACGAAATACAGATATTCAGATTGTCTAAATATGTTGTTCAGAAAGTTTTTCAAAATTCCTTATGGTTTGGCTAAAAAATACGTTTTTCTAAAAAAAGGGCGTGGCAGTGGGCGGATTTCAAAAATTTTTACACTTGTTCTGCTGGGAGCAACAAAGAGCACGTGTACCAAATTTCATCCTTCTAGCTCAAAATTTAAGGCCCAAAAACTGGTGACGTACGGACGGACGGACAGACATGGCTAAATCGACTCAGCTATCGATTCTGAGTCGATCCATATACTTTGAGGTATATGTAGCTAAATTATTTCTCTATGTTACAAACTATGTATCAAAACTAATATACCCCTATGGGATAGGGTATAAACATATGAGAAGGCTACAATCCACTGTGCGGATCGTTGAATACCCTATCCCATCCTATCTGTAAAACTTAAATCCCCAAAAAGTGGACATGGCTAAAAACACGATGTGGATAAAATAAAGAAAATGACATGGTGACAACAAATTCTTCAGACTGCTTATAAAAAACTTTTACGGTTCTACAAAAGACAAGGTTTTCTCCTGCATATGTTATGGGGTAGGGTATAAAAATGGTTTTTATATAAAAACGCCCCCAAAAAGTGGGCGTGGGTTAAAATGGTCTATTGACGAAATGTTCATATTTATATTACTAATGATTCTGCATCAAAACATTTTTAGAAAATTTTAAAATTTGACCGAAAAACGTTTTTTAAAAACAAAAAGTGGGCGTGGCAAAAAAACTTTATATGAACGAAATACAGATATTCAGATTGTCTAAATATGTTGTTCAGAAAGTTTTTCAAAATTCCTTATGGTTTGGCCAAAAAATACGTTTTTCTAAAAAGGGGACGTGGCTTTGGGCGGATTTCAAAAATTTTTACACTTGTTCTGCTGGGAGCAACAAAGAGCACGTGTACCAAATTTCATCCTTCTAGCTCAAAATTTAAGGCCCAAAAACTGGTGACGTACGGACGGACGGACGGACAGACATGGCTAAATCAACTCAGCTATCGATTCTGAGTCGATCCATATACTTTGAGGTATATGTAGCTAAATTATTTCTCTATGTTACAAACTATGTATCAAAACTAATATACCCCTATGGGATAGGGTATAAAAACTTTTACGGTTCTACAAAAGACAAGGTTTTCTCCTGCATATGTTATGGGGTAGGGTATAAAAATGGTTTTTATATAAAAACGCCCCCAAAAAGTGGGCGTGGGTTAAAATGGTCTATTGACGAAATGTTCATATTTATATTACTAATGATTCTGCATCAAAACATTTTTAGAAAATTTTAAAATTTGACCGAAAAACGTTTTTTATTAAAAACGCCCACAAAAAGTGGGCGTGGCAAAAAACTTTATATGAACGAAATACAGATATTCAGATTGTCTAAATATGTTGTTCAGAAAGTTTTTCAAAATTCCTTATGGTTTGGCCAAAAAATACGTTTTTCTAAAAAGGGGGCGTGGCAGTGGGCGGATTTCAAAAATTTTTACACTTGTTCTGCTGGGAGCAACAAAGAGCACGTGTACCAAATTTCATTCTTCTAGCTCAAAATTTAAGGCCCAAAAACTGGTGACGTACGGACGGACGGACGGACGGACGGACAGACATGGCTAAATCAACTCAGCTATCGATTCTGAGTCGATCCATATACTTTGAGGTATATGTAGCTAAATTATTTCTCTATGTTACAAACTATGTATCAAAACTAATATACCCCTATGGGATAGGGTATAAAAAAAAAAAATTAGACCGTAGAAGTGCTACGAGGTTGAAGTGAAACTATTATCAAACTATTGACTACTTATACCCTATCTCATAGAGGTATATTAATTTTTAAACATAGTTTGTAACATAGAGAAATAATTTAGCTATATATACCTCCAAGTATACATATGAATTGACTCAGAATCGCTAGCTGATTTTTAAGACTTAAATTTTGAGCTAGGATAATGAAATTTGGTAGACTCATCTATTGTGATGTCATACAGTTTATATAGTGGTGTCGTTATTAAATACTGCAGCCAAACCTTAATGGTTCTTTTATTGGCCAGACCGCTCAAATAACTGGACTTGTGAATTTTCTTCTTTTTAATGTGAACATTGATGCAATGATCGTCATCTAGATGTCTTAGAAGTTTTTACACCATTGTATTTACTTCAACTGGAACGTTGATGATCTGGCCATATATTCCATGTCCATGTCCATGCAGTAATCGTCGTATTTCCATGAATAGAATTCTTGGTGATATAGGTCTTTCTGATACCAAGTCTAGGTGGGGCAGATGATGGGGTATTTGTGGATAAAAGAAGCCATTATACATTGAAAATGTTGGGACAGAGACGGTGTTGAGTGATCTGAAGCAAGTATTGCAAACTTTCTTTTGTTCTCTATTCATAGTCGGTGCAATTGTGTTCAAAATGTCATCATGCTGAATCGCCGGAACTCTTAAATCCTCTTTAAACCACAATCGATCACAAATAGAGCAAGGAAAGCCAAAAGAGTTATTCTTAAATTTGTTATCGAATTCTTTATGAATATTCTCAAATCGAATGAATAGCCTTACAAAGTAGGGTAGTGATAACTGTAAATTTTGGGATGCCATTTACCCTTATTGACGGTCCTGGGATGTCTTTAGCGATACATGGAATATTCAGGGTCGCCGATAAATTAAAATCATTGAAGGATTTATCGGCTTGTTCGACTTCCATTGCCAGTGAAGCGTTCGCTGCAGCTATTTTAATAGGTATTTGTCATCAAAATATGTTTTAAAAAACCCAAAACATCAGATAATTTGCTTTGCTATCAAAAATCCGTTCGAATTTATATGAATACCACTGAAAGTATCAATTTTCAATTCAATTTTCTTGCCATTTTTTTGCCCGTATATAGTTTATCAGCTGTTTGATGATTCTTTTTGGACCTTTCAACTGTCTTCTTATTTTCTCGGATCTTAAAGTAGAAAAAATGTCTTTGTACAAATAAACATATCGTCGGTTCAAAGGTGAAAGTCATTTACTAACAAAATATGCAATAAGGATATAATTCAATTTAAAGACATTTTGGGTTTTAAAATTACAATTATGCTGATAAAAATAGATTTTTGTTTTTAGCTTGTTATTTGTTTTTACGCACTTGATGCCATACTTTCTATAAGCAAAAAAAAAAACAGTTAATTTACATGATTTTAAGAAAAATGTACTTAATGATTTTTACCTGTATTGGATTTCGAACATAATTGTATTGTACACAAAATTATTTTTTAGGGTATGTATTTCAAATAATTAAAAAATGTTAGTTTCGAATTTTAAATTACTCTCAGTTGATCAGGTTCCGGCAAGCGCTCTGCATCTTAAAGACAATGGGTTGGAAGGCCCTTATACACGCACAAGCTCTTTCGCAGTTTTTCAGTACAGAATAATATTTGACTCCGTGTGTGGTGATTTCATTTGGTAGCATTCATGATTTATCGATTTTGCTCAGTTATCACTTTATCAGCTGTTTGGTTTCCTTTTCCCAAACAAAAGGGAAGCTTTTGTCGCAAACTTGCAAGTCTTTATTTTCTTAAAACAGTTAAACTCAATATATCATACAATTTCAAGTCGCAAAGATTTGTATTTAGTTTCTCAAAATTAAATTAAATTTCCACATAAATGGAATTGAAAAAAATGTTTGTCTGGTATTTTATTGTCTGTCAAAAATATCTGATCATTTAATCCCGGGGTTAGCTCTAGATATAAATCGACTGAAAAACTGCGCTCTCGAGTTAACTCGAATTTAATCCCGAAACTAGGATGATCTCGCACTGAAAACTGGGCCTTAAAAGTCCTTTTCAAATTTTAACTACTAAATTTTAAGACAAGAAATTTTGTAGCCATCTTTAATCTTGATGACTGCTGTAAGCAACGATTTTAAAAATTTAAACATAATACCTACTGATCCTGGCAAGCTATCAAGAGAGTTTACTCAAAACAGAAATATTACACGATTTCGCAAAAATAATGAATTTTTATTTCCGTTAAATGATCATATGACTAAAAGCTGACAAAAGAGTGGCGATAAATGGAAAAAATGATCATAAGTAGTGATCGTTACGGACATTATGTGCATTGAAAAACAAAACTAAGTGAGATAGAGTTTTTTTTATTTTAAGAGAAATTAAATGCTTGCACTTAATGATTTTTATATTTTCATCAATATTGTACCTACCTACCTTTGAACTGACGATATTATAATTATATTGTATCAAAACAACAAACAATGATCAAAATCAACCAGTACAATTTCAATACAATTTTTTTAACTTTCAAAACAATGTTGAAAAGCCAATTTTCATCCCTTATCCATCCACACTATGACTAAACCAACAAAATTCACAACAGAGCGATCTCTTATGCTTGCGCTCTCACATGTTGTTGTTGTTGTTCCGTGTTCTTCTTTTACTGTTCGCACATTTGTTCTGTCCGCCGCGCAGTCACACTTCACTACAGAGTGTTCTATCGTCCTTACGCTCTTGCTTGTTGTTTGCCTGCCGTTGTCCCACCAAGTTAGCTTTCCTCTACCAGTGACTTTTCGAGTCGTTACATGTGTGTTTGGATTTACCCCGACGAGCCCAAAGAAGTTTCACTTCAAAAACATATGGAAGGCTACAATCCGCTGTGCGGATCGTTGAATACCCTATCCCATCCTATCTGTAAAACTTAAATCCCCAAAAAGTGGACATGGCTAAGCACACGATGTGGATAAAATAAAGAAAATGTCATGGTGACAACAAATTCATCAGACTGCTTATAAAAAACTTTAACGGTTCTACAAAAGACAAGGTTTTCTCCTGCATATGTTATGGGGTAGTGTATAAAAATGGTTTTTATATAAAAACGCCCCCAAAAAGTGGGCGTGGGTTAAAATGGTCTATGGACGAAATGTTCATATTTATATTACTAATGATTCTGCATCAAAATTTTTTTTCGAAAATTTTAAAATTTGACCGAAAAACGTTTTTTATTAAAAACGCCCCCAAAAAGAGGGCGTGGCAAAAAACTTTATATGAACGAAATACAGATATTCAGATTGTCTAAATATGTTGTTCAGAAAGTTTTTCAAAATTCCTTATGGTTTGGCCAAAAAATACGTTTTTCTAAAAAAAGGGCGTGGCAGTGGGCGGATTTCAAAAATTTTTACACTTGTTCTGCTGGGAGCAACAAAGAGCACGTGTACCAAATTTCATCCTTCTAGCTCAAAATTTAAGGCCCAAAAACTGGTGACGTACGGACGGACGGACAGACATGGCTAAATCGACTCAGCTATCGATTCTGAGTCGATCCATATACTTTGAGGTATATGTAGCTAAATTATTTCTCTATGTTACAAACTATGTATCAAAACTAATATACCCCTATGGGATAGGGTATAAAAACTTTTACGGTTCTACAAAAGACAAGGTTTTCTCCTGCATATGTTATGGGGTAGGGTATAAAAATGGTTTTTATATAAAAACGCCCCCAAAAAGTGGGCGTGGGTTAAAATGGTCTATTGACGAAATGTTCATATTTATATTACTAATGATTCTGCATCAAAACATTTTTAGAAAATTTTAAAATTTGACCGAAAAACGTTTTTTATTAAAAACGCCCACAAAAAGTGGGCGTGGCAAAAAACTTTATATGAACGAAATACAGATATTCAGATTGTCTAAATATGTTGTTCAGAAAGTTTTTCAAAATTCCTTATGGTTTGGCCAAAAAATACGTTTTTCTAAAAAGGGGGCGTGGCAGTGGGCGGATTTCAAAAATTTTTACACTTGTTCTGCTGGGAGCAACAAAGAGCACGTGTACCAAATTTCATTCTTCTAGCTCAAAATTTAAGGCCCAAAAACTGGTGACGTACGGACGGACGGACGGACGGACGGACGGACGGACGGACGGACGGACAGACATGGCTAAATCAACTCAGCTATCGATTCTGAGTCGATCCATATACTTTGAGGTATATGTAGCTAAATTATTTCTCTATGTTACAAACTATGTATCAAAACTAATATACCCCTATGGGATAGGGTATAAAAAAAAAAAATTAGACCGTAGAAGTGCTACGAGGTTGAAGTGAAACTATTATCAAACTATTGACTACTTATACCCTATCTCATAGAGGTATATTAGTTTTTAAACATAGTTTGTAACATAGAGAAATAATTTAGCTATATATACCTCCAAGTATACATATGAATTGACTCAGAATCGCTAGCTGATTTTTAAGACTTAAATTTTGAGCTAGGATAATGAAATTTGGTAGACTCATCTATTGTGATGTCATACAGTTTATATAGTGGTGTCGTTATTAAATACTGCAGCCAAACCTTAATGGTTCTTTTATTGGCCAGACCGCTCAAATAACTGGACTTGTGAATTTTCTTCTTTTTAATGTGAACATTGATGCAATGATCGTCATCTAGATGTCTTAGAAGTTTTTACACCATTGTATTTACTTCAACTGGAACGTTGATGATCTGGCCATATATTCCATGTCCATGTCCATGCAGTAATCGTCGTATTTCCATGAATAGAATTCTTGGTGATATAGGTCTTTCTGATACCAAGTCTAGGTGGGGCAGATGATGGGGTATTTGTGGATAAAAGAAGCCATTATACATTGAAAATGTTGGGACAGAGACGGTGTTGAGTGATCTGAAGCAAGTATTGCAAACTTTCTTTTGTTCTCTATTCATAGTCGGTGCAATTGTGTTCAAAATGTCATCATGCTGAATCGCCGGAACTCTTAAATCCTCTTTAAACCACAATCGATCACAAATAGAGCAAGGAAAGCCAAAAGAGTTATTCTTAAATTTGTTATCGAATTCTTTATGAATATTCTCAAATCGAATGAATAGCCTTACAAAGTAGGGTAGTGATAACTGTAAATTTTGGGATGCCATTTACCCTTATTGACGGTCCTGGGATGTCTTTAGCGATACATGGAATATTCAGGGTCGCCGATAAATTAAAATCATTGAAGGATTTATCGGCTTGTTCGACTTCCATTGCCAGTGAAGCGTTCGCTGCAGCTATTTTAATAGGTATTTGTCATCAAAATATGTTTTAAAAAACCCAAAACATCAGATAATTTGCTTTGCTATCAAAAATCCGTTCGAATTTATATGAATACCACTGAAAGTATCAATTTTCAATTCAATTTTCTTGCCATTTTTTTGCCCGTATATAGTTTATCAGCTGTTTGATGATTCTTTTTGGACCTTTCAACTGTCTTCTTATTTTCTCGGATCTTAAAGTAGAAAAATGTCTTTGTACAAATAAACATATCGTCGGTTCAAAGGTGAAAGTCATTTACTAACAAAATATGCAATAAGGATATAATTCAATTTAAAGACATTTTGGGTTTTAAAATTACAATTATGCTGATAAAAATAGATTTTTGTTTTTAGCTTGTTATTTGTTTTTACGCACTTGATGCCATACTTTCTATAAGCAAAAAAAAAACAGTTAATTTACATGATTTTAAGAAAAATGTACTTAATGATTTTTACCTGTATTGGATTTCGAACATAATTGTATTGTACACAAAATTATTTTTTAGGGTATGTATTTCAAATAATTAAAAAATGTTAGTTTCGAATTTTAAATTACTCTCAGTTGATCAGGTTCCGGCAAGCGCTCTGCATCTTAAAGACAATGGGTTGGAAGGCCCTTATACACGCACAAGCTCTTTCGCAGTTTTTCAGTACAGAATAATATTTGACTCCGTGTGTGGTGATTTCATTTGGTAGCATTCATGATTTATCGATTTTGCTCAGTTATCACTTTATCAGCTGTTTGGTTTCCTTTTCCCAAACAAAAGGGAAGCTTTTGTCGCAAACTTGCAAGTCTTTATTTTCTTAAAACAGTTAAACTCAATATATCATACAATTTCAAGTCGCAAAGATTTGTATTTAGTTTCTCAAAATTAAATTAAATTTCCACATAAATGGAATTGAAAAAAATGTTTGTCTGGTATTTTATTGTCTGTCAAAAATATCTGATCATTTAATCCCGGGGTTAGCTCTAGATATAAATCGACTGAAAAACTGCGCTCTCGAGTTAACTCGAATTTAATCCCGAAACTAGGATGATCTCGCACTGAAAACTGGGCCTTAAAAGTCCTTTTCAAATTTTAACTACTAAATTTTAAGACAAGAAATTTTGTAGCCATCTTTAATCTTGATGACTGCTGTAAGCAACGATTTTAAAAATTTAAACATAATACCTACTGATCCTGGCAAGCTATCAAGAGAGTTTACTCAAAACAGAAATATTACACGATTTCGCAAAAATAATGAATTTTTATTTCCGTTAAATGATCATATGACTAAAAGCTGACAAAAGAGTGGCGATAAATGGAAAAAATGATCATAAGTAGTGATCGTTACGGACATTATGTGCATTGAAAAACAAAACTAAGTGAGATAGAGTTTTTTTTATTTTAAGAGAAATTAAATGCTTGCACTTAATGATTTTTATATTTTCATCAATATTGTACCTACCTACCTTTGAACTGACGATATTATAATTATATTGTATCAAAACAACAAACAATGATCAAAATCAACCAGTACAATTTCAATACAATTTTTTTAACTTTCAAAACAATGTTGAAAAGCCAATTTTCATCCCTTATCCATCCACACTATGACTAAACCAACAAAATTCACAACAGAGCGATCTCTTATGCTTGCGCTCTCACATGTTGTTGTTGTTGTTCCGTGTTCTTCTTTTACTGTTCGCACATTTGTTCTGTCCGCCGCGCAGTCACACTTCACTACAGAGTGCTCTATCGTCCTTACGCTCTTGCTTGTTGTTTGCCTGCCGTTGTCCCACCAAGTTAGCTTTCCTCTACCCGTGACTTTTCGAGTCGTTACATGTGTGTTTGGATTTACCCCGACGAGCCCAAAGAAGTTTCACTTCAAAAACATATGGAAGGCTACAATCCGCTGTGCGGATCGTTGAATACCCTATCCCATCCTATCTGTAAAACTTAAATCCCCAAAAAGTGGACATGGCTAAGCACACGATGTGGATAAAATAAAGAAAATGTCATGGTGACAACAAATTCATCAGACTGCTTATAAAAAACTTTAACGGTTCTACAAAAGACAAGGTTTTCTCCTGCATATGTTATGGGGTAGTGTATAAAAATGGTTTTTATATAAAAACGCCCCCAAAAAGTGGGCGTGGGTTAAAATGGTCTATGGACGAAATGTTCATATTTATATTACTAATGATTCTGCATCAAAATTTTTTTTCGAAAATTTTAAAATTTGACCGAAAAACGTTTTTTATTAAAAACGCCCCCAAAAAGAGGGCGTGGCAAAAAACTTTATATGAACGAAATACAGATATTCAGATTGTCTAAATATGTTGTTCAGAAAGTTTTTCAAAATTCCTTATGGTTTGGCCAAAAAATACGTTTTTCTAAAAAAAGGGCGTGGCAGTGGGCGGATTTCAAAAATTTTTACACTTGTTCTGCTGGGAGCAACAAAGAGCACGTGTACCAAATTTCATCCTTCTAGCTCAAAATTTAAGGCCCAAAAACTGGTGACGTACGGACGGACGGACAGACATGGCTAAATCGACTCAGCTATCGATTCTGAGTCGATCCATATACTTTGAGGTATATGTAGCTAAATTATTTCTCTATGTTACAAACTATGTATCAAAACTAATATACCCCTATGGGATAGGGTATAAACAAACATTATCCTACCTGAGACTCTATGTTGTCCAGGGCTCATGTATACGTAGCCCAACTGAATATCTATGTATTGATTTTTACCCCTATCTGCATGAATGACCACTAATAAATATTTTTTGAAACGTTTTTACTTGCTCCGTTTGGTTAAGTAAAAAAAACAAACACAACATTTAGATCAAAAACACAGTAGATGAAAAGACTAGCAATTGCGTCGTGTCAATTCGTTGGGGGCCAAAAATCATACTCCTCCAATCGCCAAGACAAATTAAAGTAGAACAACATCGGGCATCGGTCAGACAATTTTGAAAGCCCTGTGTGGGTATTTAATGCCAGCTAGCGATTCTGAGTCGATCCATATACTTTGAGGTATATGTAGCAAAATTATTTCTCTATGTTACAAACTAAGATCAAAACTAATATACCCCTATGGGATAGGGTATAAAAAGTATTAAATTTATTCCGGAGTTAGTGAACTCTAGGTTAACTCAGAGTTAACTCAGCACTGAAAAAACGGGCCTTAAAGTGAGATCTTCCACTACAGCGTTCGAAGTCTGGCTTGGAATTGAAGACTCTGCGACCTTGGGTATTGGTGTCCATTCCCACTACATGTTCTAGCCATCTTAAACGTCCAAAGAGGTTCTGCTTTGAATCTTCGTCTCCATAGCCCGTCGACCCAAGCGTATCTTATAGGATCTCCTTAGTAGTTCGATTGTGAGGGCTTTACTACTAAATTGCCTTCATAGCCTGAGGAAACAGCGGCTGGCAAGAGTAGTACTTCATTTAATTTCTGGCGAGATGCCGATCAGATTGTTGGTAAACGGTTTCAGGCGTTCACATATTACGGCAGATAGGATCTTGTAGGCGATGTTGAGGAGACTTATGCCTCTAGTAGTTGGCGCAGTTCAGAGGGTTCCCTTTCTTGTGTATTGGGCAAACGATGCTGAGGTTCCATTCTTGAGGCATACTTTCATCCGACCGGATTTGGTTTATGAGTTGGTGGATGTTACTTACCAAGTCATCTCCCCCGGCTTTATAAAGTTCGGAGGGGAGACCGTCGTTTCCGTCATTTCCGCCAGCTTTGTTAAGCTTGAGTTTAAGAAGTTCCGCTGTAAAAGAGTTCGAATGACCTCGACCGTTGTTCTGTTCAATTGCCTGAATAATACTACATATGTATTGCTGGTGTAAGTCCTGAAGAGAATAAGAGAGTACCGCTCCCTGTTGCAAACCATTTTTAATGAAGATTCTGAAGTAGAAGTTACATTGCCACTTTTGAAAAAAAAACGTTCTACCAGTCAGCACGTCGTGAACAGTTCATCACACCACTAAGTTAGATTAGCTTTGTGTCATAACTCATAACCATATCTGTAAATACTTAATATTTACAGAACGCACTCTCTTTTGTATGTATGTAGTTAGTATACCTAAATTTCGAACTTATAACTTAAGATAATAAAGTGTGCGCCTAGCTAAGAAGAAGGTTGTGTTTTACATTAGTGGCGACGAGGATGGGACGAATCAATAAATTTCCAATAATTTTGCATTAAAAATCCTTAAAAGTACAATTTGCATGTCAAGTCGCAAAATAAAAAAAAAACCAAAACTCAATGGTCCAGATGGGTAGAGAGATTCGAAGGTGCAATGGAAATTGTTGGAACAAAAGAGGAAAATAAAATACACCTGCTTCTACACTACATGGGTCAAGAAACATTCGATGTTCTCTCCGACAAACTAGCACCTGAGAAACCCAAAGACAAAACCTACTCCGTGGTCATCAAAGTTCTTTCTGAAATCTTCGATCCCGTTCCATTAGAGATAATGGAAAACTATCGTTATCATTTCCGGAAGCAAAACGATGGAGAGACTGTGGAAGTGTTTTGCATAGCGCTCCGCAAATTGGCACTACACTGCAATTTCGGCAGTTATTTGGAGACAGCGCTCCGTAATCAATTTGTTTTTGGAATACGTAGTCCACGAATACAAAACCGGTTATTGGAGATACAAAAGCTCACTCTATCAACTGCGTTAACCACTGCAAAACCTATGGAGCTATCAGCCCAAGGGGGAGCAGAGATCCAACAACAGCGAGAGGGACATCCTGTAAGTTACATTCAACAAAAAAACATATGAGAAGGCTACAATCCACCGTGCGGATCGTTTAATACCCTATCCCATCCCATCCTTAAAATTAATATCCCCAACATATTGTTCAGAAGGTTTTTCAAATTCTTGTATGGTTCGACAAAAAACAACGTTTTTTGCATATATGCCTTGGGGTAGGGAATACAAATGTTTTTTGTAAGAAAACGCCTCTAAACAGTGGGCGTGGGTTAAAATGGTCTATCGAGGAAATGTTCATATTAATACTACCAATGATTGTGCATCAAAATTTTTTTCGAAAATTTAAAAATTTAACTAAAAAATGTTTTTTTTTTAAACGCCCCAAAAAGTGGGCGTGGCAAAAAACTTTATATTGACGAAATATAGATAATTCGATTCTCTAAATATGCTTCTCGGACACTTTTTTAAAATTCTTTATGGTTTGGCCAAAAAAACGTTTTCCTAAAAAGGGGGCGTGGCAGTGGGCGGATTTTAAAATTTTTTACACCTGTTCTGGTGACTCGGACAAGGATCCTATATACCACATTTCATTATCCTAGCTCAAAAATCGGTGACGGACGGACAGACAGGCATGGCTAATTCGACTCAGCTAGCGATTCTGAGTCGATCCATAGGCTTTGAGGTATAGCTATGTAGCAAAATTATTTCTCTATATTACAAACTATGTATAAACAAGACAAGGGCAAAACATTGTACCAACAAGTTCTCGAAAAATGAGGTGGGCAAACCAAAGAGTGAGGTGAAGGCAGCTGATAACGAAAAGAAGTCATATTACTATCGTTGTGGAAGCAAAGACCACAAGGCTAATAAGTGTCGTCATCGAAACTCCATGTGCTCGTTTTGTAAAACCAACGGGCATTTACGTTTAGTTTGCTTCAAAGCACCAAACAACAACACAAATTATATAGAGGACCAAACCAGAGAAGAGTCAGTGGAAGAAATATTAAGCGTAGAATCATTTAAGTTAAGAAGTAAACTTTTTATTGAACTAAATGTTAATAATTCTATCCTAGGTTTCGAAATTGACAGCTAAATTACTATCGTTGTGGAAGCAAAGACCACAAGGCTAATAAGTGTCGTCATCGAAACTCCATGTGCTCGTTTTGTAAAACCAACGGGCATTTACGTTTAGTTTGCTTCAAAGCACCAAACAACAACACAAATTATATAGAGGACCAAACCAGAGAAGAGTCAGTGGAAGAAATATTAAGCGTAGAATCATTTAAGTTAAGAAGTAAACTTTTTATTGAACTAAATGTTAATAATTCTATCCTAGGTTTCGAAATTGACAGCTAAATGTTAATAATTCTATCCTAGGTTTCGAAATTGATAGCGGTTCTCCTGTTACAATAATCAGCAACAATGACAGGCAACAATTTTTTCCGTCTGAGAAATTAAATGATTCAGATACGAAACTGGTAAGTTATTGTGGTACAAATATAAATGTGTTGGGGTTCTTCTCCGTGCGTGTTTATTTTGGTAAAGCTATGTCAGGTAAATGTCAAGTCGTCGGGTAAAAATATATGTGAGCTGAAACTTTACGTTGTCGAATCAAACCGAAAGCCTTTGTTAGGTCGGGAATGGTTACGAAGCATGAAACTAGACTGGAACAAAATATTTTCTTCAGAAAAAAATTGTCATGTTGTTTCATCTCTCAAAGATACAATGTCTGTTCAAACCAGAAAACTCAAACAAAAGTATTCCTCAGTTTATCAAGATTCGATGGGCAAAATAAACAATGTTCAAGCTCGAATTCCGTTGCTTGAGGATGCTAGACCTGTTTTTATCAAAGCAAGAAAAATTCCTTTTGCATTGCGAGATGCAGTCGAAAAAGAATTAGATGACTTAGAAAACGAGTGGTGGGTGCACGACTGGGTCGTACGCAACTTTCTCTTTCACAGCGAGTTGGGCGTTAGATCAAATAGTACGCATTTTGATTATTGATGCTAAAAATGATATAAATAATGTCGAAATGTGTTTATACGAACGTTTACTCCGAAATTTGAAGTAATCGATGTCAATGTGAATAATAATGATTTTCCGTTATTGGCCAAAACTGAAAATTCCGTTTAGTGATAGTTTGGCTAAAACTAATTATATGGAATTGCTTCAAGTTGTAATAGTAGTATATATATTAAATTTCATTCAATTTGACATAATAGTTTACGAGAAATTATCAATTTTCCTTATATGGCCTAAATGACAAAATCCGTTAAATGGATTTTCTCGAAAAAACTGGGTATGCAGTTATGTTGAAGCTAATATGGTTATAGTATATATAAAGTTTAATCAAAATCGTAAGAGCCGTTTTCGAGAAAATTGAGGTTATGTGTAATTTTTATATGGCAGGTACCGTTATTAACATGGCTAAAAGCAAACAAAAAAAATGGCCTAGAATTATGACTAAAACAAGCTTGGATACGAAGTTTGAAGAAAATCGGTCAAGCCGTTTAGGCTGGGGAGACCATTACGGACAGACGGACCGACGGACCGACGCGACGGACGGAATTCCAAAAACCACTTTTTTAGGCTCCGCTATCATCGTAATGTTAAAATCAATCAAAATCTCGAGGTCGACAATTTTCACGAAAACAATATCTTTCTCTTTGTAAGAGAAAGTTAAAAATGGTATCATCGAAAAAGTTGAATCATCTAGCTGGGCTACTCCCATTGTTCCCGTCCAGAAACAAGGAGGTAAACTCCGACTGTGTGGAGATTACATAATCTCTTTGAATCCTCAAATTTTAGAACATCCATTGCCGACAGTCGAAGAACTGTTTGCGTCCATGGCAGGTAGAACAAAATTTACAAAAAAAGATCTGAGTAAGGCTTACTTACAATCAGAAGTACATCCAATGATCGTGAGCCTCTTACATTGAGTACTTACAGAGGTTTGTTCAGGCCAACCAGATTTATGTACGGAGTTGCATCTGGGCCTGCAAAGTGGCAAAACCAAATCGAGGAAATTCTAAAAGATATCGAGGGCGTTTCGGTTTTCTTAGATAATATCAAGATTACCTTGAACAAATTTTATTAAGGCTTAGCAAATACCTACAATATGCGAGTAAATTTTGAAAAATGTGTTTTTATGGCAAATGAAATTGAGTATTGTGGGTACAAAATCGACCGCGATAGAATTCATAAAGTAAAGAAAAAAATCGATGCAATAACTGAAATGCCGAAACCGAAAAATAAAGATGAAGTTCGAGCATATATCGGGTTAATTAATTATTACGGTAGATTTTTCGAAAACCTCAGCACGATTTTGTATCCACTTAACAATTTACTTAAGAACAGGGTTCCCTTTTTCTGGGATGATAATTGCGATTAAGCGTTTTAAATGGTTCGGAATAAAATTCAAATGGAAACATATTTAGTACATTACGACCCTAGGTTGCCGTTAGTGCTGGCAACCGATGCAAGTCCAGTTGGTGTTGGGGCTGTATTGAGCCATATATGTCGTGAAATTTTTTCGAGGTTCGGTATTCCTGAAGTTTTGGTTAGCGATAATGGAGTACAATTTACTTTCGAAAAATTTCAAACATTTCTTAAAATTAATGGAATAATACATAAAAGAAGTGCTCCTTATCATCCGGTTACGAACGGGCAAGCAGAACGGAACGTTAAGACGTTCAAAAACAAACTTAAAACTATAAACTGCAAGCCTTTAGAAGTTGAAAAAGAACTGTGCAACATTTTATTGAATTATCGACGAACTCCTCACGCTACTAAAGGCGAATCACCATCATTTCTAATGATGAGAAGACAAATACGTTCACGCCTTGATTTAATGCTTCCAAAACCACCTTGTTATCCAAATACAAAAGAGATACAAGAGAATATTAGAAAATTGTTTGTCAACGATAGGGTTTCAGTTTGCGATTATAGTTGTAATTCAAAATATCAATTTGGAACTGTATTGGAGGTTCTTGGTGCGCTTCATTATTCTGTCAAATTAGATGATGGCCGTATTTGGAAACGTCACATAGACCAAATACACCGCATAGGCACAGGTATTGTTGTGCCCCCAGAAGATAAAATTCCATTCCATTATGATATGAGTCAGAATCCTAAATTTATTAAAATAGAAAAACCAAAACAAAATGACACTATTGAAGAACCACAACTAATTGAAAAACCAGATTCAGATAAAAAGGAAAACATAGAGTCAAGTGTTTTAAAACCTTTGCCAATTTCGAAACCTAGTAGACCAATTAGAAACAAAACATATGAGAAGGCTACAATCCGCTGTGCGTATCGTTTAATGCCCTATCGCATCCCCAAAATGTGGTCTTTATGGTCATAAAGTATTGATTGTGGCGTTGTCACAACATATTGTTCAGAAGGTTTATCAAATTCTTTTATGGTTCGACGAAAAACAACGTTTTTCTATTGCATATGCCTTGGGGTAGGGCATACAAATGTTTTTTTTTGTAGGAAAACGCCCCCAAAAAGTGGGCGTGGGTTAAAATGGTCTATAGACCAAATGTTCATATTAATACTACCAATGATTGTGCATCAAAATAATTTTTGAAAATTTTAAAATTTGACCAGAAAACGTTTTTTATAAAAACGCCCCCAAAAAGTGGGCGTGGCAAAAAACTTTATACTGACGAAATATAGAAATTACGATTAAGTGTTGCTCAGACACTTTTTTAAAATACCTTACGGTTTGGCCAAAAAATAGGTTTTCCTAAAAAGGGGGCGTGGCAGTGGGCGGCTTTCAAAAATTTTTACACTTATTCTGGTGGCACGGACGAGGATCCTATATACCAAATTTCTTTATCCTAGCTCAAAATTTAAGTCCGAAAAATCGGTGACGGATGGACAGACAGACATGGCTTAATCGACTCAGCAAGCGATTCTGAGTCGATCCATATACTTTAAGGTATATGTAGCTAAATTATTTCTCTATGTTACAAACTAAGTATCAAAACTAATATACCCCTATGGGATAGGGTATAATAAAATGAGAGTGTATAATGCTAATTATGTGGGGTTATCATGTGGTGCTCCGGGTATCTGAATGATATAGTCAATCCAGTCCGATCCTTTTCAGAAGCAGGTGATCTGAACAATAGGGATGTCTTCGAGATCATGTAGATCTTTGTACTAATAATCGCAGAGCAGTGACACAGCAGGAGTTGAATATCCTCGTTTTCTTCAGGTTACCTAAATTTCGTGCTGCTTAACCCAATTAAACTTTAGTGTTTACCAAACAGGTTGCGTCCTGTTATCACTCTTACCGCTATTGAAATTGATGCTCTATTCAGGGATAAAATGCCGTAAATCGTCAATACAAAGTTTTTTGCCACGCCCACTTTTTGGGGGCGTTTTCTATAAAAAAAAACCTTTTTTTGCCAAATTTGAAAATTTTTGAAAAGAACATAGAGAAATAATTTAGCTTCATATACCTCAAAGTATATGGATCGACTCAGAATCGCTAGCTGAGTCGATTAAGCCATGTCTGTCTGTCCGTCGGTCCGTCCGTCCGTCTGTACGTCACCGATTTTTAGGCCTTAAATTTTGAGCTAGGATGATGAAATTTGGTATATAGGATCCTCGCCCGTGCCTACAGAACAAGTGTAAAAAAAATTGAAATCCGCCCACTGCCACGCCCCACTTTAAGAAAACCTCAGTTTTTGGCCAAACCGTAAGGAATTTAAAAAAAGTGTCTAAGAAGCATATTTAGAGAATCATAATATCTATAAATCGTCAATACAAAGTTTTTTGCCACGCCCACTTTTTGGGGGCGTTTTCTATAAAAAAAACCTTTTTTTGCCAAATTTGAAAATTTTTGAAAAAAATTTTGATGCAAAATCATTGGTGGTATTAATATGAACATTTCGTCTGTAGACCATTTTAACCCACGCCCACTTTTTGGGGGCGATTTGCTACAAAAACCATTTGTATGCACTACCCCAAGGCATATGCAATACAAGAACCACAAAAGGTTTTGATAAACTCTCTGAGCAATATATTGTGACAATGTCATTTTCTTATTTCATCGCCATAAGGCCTATATTTTGAGGATATTAATTTTAAGGATGGGATGGGATAGGGTATTCAACGATCCGCATAGCGGATTGTAGCCTCTCATATGTTTTTATTCCATGTCCACATTTTGGGGATATTCGTTTTACAGATGGGATGGGATAGGGTATTAAACGATACGCACAGCGGATTGTAGATTTCTTATATGTTTTTTCTCATCTAGCCGAAAGCTTATCTGTAGAAGCTTGTCTGTATGTAAGAAGTTCTTATACCCATACCATATACATATCTAAGTGGATTTAGATTACATTTGGGAATAATCTGAAATCCCAGAAGTAAGATCATCAAAAAGTGATCCCATTAATGAGTCTTAAAAAACACTTCTCGATACTCGCATGGTGTTCACTGCTCAGAACCAAAACCAAAAGCCGCCACTCTATGATACCTTAAATTATGGCCCAATAAAAGGATGTAAAGGCGTTAAATGAACGTGAACAGAATTCAATGACAAAATGCGATTTCGAACCTTTTCCCAAATGGAAAAGTCACAGCGTGCATTTACATATGTTGAGCTCCTTTGCAATTCTGCTATTCCTTATTCCTTGAATTCTTAAATTGCTATGGTTAGGTTACTATGGTTATCAACGAAACATCCTTGGGCACAGTTATTGTTCTTAATCTGGATATTCATTTCTATTGACTTGTTTGTCCTCCTTTTCGTTATACTATGCATATAGTCTTTGCTCTGTAATTTCGCTTACCTATCCATGTTTCGGGATATCTGCCACTGCTAACCGAGTTTGCATAAAATGTTATTTAGGAGGAGGTACAAAAAAAAATTGCGATTAGGTTTGGTGAAAATTTCACGTACATTTCTCTGCAAAAGAAAATAAGAGTCTTTAAATAAACAGATTAGTATGCAGGAAGTGAAACGTTCGAGGGTTCCTAAATGTAATTCCATTACTTTGACTATGATGGTACGAGTATAAATAAGTAGTAAGGCGGAGGCGATTTTTATGATTTTTATGTAGCGGTGTTAATGGATGTGGTGGGAATGGATATATCGAGTGTATACAAAATTAGTTTCAATTTAAAATGTATGGACCGGTGTTAAGCTGAACCAAACCAAAATAATGTTTTTATGGGTAGCCTAAAGTATGGATTTTATTTGTACTTTATGTAAGGATACACAGTTGAATATAAGGCATTATATAAAACTATTTGACCATACATAGACATCCAATTGTTAACCCTCTCTGAAGCACGTTAAAATGTTATCCATTGGCAATGAAGAGGGAAAGGAGGGTGGTGGAAATGATCACTGCTTATATAAAAGGCAAATCATATTCGATGTAAAGGTAGGTTACATTTTAAGGGCCGACGTTGATTTTGAATAAAACACAAATTATTTAGGAAATTATTGTCAGATGGTCGAAACGCCGCGTCAACCAAATCGACCATATGCCAATAGCGAAGAGACACGCATTCAGGATCCTCGGAGGGGTAAACGTCGAATCTGTTCATTTTCTTGTCGCAGCCGAATTCAGGCCCGACTGTCTAACGAGAAGAATCTGCGAATGGTGCAAAAAAAGAGACTTCGCCTTAGTGTACTGGAAAATGCCAGAGTCTACACACAAAAACTGAGTGAGAGACTCCCCGCTGTGCTATCATATAGTATCGCAATTCGTAATATCGGTATCGCACCGAAACCACAGTAGGCTAACAGCCACCGCCGAAGACACATTTTAAGTATCAACTAAGATGTTTCGCTCCCTCTCAGTATTGAAGAAGTTAGAGCAGTCATAAAAACACTGAATAACAACAAGGCAGCCGGTTCTGACGGATTACCAGCAGATCTCTTCAAATACGGAGATGTTGCCATAGAACTTAGAACATAGAACATAGACCCATTAACAAAGTCTTTTTTAATGAGGGCAGACCCGATGACTGAAATATCAGCTCCCCAACTACCCAGGCATATTCCTGCTAAATGTCGCATATAGGTAAGATCCTATCCAACGTACTGTGTTTTGCATGAACCCTTTGCAACTCACTTATCGGTACGTACCAGACCTCCGGCCCGGCAGATCGTATATGGTGTAACGTTCCCCGAACGCTCGTCTCGCGGCAAGAGAAGTATCTGGAGAGCAGGTGTTAGAGCTGGAGGTGGCAAGCCCTCAACCGACACTATCACCCGTGCTGGTAAAGGTCTGACCACCCCGAAATAGACCCTCCCACAATTGGAGACTCCCATTCGAGTTACACCCTCCTATTACTATCCTCTACCCTTGTGACCCAAGGTCACAGGACCCTTGGGCCAGTCCGGGCAGAATAACAGAAGGGGTGTCCAGCCATCTTGTGGCACAGGCATGGTCCTCCGCTCGCTAGCTCATCGGCGGGTAGGGGATCTTGCCACAAGACCTGGACGGTAGTTACATTTTGTTTTACATGCCTGTATTTCGCGGTAAAGAAAAAAAATGACGAGGTGTTACATCGTCGCGCTGTAACCAAAGACAAATAATTGTACAACTCACGAATGCTTGCGAGGCCCGAGTTCTGCTAAATTCGTATGTCCACCCTAATGTACCTTTATAGTGAGAATGAGGCGGAGAGAGGATGATGGAATTTCTCTCCGAGCTGGCCCACCCCTAGCTGAAACCGATTCAGCATCCATGGCCACCGCATCGCTCCGTTTGCGATGACCCCTTATCCGAAAAGGGGAAAGAAAATCCTAGAAAGGTTACTTACCCCTGACTACTGCATTATATTAAAAGATCCTGCCAGTAATCCGACCCCGACCCATCCTCTTAATCCTTCTTACAAACCTCCCATACTTACAAAAACCTGCTCACAAATAACAAATAATTGTCTCGACGACAGATTCAAAATTCCAGGCATAGCTTTTGGACTATACTTAATAAAAAGATATTACGTTCGGTTACGTTATAATAATTTTAATTCTTAATTTGCCTTATTTCTACGAGGATAAGATTCGTTTTCCCGAACCAATTACTTATAACTATATAGATCTATAACAATATAGATACTATTTCAAATTCTCAATAAAAACATATGAGAAGGCTACAATCCACTGTGCGGATCGTTGAATACCCTATCCCATCCTATCTGTAAAACTTAAATCCCCAAAAAGTGGACATGGCTAAAAACACGATGTGGCTAAAATAAAGAAAATGACATGGTGACAACAAATTCTTCAGACTGCTTATAAAAAACTTTTACGGTTCTACAAAAGACAAGGTTTTCTACTGCATATGTTATGGGGTGGTGTATAAAAATGGTTTTTATATAAAAACGCCCCCAAAAGATGGGCGTGGGTTAAAATGATCTATAGACGAAATGTTCATATTTATATTGCTAATGATTCTGCATCAAAAGTTTTTTTTCGAAAATTTGAAAATTAGACCGAAAAACGTTTTTTATTAAAAACGCCCCCAAAAAGTGGGCGTGGCAAAAAACTTTATATGAACGAAATACAGAAATTCAGATTGTCTAAATATGTTGTTCAGAAAGTTTTTCAAAATTCCTTATGGTTTGGCCAAAAAATACGTTTTTCTAAAAAGGGGGCGTGGCAGTTGGCGGATTTCAAAAATGTTTACACTTGTTCTGCTGGGAGCAACAAAGAGCACGTGTACCAAATTTCATCCTTCTAGCTCAAAATTTAAGGCCCAAAAACTGGTGACGGACGGACGGACGGACGGACAGACATGGCTTAATCGACTCAGCTCTTTTTTTTTTTTTCTCTTTTTAAAACAAAACTTACCCCTTTCTAAGGGTTACCTTTACAACCCGTTCAGCAAGGTGTTGGCCTGAGGTGCACCGCATTCCGCCTTGTGAGTACTCATGGGACAAATATCAATGAGTCTTTTTATTGTTCGCTGACGCTAAATAGGGAGAAAAATTAGGAAAGACAATTCAACCGTGTGTTTACAATGAAAATACAAGGTGGCGCAAAAGTAATCCTCCTATCAGAAAATGCTATAAATTTTGCGGTTGGCCCTAATGTCAGTTCTGTTTTGACATTTGTGTAGTAAACACATGCGAAATACGCGTTAATAAACAATGTTACACTACACTGCTCCAGAACGCGGAATATTGGTGACTGTTTATTTGAGCAATAATCGGTCGGTGACTTTGGCACAACGTGAATTTCGTCGCAGATTTCCTAGCCGTCCAACGCCTACTGGTGAAACACTGCGACGTTTAGCCGATCGCCTCGAAGAGACTGGCACAACACGAGATGCTGCCAGGCGTGGCAGACCCCGGAGTAGCCGTTCTGCAGAGAATATTGCTGCTGTAGCCGAAGATGTCATGGAAGCGCCGTCGACATCGACCAGACGACGTGCCACGCAAATGGGTATCAGTCGACGGTCTTTACAGCGAATTTTGGTACAAGATTTGAAGATGGTTCCGTACAAAGTCCAGACGGTGCATCAGCTGTTAGCTGCTGACCGCCAATCGCGTCTAACATACGCTCAAGCCATCCTTAATCACCACCAAGAGGAAGATGATTTTTCATCAAAAAACATATGAGAAGGCTACAATCCACTGTGCGGATCGTTGAATACCCTATCCTATCCTATCTGTAAAACTAAAATTCCCAAAAAGTGGACATGGCTAAAAATACGATGTGAATAAAATAAAGAAAATGACATGGTGACAACAAATTCTTCAGACTGCTTATAAAAAACTTTTACGGTTCTACATAAGACAAGGTTTTCTCCTGCATATGTTATGGGGTAGTGTATAAAAATAGTTTTTATATAAAAACGCCCCCAAAAAGTGGGGGTGGGTTAAAATGGTCTATGAACGAAATGTTCATATTTATATTACTAATGATTCTGCATCAAAATTTTTTTCGAAAATTTTAAAATTTGACCGAAAAACGTTTTTTTATTAAAAACGCCCCCAAAAAGAGGGCGCGGCAAAAAACTTTATATGAACGAAATACAGATATTCAGATTGTCTAAATATGTTGTTCAGAAAGTTTTTCAAAATTGCTAATGGTTTGGCCAAAAAATACTTTTTTCTTAAAAGGGGGCGTGGCAGTGGGCGAATTTCAAAAATGTTTACACTTGTTCTGCTGGGAGCAACAAAGAGCACGTGTACCAAATTTCATCCTTCTAGCTCAAAATTTAAGGCCCAAAAACTGGTGACGTACGGACGGACGGACGGATGGACGGACAGACATGGCTAAATCGACTCAGCTATCGATTCTGAGTCGATCCATATACTTTGAGGTATATGTAGCTAAATTATTTCTCTATGTTACAAACTATGTATCAAAACTAATATACCCCTATGGGATAGGGTATAAAAAATTTAACTTTTACTCAATACCACTACCACGTCCGAACAGCTTCTTGTCTTTTGCAAAAATGAACGAAGTTCCACCAATCCACCAGAATAGCGCGACGACACACATCCCCATCTCACTCTTGCCACCTGGGCATACCCTGAACGAAAAATATGACGATATCCGCCGTGCTATTCGTCATTTCGTTGCTCGCCATTTCTTTGCTCGCCATTTCTCTGCTCACTATAGCCACGCAGCGATTGGCTAGTTCACCATCATTTTCTTGTGCTGGATATTATTTTCCTTAGTTATTTTATTTTTTTTCATTTAGGTGGCTTAGGTGGTTTCTCACAATGGACCAAATTTTCACACTAAGACAAATCCTGGATATGACCAACAAATTTCAAGTCAAAACACACCATCTTTTCGTCAACTTCAAGACCACGTATCAAAAAACACGACAAAAAACAACGGTTTTCTATTGCTAATGCCTTGGGATGGGGTATACAAATGGTTTTTGTAAGAAAACGCCCCCAAAATGTGGGCGTAGGTGAAAATGATCTATAGACAAAATGTTTATATTACCATTGCGGAAGTATTTGCATCAAAATTTTTTTCGAAAGTTTTAAAATTTGGACAAAAAACGTTTTTTACTAAAAACGCCCCCAAAAAGTGGGCGTGGCAAAAAACTTTGTATGAACGTAATATAGATATTAGGATTGTCTAAATATGCTGCTCAGACACTTTTTTGAAATTCCTTACGGTTTGGCTTAAAACTACGTTTTTTCTAAAAGGGGGCGTGGAAGTGGGCGGATTTTAAAAATTTTTACAAGGTTCCAAGGTTCCAAGGATCCTATATACCAAATTTCATTATCCTAGCTCAAAATTTAAGGCCCAAAAATCGGTGACGAACAGACAGACGGACGGACGGACGGACAGACAGACATGGCTAATTCGACTCAGCCAGCGATTCCGAGTCGATCCATATACTTTGAGGTATATGTAGCTAAATTATTTCTCTATGTTACAAACTATTTATCAAAACTAATATACCCCTATGAGACAGGGTATACAAATGGTTGATGATCGGTGAGAAAGCGTTAACTCTTTATGTTTTGATGTAAATCCGTATATACGTAGGTGCGAAGTTTCAATTGTGTGTTTTTAATAAAATGGGTGAAGTCTTATTTCGTTAATGAAACCAAATATAAGAATTATAGAATTTTTAGTATTTTTTTGGATAATTGTTTCTATTTTCCAATACAAAAATCTCTAAACACAACATCAAGTATGTCATCAGTGCGAACGTCTCCAGTGATTCGTTCTATGCACTTCACTGCTTTCCGAAGCTTTTGTGCAGCTATTCCTAGGTCTATGTTTGCATCTGCCGCATAGTCATCTAAAAAGATGGATATATGATTAACGCAGTCACTGAGTTGTTGTCTATAACGGGAATTAGTCAGTCGTGGGTTCTCTGCTGTTGGCTGGCTGCATCTAAATGAAAGAGTCAATACATTTATGTCTTGAACATGAAAGTCGCGATATTCTTACATGTCTTTCAATTTGATTTCTAGTTTTTGTAAAAGGTCATCCACATTTATTTGGGTACACGATACAAAAGCTAAATCTAACTCCCTAAGTTGTTTTAGCTCATAAGGTGCAATGAGATCTATCTTATTGGCAATTACTAAGGAATTCATCTGGTTTAGTAAATCTGCATCAATTCCCAATTCCTTTACGTATTTTATCTTAAAGTGTTCGAACAACTCCTTTGTGATAACGCCTTCATTTATAAGTAAGCTAGCATCTATGAGGAGTAGAATAAGATTTGAGTTTTGTAAATAATCCTTGGCACGATTTATTCCCTCTTGCTCAATTTCATCATTAGTGTGTGAGCGTAAGCCGGCTGTGTCAGCAAAAACAACAGGATAGCCGCATATATTATAAAATGATTCTATAATATCGCGTGTAGTTCCAGCCATGGCTGTTACAATTGAAACCTGTCTTTGGCACATTACATTCAGAAAGCTACTCTTGCCCACATTAGGAGGCCCGATAATTGCAGTGCGAACACCATCACGTAAAATTTCGCCTTGTCTTTGGTCGTTCAAATGCTTTTGAATGTCTGTTTGTATGATTGAAAGTTCAGTCTTAAGCTTCTCAATAACATCATCTTCAATATTTTCATCTTCAGCGAAATCTATGTATGCTTCCATGTGAGCAGCACACCTAATAAGCCTTTTTCTCCAGTTTTGGTAGAGTCGTGACAGAGACCCAGTACTTTGAAGAAGTGCCTAGTTGTTAAGAAATTATTATATGTTTAAGCTTATAGTCAAAGTATTTTTGTATGTACCTGCTTCCGTTGTGCTTCCGTTTCTGAGTGTATTAAATCAGCTAGTCCTTCTACCTCAGTTAAATCTAGTTTGCCGTTGAAAAAGGCACGTTTAGTAAATTCCCCTGGTTGCGATATTCGAAGACCAGGTACATTTGCTAATGCATCTAACATTGCCTCAACGACTGCTATACTTCCATGAACTTGAAATTCGCAAGAGTCTTCTCCTGTAAAACTTTTCGGGCCTGCAAATTATAATTCTGTTATAATTTTTTTTAAATAATGGGATTGGATTACCTGGAAACCATAAAATTAAACCTCTGTCGATCATATCTTTGCTAACGGGATGATAAAGCGACCTTAATGTAGCAAGCCGCTCCTTCGGAAAGAAATCTTTGGAAACAATAGAGCGTATTGCAATCAATGTTTGTGGGCCAGACACACGAATTACGGATACTCCGCATTTACCATAACCTGAATAAATCGGTAAAATCATTGTTGCTATATTTTTTTTGTATCACAGACATTTTCTTACCTGATGATAAATTAAATATAGTTGAGTCGGACATGCATCTTGCAAAAAAAAACTTTTTTAAGTTGGTGATATGGACTTTGACTGGAAATTTCATACTGTATATGTGTGTTAGAAAATCGATCACTGAATTTACCAAACCGGAAGTGTAATAAAGCAACTTTGATACAGAAAATCAGCCAATCTGTCTTGTATCTGAAAAAGATGTAAATAGGATGAAAAATTGTAAAATCTTGCCAAAAATGCCTAAAGAACATAAACCCATTAAATAATACCGAAGCGCTAAATGCTTAACCCCAAATTCGGCGTCTTCTGAAAATATTCAGAAATCGATAACTCCCAAGGTCAAAATTCCCAGAACCGAAATCCCCAAAAGTGATTTTACTAGTAATGATAATGGGTTTAGGCATTTTAGTCTTGTTGGATGTTGTAGAACAAGGGGAAACTTTTAGGCGTTATCTTGTCAATGCAGAGTCGTTGTAACTTTGACTACACATCAGGTGGTAGCCATCGGTTACTGGTCTCATCCAACCGGATTTGACTTGCTAAACTTATAAGTGCGAGGGCTGATAACAAGACGAAAAACAGCATAACATAAAAGCCTGGTCATAATGGCTGGCATGTAATATCCGTCCTCCTCTTATTAAGTGAACACATGGACCTGGTTCTCCAGTTTGCGGGTTTTCGGATGTGGAATTGTTATAAGTGCCAGACTTACGCAAGCAAGAAGTCTTATATTTTCAAGACATGCGCGAAGGCATTGTAACAATCCGCATCAAGGCCATATTTGCCAACAAATAAGGGTTGTGTTGTGCGCTAACGCCCAAACAGAGGAAAAAGATAATAATAGTGAAAGACTGCTGCTACGAGTTGCTTGAAAAATCTTATGAATGAGTACCGAAGTACAATGTTAAAATCTTGCTGGGAGATTTTAAATCAAAGGTAGGTAGAGCAGACATCGTTAGCAGTATTGTCGGAAAACAAAGCCTACACACCAACACGTCTGGCAACGGAAGAACCTCGATGTTTATAAGGGGCCATGGATATCTCCAAATCAACGAACGGTCAGGTAAGCATCCAATATATTGAATGTCCGAACATTTCGACTCGGACCAGTTTCAGCCAAGGTAAGAATGCCGATATCCACCACAACACAATAAACCAGAAATAATATGAAAAAATTAATTTCGAAAGACTGCAATCGCAAAAAAAAATGACTAGAAAAGTGCGCGATCGAAGATAGAGAGGTGCCACTCCAGGAAAGATGTTCGCAAGTTTTACCAAAGCGTAAAACGTCAAAGCCAGAAACTCGAATTGAATCCTGTCGAAATGAAAGAGGAAATATTGTAGTAAGAACTCTGTTGATGCTGAGAATATGAAAGAACCACTTCTTCAGACTATTTAACGGCGATGACGACAACCACTCCTAGCAATGCAGCCGGAAATTATAGCCTTCCCGCCAAGCTTTATAAAGCCGTTGGAGAGGGTATGGTAAATATAATACACTAACTCATTAACAAAATTTGGTCGGATGAAAGTATCCCTGAAGAGTGCAACCTAAGCGATTTTCCGATACACAAAAATAGAGACCCTCTCAATTGGGCCACCTACAGAGGTATTCAACATCGCCAACAAGATCCCATCTTCCGTCATATGTCAACGATCGATACCCAGCACCTATTCATCGATGTCAAAGCCGCATACGGCGGCGTTTAAAGAGTCAAACTATACAGAGTCATCTCTAGTTTTATTAAACCCCCTAAAACTTATCCGTCTGTGCAGTATTACGATGGCCAACTCTCGCTGCTCCATCAGGCTCTTCGCTGAAACATTCGATACCAAAAAAAAGATCTAGGCAAGTCGAATTTCTGATCACTCATTCTATAAACATACAAGAATGAGGCTTACAATTCCATCTGTTATCCTAAATACACATGTTTTAAGAAACAAAACTACAAGTCTTTAAAACGAAATCGATGGGGTTTTTTTACGATTTGGAACACCCCGACCTAGATGTTGCATATATTGACAAATATCATTGGTTACTTGAAGTTAAGGCAATCGCATTTATCTAAATTCATAAGAATTGGAATTTTTTATAATCATTTCAAGTAGATAACAGCTGTTTATTTAAGGATATTTATCAGGAGAATTAACTAATCCCGCTGATTAAATAGATATGAATACACCATCAAATTTGTTTTCCTTACCTTATTGCTACAGATTACCTAATAGCTAAAACTAAGTGGAGTAAGTTACAGGCTCCGGTCCGGCAAACTACATATATTAGCTTATTTATAAATATATATGTATGTAAATATTCATATATTTACAAATATTGTTTCCCACTTGAGTTTTGCTGCCGACTGTTGGAGTTGGGCCGGCCCGGTGACTGGTAAGTGATAAGACGTGAAAGAAGAAAAATAAACAAATCGACTGGCTGTCAACTGTCATTTTCAAAGAACGTTTATCATATAGATGAAGAATATATTAAAACACGGGGATGTTATATCAAATAGCTTCCACTTCCAATTCCAACGTTTTGGAAAGCACATTGGATTTGGATCAGAGAACTGCATGCGGTCATGTTTTTATATCTTGCGATAGACTCAGAAAAATGCGGTGCAGGTGTATACCGCCATCGCAAGCTATGCGATAGTTGCGTTGAGAATATGTTCAACAAAGGAGTCAATCTGCCCTAGCGATCCGCAACGCATACTTCATCGGAGATTCAAATTCCATTCGAGGTATGTGTCATCGGAAAGAAATACTACACAAATGCGACGACGCGCATCGGCGCTATGTTTTGACATGCGACAGATTTAGGATTTTAATAGAGATGTGCAAAATATATCATTATATCGATAAGTCGATATGACTTCCGATATTTTATATGTATAAACACAAAAGGAGCTCTAAATCATCATATATCTATATGGGGAGGTGAATTAAATAGATTCTAAATAGGAAGAATGCTAATGTGCAAATAAATTGTACGCTGGCGTTTACTAGAAAAAAAATAGACATACCAATATTCCTTTTCAAAATGTATCGAATCGGTAAATATCGATATATATTTCGAAAACCACATCTCTAACTTATTCAAACTGACATTACCGAGTTGTCAAAATATAAAAAAATCACACAACAAATGAAAAATAAGTTGAAGTTTTAAATTTAATTGAATTAAAACGATTTTTGTCTATATGGACCACCACCTGTGCCCGAACATTCTTTGTTATTTGCAGTAAATTATATAGATGCCTTTTTCCAACCACCAGCATCTCTTTGTCGTGGACCTAGTTGGTTAAGTTGGTCCGTCACATCGTCGCAAAATTCAGCCACATCTTCTGTGGATCTCTTAAGTGTAATTTTGCGCAATGTCGGGTTTTTCTACATCATTTTGACCAAAAGCTCGTACTGTTGAGGGGTGGTTTTTTCCTTTAAGCTCACCCTGGAAACACAAATTCAAACGATTATTATGAAAATTGCTTAAATAAATAATTTTGTATAATTACATACATTTTGCTATCACTCCACTTCACTTCGTAAACAAATTCCGCGAAGAATTTGTGTCGGAGGAAATCGGAAAAAGAATTGCACTTAGCTGTCAAAAATTAAACAAAACATATGAGAGGCTACAATCCGCTATGCGGATCGTTGAATACCCTATCCCATCCCATTCTTTAAATTAATATCCTCAAAATATAGGCCTTATGGCGATGAAATACAGAAAATGACATTGTCACAATACATTGCTCAGACAGTTTCTCAAAATCTTGTGTGGTTCGACAAAAAAACAACGTATTTCTATTGCTAATGCCTTGGGATGGGGTATACAAATGGTTTTTTTAAGAAAACGCCCCCAAAATGTGGGCGTAGGTGAAAATGATCTATTGACAAAATGTTTATATTACCATTTCGGAAGTATTTGCATCAAAATTTTTTTCGAAAGTTTTAAAATTTGGACAAAAAGAGTTTTTTACTAAAAACGCCCCCAAAAAGTGGGCGTGGCAAAAAACTTTGTATGAACGAATTATAGATATTAGGATTGTCTAAATATGCTACTCAGACACTTTTTTGAAATTCCTTACGGTTTGGCCAAAAAATAAGTTTTCCTAAAAAGGGGGCGTGGCAGTGGGCGGATTTCAAAAATTTTTACACTTGTTCTGGTGGCACGGACGAGGATCCTATATACCAAATTTCATTATCCTAGCTCAAAATTTAAGGCCCAAAAACCGCTGACGAACAGACAGACGGACGGACGGACAGACAGACATGGCTAATTCGACTCAGCTAGCGATTCTGAGTCGATCCATATACTTTGAGGTATATGTTGCAAAATTATTTCTCTATGTTACAAACTAAGTATCAAAACTAATATACCCCCCTATGGGATAGGGTATAAAAATGCACCTGAACGCACTTCAACGCAATTCGCTGGGATGCGTTACGAAATGTCGGAGAAATCTTCCGAACAGCTTTTCGGAAGAATACCTCGAAGCAAAAATCATCGGAATCGTACAAAATCGGAGAATTTTCCGCTCCGACGGATACCTCGCTAGGGCCGAATGAGTGTATGGCTCTCTCGCATACTCGAGTGTTAAATATGGGAGCCGTTGTATTGAGCACCACCGCTTCTGAATGCTGCCGGCTCGCCTCGGTGTCAATTGCGGTATATGCGGTGTTTCTGCAAACACCGCAATTAATTCATGGAATATTCTACCAAACGCAAAATAAAAGGTATTTTAATTTTGTTTTTACTTTTTATTTTGAATGAAACATAAAACATTGTAAATGAACAAAATTCGTTATTATACGTCATAACAATAGAGCCTTACGAAGAGCAATCATTGCACTGCGATGGCGGTTAATACATGTATTGCTTATTTCTGCGTCAAATAAATACTCACACTTATTTTACGAAAACACCGCTTTGACATAATGAAGAGTTACTTATACTCAGAGTATATGAGTAAGAGAGAGTGTGTAACACCGCAATAGCGTTCGTGTTTTGAGTCAATGCGGTGGCGATAGTTTTTGTTTGCGATATTTTTGAGATTGAGTCATTTAAAAACCGAGTATACATGCGATGTATTGGAGAGTGCGGTGTATCGGTGCAGATCTCTGATTTGGATGTATGTGTTGCTGCGTTCAACGAATTTGAGTACTGATAGGTGAAAATGTATGTATCTTCGACGCACTGATAATAAAAACATATATTTTTTCCAAATCTATAAAGGCTTAAAAAAAACTATGGAGGTGTAAAATATAACAACACCTTAGTAGAAAAAGATTTTGTGAAGCCTGTGCTACCAAACCTATTTTTTTTATTTATTATCGCAAACGGTTGTCGAAAATGCTAAAATTATAAAAAAAAAACATCAGAAGGCTACAATCCGCTACGCGGATCGTTGAATACCCTATCCTATCTGTATCGAAACGGACGGACAGACAGCTATCGATTCTGAGTCGATCCATATACTTTAAGGAATATCTAGCCAAATTATTTATCTAATAACGTGTATTTATGCGACAGACAATTTGAAAACAATTTGATACTAAAAACATATGAGAAGGCTACAATCCGCTGTGCGGATCGTTGAATATCCTATCCCATCCCATCCTCAAAATTATTATCCCCAAAATGTGTGCTTTATGGCGATAAAATATTGAAAATGACGTTGTCACAACATATTATTCAGACGGGTTATCAAAATCTTTTATGGATCGACAAAAAACAGCGTTTTTCTATTGCATATGCCTTGGGGGTAGGGTATACAAATGGTTTTTGTAGGAAAACGCACATAAAAAGTCGGCGTGGGTTAAAATGGTCGATGTACGAAATGTTCATATTAATTTCATTAAAGTTTTTGCATCAAAAGTTTTTTCGAATATTTGGAAATTTGACTGAAAAAGGTTTTTTACTTAAAACGCCCCAAAAAGTGGGCATGGCAAAAAACTTTGCATTATAGATATGGGAATTGTCTAAATGTGGTTTTCAGACACTTTTTTAAAATTCCTAAAAGGGGGCGTGGCAGTGGGCGGATTTCAAAAATGTTTACACTTGTTCTGCTTCGTCGGCCAGAGAGTCTAGCTCATAATTTGAGGCCCAAAAATCGGTGACTTACAGACGGACAGACGGACGGACGGACGGACAGACAGACATGGCTAGATCGACTCAGCTAGCGATTCTGAATCGATCCATATACTTCGAGGTATATCTATAGAAATTATTTCTCTATGTTACAAACTTAATGTCAAAACTAATATACCCCTATGGGATAGGGTATAAAAAGGAATACCATTTATATGTATTTATAACCCTTTGAGTGCAAGAAAATTAGAAAAAAAAACATATGAGAAGGCAACAATCCACTGTGCGTATATCCCATCCCATCCTTAAAATTAATATCCCCGAAATGTGGGCTTTATGGCGAAAATGACATTGTCATTGTCCAGCAGGACGGTCGGACAAACAGACAGACATGGCTAGATCGACTCAGCTAGCTGTTCTGAATCGATCCATATACTTTGAGGTTTATATATCAAAATTATTTCTCTATGTTATAAACTCAATGTCAAAACTAATATACTCCTATAGTATAGGGTATGAATATATGAGAAGGATACAATCCACTGTGCGGATTCAGTTATTTTTCAAAATTCTATAACGTTTGTCCAAAAACAACGTTTTTATATATCAAAAAAGGGCGTGGTAGTGGGCGGATTTTGTTCTGGTGGCATGGACTAGAATCCTATATATTCTAGACGGACAGACAGACATGGCTCAATAGACACAGCTATTGATTCTGAGTCGATCCATATACTTTAAGGTAATTGTGTAGAGAGCTGTACGTGTAGCAAATTTCATCTTCCTAGGTCAAAATGTAAGGTCCAAAAACTGGTTATGTACTGACGAGTGAACGGACGGACAGATATGGCTTAATCAACTCAGCTAGCGTTTCTGAGTCGATCCATATACTTTAAGTTATATCTAGCTAAATTATTTCTCTATATTACAAAATATGTATCAAAACTAATATACCCCTAGGGGTTAGCTGGTATACAAATGGCACATCTGGTAAACAAACGCTGCAGAATAGGTGGGAAATGAATGCTTCACGAAATCTATATACATATGCTGAGGTATTTTTTTACCCTATCGCTATATAAATTGCGACATCAGTCCGATTATATCTTGTCAGAAAGAAATATATCAGAAACATTTTGTTAAGGTCGAGTTTTGAACAAGGAATCAGAATAGAATAAAGAACACTATGATGGATTTATCAATAGATTGTGGGCACTCATCAAGTATTGCTGATGTCCGAACATTCATGAATGCGTCATTAATACAATATTAACATCATTGGTCGAACTAAGCAAGATGTTATCACCGCGTTCTAAAGTTCGTCAGAAAAACGGATTTTAGTAATAAATGCTATAATATTTTATATATTAAAATGGAGTGTATGTTTGATTGTTTATTTGTTTGAAGTTTATATTTAGTAGCCACCACTAAACCGATTTTCTTGAAAATCCTAGCTGCAAAGCAAAAAGAAACTATAGGCTATATTATTTTTGATATCTCAAGGGGGCATGGCTGTTCCAGCAAAGTGATCATAGAACCTCCAATATTAATTAATTTAATGGCATATATCGGGAACACTTTAAGTTTTGAAACTTTGTCCAGACATGTTGGTTGTCGTTTTGATTAATCATACAAAAAATCAGCGTGAGCGGATAAGTGGGCATGGCACCTCCCATACAAAAACAAAATAATAATTGTAGCAAATCGCACTGGGTTACAGATAGTATATATATGTAAGTCCTGCTCTACGTCTACAAAGCATTGACTTTATAGCTACATCGATCTGATTAACAAAACTAGGTATTGGAGATATTGCGTTGATTTCACATTTCAAGTCGGAGAACTGCGAAATCAACGCAGTGGAGAAATATCGCTCCGTAATTCGAAACACAATTCAGTCAACATGAAATAAAGGAGCATATTGTTTGAGACCAAGTTCAATGAAAGCGCTGACGTAATTTTTTTTACAATGTAGCTTAGTACGCAGCTCGCGCTAAATTTTATCTTTACTACTCTCCACTTGTTTTCTCCAATCCAAAGATAAATGCTCGTTAAATTCGTACACAGCGTATAGATGAGTCAGGGAAATGTCATGCATTCGCAGATGTCAGTAATATTAATATTTTCTTTGTTAATAAAGATGTCGTCTTCCTCAAGAAATTCTTCCATCAAATATTCTTCTTCATTTTCTTCCATTTTGTTTTTATTTTTTATTAAAATTTCGCCGATTTAAATGCCTCGCACATTAATTTCGCGAGATAAATAAGTGGAGACCTTTCATCCGCTGAGTATAACACTTTTCGTATAACACTTAATATTGTTATACCCTACCTACATTTTGTGTGTCCCATCTTTATGAAGTTAAGAATTTATCTCGCGAGCTGCGTACTGCACTGATAAATTTGCTCGCTAAATTTTATCTCTGTAGAGATTTTTGTATGGGAGATAAAATTTAGCGAGAGCTGCGTACTGGGCTTAATGTAAATATCCCAACAACTGTCTTCTGAACAAACGAATCCATGCGTTGTAGTAATAAATTGAGTTTTTCCTTTGGTAATGTTGATGCGATTAATTCAGGAACTTTGACTATAACAAAATAATTTACCTATTACAATGTCGAATCACAGATAATATAGTTTACATAGGCTACGTTTACACCGTGGACAATATCCGGGACTAAGCCTACATTTGGTATAATTCATTGGTGCAAACACATCAAACAAGGTCAAAATTGGTTAGGTCAGTCCACTTATTTTTGTGACCTGGACTATAATAAATTTAACTTCTTATTCCACAATGCACATAGATGTCACCATAAATTCAACTGAAGTGTTATAGTTACTGCTATAATAAAGAGGATTTTACATTGTCACGGTTATTGTCCACGGTGAAAACGTAGTAGGGGCCGAGCTTGGGAAAAAACCATTCACGCCAATGCAAAAAATCTAATGAAGTATAGATGTCGTTGGCTTTTCAGAAAGTCATGTAAAACAGAAAATTTCTGAGACTAAAATATTTAGTACCGGCCCGAATACATTTCACGATGTAAACGTAGCTATAGATATCGCACGCCGAAGGGAAAAATTCAGCACATTGTTGTGCTATCTGCCCACTACTATCAAATGTACATCTGAAACCTTTACTTTATATATATATAAATAAAACACAAAGAACTGACATGAAAATGCGACAACGAACAAGTTACTTGATTTATGTTTGCATTTTTCATCTTCATTCGTTAATTCGTCATCAACTTTTGGGAGACGCTTGCTTCTAGTCTGATGAGTGCGAATTTTAACTCTTTCGAACAATACATATAATTAATACATCTGTAATTGTATAAATATTCATTCTTTCTTTTATTTACATATATTTGGATTTGAAAACAGATAAATTAAAAGTAAAAAAAAAATCTAGTAATAGGATGTCAGGAGTTTGTTGTTCAGTAGGCAAGAAAACGAAGCGAAATTTCCTTAATTTGAAAATGTTTGCATGTCCGTCGAATGAAACAAATAATATTTTGAGCCGTTTGTAGATACAGTTATGTGGCATTGAGGGTGAAGGAAGCTAATTTATTCATTTTAAACAAAATCGTTAGATTCGTTATTGAGATAATCGTATTTAATGAAAACACATACCCCATACCCAGAAAACCAGTTTGTTTGTAATTTTTATTTATTTTTTAATTCTTGTGGGTTGTATGTACATGCGCACAAACCACCGACTCACCGAAAAACCGCATGAATAAAATAAAGTTCGACCAATTTAGTTCAAACAAAAGGTTGGATCTGGGACGTAGTAGTAAATCCCAAATAAATGAAAATGCGTTCAATTTTTTTCTTCAGCATAGACTTATAACCTCAACGTGTTGATTGAAGTTCCAGAGGGGGAGACTATACAACCGAATCATTTTCATCACATTTTCAACGCATTTTCAATATACATATTGTAAACCCAAACCACTGTATCACATACAATAACCATTCAAATTGTAAGCTCTTCAAACAAATACATTTTAAGCTCACCCCACTGTATCACATACAATCACCATTAAAGTTGTAAGCTCTTCAAGGAAGAATAAATTTAAACCCACATCGCTTATCACATACAAGAACCATTTAAGGTGTAAGCTCTTCAATCAAGAATAATCCTTCCTAAACTCACTCAGAGCAATGTATAGAATTAGTTTAGAATTTAAAAATAAGCTCACCCAAAATTGGTATAAAAGAACTGTCAGACTGTCAGAGTAGAGTACGAAATATTTAATCCTTGTTCTCGACTAGTACCAGTAAGGCTGAATACTTACTTCAGCTCCAGCCTCTGAAACTATTAGTCTAACAATTTCCTAGTATGTAATCACTAATCACTACTTTTTATAAAATGATTGTCTTCTTAATTAAGTTTTAATTAAAAGCTTAAATTTTATATGGAGTTTTGGCTGTATTTTTTACTTTCCGAATCAGAGCATTATGACATAAAGAAAACGTTTAGGAATCATTTATCTTTACAAACATCTTACATATTTTCTCACAAACATGCATCCATCCGATACCACACCCTACCGTATGAAAATATGCTCGATCACTGATGACAAACCAAAATTCGATACTCGATACGCGAATCTTGTATGCGATCATACCAATCAACATTTATCAGTCGCATTTGACTCGACAACTGATGTGGTACCTAATTCAACTCTAAGTCAGGACGAATCAGACAAATTCAAATTAACTTCAACAACCATACAATAAATAGTTTAAAATAAAACTGTTACGCATTATAATATACAACGAGTAGTGGGTGCACGTACGCAACTATCTCTTACACAGCGAGTTGGGCGTTAGGTCAAATGCCAAGCATGAGAGAATTTGATGATTTTCATATTTTGCTAAAATTGATATAAATAATGTCGAAATGTTATTATACGAACGTCTGTTCCAAAATTTGAAGGAATCGGTGTCTGTGTGATTTTCTGTAATTGGCCAAAACTGAAGTCTGTTAAAGAATAATTGGGCCAAAACTAACGTGAAATTGTTGCGAACAGTAGTAATAGTAGTATATAAATTAAATTTCATTCAATTTGACAAAACAGTTTGCACAAAATTCACGATTTTCTTTATATGACCTAAATGTAAATGTATATGGATTTTCTCGAAAAAAACATGGTATAATATAATGGCTAAAAGTAAAAAAAAAATGGCCTAGAATTATGACAAAAAAACCCTGTATATGAAGTTTGAGAAAAAAGGTCAAGCCGTTTATGCTGGAGAGACTGACGGACTAACGGACGGAATTCCAAAAACCACTTTTTGAGTTCCGCTATTATCGTAATGTTGGAATCAATCGAAATCTCGAGCTCGAATTAGATTGCAGTTATCAAATTGCTTAAAAGATGTAAATAACAGGTTTAATGACTCTTCAGCGTTATTAAATATCGGTAAAGGAAATTCGCACTGATGACTTTCATAACATTTTCTATAAAGACAACCGCATGCATAAGCAAAACTATTCGCCTTCAATAATTCGGATGCATTTTGGTCTTCGGAAAAATTTATCAAAATGGAGTCACTATAGTTGAAGTGCCGAGCTGTACAGGCACCCAATAACAATTCTCAACGATATCGCTGGAATAAGGCTCAGATATTCTTACTGTCCATTACATCCTCCAAATTGCTTTTCTCTTACTACCTTTACGTATTCAATGGCCCACATTTTTTTGAAATAATGAAGTGAATTGGACTGTAGTTACTTGCGTATTGTTCCCTCCGGAACTTCGCACTTGTCCGAAAAAGTTTTCCAAGCAATTCTGGTTTAAATGCCAGGTAAATATGAATTAAATTTGCATGGCATGAGGTATTCCCTTAAAAAACCAAAGATTAGATGTTTAACAACCATCTCTTTAAAAAGGAGAAACTATTTGTTACATCTCTTCCTTCCCAAATGACCACTTTATTGGAGAGTAGAAATTTCTTTACCTCATGTAAAAATTTTATTTGAATTTCGTTTTGATTGTTTGGAATGCTACAATATATCTATTTGGGCTTTTCAATGGACGAGTTAAAAATGTTGAAAAGTTTATCAGACATTTCACAGAATTTGGCACTGTCAGCCATGGTTTCAGCCTTGATGGAATAGGTAATAAGAGCTGCTGAAACTGTATTGTTTAAGACGTGGGTAGCATATTTTACCTTCATTATTTTAAAATAAGTCGGTTGAATATCAGTCTCGGTAAGTTTTGAAGCAAGTCTGTGATCACACTTAATATCACTTCAAGTGGCCCGGTGAATATTTAATGCTGTGACACACGTTATATCATATTTAAGAAGGCAGTTTCTACTTCTATTTACAAAAAAACAAAATCCTGCAATCATCGACTTCAAAATAAGGCTTTTCAAGCCTTGTTTTGATATCGATGTGACCAGGGATCTAGGTCACAAACAAAGTGGACCGGGATAAGCCCATTCCGCTGAAGGACACGAATTGCTTCTGACACAATTGATTTTAATTTTGAAGTTGAACAACAACCATCAACAAAACAGTATGCTAATGGATGTTTCCAATGTTTTGCAATACCTCGTGCCATTAGCACTAGAACTCTGTTGGTGCTCATCGGTAGCACCATAAAGGGCCGACCAGAATGCGTATTTGTAGCTGGTATCTATAGCTGAGTGAAAAGGCAACCCGTAAGCGCTTACACATTGTGTATCTTCGTGAATCTGTAGCTTGAAGTTGAATAGAGGGCAACTTCATGCAAGAAATGTATCTCTGTGTCACTATTCCTACAGTAATCTATCTGGGTTTTTAGTTACATTTCGTCAGCTTAATTAGAACAGTATTTGTAAATCCTTGTGACTTATTTTGATTTTAAGATATTTACCATTAATCTTAACACTGCCCAGTGTGTTGGGCCATTACTTACTTAAGTGGCGCTACAGTCAGGGATGAACCTGGGCCTCAACCAACATGGCTCTCCAATTAGCCCGGTCCTTAGCTAACTGCCTCCAGTTGCGCACTCCAAGTTGGTTGAGGTCGGTTTCTACTTGTGCGCGCCACTTAAGGCGAGGTCTTCCTCTACTGCGTCCGACGTCTGGCTGGGAATCGAAGACTCTGCGAGCTGGAGTATTGGTGTCCATTCTTTCTACATGTCCTAGCCATCTTAAACGTACAATGCGGAGTTTTTTGACTAGGAGTATGTCGCTGTACAGCTCGTATAGTTCGTGGTTGAATCTTCGTCTCCATAGCCCGTCAACGCAAACGGGACCGAAGATTTTCCGAAGAATTTTTCTCTCGAATCGACCAAGGATTTCTTCATCCGCTTTTGTTACGGTCCATGCTTCAGCGCCGAAGAGCAGGACTGGGATGATCAGGGTCTTATATAGGATCTCCTTAGTAGTTCGAGTGAGGGCTTTACTACTAAATTGCCTTCTTTCTGACGAGATGTTATTGTCAGAGTTAAAAGCGGAGCCGAGGTAGACAAAGTCCCGTACTACCTCAAAGTTATATCTGTCGATGGTGACGTTCTGTCCAATTCGTCGATGTTGTGTGTCCTTTCGTGTTGACACCATAAACTTTGTCTTACCCTCATTTACTGCTAAACCCATTTTTGCCGCTTCCTTCTCTATACTAGCAAACGTGGCTATGACATCACGTTGAGTTCTACCAATGATGTCAATATCGTCAGCGTATGCTAGTAGTTGCACCTATTTTTGGAAAATTGTGCCTCTGGTGTTGGCTCGGGAGTTTTGCACAATCCTCTCAAGAATCAAATTGAAGATGTCACATGACAGCGCATCGCCTTGCCTAAATCCGTTTTTGGTATCGAATGTGTCGGTGAGGTCGTTTCCGACCCTGATGGTGCAGCGAGAATTCTCCATCGTCATCCTACACAAACGGACGAGTTTGGGCGGTATACCAAAACTAGACATGGCTCTTTATAGTTCGTCTTTATAAATGCTGTCGTATGCGGCTTTGAAATCGATAAATAGGTGGTCGGTATCGATTTGGACTTCTTGGGTTTTTACAGGATCTGCCAAAGTGTGAAATTTGATCGATTGTGGACTTTCCTGGCCTAAAACCACACTGATAAGGGCCGATCAGGTTCATTGTAAACGGTTTCAAGCGTTCACATATTAAGGCAGATAGGATCTTGTAAGCCATGTTGAGTAGACTAATGCCTCTGTAGTTGGCGCAGTTTAGAGGGTCTCCTTTTTTGTGGATCGGGAAATCGATGCTGAGGTTCCATCCAACCGACCAGATTTGGCTTATGAGTTGGTGGATGTTGCTTACCAAGTCATCATTTCCGGCGGCCTTATTAAGCTTGAGTTTAGATATAGCTATCCTCACTTCACTTAGGTCAGGTGGTTGGCAGTTTCGCTGTCGTTGCCAATATTAAATGGTTCGTTCTGCCTGACAGCGGAATGTTGTTCGTCATCGCCGTTTAACAGTCTGCAGAAGTGGTTCTTCCATATCCTCAGCAACGACTGTGTCTCAACTACGATATTTCCTTGTTCATCTCGACAAGATTCTGTTCGAGCCTTGTAGCCTTGGCTTTGACGTTTTACATTTTGGTAAAACTTGCGAACATCGTTCCTGGAGTGGCACCTCTCTATATCCTCGATCGCACGCTTTTCTTGCTCTGTTTTCTTCTTTCTGAAAAGCCGATGTTCTTCCCTTCTTCTTTGCCTATAGAGCTCAATGGCAGCTCTCATCTTCACCTGCAGCTTAGCCTTGTAGGCCTCGTTCTTGGCTGCGAGCATCTGTCGGCATTCCTCATCAAACCAGGGGTTTCTTGCTGGTGGCCGCGAGAAACCTAACACATCAGTTGCGGCTGATCTAATGGCTTGTTGGCATCGTTGCCATTGTTCTTCGACATGAGATGCTGGTGGTATGTTGTGAGTCGAGAGGTTAAGGGATACGCGTTGCGCGAAGATTTTGGCGGTCTCTGGCGATTGCAGTCTTTCGACATTAAATTTTTTCACAGTATTTCTGTTTTTTTTGTGGCGTGGTGGATATCCGCATCCTTACTTTGGGCCATTAGGAAATGAATATATTTGGATTTAAATGACAGTAACTCTTAGATGAAATAAAATAAATTGAAAGTGCCAGCACTTTTAATACTTTTGTATACCTATTTCCCTTAGGACATTTGTTGCAATTGTTACGTAAATTGTCGATGATTGTTTTAACATCATCCGGATAATTGTGCCTAATTTCTTGTCTTGCTAATTTGTCCTGGTGCAGACTTTTATTTTGATTTTCTAGGAACAAGATACGTTTGTCTTTTAGCAGTAATTGATTTTTAAATCGCGAACTTTGTCTTCCTTTGTTTTTGGTGTGGTGATTTCCACCAAGTTATGTTCAATACTTACCTCTACACTTCTCTATCTTTGAGTTCTGTTAGTGGGCTAATTTTAGAGCCAACGGTTTTGTTGGCAGCACCGCCAACATCAAGAACGCCATCTAGTTTTCAAAGATTATTGGAAGAATGATCCAAATTGCAAAAGAGACGAAGGATGCATCGATCGCATTCGACAAAGGAATTGATAGGACGGCAGCAAACACAATAAAATCCACAAACAAAATCTAGTTATTTGGTAAGGAGTTTTGCTTTTTAATTTAATGCCATGGACAAATAGTTGCTCTCGCAACAACCTTTACAACCTTTTAATTTTATCATAGACCTAATCGGAGTTCCTTAAAAATAAAATGGCCGACAACAAAAGCTAATATGCGACGCCAAAACTTTCAACAAAAAAAGGCAAACAAAAAAAGAGCGACAAGAAGCGCAAACCAGACAACAGCAAAGGGATGAAGAATATTTGGACAAACGTCTTCAACTACGACTAAAATTTGATTCTGAATCGGATATGATGAACGAATATTTCTCCTTGGATAGTTTGGGGGTTGCAACAAGCACACAGCAGTCAGTGTTGCCAAAGGATGATCAACGTGCTTTACAGCTTCTGGAATCAAAACACCTTTGCTGTGGAGGCATGACAACATTAAACTTCCGAACAGTTTATATATGGCAAAACATCGCTTTCAATGCCTTCAGAAGAAATTGAACAAAAGTCACGAACTTAAAAACATTTTTCAACTACAAATCAAAGATTACTTGAAAACATATGAGAAGGCTACAATCCGCTGTGCGGATCGTTTAATACCCTATCCCATCCCATCCTTAAAATAAATATCACCAAAATGTGGTCTTTATGGTCATAAAGTATTGAAAATGACGTTGTTACAACATATTGTTCGGAAGGTTTATCAAATTCTTTTATGGTTCGACAAAAAACAACGTTTTTCTATTGCATATGCCTTGGGGTAGGGCATACAAATGGTTTTTTGAAGGAAAACGCCCCCAAAAAGTGGGCGTGGATTAAAATGGTATATTGACGAAATGTTGGTATTAATACTGCCAATGATTGTGCATCAAATTTTTTTTCGAAAATTTTAAAATTTAACCAGAAAATATTTGTTTATAAAAAAACGCCCCCAAAAAGTGGGCGTGGCAAAAAAACTTTATATTGACGAAATATAGATATAACGATTCTCTAAATATGCTGCTCAGACACTTTTATAAAATTCTTTACGGTTTGGCCAACAAAAAACGTTTTCCTTAAAAGGGGGCGTGGCAGTGGGCGGATTTTAAAAATGTTTACACTTGTTCCGGTGACTCGGACAAGGATCCTTTATACCAAATTTCATTATCCTAGCTCAAAATTTAATGCCCAAAAATCGGTGACGAACAGACATGGCTAATTCGACTCAGCTAGCGATTCTGAGTCGTTCCATATACTTTGAGGTATATGTAGCAAAATTATTTCTCTATGTTACAAACTAAGTATCAAAACTAATATACCCCCCTATGGGATAGGGTATAAAAATTGACAGTCAGAATACTGTCATTTGTGCATGTGTTTATACCCTATCCCATAGGGGGGTATATTAGTTTTGATACTTAGTTTGTAACATAGAGAAATAATTTTGCTAAATTTTGCTAATATACCCCCCTATGGGATAGGGTATAAAAATTGACAGTCAGAATACTGTCATTTGTGCATGTGTTTATACCCTATCCCATAGGGGGGTATATTAGTTTTGATACTTAGTTTGTAACATAGAGAAATAATTTTGCTAAATATACCTCACAGTATATGGATCGACTCAGAATCGCTAGCTGAGTCGATTAAGCCATGTATGTCCGTCCGTCCGTCCGTACGTCACCAGTTTTTAGGCCTTAAATTTTGAGCTAGAAGGATGAAATTTGGTACACTTGCTCTTTGTTGCTCGCAGCAGAACAAGTGTAAATTTTTTTGAAATCCGCCCCTGAAATCACCTTTTAAGAAAAACGTGTTTTTGGCCAAACCGTAAAGAATTTAAAAAAAAGTGTCTGAGCAGCATATTTAGAGATTCGTTATATCTATATTTCGTCGATATAAAGTGTTTTGCCCGCCCACTTTTTGGGGGCGTTTTTTATTAAAAAACGTTTTCTGGTCAAATTCTAAAATTTTCGAAAAATATTTTAATGCACAATCATTGGTAGTATTAATATGAACATTTCGTCAATAGACCATTTTAACCCACACCCACGTTTTGGGGGCGATTTCCTACAAAAACCATTTGTATGCTCTACCCCAAGGCATATGCAATACAAAAACGTTGTTTTTGTCGAACCGCAAAAGGTTTTGATAAACTGTCTGAGCAATATATTGTGACAATGTCATTTTCTGTATTTTATCGCCATGTTTTTTGTCGAACCACAAAAGGTTTTGATAAACTGTCTGAGCAATATATTGTGACAATGTCATTTTCTGTATTTTATCGCCATAAAGCCCAAATTTTGAGAATATTATTTTAAAGATGGGATGGGATAGGGTATTCAACGATCCGCACAGCGGATTTTAGCCTTCTCATATGTTTATACCCTATCCCATAGGGGTATATTAGTTTTGATTCTTAGTTTGTAACATAGAGAAATAATTTTGCTACATATACCTCAAAGTATATGGATCGACTCAGAATCGCTAGCTGAGTCGATTAAGCCATGTCTGTCTGTCCGTCCGTCCGTCTGTACGTCACCGATTTTTAGGCCTTAAATTTTGAGCTAGGATAATGAAATTTGGTATATAGGATCCTCGTCTCTGCCTACAGAACAAGTGTAAAAATTTTTGAAATCCGCCCACTGCCACGCCCCCTTTTAAGAAAAACTCAGTTTTTGACCAAACCGTATGGAATTTTAAAAAAGTTTCTGAACAACATATTTAGACAATATTTGTTAACGCCATCTATCATTTAAGAACATCAATATGAATTGCACTTATTGCAACTAACTTCATTACTTTTGCCATTCTTGTAAAATGAATTTCTATTAAAGCATTAAGAAGTAAACGTCAAGTGAGAAGGTTGGGTTTTTATTCTTGTCGTCAATTTATCCGCGAAAATCAATTAAATCCCAAGGTAAAACCTTAATCTGAAGAGATTCAAGGCGCGTACATTATTGGTCCTTCAAGTCGGATCCTTTTAAAATCGAATTTAAGGATATCAGCAAAAAATAAAATATAATAACCTCAACTTGACGCATCGTGGGATTCTTTATCATTTGGAATTATCGTTTCCATAAAGGGTAGATGATAGACGACAAAACACAGGGATTGATATCAGCAGTAGGGCTGATTAAATTACAACGGTTGGAGACGGTGGGCGCATTCGCGAAATCAACAGTGGAAGGCAAGAGCGAGAGAGTTTTGCGATTCGGACAGTTAATCGACTGGAGTAGTGAAGTGGTACAGCTCAAGCGTCAAAGGCGACAAGATTTACAACTTCAACAACAACTCGGTGCAGCAGCGAATACACTTAATCAGTGGAGCAAACACCCAAACACTCGCTTGTACACGTGCATAGTCAAACATCGCAGTGAGTAAAAGCATCTATTTGTATACATAGCTTATTTCATTTTTTTTCACATACAATATACATAAAAATGGAATTATTGCGAAAAAAGAGAGGTGTGATTAAGGGTTGTCTTACACGACTGGATAGGGTTATATTAGAAGACAGCAACCAAAATATTTCTGCGATTGATGCTCAAATCAAATTAGAAAAATTAGAGGAGATTCTAAAGTCGTTTGAACAAGTACAATTAGAAATCGAAATGCTTTTAACCGAAGAGGAAATAGAAACTGAGTCGAGTGCTAGAGAAGATTTTGAATCGAAGTATTTTAATATAAAGGCGTTATGTTTAAAAAGAATGTCTCGAGTAGCTCCTGCGGCTGAATCAACTGCATTGTACAATGAAACAGCTATGCCTCGTACTTCCAATGAGTACGATGAAACTCTTCGGCAATTAGCTGATAGTCAAGCGTCTATTGCGGCAGCGCTATCTAACCTTTCCGAGGTTGGTGGTTCAGCTAGGTCAATGGGTGGTCGTGTTGATCCAAAATTACCACCAATTTCTTTGCAATCCTTTGGGGGCGATTACAGGGAATGGCCCACCTTTAAGGATTTGTTCAAGGCGATGGTTCATGATTCAAGCAGCTTATCACCTGGGCAAAAACTCCAATATTTAAAACGGTCTTTAACAGACGATGCCAAAAATGTTCTCCAACATACAAAAATCTCAGACGCTAATTATGACCAGGCGTGGAAGGATCTTTGCAACATGTATGATAAGGACAAAATTATTATTGATGCACATCTTAGGACAATTATGGAACAGCCCGATGTAAGTCGCCCACCTACGGCTGGGGCGATAAGAAATCTTTTCAATACATCTAGTGTTTCGGTATCTGCGCTAAAGTCTTTGAATGTACCAACTGAGCATTGGGATGCTTGGCTTATTTATGTGGTTGCATCCAAGTTAGATCCAGAATCAAAGCAGCTATGGGCACGATCATCAGCTACTAGTGATAAGCCAAAGTTTAAGGATATTTTGGACTTCTTATCAAGTCGTCAGTTTGAATTGGAGTCTGTATCCACAACTAAGGGTTACTTAAATACAAAGGGTAAACCAAATCGCTTAACTGCCTGTACGGCTATATCACAATCTTGCTCCATGTGTAAGGATTCCCATTTTTTAGCTTCTTGCCCCCAATTTTGCAAACTGGACATTAATGGACGACGAAGTTTTATTGCCAAAAACAGTCTATGCTATAATTGCCTTAACACAGGGCATGCAGTAAAGAATTGCAAATCAGGTTCTTGTAGAAAATGCAAGGCTCGTCATCACACGTTAATTCACATGGATGCAAAAGACGGTACGAGAAATGTTTCTTGCTTAGCGCAGGAACCAATGTCATATAACGAGGATCAATGTCACGATGAATCAAAGGCAGGTACAAGCAAGGCTGCTTATTCAGCGAGAATTCATGCAACGAATCAGTCATGCAGAAAATGGAACTTATTGTCTACAGCTTTAGTTTTGGTAATGAATCGATGGGGTGAATTCAAACCATGCAGGGTACTACTGGATTCAGGGTCACAAGTGACCTTGATTAGTGAATCGTGCGCACAGTTGCTTGGACTACAACGCGAAAAATGTTCGATGGCAATAGATGCTGTGGGTGATGCAGAATCGAAGGCTAGAGGATTGGTATTGTTGAATATTCAATCACGACTAACAGGTTTCAATATATCTTCATCTGCAGTTGTACTTAGGAGCATAACTAAACAGATTCCCCAGAGCGTAGTCTCTTACAAGATTCCGTCGCATTTGGAGAGGATTGAGTTTGCAGATCCTTCATTTGGGGTACCAGGGCCCATTGACATTTTGCTGAAGGCAAGTATATTCTTCCGTGCTCTAACAAATGGCAAATTATACGACACGGAAGGTCAGGTAATTGCTCAAAACACAGAGTTTGGCTGGGTGTTGACTAGTGATGATAGAGGAACGGTGGGTGGTAATCGATGCTCCTTTTTTGCTGCCAATAGTTTAGAAGGAATGTTGGAACGGTTTTGGGAATTGGAAGATCCTAAGCCCACAATGCGTTACTTGCTTGACGACGACCCATGTGAGACTCATTTTAAAACTCACTACGGAAGGAATGAACAAGGACGCTTTGTGGTAAGACTTCCTTTCAAGGAGGCTGCTGAACTGAAGGGTGATTCGAGGAGTATGGCTGAACAGAGACTTAAGTCAATGGAGAGGCGGTTTGAAAAAGATCCAGAGCTTCATCGACAGTACAAGAGTTTTATGGAAGAGTATGAGAACTTAGGGCATATGGTTGAAGTTAATTCGGGTGAGGATAAGGAATCACAGGTAACTTATTATCCACCACATCACGCGGTTGTAAAACCGGATAGCTCGACAACTCGGTTGAGGGTAGTATTTGATGCTTCTTGTAAACCACCAGGTGGAAGTTCGTTAAACTCACAGCTGTTAACAGGCCCTGTTCTTCAAAACGATCTGATGACGATTCTACTTCAGTTTACCTTGAATCCGATTGCTTTGACCGCGGATATCGCTAAAATGTATAGGCAAATCCTCATACATCCGGAAGATAGACCGTTTCAGCGAATTCTTTGGAGGGCCGCACCCACCGAAGCTATAAGAACCTTTCAGTTGACAACCGTCACGTATGGAACAGGTCCAGCATCTTTTCTGGCAACAAGATGCTTAAACCAATTGGGGGTAGATGGTCGCGAAGGGTTTCCTGAAGCATCCTCGATGATAAGTGATTATTTCTACATGGACGATTTCATTGCGAGCTGTAATAGTGAGGAAACTGCAACAAGGATCGTACAACAATTATGTTTGCTACTTCAAGGAGCTGGTTTCAATCTGAGAAAATGGGCATCGAATTCTAAGGATCTTCTCGATAAAATTCCACTGGAAAAGAGGGAACCTAATTGGTCATGGTCAATTGAGACGAACCAGCCTGTTAAGACGTTGGGACTTCGATGGCATCCAGTCACTGATTATTTCAGTTTTAGTGTAACCTTGGGCGAAGTATCTTGTTATACTAAAAGGAACCTGTTGTCTGAAGCAGCTCGGATATTTGATCCACTGGGGTTTTTGTCGCCATTTTTGATAGGCTATAGGATCTTGCTGCAGGGGTTATGGCAAGAAAGGATTGATTGGGACGATCAAATTCCATTGCAACACATACGTAAATGGGAGAATCTTAGAAACTCGATCAATTGTCTAAGTGCTCTTCAAATACCAAGGTATAAAAGGCACACAATCATCTAAACCTGGAAATGCATGCCTTTTGTGATGCCTCTGAAGAAGCATACGCTGCCGTTGTCTACCTGCGTAGTGTTTGTACCTCCGGTGAGGTCATAACTAGTTTTGTGGCAGCCAAAGCCAAGGTAGCCCCCCTGAAGCCTGTGCTTGTCATAGCTCGCTTGGAACTATGTGCTGCGGTTCTCTTGGCAAAGCTTGTGGGAAAACTTCGAGCTACTAAGGGATATGAAAACATTCCAGCTTACGGGTGGAGCGATTCGTGTATAGTTCTTCATTGGCTTAACGGCCATCCAAGAAAATTTGCAAATTTTGTGGCGAACAGAATTTCAGCTGTCACGAGCATTATTTCGGCAGATCATTGGCGACACGTAAGAGGTGAGGTGAATCCTGCGGACTGCGCATCTCGAGGAATAGCAGCTGATCAACTGGTCTCGCATTCATTATGGTGGGGAGGACCTGAATCCATTCTTAAGAATCCAAATGCATTCGGTGTCTTTCCTGGGTTTAATGGCAACAAACTGCAGTTAGAAGAACGGAAGGTGGTAGCGGTTGTCACTGGTTTGGAGTCGGAGGAGCCTTTCGAGCTGCTCCATAAATTTTCAAACTTAACAGTGCTTTTACGGGTTACGGCACTTGTGTTGCGATTTTATTACAACGTGAGAGCTAGGAAGGATGATCGAAAAATAGGGTTTTTGACAACAGATGACCTCGATCTTGCCAGATGCACGCTCGTAAACGTGGTACAGGACATACACTTTAGGGAAGAAATACTTAGCTTGCAGAAGGGACAGCCGATAAAATCATGTCAACTTATAAGACTTAACCCAATTTTAGATTCGTCTGGATTATTACGTGTTGGTGGGCGGCTGGAGGCTGCACCTTTGGGATATAATCGGAGGCATCCAATCATTCTCCCCCATTCATCAGCACTTACTAAGTTAGTCATATGGCACATTCATTACAAATACTTGCACGTCGGACCTCAACTGCTTCTAACCTTGCTTCGACAACACTATTGGGTTATGGGTGCCCGAAATGCAGTGAGAGCAGTTACTAGACGCTGTATAGTCTGCCAAAGGTATAATGCAAAACCAATGAAACAGTTAATGGGAAACTTGCCAACCCCAAGACTCCAAGGAGAAAAAGCATTTTTCAATGCTGGCGTGGATTACGCAGGCCCATTGGTTGCTACTCCATGGCGAAAGAGAGGCTGCAGAGGACAGAAGGTTTACGTTGCTTTGTTCATTTGTTTATGTACCAAAGCTATCCATCTTGAACTAGTATCCAGCTTGTCTACGGACGCCTTCTTGTCAGCTCTTCAACGATTCATTGCTAGGAGGGGTAGATGCAGTAATTTGTATAGCGATAATGGCTCCAATTTCGTGGGTGCAAAAAATGTTCTAGACGAAATGGGCCAGTTCCTAAGCTCGAGAGACACTCAAGAAAAACTACAAAAACAAGCGAGTACGGAGGAGATTTCTTGGCATTTTATACCTCCATCCGCTCCAAATTTTGGTGGGCTCTGGGAAGCTGGAGTAAAATCTACCAAGTATCACTTACGTAGAGTAATCGGATCAACCCTTCTTTCGTTTGAGGAACTTCGCACTTTACTTTGCCAAATTGAATCATGTTTGAATTCTAGGCCACTAGTCGCTACATCAGACTCCGCTGAAGATTTCGACCCACTGACGCCAGCCCACTTTTTAGTAGGAAGTTCAAATTATTTTTTACCTGAACCAAATTATCTCGACAAAAATATTAACCGTCTTTCCAGATTTCAGATCATTAATCGACTTCAACAGGCATTCTGGAAAAGATGGCAACTGGAGTATATAACAACTCTCCAGCAAAGAAATAAGTGGCAACAAAGATCAGTAAATCTTGCGATAAATGACCTTGTCTTGATACGAGATGAAAATCAACCCCCAGGCAAATGGGCTTTGGGCAGAGTAAAGGAAGTACATTGTGGATCGGATGGCTTGACCCGTGTAGCCACACTTATAACGAAGAACGGTCTCCTGAAACGCCCTATATCGAAAATTTGTATGCTCAATTTAAATTAATATGGAAAATACTTTTGAATTTGATATTTTTAATACCAATGAAACTTATATTTTAATTTTATTATACTTGTATTTCAACGTAAATGTACTTATACTAAACTCTTAAGGATACTTTCTTAAAATTTCGTTCAGAATACTAAATTGAATATGTTGTAATTTAACTATGAAATTATTGAAATCAGTATTATTATTTCAAGGTGGGCGGCATGTTAACGCCATCTATCATTTAAGAACATCAATATGAATTGCACTTATTGCAACTAACTTCATTACTTTTGCCATTCTTGTAAAATGAATTTCTATTAAAGTATTAAGAAGTAAACGTCAAGTGAGAAGGTTGGGTTTTTATTCTTGTCGTCAATTTATCCGCGAAAATCAATTAAATCCCAAGGTAAAACCTTAATCTGAAGAGATTCAAGGCGCGTACAATATTAATATCTATATTTCGTCCATATAAAGTTTTTTGCCACGCCCACTTTTTGGGGCGTTTTCAATAAAAAACTGTTTTCGGTCAAATTTTAAATTTTTCGAAAAAAATGTTGATGCAGAATCATTAACATTATTAATATGAACATTTCGTCTATATACCATTTTAACCCACGCCCACTTTTTGGGGGCGTTTTTATATAAAAACCATTTTTATACACTACCCCATAACATATGCAAGAGAAAACCTTGTCTTTTGTAGAACCGTTAAAGTGTTTTGTAAGCAGTCTGAAGAATTTGTTGTCACTATATCATTTTTTTCTATTTATCCACATCGTGTTTTTAGCCATGAACCCTTTTTTGTGGATTTTAGTTTTATGGATAGGATGGGATAGGGTATTCAACGATCCGCACAGCGGATTGTAGCCTTCTCATATGTTTTTATTTAAAAACGAAAATATTCACTAGAAATAATTAATATATGCAAAACAACGTTTGCCGGGTCAGCTAGTGATTGAATTAAATGTCATTCAGAACTAGGCTACATAAGGTTATGAAAACATTAGAATTACAGTAGTACATACAACAATTATTATCTTTAGGGATTTTCCAAAGCACCTGAGTCGCTCATCGAAATACTAAATTAGGTAATTATGCTCACATTTACTGGAAATGCAGAAGTCCGTTGTATTAGGAATATAGTAACAAGCTTTTTTTAATTTTTAAAAATTTAATTCAAATAAAAACTCATTTAGTATGGAAGGTTATAATAAATTCGGCCTGCCGACAGAATAATGGAAATTTGTTTTTTTTTATTACAAAGTCTTTAGCTCCTTGAAACGAACACCATGTAAAAGAAATTCAATAGGACTGTACGGGCAGTTAAAAATAAAACGTTTGGCACAATTAACATTTCTTTCTTTCGCAATATTTCCATAGTCATCTTCGTATTCGTGATCTGTAGGTAGGCTGCAAAATTAAAAAAAAAATTAAAACTTTTATTAACATGCTTTTAATAATAAATAGTATACTTACTCAAAGAAAATACGTGCTATATCCTGAATAAATGATTTACCTGGTGGTAAGAAGTCATTATTCATTTCACATATAGCTCTCATTATACAGGCTTTCATATCAATGCCAAAACTAACAAGCAAAGAAAAAATTACTCATAAAAAAATTATTTTTTAATTGTTATTGCTTCACTCTTACATATGCCCAAGGCCTTCGGAATGTTCATAAACTTGTCTTCGCTCTCGGTAGTCCCTGTATTGCTTCCATGGAAGATTTTTAAAATTCATCGAATTTGAATAGCTTCCCAGATTCAATCCATTTCCTTTGCTGACAATGACAAAAAAGGAAGGGGATTAATATATAAAATGTTGATGGTCAGTGAATTAATGTTGGTAACTATATCGATTGAATACAGCTAAAAAGGCCAAAGGAGAATATTTGTTTAATATGTCTATCGTATTTTTTTTATTCCAAATTCTGAATTCATTACCATAAGAAATGGGCATCGTTAGTAATTAATCCTTTTTAAGCATTTCAACAGATGTAATCCCATTTTCTCATAGGATAATGGCCATATTAGGACACATATTGATACATGATAAGGATAACCCTTGGGGATTAAAGAACTAAATTTGCTCAGTTTAATTTTTCAAGCTTTGCTTCAATTGCATCGTTGTGTTTTTTCCCATAAAAACTCCTTAAGAGTTTTTCTTTTTACTTGCGCTTGTAAACCACTCCAAGATCTCTAAAAAAGAGGAATATGACTTCTACGTGCTACGAGGTTGAAGTGAAACTTCACACTTCTTCATTTCTTAAATAACAAAAGTCCTTCCTCATCAAAAGAACAAATAAACTATATAATTGATGGGTACTTCACACATGAGGCAATGCAATTGTCACATACACCGCTCTGAAATGTCCCATCACCTCAAAGCAAAAAAATGTATTGCTTTACACGTCGCACGCACACCTCAACCTCATCAAAATTTGTCAAAACTTTGTTTTCACTAGGGATTTCTAGGGATTTTTTGACGCCCATCTAGGGAAAACTGTAGAAAATTTTCTGGCAACACTGCTACAGAGTCAGAGAGCTCTCTTATGCTTCCGCTCTCGCATATTGTTGTTCGTAGAAATCGTAATTCGTCTTCGTCACACATTTGTTCTGTTCGCGCTTGCCCGCCTACCCATTCAATTTTCTAATGTGCAACGTGCAAGGTCAGGCAGAGACCCTGTGGTAGTAGGGTAGTAGCTACTTAGCTAGTACAAATGCTTCCATCCTTTTTTTAAATCAATGGACAAGCATTTCAAATTAAGTACATCAAAGCAATCAGTGATGCCTTTTATAAACGTAGGTTGGGGGAAACTAACATGATCTACATCTATACATATTGACTTCTAGATGCAGAAACAGAATAACTAAGTTGTATATTTTGCTTTCTGCCGGTCACTTTATTTTACATAAATAGTTTACAGAATTTATTGAAGCAAGTTCTTTCACGTATTTTTTTCAACATAATAAAGAGCAAATACCCATTATTTTCGGCTATAACGATTTTGATTAAAATGAATACGGATATTAACAATAATATTGACAAAATAACTGAAATAACTGAACAGACGTGTGTTCAATGAACAACTAGTGTAAAGGTGCATGAAGTGGGAAAGTTACTTGTTGTTGCCACTAATTACTGCCTGATTAGTGGTGGACTTAGTAACTTCGAGACCGGACTGGGCGGTTATGGAGCCCATAAGGAATCGGTGTGGAGTCTCACCATTGACTATAGAATGGTACCACGGGAATCAGAGCCCCTAGGACTTGTCCTAGCTGATTTTGAGGTAGGCCCCCTTGTGGGAGTATCGTGGTGGCTGTGGTTTATTCAGAGATCCGCTGAAGCATATGGCATTCTAAAGGGTAAGGCTTTAGAATGCAAGAGGCGCCCTAACACATGATTTTCGAATTGCTACCAATGGAGTGCGGCCTGCGTTGGGGTGCTGACCACACTTTAAAATGGTTGCGATATGTGGGTAGGCCCACCGTGAGATAAGAGCCGTAAAGGCTAGGTGCTCACGTTAAGCCATCTTACATTATCTTGTCCACTAAGGAAACCTAGAGGGAAACAAAAACCCCATGGTGGTCTGAGAATCTAGGAATGCTTAGGCAGAAATGTAGAAAACTATTCAATAAAGCTAAATGATTGAACGAATCCTCTAACTGGATCTCCTACAAAGAGACCTTGTCAATATACAAAAAGGAACTGAGGAAGTTCAAGCGAAAATCCTGAAGACTCTTCTGTGATAAAATAGAGGAGACTTCCGAAGTGTCTAGAAAAATCCTATCCACTAGTCTAAATGTTCCAAACTATCTCAAAAAATCAGATGGCACCTGAACTGAGGAAGTTCAAGCGAAAATCCTGGAGACTCTTCTGTGATAAAATAGAGGAGACTTCCGAAGTGTCTAGAAAAATCCTATCCACTAGTCTAAATGTTCCAAACTATCTCAAAAAATCAGCTCACAGCAAGATTTCCAAGACGACATAATTAGAACCAATCTATTGAACGACAACTTACAAGATCTTATTACAAAAGATAAAATACTTTGGGCAATACATAGCTTCAAACCCTTTAAATCCGCGGGACCCGACGGCATTGTACCAGCCGAGCTGGAGCGCACTTTGGAACTCATCCTACCATGGGTGGAGCAATCCTTAGGGGCTGCATCGAGCTGATCTATAGTCCCAAGGTTTGCAGAGAAGTGAAAGTTGTATTCATACCCAAATCTGGTTAAAGTTCTCACGTCAATCCGAAAGACCTATAAGCTTATCATTATTCTTCCTAAAAACCCTGGAAAGACTGGTTGATATTCATCTTCGCAGTAGCATTGATGTAAATCAGCTATCTACATCCCAATATGCGTACTGCAAAGGAAAATCTGTAGAAACAGCCCTGCACACATTAGTGCGTATTATTAAAAAGTCGTTATGCTGCAAGGAGTATACTATGTTTGCATTCCTGGACATCGAAGGCGCATTTAACAACGTTAATTCGGGAGCGATCATTAAGGCGCTAACATGTCTGAAATTCGATCACTCACTTGGAATGCTGATTAATTTGCTATTATCACAAGTTCTCTGGAACTTAGTGGTAAACGAGCAGAGGGATGCCACGTGATTGCCTACGCGGATGACGTTGCTATCGCTGTCTCAGGGAAACACCTGAATAAACTCAACGAGCTTCTCCAAAACGCACTACATAAACTTTCCAAATGGGCGGTCAGCTGTGAACTGGGTGTCAACCAACACGAGACTGAACTAGTCCTTTTCACTAGGAAACATAAAATTCCTCACATTGAACCACCGTCACTAAACGGAATCGAACTAGTCCTCACAGTGAAAGCAAAATACCTGGGACTTGTTATGGATAGGAAGCTTAACTGGAATCTAAACATAACAAAAAGAGTAAAGAAAGCGACGGTAGCACTTTATTCCTGCAAGAAAATCATAGGCTTGAAATGGGGAATGAAACCTAGTATCACGCATTGGCTCTATATATCGGTAATAAGACCGATACTTCTTTATGGAGTAGTAGTATGGTGGAGAGCACTAGAGATAGATTTTAAGAGCAAAAAAACTTGCCAAAGTGCAGAGAACTGCGTGTCTTTGCATCGGTATCGCACTCCGTACAACATCCTCAGCGGCATTAGACATTCTTTTTCACCTGCTACCCCTATATTCTTTCGGCAAACAAATGGCAGCTAACTCAGCCATATGTCTTAAAGCCATCCAACAGTGGTCAAATACTAAATATGGCCACTCAAAAATTCAAAACGAATTTAACGGGTGCGGTTAAATTTTAAGGGCCGATGTTGAATGTGAACCACACCTAAACGTCAAGTTTTGTTCTGCATTTCATTTGACATTTCTCAATTTCAGACTAATTCAATTTGAAAAATTTAAATTTACACAATCGAGCAACACGTTAAAGTTATTCAGACTTATTATGAAAATGGACGTACAAATCAAAATCAATTTAATCATCCAAATGTGCTAACGAAAAACCGTGGAAATAATTTTCGAACGCACGGCCCAGTCGTGCACCCACCAATCGTTTTCTTTGTGAAGAAAATATGCATGACAATAACGTTAGGACTTTACAAACTTGAGAATAAACAAGTAGATAGTGGTGGGGAACAACTTGTCAGACACTAAGGCACGGTTTTTCAGTGCTGAGTTAACTCGGAATTAATCCAGAATAAAATAAATTGTCCACACTAATGTAATTGAAAATAATTGTTCGCTTGCGATTTTATTATCTGTCAAAACATCTGATCATTTAATCTCAGGGTTAACTCGAAGTTAACGCTGGCTTTAAATTGACTGAAAAACTACTTTCTCGAGTTAACTCGAGTTTGAACCCGAAACAAGGATGATCTCGCACTGAAAAACTGGGCCCAAGGCACACAAAAATGCAAAATAAATGGTTGACCCAAACCGATAAAATGGCCAGTAAAAGGGTGTATCAAGAAAAATAATGTATACAGTAAAGACATAAACTTACTTTGGGTTTAAATGGTTATTTACAAATCGATTCCATGACGGTATTTCTCTATCAGAATGGTATGAATTTTTATTCCAATATGGTTTTCGATCATAAAGCATGTGTTTAGAAGGAAAATATAAATTAGGATCCAAATACGTTACATTTAAAACTCCAGCGTCATTATTAACTGGACTAACATATTTGTCGACTTTTGGTTTCGATTTCGGTTTCTTTGTGGCTGAAAGTCCGCCCGTTCTGGCTAAATCAAGCCTGTAAAGTAATTTCGCCGGATTCCATGGATCTTTTGAGCCAGGCAAGGGGTAGTAAATTCCACAATCTACATTTAAATTCATTCCTTTTGGCCTGTTGTCGAGAATTGCTTTTGAGAATGATCTCTTCACGGCAAAGCTTGATCCGTCGGGAAATATTAAAAAACGTTTTTTGCGTGACAGCAATTTACCGAATTGGGATGATGTACATGTATCATCCGCTCTCACTACAACACAAATCATACATACTGTAAACACAAATAACTTTATTTTGGAGAAAATCATTGGTATGAAGATCTTCACTCTACTGCTTTACTTGAACTAATAAAGTGATCCATCTACAAGAGTAAAAAGTTCGAAATAGATTGATAAGGTAAACGTGACAAATTCATTAACTGTACAATGCACTATCAATTTGAGAGTAATTTGGTGTATCTTCTTATTCTAAATGCTAAATAAATAAATGTATCTTCATTCTAACGGATATATCAAACCTTACGTATACCTATGTGAATGTGAACCAATTATTATAGATAATATTTATTTATCGAATAAAACGATAAAAAAGTATCGAATGTATTTTGTCGCAACCTTTAGTTGTGATAAACTAAATAATAATTATTACTCTGTTCAACAAGAGTGATTTTTAATATGTAGTTTACTGTTGTCTGTTTTTCAGAACTTGTATCGCTCGATTTCTCGATTTTCCATGCTGCCAGCATCTAATATCAACAACAGTGGCGGCATTATCAATAGTGATTGGATTTTTCCACTAAATGATAAAGAAACGAATAATCACAATGGATGCCCGGATCCAGAAAAAAATAAGGTTTGAAAACAAAATTCTTACAAAAAAGGAGAAGGTGGTGGAAAAAAGCGCGCGTCGAAGTTATCGGTAATCTTATTAAAACCCAAAATATCGACATAATTTCGTCACAGTAGCTGCTGAAAATATGGAAGAACCATTTCTGCCCACTTTTAAACGGCTGCATAAAACCGATGATTAGGTCCCTATGAGTGTAGTATTGTAACAGGGAAGTCGACAACTGATAAAATGTTGACACTTAGACAAATACCGAAAAACCCGATATTGTTGCAATCAATCGTCGGAATCAACAAGGACTTACCGCTGATTGGAAGGAAGGATAGGGATAATTTAAGGAATCTGACAATAAAACGAACATTATATCTTGCTAAGCTCTGTTGGCTATGAAGGCACTTTAGTAATAAGGCCCTAACTCAAACTACTAAGAAAGACCTTCTACTTTATTTAGCTAAAATATTAACCGCATAAGAAGCAGATGGAATACTAATCTTTATTCCGTTTGCGTTAATGGGCTATGGAGATGAAGACTCATCTGCGAACCTAACAAGCTATACAGCGACATAAATATGGTCAATGAAACACCGCATTGACGTTTAAGATGTATGGGGCATGCGTATAATATGAATAGAACATTGATTGTCTTCAATTTTAGGCTCCGAAGCGTAAATGAAGAGTGAGGATGGTTGCCCAACTCGGGAACATGCCACATATAGCTGGCCATGTTAAGAGTATGACATTTCCAGATTTATGCAGAACACTTCCAGCGACTGCCCTTGTGACTTGTTTATGGTCATCGCAAATGCAAGTTTTACTGTCAGGCCCTTAGCTAACTGCCTCCAGTTGCGCACTCCAAGCTGGTAGAGATGGGTTTCTACGTGTGCGCGCCACTTAAGGCGAGGTCTTCCTCTACTGCGTCCGACGTCTGGCTGGGAACCGAAGACTCTGCGAGCCGGAATATTGGTGTCCTTCGTTCTACAACGTCCAATGAGGAGTTTTTTTTGACTATGTATGTATGCCACTGTACTGTTCGTATAGCTAACGCATTCAGACTGGAATCCATTGACTTTTTTGGCCAACCATTCTTTACCAGGTCTAAGACTTTAAGCAAAATATCATCTCTTCCTGTTTCCATTTGAACGTCAGTAAATGTAACCGATACAGGGCTTTTATTATTGGCAATATAGTTAATATATCGCTCGAAATCATCCCCGGAATATTTATTTCCGAATCTTCAACATTATCAACTGCACGAGAGAAAAAATCTGCAATATTCTGTTTTGACTTAAAATGTTCAATAGTATAATTGTATCCGGATAGAAATAGTGCATACCTCTGCAACCTATTTGCGGTCATAACAGGAATACCTTTTTTCTCACCGAATATCGATATAAGGGGTTTATTGTCTGACACTACCACAAATCTTTTGCCAAAAAGGTTTTGGTGGAATTTGTTGACAGCAAAAACTATCGCCAAAGCTTTCTTTTCTATTCGAGAGTATTTCATTTCCGTTTGTGTAAGCCTTTTAGACGCAAACGAAATTGGAAGCTCTTTACCCTCAGCATAACTATGAACTAGCACAGCGCCTAATCCTACTGGACTTGCGTCCACCATTAACTTTACTTGCTCAGAGGGATCGAAATGCGCTAGACAAATATCTGATGACATAATTTTTTAACGGACTCAAAAGACTCCTTTTGAGGTGTACCCCAAACAAATTTATCAGACAGGTTATCATAAAGCGGCGCTGCCGTTGTGGCTAAATCAGGCATAAACTGCCGGTAAAAGTTTATAATACCTAGAAACGATGCAGTTCGGTTATATTTTTAGGTTTGGACAGGTTCATCATCGGTTTTACCTTGGCGGGATCTTTACGTAAACCATGTTTATCTATTTCATGGCCAAGATAACAAACAGTTTTTTGAAAAACTCGCATTTATGTGGAGACACTTTTAAACCTGCTTCCTGAAGTTTTGAAAGCACCAAAGAGAGGGTTTTCAAATGCTCCTTTTTATTTTCCCCTGTAGTTAGTTAATCATCTATGAAAATAGTAACTCCATCTATTCCACTTAACAATGATTCAATTTTTTCCTGGAAAATTGCAGGTGCTGGTGCGACACCATACACCATTCTTGTAAATTCAAGTAATCCCTTTGTTGTGGATATGGTGGTTAGTTTTCTCGAATCTTCGTCTAAAATGAATTGTTGATAAGCCATTGTTTAATCAATTTTTGAGAATTCCTGCACCCCATGGAGTTTTGCAAACAGTTCCTCAATTCTGGGGAATGGATATTGATAAGGTATCAAATGAGGGTTTAGACTTTGTAGTCACCGCATATTCAGACACCACCATCTTTTTATAAGTAACATGTTGTAGAACTCCTAGGTTAACAAGTCTATATCGATTTCGGTTTCTACTTTGTCTTTAATTGCAAATGGCAATTTCATTGGACGAAAAAACTTCGGTGACGCGTTTTCTTTAAGTTTCAGTGCAACCGTCCCATATTTGAAAGTTCCTAGACTTTCATCAAAAAGATCTTTAAAATTTTCTAAAACACTAGCTAAATCAGTATCTAAATTTGCATGCATTTGATTTAAAAAATGTACGTTTTCAAATCCTATGTTGAATGCCTTCATCCAACTCCTACCTAATATTGGTGGACCCCCATTTTTAATTATAAAAGTTTCAACTTATTTGTCACATTTTTTAATTGAACATTACAAACTCCAATCGGTTAATTACAGCTCCATCATATGTTTTTAAAGATAAATTCGTCGCGAATACTTCAAGGTCATTGAAATGTTATTGATAAACGTCTTCAGAATTCGCGGAGATAGACGCGCCGCTTTCAATTTCTATTTTAATGTCAATTCCATTCATAGTAACCGTAGTAGTAATCGGCTTTAAGCAGTTGTCTTCTCTGAAATAAAAAATTGAGAAATCATTACAATTTTCTTCCAAATAATTGCAATTATAAGTATTGTTTCTTAGCTTATCTCTGTTATCCCTATCGACTCGTTGATTATTGCACATCTTCTTCAGACGCCCTTTTTCGTTACACTTCTGACATGTGTAATTTTTAAAACGACAATTTTCCGCTATATGGTTTTGTAATCCATATCTGGTGCACGCTGTACACCTTACTGTTGCTGGACCCGCTGATGAGTTATTTTTCCATTGATGTTGTTGTTGATGACTGACTTCTGGTTCACTTTTCATCCCAACATGTGGCGTTTCGTACTGATGTCGGATACACTCCACTGCTGTGATATTTCCATAGCTTTTTCGAACGTTAACTTGGATACATCTTCAAGAAACCATTTATCCTTTTCTGGACCTTTATTCAAACCCATGATAAATTTGTCACGCAAAGCGATGTTGAGATGTGAGTCAAACTTGTAAATTGCAAGAGTTTCTTGTGAAAACTTTCTTGCTTCGTAGAACTATAACCTCTCCGCGAATGCAGAAAAAGCTGGTTTGAAAAGATCACCCAGTTTTACCATTAACACTTTATAATACTTCAGAGCAACCTTCTCTGGAGACACTAGGTCACTCAACAATTTTAGAGTGTCATCGTGCAATGAAATTAATTAATAGAAGCGCTCTCCTTTGCTCTAAATTATTTTCATCGACTTTGTTGCCAATAAAAAATTGTTCCAATTTGTCTTCGAATATCTTGAATATCATTAACTTCGTGATTAAATTTTGGAAGTTCTCCAAACGTGGCCATTTTATTAAATATTAGTTTTCACTCTTGAAATCACACGTGCTCTTTATTTACTTAGAGTATGGACTTTTGTGGAATTCGTTTCGAACAATCCTCGTCGCCAATTGTGATGTTTAATTTCCAGAGCAATAAGACGAACTGATTCACTGTACAGTCGGTGAACAACTGGTTTTGCATTATGTATTATGTCAATATATATGTTACAAAGGTGATACATTACACTGTTGAAAGTTGACGAATGTCAAAATCCAAAAGAATAGGAACTGACCCTTCCACAGGCTCAAACCCACCTGAAGCCGTTAGACTAAGTCGCGAGACTCTGGTACTATTATTCTTGGTTAAATAAATAAAAAGTTCGAAATAAGTGTCGTCTCTTTGTTTGATTTTTCTAATTTTTTTTGTTAAAAGGCTTGACTCTAAACTTATGACTTATAGACAATGAGATTGTCTGAATACCTTTTTAAACAAAAACGTTTTTAAATTATTTGTGGTTTGACCCCGTTTTTGTAAAAGCATGCGAGTTACAAAGGTACCACCGCATCTAAATCACATTATAAACACTCCATAGTTGGTACCTATCCATCAAAATACCAACGTCAGCAACATAAACATAAATATTCGAGAGAAGCCACTACCAAATCACCAAAATGTTAATTAAGCAGTCTTTGAACATAAACATCAGAAGGAAGCCACCACCAAATCACTAAATGACAAATCAGCAGTTTACCCTATCATATAAACCCATTGCATTTATTTTATCTTTAAGTCAGTTCTTTTTACACGTTTAATAAAGTAAGACCGCTGAAGATCTTTGTTCAAATTAACGTTAGTCGACTTGTTTCATTTGTTCCTCCTGGTTGTTGGAGAAGAAAAATATAAAACTATTTTTTTCGAATCCCAGAGGATTCCCAACGTAACTTGCGGGTGTTAAAACATTTTACACTTGTGCTGGGGCGCAGCTCAAAATTAATTACAGGCGAAATGTATATATTACAATATTGTCTTAATATTTTGTTTTAATCTAAACATTTTTTAAGAAAACTTATTCAATAAGTATATATGAAATGCATTTATTTTAATTCCTTATGGTTTGATAAAAAATAACGTTTTTAAGAAATTTTCCGTTGCATGCATTATTTTTAATATCTTCAACCTTTTTTTAAAAATAGTATGGTAAGTTTTTAATAGAAACATGTACATCAATTTACATAGTAATTTACATTCCTGCATTTGATAAATTATTAATATATTATATTAATACAATAAAATAATTAACTAATTATCATTTAATTTAATATTATCTAATTGGTGGTCGCAAGCCACTTTGTAAAAAGTGTTCTATTGGATTAAATGGACAGGTAGTATAGAACTTTTTCGCGCAGTTAGAGTCTTCATCCCTTGCAACATTCACATAATCATCCTCAATTTCATGGTCTAGTGGAATTCTGCAAAACAAAAGTAAGCAAAAGAACTTTAACGTATTAGTTAAATGCAACAAACGTGAACAGAATCCTCGCTACATCATGGATGAATGATTCTCCTTCCGGTAAAAGTCCACGTTTTACCTCGCATATTGTTCTCATTATGCACGACTTTATGCTTACTTCTAAGCTGATAAATAAATAAGATAAGTTAGACGATTATATCTTGGTACATAATATTTTCTTACTATTTTTCCAAACCCTCAAGTTTTTGAAAAATTTGCCGCCGCTCCCGATATTCTCTATGATATTGCCAAGGATGTGTATGATGCTCTGAATTTACTCTAATAGGAAATGGAAAATTAGGTGATCTTGTAGTATATTGATGGTGTATATGCGTACTTTGGTTAATATATTGTTGTTTTAATGAAAATATTAACATAATTTATATAGAAACATATTTATATTCATTAGGTATTTATATTTAGCTATTGTTGATTTGTTTAATCTTCGAAGCAGTAACCAGTATATAGTCAAAGTTCCTTCTTTCCATACAACTCACTGCAGAAACTTTTACTCCGTAGCGTAGTTTCCTGCAGTCTTTTTATACCCTATCCCATAGGGGTATATTAGTTTTGATACATTGTTTATAACATAGAGAAATAATTTTGCTACCTATACCTCAAAGTATATGGATCGACTCAGAATCGCTAGCTGAGTCGATTTAGCCATGTCTGTCTGTCCGTCCGTCCGTCCGTCCGTCTGTCTGTTCGTCACCGATTTTTGGGCCTTAAATTTTGAGCTAGGATAATGAAATTTGGTATATATGATCGTTGTCCGAGTCACCAAAACAAGTGTAAAAATTTTTGAAATCCGCCCACTGCCACGCCCCCTTTTTAGGAAAACGTATTTTTTGGCCAAACCGTAATGAATTTTAAAAAAGTGTCTGAGCAGCATATTTAGAGAATGGTAATATCTATATTTCGTCAATATAAAGTTTTTTGCCACGCCCACTTTTTAGGGGCGTTTTTTATAAAAAACGTTTTTCGGTCAAATTTTAAAATTTTCGAAAAAAGTTTTGATGCATTGGTAGTATTAATGTGAACATTTCGTCAATAGACCATTTTAACCCACGCCCACTTTTTGGGGCCGTTTTGTATGCCCTACCCCAAGGCATATGCAATAGAACCATAAAAGAATTTGATAAACCTTCTGAACATTATGTTATGACAACGTCATTTATAATACTTTATGCCCATAAAGACCACATTTTTGGAAAAATTAATTTAAGGATGGGATAGGGTAAAAAACGATCCGCACAGCGGATTGTAGCCTTCTCATATGTTTAATTATTATATTATTACCAACTTTGATGTGACATTAACACTATTATAGAATTCTAAACAATAATGTCACTAACTATTTTTAGGTATAATCAATTTTGTTATCTTAGTTTTAAGTAAAACATTATAGTTAATTAGTGTAACTAAACATATGAGAAGATTATAATCTGCTGTGCGGAACGTTTAATACCTTATCCCATCCCATCCTTAAAATTAATATCCCTAAAATGTGGGCTTTATGGCGATAAAATATAGAAAATGACATTGTTACAACATATTGTTATGACAGTTTATCAAATTATTTTATGGTTCGACAAAAAACAACGCTTTTCTCCTGCATATGCTATGGTTTAAGGTATACAAATGGTTTTGTAGGAAAACCCCCCCAAAAAGTGGGCGTGTGTTAAAATGATCTAAGGACAACATGTTTATATCATCAAATATTCTAAAAATTTACCGACAAACGTTATTTTAATAAAAACGTCCCCAAAAAGTGGGCGTGGCAAAAAAAAATACCTTACGGGGGCGTGGGAGTGGGGTGACTTTAAAAATGTTTACACTCGTTACTATGTTCAAATCGGTTCGCCATAGTTGATATCGGAAGCAGTTCTGTCGTGTAAAGCAGTTTTCACACAAAATCGCAAGTTGACGCCATTGTGCTGAACCTGCAACTCCACGTGGTCCCCGACAATCCCTATGAGCTGGTCTTCGGGACGACATAGATATTCTATTGAAAAAGGCAAAAGCACAGTTTGTGAAGATGCTGGAACCGGAAGACATGCAAGACGCGAGTAGAGCAGTTTATGAACTCATGCCAATTAACATCCATAGAGAAGACATAGGCGTGGTGTGGGTCGCCATTAATAGACGAAATATTTATATTAACATTACCAATGTACAGACGGACAGACATCGCTAAATCGATTCAGTCGATTGAGTCGATTCATATATGTACTTTAAGGTTCATCTATCAAAATTATTTCTCTATATTACAAACTATGTATATGGGATAATTAAGTTACTCCACCTTATAAATGCTTTGCTTTGTACGTACCAGAATATTGGAAAGTCGCAGAAGTCGTTATGGTTCGTTCCAAAGCCAGGCAAACCTCCAAACGATCTAAATTCGTATTCGTATATGGAAGATTTTTGAAAACAATTCTTTTGAAGCCCCAACAGCAAGTGTTAGACGTATCGCAATCCTTTGACAAAGTTTGGCACAACGGGCTAATATAGACTCTAAGAACAGTTCTTCCAGAACAAATATATTTACATTTCCTCTTATATACTCACGATATACAACAAGAAGTTGACATCATTATAGCCGCATTTGCAGACGATAACAAAGTAAAGTTACAAAGTGGAGTCAGAATTCTGAAACCTTAAAAGTCCAGCGAGTTATTAATAAAATCGCAAAAGGGACAAACTCTGGAGAATAGCTCTCAATTAGAAAAAATCTATAAATAGTTATCGAAAAGTTAAAAATCCATCAATTTTTTTCGACTCAGTAAACATTCCATTTGCGAAAGAGGTGAAGTATTTGGGAATGACGCTCGATGCGAAACTCAAATGGACGTAAAAAATACATGACGAGCTTAAAAACAAAGTTAGACAAATGTATTGGCTCATTAGAAGATATTACACGTTGAGGGGTGGCAGTGGGCGGATTTCAAAAATGTTTACACTTGTTCTGCTGGGAGCAACAAAGAGCACGTCTACCAAATTTCATCTTTCTAGCTCAAAATTTAAGGCCCAAAAACTGGTGACGGACGGACGGACGGACAGACTGACGGACAGACATGGCTAAATCGACAAAGCTATCGATTCTGAGTCGATCCATATACTTTGAGGTATATGTAGCTAAATTATTTCTCTATGTTACAAACTATGTATCAAAACTAATATACCCCTATGGGATAGGGTATAAAAACATAACGGGTGATTTTTTAGCTGGTTTGGTTTTGGCAACACTGGTTTTGACAGCTGACGTGTGTTTAGTACCTTGTGTCACTGTCAAACAGCTTCAGTTTGGTTTGCAATTTAACCATGGATCGTCTTACAAATGAACAACGCTTGCAAATTATTGAATTTTACTATCAAAATTCGTGCTCGGTTCGAAATGTTCATCGCGCGCTGCTTCCATTTTATGATCGGCATTCTCGACCTTCTGAGCAGTCTATTCGGAAGATTGTGACCAAATTTCGCACCAAATTTACTTTGTTGGACATTAAACCACCATCACGTTTACGTACTGTGCGTAGTGAAGAAAATATTGCGGCCGTATCAGCTAGTGTGACAGAAGACCGCGAAATGTCGATTCGGCGCCGTTCCCAGCAGTTAGGCCTTTGTTACAGCACTACGTGGAAAATTTTGCGGAAGGATTTGGGCGTAAAGCCTTTTAAGATACAGCTGGTGCAAGAACTAAAGCCAGCCGACCTACCACAACGCCGAATTTTTGGTGAATGGGCTCTTGGAAAGCTGGCCGAGGATCCGCTTTTTTATCGAAAAATTGTGTTCAGCGATGAGGCTCATTTTTGGTTGAATGGGTACGTAAATAAGCAAAATTGCCGCATTTGGAGTGAAGATCAGCCAGAAGCATTGCAACAGCTACCAATGCATCCCGAAAAAGCCACTGTTTGGTGCGGTTTATGGGCCGGCGGCATTATTGGGCCATATTTCTTCAAAGATGATGCGAATCGCAGCGTTACTGTCAATGGTGAACGCTACCGAGCGATGATAACAAACTTTTTTTTGCCCGAAATGGAAGTTCTTGACTTGCATGATATGTGGTTTCAACAAGACGGTGCCACATGCCACACAGCACGCGAAACAATGGCGCAATTGCGAGGCGAGTTTGGTGAACAGTTAATTTCACGTTTCGGGCCGGTCAATTGGCCGCCTAGATCGTGCGATTTGACACCATTAGATTATTTTTTGTGGGGGTATGTCAAGGCTAATGTCTATAGGGACAAGCCCGCTTCGATTGACGCACTGGAAGCCAACATCCATGCATTCATTCGTGAGATACCGGCCGATATGTGTGAAAGAGTATGCCAAAATTGGACTCAGCGGATGGGCTACCTGAGACGCAGCCGCGGTCAACATTTGCATGAAATTATCTTTAAACATTAAATTGCAAGGTTCAAACTATCGATTCAAATAAATATTTCATTCATTTTTTCGAATTTTTTGTGTTTTTTTTTTTTAAAAAAGTTCTAAACCTCTTAAAAAATCACCCGTTATAACAAGCTTTTCAAAATAAAGTACTAAAACAATTGTTAATGCACCGCGATATTTCACCGTGGTGTATTAAAGACTATGATATCTACAGATATCTAGGTGTATAAGAAATTTAGGTCGCAAAATTATATTTGTATTCATAATCATCACCGTTCGATCTGGTGCACTAAATAACAACCATCAAAACTAATCCAATTATGTAGATACTCTTAATGGGTAGGTTATAAAACGTTGATGCTCGAAAAAGAAAAAAAATCGTTTGGTGTTATGCTCTGATAGTTATTTTAGAATTTATCAAAATCTCTTTAGATGTTTAGAGTGCATAAAATCAATTTAGAGTTTACCCGATAATTCTCGTTGGTTTCCTTTTGATCTGATTATTGTTCTCGTAAATTTGCCAATGTCGAATATTTCCTAAATCACTTATTTTATCAATTTTGGGCTGAGCAACTGGAGAACTCTGTTCAGTTTTCGGCGCAGTGGTTTTTAGGGCGGCACTCTTAACTTTGTCAATATTTTCAAAAAGCGTTATTGGTCTCCAACCTTCAACCCAAGGTGGTACCGAAACTGCCATTTCCATTTCCATACTTTCTTGTAAACCACGCGGTCTTCCATCAATAATGGTTTTCGTAACAACCATTGTCATGAGCACATTGGCTCCTTTTGGAAACACAAACCACCGTTTATTACGATTTAGAATTCTCTGAAATGAATTTTCATATACCGAGCAATTACAATCACTTTCCACTGCGTTTTTAAATTTAATCGGGTAGGACATATTACTATCTGCGCGAAAAAATCGTAAAACAAAAACTAGATACAAAATAGCACGCATTATAGCTGATAATTATTTTCAAACCACACAGCTCCAGCACAAAGCACCGAATGGGTAACACCGGAGGGAAATATAAAAAAATTCTCTAAACCCTCATGCGTACGCGTACCAAATATTCTTTTTGTCTGGTAGAATCTTTTTAAATGTTCATCATCTTGATTTAAGCTCATGTGCTGTGATGGTATATAATAGAAAAATGAATCATGCATGCATTCCTTTTGGTTATGCTACGCGACGGTATATGTATTAAGTTTCATTAGCAGAGACAAGATCACACCTGGTCACCTGCAGAGTAACCTTGACAGTTTTGTTTATACAACTAATTAATAAATGTTTAGCCCGCAAACTAAGGTCCAATGACGAATTTGACAGTAGGCCTATGTTCTCAATTTAGTCTAGTCAGGTGATAGTTGTAGCCTTAAGTAGTCATATATAATAGTTACACTAACGACGAAAATTAACGCATTTGGACTAAAGAACAACTCAAATAGGTTCAAGGGATCCCAATACATCTAGACAAAACAAAGGTTTGGTGTGGTTTATTGGCTGTTGGCCAGAGATTATAACACTATTTGCCTATATTAATCCTGCAGAATTTGACTAGGTTTGTTGGCACTGTATAGTTCGTTTCAACAATTTCTTAAGTTTGCGTATAAAAATCGATGAATATGTGGTGGCTATCGATTTGAACTTCTTGAATCTTTGTAAGCAACTGTCGAAGCATGAAGATTTTTTTTTCTCAGGTGAAACGAACCTATAAAGCTCGAAGACCACCTCGATGTGATCCTTGGAGAAGTTTATTGAGTCTGCTCTTGAATTTTTGTAGATTGTATATTGGTGGAGATGCGTCTTCGAAAGTTCATTCCATTGTATGCTTGTTCTATAAAAAAGGAGTTTTGATATTGCGTTGTTAGTGTCATTGTAGATGGACTGTGTGTCTATGAGCAAATGCGTTGTTTGTAGGTCGTTGATCAGGAACTCCAAGCATGAGAAAAGTATTCAGGACCTGGTCGTAGTTCGGTAGTTCGGCTTTAAGGGAAGAAGAAGCTGAGCTTGTGTAAATTTTTTTTTATTCTAAAAAGTTAACTCTGCTTCGTTGCGGCCGATTTGTCATTACCCATTGTGTTGTCTTCTTTTGGTCTAAATTTATAAAACTAATTTGTTCGCAAATCTTCTGGTTTGCAAAAATATCGCAGGTGTGTTAATTGTGTTAGTCGCTATTAGTGTACTATAGTATGCAAAACTAAAACAATACGGTAAAATAATTGGTTTTTAAAGCACTTAAGCGTCTATAAACAATAAACATAGAAACGTTATTCACAACTATGTGTAAAGATCTGGCTTTAATATGTCTGTCTGCTCTATCTTTCCATCCAGCAGCATAGTATTGGAGGTAGCCGTATGCTACATATCTCCATAAATGAATTATATAGCTAAGTAGCGCATAAATTGCTTACATATGCGAATTTTACACTGATGCGGATTGTTGCAATTTGTTCTACAAAACAAAAGAATTCTTACCTAAGTTTAAAAACTTCACCAGAAAATAAACGAAAGTTTGCTTGGTCATCACAGAAGTTCTGGGGCTAGCGCCTCCGATCCATTGTCGTTGAAAGCGAAAAATTATTTAAAAATCCCGTTTTACTTATACAGACCTGGTATAAAACATTTCGAACATTTCGACGTCTAAAGATAATGGACTCCAATGCTCTAGCCTCCAAAATCTTTGACTTATATTGAGATAGTCGACAAAGTGTAGACTGACTTGTATTAAGTAACGAAGACTGGGAATATAGAAATTAGGTCAGTTAGATAAGATCCGGTATAGCTATATACATATGTAGACATATTGTTTGATACCACGATGCACTCTGGTTCAGGACTGTAGTTTTGCTTTTAAAAAAACTAAGTAAGCAGCAGAAATTATGCAGAAATTAAAAAAGTTTCTCACGCGGATACTTAAATAAAGTTAAATAAAGACTTAAATAAATTTAAAAAATGCGTCACTGCTAGATATTTGTATGTTGGTGTTATTAGACATTACCTCCGTGATATATTTTTGGTTTGTTTGCTGAAAAGCATGTAATCTCTAGAGACTAAATATATACACCAAACAATGCTCTTGTATGCATCTGTGTACCACCGGCATAGTGAGTGTATAGTGATGCTCTCAAAAATTGACATAATACTAACTGATAAAAAAGAAAATTCATTATCATGTCTAAATGTTGAACCTAACAATGTACTCGATTGTCATTTGTTTGTACTCTAAATGTTGCTGTTATGAAATCATTTAAAGATAGGCAGAATAGCGTAGCTCAATTGAACAAGTTGCAGTATTTTCGGTTTAAAGTCAAATGTTTTGTTTGCATTAACGTGTTGTTTTTATTTATTTGATTAAAAAAAAACATATGAAAAAGCTAGAACCCGCTGTGCAAATCGTTTAACACCATCTATCCTTGAAATAACCATCCCAAAAAAGTGGTTTAGCTTCAAATTATTCTGCAGATTTAGTCAGACGTTTTTTTTCGAATTTCCAAACATTTATCATAAACCGTATTATTAAAATAAAACGCACCAATATGGCGAGTCTAAAAACTTTATGTGGATGAAATATATAAAATGGGATAGTTTAAATATATTGTTCAGACACTTTTTCTGATAGTGGTCGTGACAGTTGGCGCATTTGGAAAATATTTACACATATACTAGAAGCTTGGATAAATTGCTTATACAGCAAATTTCACTATCCTGCCAAATATTTTATTCCTCAATTTGGCAAACAAACGGAAGGACAGATCCATATACATACCAAACGATACCTCTATATCAATTATTTCTTTATGATAATATGCCCCAATCTGTAGAATAGGATATTTAAGTTGACTGGTTTGTGAGTTATGACCCCTTAATAAAAGGCAAATGTATCGCTTATAACAAAACTTAAGAATTTTAACCAAAAATCCAATCTCGAGAACTTAAAAGGCTTGAGGGGTGGTCAAGTGGTAGGCAGTGCGAATATTTTTACTTCACGTATCTGACTATCAATTGAACACAGATTGGGTGCAAACCTCTTTGAAAATATAAAGTACCTCTTCACTTTCCCAAATGACAGCGAATGATTTCTCATAATAGTATTAATGGTGGCCTCTACAACCAACAACCCATATGGGCTGCTCTAACATAGTCGAATATCAGGTCTCTTTAACAGGTATGGTGACCGATGAGGCGAATAAGGCCAATGGCAGTGTTGAATAGCATAGATACGGAAGGGTAGCGCCTTGGAGGTATCAAAATTGGAACTGTTTATTCAGGTTTAGAGGTTGTGCTGGATAACTTGCTTACCTTACGTTTAAGCATTTAGATATAAAAGAAAGAACAGTCGGGATAATATATCCCCTCACGTACCAACCATATCTGCAACTGAACAAACACAGAACACGACTTACAAGTTTTCATCTGAAGCAAAACTTAACAAAAACCTAAATCTATCCTCGCTCAGTATAGAGCCGTCGGCGTCGTAACAAAAACTCTATCAAGGGAAAAATGAATGTATTCGTGGAGCCTGGAGCATCGAGTCTGTTGTACAAAAATGTTTTGAGTATTCAGTTGAAAAGTACAGATTCTACGAAACTCTGATTATTAGCACTTAAATGGTCGACAAGTATTCAACATCCAAGGCGTACCATATATTCACAAGATATTTTCTCATAACAGTTATAAATTCGGAATTTGATTCCGATAAGAAGCTAAAAACGATAAAAAGCTACAAATATTACAAAAAAGTTTTACGTGTTGGTAGGATGAATTCTGTAAGTACTAAAAAGGGGTGACATAAGAGATGCTTATCAAGACGCTGCAATGCAAAATCCTTACAGGCAAAGGGAAGAGAAGAAAAATAATTGGAAAAAAACACACAGTCTTCCAGCTTATAAAAAAAGATCATTAATTTTACAAAAAAGCCAAACTACTTGCACCTGGCCTCAAACTGAGAACGCAGGCTCTTCGAAATAACTACACACAAACATTCAGATAATTATGGTTTGATTTAGGCAATATTTGTGGCAGTTGCTAAATGAGCTAATGTCGGAAATTTGATAGAAAATTAAGAAACCAGCATACCTCCAGTCAACGAAGAAATGACTCTCCCCAGTATGGATGCGGTTAGTGTAGCCATCAAAACGCTGAAGAACAATAGAGAGACGGTTCTGATAGATAATCAGCGGAACTCTGGATGGACGAAAGCATCCCAAATGATTAGAATATCAGTTTTATGTGTCCCGTCATCAACAGAAAATGGGAATATGTATCTTGTCAAATTTCCACAGAGAGATCCGATATCATGCGATTTCTTCAATCTCGTGGTGGAACAAATTGTGCATAAGGCAGGTGCAAACACGGAAGGCACGGATATGGTCTATCCCATATTGTTGTTTAGATGAACAAGCAAACCCCTTTATTATTTTGTGAACGAGGACACGACGCATTATATTTTTAAATAAACAAAGCATTGTCGGTCCATTGTCTTATATGTATACAGTATACCGTGTGTTTATCTATATAAAACGTTCTATTATTTCTCTATATGTTACAAATCATTTGTCACCCCTAATACACCCTATGGCATGCAGTATACAAGCTAAGATATGCAGATTAAATGTAAAAAATGAAATAAACAAAATGTGAATTTTAGCGATAAGATAGTAGCGGAGATGTTTTAAGTAGAGCGCAAACTAGTTGTCGCCTTTCTATCTCCGAAACCGACTGTGATTTATTCCGCCTCTCCGTTTGTTGTGCTAGAACCTAGTTACGTAATTTCCAAAGAAAATACCGAGAAATGAACAACAAATGATCGGCAAATCACATAAAAAGTGTTAATGCATTGAGTAATCAAGTTGACGATGTGAAAATATGTTCATAGCTATTTTTGTTCGAAATAAAAAAAAATCTTAATACGCCAGAAAGTTTAAATAATTCAAAATGCTTGATCCTGAGGATTATGATATTATTTTTGAACCAAGCATTGAGAATGATTTAAAGGTAAATCAAATGGAATATGATGAATACCGCAAAAAGTTTATTGGTATGTTAAACATAAAGTCAAAAATTCCTATGCAGGATAGAATAATAGAGTTTGCCAAAAACATTTTACATTTTTATTTTGTTAAAAATTAAAAAAACAAATTGTCTTAACTTTTTTAAATAAAATGCGTATAATTATTCCTTGGATTTTTGTTGTATTTCGGTATAGCTAACTATAGCACTTGACAGTCAGTCTTAGTTTCCGTTTTACTTAACTCTACTAAATATATATTCTATTCCCCTTAATGAAGGGTCTTCAAAGAATGACGGTCGATTTTTAAATCTACAAAAAAAAAACAAGTTGCTTGCGAAATATTTATTTAATATGTTTTTAATGTAACGTATTAGGAAGGTACAATTTTCGTTGACTGTGTCGCATAGATCTGCCTGACTTTGCTTCATAGAGCAGTTTTATTGGCATCAATTGTTGGCAGCTTATTTGCTATGACCTGCATTTAAGATAACCCCGAAGGTCTTGCCCTAATTTACTATTTATTTACATTTTACTTCATATACTTCCAAACGTTGCTTACCCATATCCTAGTAGTTGCATATATTTATCGATTATTGGGCCTCATGTATTGGCTCGAGAGTTTTCCACAATCCTCTCAAGAATTATGAGGAGACACAATGTCCCACGTTGTCTAAATATTTGGTATCTACTTATTTGATATCAAATGTTTCGGTGGGATCTTTGCCGACTCTTATCCTATACTGACGGATGAACTTGGGCCATATATCAACATAAGACATGGTACGTCTTATGTGAGTAAAAATCGATGAATAGGTCGGGGGTATCGATTTCTGCTTCTTGTTTATACCCTATCCCATAGGGATATATTAGTTTTGATACATAGTTTGTAACATGGAGAAATAATTTAGCTACATATACCTCAAAGTATATGGATCGACTCAGAATCACTAGCTGAGTCGATTAAGCCCTGTCTGTCTGTGCGTACGTCCGTCTGTCCGAAATCCGCCCACTGCTACGCTTCCTTTTAAGAAAAACGTAGTTTTTGGCCAAACTGTACAGAATATTGAAAAAGTTTCTGAACAAGATATTTAGAAAATCGCAATATCTATATTTCGTCTATATAAAGTTTTTTGCCACGAACACTTTTTGGGGGCGTTTTTAATAAAAAACGTTTTTCGGTCAAATTTTAAAATGTTCGAAAAAAAATTGATGCAGAATCATTAGTAATATTAATTTGAACATTTCGTCTATAGACCATTTTAACCCACGCCTACTTTTTGGGGGCGTTTTTATATAAAAACCATTTTTATATACTACCCCATAACATATGCAGGAGAAAAACCTTGTCTTTTGTAGAACCGTAAAAGTTTTTTATAAGCAGCCTGAAGAATTTGTCATTTTCTTTATTTTATCCACATCGTGTTTTTAGCCATGTCCACTTTTTGGGGATTTTAGTTTTACAGATAGGATGGGATAGGGTATTCAACGATCCGCACAGTGGACTGTAGCCTTCTCATATGTTTTGTTTTGTAAATTGGAAAACCGGTGCTGGGGTTCCTTCATCTGGCATACTTTCATCCGACCAAATTTCGGTGTATATACCTTAAGCGTTGGCGACATTTTCAGCAGTCTTGTTAAGATTAAGTTTAAATATATCTATCCTCACATTATTGAGGTTGGGTGGCTGGCAGTTTCAGCGCCAAAATTGAATGATTCGTCCTGCCTGAAAGCGGGAGATTTTTCATTATCGCCGAGTAACAGTAATTTTATTCAGGCCTTATATCCCTAGCTTAAATGTTGTTAACTTTGGTTAAATGAACAAACACCATTCCTGGAGTGACCCCTTTCAGTATCTTTGATTGCGTATTGTATGCTTTTTTGCTTCTTTCTGTGCTTCCCTCCCTACTTACTTACTTAAGTCCGGGATGAACCTGGGCCTCAACCAACATGCCTCACTAATTAGCCCGGTCCTAAGCTAACTGCCACCAGTTGCGCACTCCAAGTTGGTTGAGGTCGGTTTCTATTTGTGCGCGCTACTTAAGGCGTGGTCTTCCTTTACTGCGACCGACGTCTGGCTGGGAATCTCTGCGACTGCGACTGGGGACTCTGCGAGCCGGAGTATTGGTGTCCATTCATTCTACATGTATTAGCCATCTTAAATGTCACTGTACAGCTCGTATAGTTCTTGGTTGAATATTCCGTAGCCTGTCAACGCAAACGGGATCGAAGATTTTTCGAAGAATGTTTCTCTTATATCGACAAAGGATATCTTCGTCCACTTTTGATACGATCCATGCTTCAGCGGCGTAGAGAAGGACTGGGATGATCAGGATCTTATATAGGATCTCCTTAGAAGTTCGAGTAAGGGCTTTACTACTAAATTGCCTTCTTAGCCCAAAAAAACAGCGATTGGCAAGAATAATTCTTCGTTTAATTTCTGACGAGATGTTTTTGTCAGAGTTTATAGCGGAGCCGAGGTAGACAAAGTCCCGTACTACCTGAAAGTTATATCTGTCAATGGTGGCGTTGTGTCTTTCTGCCGCATCAGACGGACGAGTGTGGGCGATGTACCAAAACTAGACATGGCTCTGTCTAGTTTTGGTACATATAAAGACTGTTGTATGCGGCTTTTCAATCGATGAATAAGTGGTGGGTATGATTTTGGACTTCTGGGTTTTTGCCAGGATCTGTCGAAGTGTGAAGATTTGATCAGTTTTGGACTTTAAAAACCACACTGAACAGCGTCGATCAGGTTTCTGGTAAACGGTTTAAAGCGTTCAAATATTACGATAGATAGGATCTTGTAGGCGATGGTAAAATGCCTATGCCTCTTTAGTTGGCCAGTTCAGAGAGTATCCTTTTTCGTGGACCGGGCAAACGATGCTGAGGTTACATTCTTCAGGCATACTTGCATCCGACCAGATTTGGCTTATGAGTTGATGTTGTGGATGTTACTTAGCCATGTCCCCTTATGGATATCGAGGTGAGGAAACTGTATGCCCAACACGATTTTAATTTCGTTAGTCACTCATAGGTTTTGTCAAGGAGCTCGTAGAAACAGTCTCACGCTATATATACTTGGAGGGCCAGTTCCAATTTATTAGTTATCCCTAGGACCCGGGGCCTTCCGGTTCATTAGCCACCATCTATGTCGAAGCCGGGTATTCCGAGCAAGGCTGTTTATAGTGTTGCTGTTTTTCGTCATATTTGTTTAGCAAGTAAAATCCGGTTGAATAAGACCAGTACATATCTGATGGATGTGTAGTCTGAGTTACAATAACTGGGCATTGCCAAGTTAAAGCTAATCAGAGTCTACCGTCGTTCTACAACATCCAACTTCCCTCCTTCTTTGCCTAAAAGATAATGGCGGGTCTTCACCAGCAGTTTTTATTTGCAGGCTACATTTTTGGCGCCCCTGTCGGAATTCCTCATCCAATCAGGAGATTCTTGTCCTTGTGCGGAATAAACCATGCACGTCAGTTGCAAACGATTTTATGACTAGTTGACATCATTGCCATTGTACTTCGACATTCCATGCTGATGAAATGTTATTAATCGCGTGGTACTCAAATATGTTGTATAATTTTTTTTCCAATTTTTTAAACAACATATTTCCAAAAATTGTTTTTTTAATAAACGCCCCATAAAGGGTATTGAAACTATTTCAAAATTCAAGAACATATTTTTTTGGTGAATGTAGGCGTAGCAATGGGCATAATTTGAAAATAGGAATAACATATAAAAATCATTTTTTTAGGAAAACATGAAAAACACGTTTTTCGTCAAAATAGTGTACTTAATACTGGTAGAATATGGGAGGACTGATGGATATATATACTTTGTATGGAGGCAATGCATCTTTGCCTCTACTATTTGAATATGACTCGTCAACTCAGTATTGGAGTGACACATATGCATTTTTGCCATATTTGAGTTAGGAATAATTTCTAAGAGTCAAAAAGGAGATCTTTCGATTGGTGTAATTAAATCTGTCCTATCTCCATTACTGCCAAAGATATCAGTGTTACAAATGATATAAACGCACTTTTGGGAATAAATGGTTAGTATATTGGTCTGCCACATAAGCCTTTGTATGTGAAGTTCTCATTTTCGTATGAACTTTTCTGAAATTTCTTAAATATTTTAAATGACCTATACATACATGTATGCTTCATTTGCAAACACCAATTCAGTGCTTAAATGATCTTAACATACAATTCTTCCTCAAAAGTGCTTCATATACATATCTAATAATTTTTCAGTGTTCAAATGAACATACAAACCAAACTCCAAGTCAAATTTTTATGCATAAAAAAAGATTTCAGTGCATAAGTGATACATACAATACAGTCGGCTCACAAATGCCTTCTAGACTCTAGCAACTTTTCAGTACTTAAGTGATACATGCATACAATTCATTTCTCAAATGCCTTAAATGCGCTTTGTCGTTGATAGTATCTAAATGACAGATACATACAATTGTTTGTTTTAATGCGTCTTACGGTTCTACACAAAATTAGTGTATAATTGACGCACACTATTATAATTTGCGCCAAAAGTCCTAATAATATTTAGAAAATGTATAACTTATACAAAGAAAGTTGTGAAGGAATACCAATTAGGAAGCATGTGTACTCTAAAATTTTCAACGAAGATTTTAACCTAGCCTTTTATATGCCTAAAAAGGATCAATGTGACTTGTGCTCGGAGCTAACAAATAAAAAAGATTTATCAGAAATAGAAACGGAAAAACTAAGGGTACATGAACAGAATAAAGTTTTGGCCAAAAATGAAAGAGATTCAGATAGAAACATATGAGAAGGCTACAATCCGCTGTGCGAATCGTTGAATAACCTATCCCATCCTATCCATAAAACTAAAATCCCCCAAAAAGTGGGCATGGCTAAAAACACGATGTGGATAAAATAGAAAAAATGATATAGTGACAAAAAGTTCTTCACACTGCTTACAAAACACTTTTACGGTTCTACAAAAGACAAGATTTTCTCCTGCATATGTTATGGGGTAGTGTATAAAAATGTTTTTTTAAAAAAACGCCCCCAGAAAGTGGGCGTGGGTTAAAATTGTACATAGACGAAATGTTTATATTAATAATGTTAATGATTCTGCATCAAAATTTTTTTCAAAAAATTTAAAATTTGACCGAAAACAGTTTTTTATAGAAAACGCCCCCAAAAAGTGGGCGTGGCAAAAAACTTTATATGTACGAAATATAGATACTAATATTGTCTAAATATGTTGTTCAGAAACTTTTTTAAAATTCCTTACGGTTTGGTCAAAAACTGAGTTTTTCTTAAAAGGGGGCGTAGCAGTGGGCGGATTTCAAAAATTTTTACACTTGTTCTGTAGGCAGAGACCATACACCAAAGTTCATTATCCTAGCTCAAAATTTAAGGCCTAAAAATCGGTGACGTACAGACGGACGGACGGACGGACAGACAGAGATGGCTCAATCGACTCAGCTAGCGATTCTGAGTCGATCCATATACTTTGAGGTATATGTATTATTTCTCTATGTTACAAACTAAGTATCAGAACTAATATACCCCTATGGGATAGGGTATAAAAAGCAAAGTTGTTTCTACTGCGATAATAACCTATGACCTTGAAAATGTGTTTGCCTTACCCAACGCTGAGGTTTCCAGCTTTTACTATAAAATAAAATTTGCAGTCTACAATTTAACCGATCACTGCAATTTAAACAAAATCACTTACTGCTGCATATGGACCGAAGCGCAGAGTGGTAGGTCTGGAAACGACCTCCATTATTTTGTGGTCTGATAGTTGCGTTGCACAGAACAAAAATCGACTCAACAGTACTATGCTCTTGAGTTTTTTGCACAGGAACCCTCAAATTATAAACATAATTCATAAGTACTCGGAGCCGGGGCACTCGCAGCTCCAAGAAGTTGATAGTGTTCACAGTGCCATTGAAAGACATATGCGAGGTGTGTCACTTTACAGCCCACTTTCATTGGTTCAACAACTTCTCAAAATCGATTATGAAAAGGTTCATTTGCGAATAATGCATAATCATAACTTTTTCAACTTTGCTGCAGCATCAAAAAGCTTGGTTATGCCACCATTCTGCGAATTAAAAATGTTGAGATATAGCTCAAAAGACCTTTGTCTAATAGAATAGAACATAAAAACATTCTAACAAATGATGTTCCTTTTGAGAAAATGATTTTATTTAAAAAAAAACTAAGAATGGCCCAGCTCCTTCCATTTTGTTTTAAAGCCGCTCTCAGCCCAATGGTTGTTAACGGAAGAAAAAAAGAAAGATTTAAAGTCAATGCTGAAGCTCATGAATGCGGTTGATGTGGCATATTACAACGCCATTTTTGCTAAAAATCAAGCCTTAAAAGATAACCATATAATAACACCTGAGGCTGAAGCCAAAGAAGTCACTCCAAGGAGAACAACCGGTAAAGTTAAAAGAAAGCAGTGATCAAGATCAAAGACTTAATTCTAAAAGTATTAATATAGTTTTTATTTATGTATTAAATAACTGTTATTTAGTTAAGGTATAGTTTTTATGTTTTGGAGTTAAATTTTTTGCATTGTATTTAACGATACATTTTTTAAAAGTTTGATATGAATTAAAAGTTGGATACAATACGTCATAATATTTTGTTTTATTTTTTCTCTTTCTTACACTCTGAAGGCATTAAATTAATTTATTATAATTTTTCAAAAAGCTGAAATATTGGATTTTCAGATCCCAGTTATAAACAAACAAAAGTATATTACAGAATTATTTTTCTTTGAAACGATAACTTACCTTGTTTTTTATTAAAAAAAAATAAGTTTAACAAAACAAACTAAAAGAAAAATAAAATAACAGTAGTTTAAAAAAAAATGCTTTTATTTTAACTTTTGTATGAAAATATGCCACATACGCATTCAAAAATCACAATCTCGTTCCATATTTAAACGCCACATAGGTCGGTCTAAAAGTGCCTCATACCATACAAATAGGCATTATTTGAAAAAAAAAATCATTCCAAATACCTATGCAATTCCCTTTTTTTTTAACTTGAGATTTCAAAAAAACCCATCGCCCAAATGAAATTAAAACTAAAGTGTAAGTAGAACTCAATAGCCACTAAATTAATAAATATGTTTCATAGTTGTTTTACAGACGATTTTTTTTATTCGTATTCACATTAAACGTCGTTTTCTCGAAACTAGGTTTTTGTCGTATAGATCACTCCAATACTGAGGTTACGATGTATGAATATGTCGTTGTGCATAATCACAACACAACAATTCAAAAAAGAATATTTTTATATCAAATTGCATATTAAATAAAGATTTATTTTTTCAAAATCAAGATTTATGTTTTCAATAATGAAATGATTACCATAAAAAATATAGTAATAATTGTAATAATACATACCAAAATACAAAATTGTTATATAAATTATTTTTAAAAATCATACCGTTTCCCTTTATCTTGGGCAATCCTTTTTACGAATATATGAAATTTACTTATAACAATCATGTAAAAACATACCTTTATAAGTATCTCTACCATTGACCTATTTATCACAGTCCTCTAAGCCATCGCAGATTCTGCTCATTAGTTTGTTAAAAATATGATACATAAATTATAATAATCTTTTATCAGAACGAGAACACACTTTCGCAATTCTTCAATCCAAATGTTTTGGTATGTTGACACAACCCTGGAAACCATACTTTAGTTCTTTACTGTACACTAGAGTGGTCGTAAAACAAGTAGTTATTTTGTTGTTTTCTTGACCTCCTTCTCACTCTACGATTAAATACAACTCCCAATTCTCAAATCCCAAAATTCCTTTCATGTTTTCTTGATATCTCCCTCACTCTTGGATTAAATAAAATACTTTGTGCCTTTCAGTCATGTCGATGAAGAACTCAAATAACTGTTTATTGTGAGTTTAAGAAGGATAAACATACAAACTTGTCTTCGCAATTAAGGGCAATGAACATACATTTGTCCTTCTCATGCATAAAAGAGTAGAAGAACCCAATCAATTTCAATTCAATCCAATTTACTATCTTTCATTAATAAATTATGTGCATTGGGGATGGGAGGAACGAGATTAGATGTTTTTTTAAGCGGTGCATTGTGAAAACCAATTACATATTTCTGTTGCTCAAATTAATAAATACAAACTGAAATTCTAAATGATTGAGTGTGTTTTGACTTTGAATTTAGTTAAAGATCAATTTTTTATAGCAGTAAGTGTTGTAAACTGTGCAGCGAGATCAAACTCACCTGTTGAATCTGAATGTGCGTGATAACTAAATTCACCGAAAAAAATATTTTACCAAGCTACTAACTATCAAATCATTAAATAAAAATGCAGTAGAACGTAATTTTACTTATGCTATAAAATATTTTTTAAAGTGTTAATTAAGTGGCCTTTTACATATTTTTTTTTTGTATTTATTGGTTGACTATACATAAGTGAGTTAAGTCATGTGTTGAATTTTGAATTGTGTGGTGAATAACAAGATTGAACTCCATTCCATTCATCATCTTCAGAGTGTATAGTAAAAGTGAAGAACCAAAAGTCAACAAAACAATATTATTGTTTGCTTCAAGTATGATGTGCATATTTTGATTTACAAATATATGCATAGAATTTTGAATTTCAAAAGCAGCTGATTAACATTTGGAAATGGATAATCCCATTATTATTGGTAAGATGAAATCATTGCATTTTCAGGGGTGTTTCCTTTTTATAGAACTAGTTTTGAATTGTTCACAAAGATCTACTTTAAGAAGACCATACTTTTTGAGAAGCTAGTAGATATGTACTTATGTTCTGTCTTTATCACTAGATAAAGCTCACAGTTTATCTAGTGATAAAATGTATTGGCAATGAGTTGGAATTTGTTAAGAATTTGTAGATAAAACTTTGTTTAAAAATAGTTTTCCGAAAGCGTGGAACAGGGTGTAAACAAATGGAATCATTTGATTCGTTAAGTCTGTAGACTTTAAAAAGTGAAAATTACTAGGTAGTAATGAAGTCAATAAAGTATAAAATATTCCTGAAATTCGTTTAACTAGCCCGGTATTTAGCTCTCAAAACGACCAACGATTTCTTCATACTGTTCATGTTTCAGAGCCATAGATCCAGACTGCGATGATCAGGGTCTTCTATAGGACCTCTTTTGAAGTTCCAGTGAGGGCTTTTCCACTAAATTGACTTCTTAGCCTGAAGAAACAGCGGTTGGCAAGAGTACTTCTGCAGAGTTAATAGCGGAGCCGAGGTAGACAAAATCCCGTACTACCATCAAGCTGTCAATGGTAACGTTCTGTGCTTTCGTGTTGACAGAATATACTTGGTCTTACCCTCATTTACTGCTAAACCCATTTTCGGCTTTCTTCTCTATATATCAGCAGAATTGGTTATGACATCACGTTGAGTCCGACCAATAATCTCAATATCGTCGGCATATGCTGGTACATACATAGTTGCACCGATTTTTGGAACAGTGTGCCTCTGGTGTTGTCTCGGGAGTTTTGCACAAACAAAGAAGTCAGTGTCAGTGCATTGCCTTGTACCGCCTTGTTTGGGCGGTATACCCAAACTACTCATGACTCTGTATAGTTCGTCTCTATGAATACAGTTTTGAAATCGATATACAGGTGGTTAGTATCGATTTAACTTTCTCGGGTTTTTTTCAAGATCTGCCGAGGTGTGAAGATTTGATCAATTGTGGACTATCTTGGATTCATTTCGGTCGGCTTTATAAAGCTCGGTGGGAAGGCCGTTATTTCCGGCAGCCTTGTTAAGCTTGAGTTTAGAGATTTTATATCATCCTCAATTTACTTATGTCAGGTGATTGGTATTTTTCGCTGTTGTCGCCAATATTGAATGGATCGTTCTGCATGACAGCGGACTTGTTTGTCAATGCCGTATATGAAGATGTATATGAAGAACCACTTCTGCATACCGTTAGCAGAAGTGGTTCTTCATATACTCAGCGTCGATTGTGTCTCAAACTCTCAACGACGATCTTCCCATGATGATCTTGACAAAATTCTGTTCGTGTCTTGTATCTGTGGTTTTGACGTTTTATACATTGGTAAAACATGCGAACATCTTTCCTGGATTGGCACCTTTCTATATCCTCGATCGCATGCTTTTCTTGCTCTTTCTTTTTTCTGAAAAGCCGGTAAGTAAGCTCTCTCTCGGTACTCTTCATCAAACAAAGGGTTTCTTGCTATTGAAACAAACATCAATTAAGATACACCTTCTGCGAAGGACTTTGTGGTCTCTGCCGTTTGCAATCTTTCGACATTAAATTTTTTGACATTTGATGCAACAATGTAGGGTTCGGAGTCAATGTTATCAATGGTTGTAGAAAAATGGTTGGTAGAAACGGTAGGTTCATATGAAAATGACAGCACTGGATTATCGGGTACACTCTCACGTACAGCAGCGATGTTTCCAGCAGACCTTTCGGCGAGGTTCGAGTGTTGGCCGAACCGGTTGACTCGAATATGGCCACCAAACGAATTTAACAGAAGTTGCTTTAAAAACATGTCTGCTTTAACATTTAATTTCGATCGTATCTTTTGAAAACCTTTATGATATGAACAGTATTAATTATTCTTCCAGTCGTTTATCAAACTTTCTAAATTAAAATCATGAATATTCTTTTCTTATTTTTGAAATAGATGAACGGCAGGATATTCAAAAGAAGACTTTTACCAAATGGATAAACTCACACTTAACGAAAACTTCATGTCCTTTAGTGAATGATCTTTTTCTGGACTTACGAGATGGACACAAACTATTGGAACTGCTTGGAGCCTTAACAAAATCTCATATCGTAAGTATAGTTCATGGCGTTTTGCACCTTCTACGGATGTCTATTCATCTTTTGTCTTGTAATTATACAGAAACCGGAGAAAGGGCGTATGCGAGTTCATCACATAAATAACATAAATAAAGTTATTCAAGTAATTCAAGGACATGGAGTGAAATTAGTTAACATATCCAGTGACGATATCGTAGCCGGTAATCCCAAACTTACGCTGGGTCTTATCTGGCTCATTGCACTTGAATTCAATGGTCGAAACATCGTCAAGTCGCATTCTAGCAATGGTGTGGAAAAGTCTCTTTTGGCATGGGCGCGCCAGTTTACAGAACCACATGGATTGGCAATCAATGATTTTTCATCAAGTTGGTCAGATGGAAAGGCATTCTTGTATATAATTGATGCTCATCTGACCGATTTGGATTTGAGTGCTGTATTTAAAAAGCATCCTCTAGCTAGGCTTAAGACAGCTTTTGATCTTGCTTTTAAATATTTCAATATTGAGCAGCTTCTTGATCCAGAAGATGTGCACACAAACAAGCCAGATAATAAGTCGATACAGATGTATGTTATGTGTTTGTATCATGCCATGGAAACGAAGAGGACTTTGGAACGATGTGACAGTAGTGGGCAAGTATTAATATTCGATGAAACTGCAAAGGAAGCGACTTCCAGTATTTCACATAGAAATATTCATGTTGGAAATGTCACCGATTTGGACGAAATTCCATTAGAAGCTTCAGAGGAAGTTTATGAAATGACCGATATAAATATGGCGACAGCTATAACGACGCCCCAACAGCAGATGGATAATCCAAGAGGGCTTCCATTAGAGTTTCTGCGATTTGAGGGCACATCACGTCCTTTATCTACTGCGACAAATGCATCTATAGAGATTAGTAGCTATCAAGCCGCATTGGAAGCTGTTTTGGCACTCCTTCTCGAAGACGAACAAACTCTTTCGAAAGATATTTCTGATCCCGAAGATTTTCAGACAGCAAAAATTCATTTTCACGAAAATGAGCATTTCATGTTAAAATTAATTGAACACCAGCAGTATGTTGGTGAGGCTCTTGAAGAAGGTTCAAACCTAATAAATGAATCTCAAAAAACATCAGGTTTAACCGTGGAAGATCAACACGAAATACGTCAGCAAATGGTTTTGTTGAATGAGCGTTGGGAAACGTTACGTCTGCGAGCCTTGGATGTGCAATCAAAAATTCATTTACGCTTGGCTCAATTTCAGAAGAAGCAAATTGATAAACTTCGTAGCTTTCTGACCAGTGCAGAGGATAGAATATCACACATGTCGAATATTGGTCCTGGACTCAAAGAGGTTGAGCTACAGCTCAAAGAATTAGATGTGTTAAAAGAGGACCTTAGATGTCAACAGTTTTTAGTGGACAGTGTCAGCAATATGGTTGTTATTGTTAATGACGAATCAGGTAATTTCAACGACCTTGAAGATAAATTATCAGCGTTGGGCGAACGATGGTCACATGTAATAAAATGGAGTGAAATGCAGAATGAGAAACTTCATCAATATAAGGTAATCTATAGGTGGATAGATACAAGAGAGAATGATTTAAAGACCATGGAATGCAAAGAGCTTACCGAACTTGGAATGATAACAAAACGAATGAATGATTTAAAATACTGCGAGCAGGATCTGATGGAGCTAGAGCGTTACTTAATTGACTTAAGGCAAATGTTTCAATCTTCTATGCAGGACCAAGATGAAAGCTGTAGTGAGCTTTTTGAGCAACTAGAAAATTTTCAAGATCGTCTAGATGCATTGCGACAAATTCTGGAAGTACAATCAGCTCGAATCGAATCTATGGGTTTTCAATTTTCATTGAATGCTGATGAGAGCTATGTTCAAAAGCCAAAGGGTTGGACAGATTTTCAGACCATAATTAAATTTGGCGAGGACAGCGTCGAAGAAACTGCAGAAAATAATAGCGAACCAAATGAAGAAGATTCTGCTTTTGGCGAATCAACATTCCAAATGAACAGAAAACGAAAAGTAAACGACACGAAAAATCTTCACCTCTTAGAGGGCAAAATCTTAGAGCTCTTATCTTTCTTAAACAATTGTGAGGAGCGAATATCCAGTCTTCAGCGTCGAAGTATACGATATCAGATTGACTCATTAAATTCTTTGGAAAAGGAAGTTGACAATCAAAAGATATCTCTGACCGAATTGGAAGAACTTTTGCAAATGTGTCGAAATGAAAACAACAACCAAAACCTAAAGCAAGAGACTAAAAATGTGGATCAAATAAACAATCGATTGAACGCTTTGCTTTCGAGGATAAAAACATTGCTCCATTCCAACGAGAAATTGTTAGAAAAGGAAAAGTTTTACAACAGCTTGACTGGATTTAAACTAGTTCTTGCTGACTCTAGAGATTGGTACAAACAGCATGCCAATACTGCTAGTAAAAGTGATTTGGAAAAGCGTTTGAAGGATATGGAGTCGTTATCTTCAGAAATAGCGGCATCTAAGAACACAACGTTTGCTTTGGATAACACCTTCGCCGAGTGGAAGAAAGACTTTGAACTTTTCTATGACAGTTGGGAGGACATGAAAATGGCAATATCTTCCCTAATAGAAGAAAAGGGTGAATATGACGAAAGCACAGACGAAAAACTCAACGAACTGCAGAAGTTTGTCGATGAAGTTGATCGCTCACAAGCCATTATGTCGGATTTGGAAAGAATGAATGAAAATCTCAGTGAGCTCAATGAATTGAAAGATATTGGTAAAAATCTTAACCAAATCTTTGAATATGTACAAAAACATTACCCAGGAGCATTACCCAGTGACTTAGACGAAAGTTGGTGCAAAATGCCTAATCAACTAAACGAGCGGATAATCAAACAAAATACTTTTATTGAAAATTTCAACCACTTTCATGTTGAATACGAAACTATTTCCTCTATTCTCAAGGAACTTAAAGGGAGTTTGGAGAGAGACGATGTCTGTCAGTTAGGAGAGAGTCTAATATCAAATGACGACCAAGGAGACGATTACGATCGCTATGCAATGGAGCTGCGAAAAACCGAGATTGATGTCATTAGTGCGAAAAATTTCAGCGAAATTCTTATTAAAGATTCCGAGGATGACTTTCGAGAATATATTTTATTAGAAATTGCAAAACTTAACGAACTCTACACGAAAGTCTTAGATTTATATCAGAAGAACTGCAAACGACGCCATCAAATCATAACAAGAATAGATGAAATACTACAAAGAGTTCATCATACCGAATTGTGGTTAAACGATTTGGAAATGAACACTCCTAAAAATAAAATTTCAGAAATTTCCAATTCGAACGAATTGTTTCAAATTAAATCCAAATACCAAATCCTAAAGGAGACATGTGAAAGGGAGACGATTAATTTCCGCGATCTAAATGAAAATGGAGGTGAGATTCTACTTCAAATTGATGAGCTGTTTCCTGCTCAAAAGGGTTCTGATTCAAAGTACGGCAACTTAGCAATTAAATTCACTCGTTTAAATGCACGCTGGACGGAAGTTACTTCTTTAGTTTATAAGAGCACAGCATTGCTAGAGCACATCTCCAGTCAGTTGGGTGAGTTTAAAAAATTGATTGTCTCCGAATCAGGCTATCTGGATAAGTTGGAGAAAAAAATACGACGAACCCCGGAGAATGCGGATGCGGAAGAAATAATTGAGGAGTTAGATGTAAGTAAAATAGTTTTTCATTCGTTTGTTTGTACATATAGCTAATGGGTTTTTATTTACGTTTTTTAAGGATTTAGAGAACAACATACGCAGTCACTCGGACGATTGGTTGGAAAAAATCCAAGAGGTGGGAGCTGATTTGATTGAGCATGAATTTATGGCAGATACAATAAAGAGTGAAGTCGACTCAATAGTTATTCGGTGGACTCACCTGCAACAAAAGGTAATACAAGATAATACGGTGTTTACTCCGCATGAAAGTATTTTTGCATGATTTTGTTATCATCCCAACGTTTCAAGGATTCGGACTATGGTTACAGAAAAGAAGTCAAAATTCTATTAATAAAATCACTGTTGTGACTTTCCTCGACAATTATAGAAACATTATAGCAACACTTGTTATCATAAACGACCTAAAGAAGGTGTGCATCACCGATTCAATTTGCAAACTCATACATCACATTCTGAATAGAAGACTAATCAACGCCAGTCTCGACATAAGCTCAGCTAGGAGGAAGTCATATTGCGACACCCCTATGGGTGTATCTCCATCATAAACCTGGCCATGACTTACATCTAAGGACATAGGATTCAGTATCTGGCGTGGTTGCGTTCTCACTTTATGTATTATCACAGACATAATCAGAAATATGTAATTCAATCTGCTTTTAACAAGCTAGTTTCTTGGACGAAAAAAAAAAAAACAATTAATTCCAAACATCGTTCCGCTTTAGTTCAATAGCACCCTACTAACATTTTTAAGAGTCCGCCAAATGTCTTGGACTAGTTCCGTAAACATTGTAAAAATGCGATAAGATAGGCTGAAAAGTTGAAATCTATGTGTTTTATATCTTTCTCATACTATGGTCGATTTAAATAGGCGCGTTTGCTAAAATTTAACTTATAAACTTTGTTGTCCAAGGAAATGAAGATTTACAGCTATGTTCTACGTTTCACTATCACTCGAAATGAAATTAAAATCGTTCTAAAGTGAAATTTTGGGTTCCACATTTCACTTTTACCGATTTCAATTTCACATATTTCGAAGTTAAAAAAATAAATTCGGTTTTATCGTTTTGTGTGTGATTTCAATTCGATCATTTCAGTATCGGTGATTTCAGTATCTGAGTGTAGTAATGTTGTTTAGATTTTGAATAGAAATACTAAACGATAATGTATTTTACCAAAGGTAAACACAAAAATAATTCCCAGGAGGCAAAATTTATTGAATTTATGGAGAGGTATAAAGATCTTGTCAGAGGATTTATGAAAGGAGATCCAGTTGCAGCGGACGCTTTGTTTTTGAAAAGATAATATTTTTTGATCCTACTCAAAATCAGTGCATTTACTGAGAAATATTCTTTCCTGCCTTGATGTCGATGACCCCAGGAATAAAATGTTGTTTTGATTTCCGTGTTTCTTCATCCGACATGGAATGTTTGACCATCTTGGACAAATTTTGTTCTCCAAAACATTGAGAACTGTTCAATATATTTGATACAGTGCGACGGCCCAAAGAAACATCAGAATCTTTTCCAATTGATCTCAGAAAGCTTCTTTCGGTAAGGAATCGCAAAACTGAGGCGAACTGCAACACAAAAAATCTATGATTGTTTTAGGTGTGGCGCAAAAGTTTGCAGCAAAATTTGGAAAGCATGTTTATTAACTCGATAATATGACAAAAATCTAAATGAAATAACAATTTTTAATTTTCATTTGAAATTTATTTGTTTCAGTTACGCAGCATCTGCAGTTTCTAAAATATTAGAAAGGGGTCTTATCGTACACCTTTTTATTTTTCCTCTGCGTACTTTTGTTTTGCAACTTGCAACACCGCAGCAATATAAATAGCACTCAATATTTCATAATTTATTATTTATTTTATAAAAATTAGGCAAAATTTGTAAACAAACAAATTTATCAAAATAAATATAATTTTGCAATGTCCCATATGACAGATAGTATCTTTAATTTCACCGAGTGATTTCGAAAACTTTTCGAAGTTATGAAATCGGTCGGAATGTGGAACACCAAAAACAAATTCACTCGATTTACAAAAGTAATTTCACTTTCATTTCACTCGATTTCTGGAACCTAGCTGTTAAGTATTTCAAGAACTTTGCCTTGAAAAATATTTCAAATGGTTCAAAGTGAAATCGCAGTGTTTAGACCTTGGGCTAGAACCATAGAGAAGCCATCAGACTATTCTTTGTCAAATGTCTTTTCTATGGTTTTATTGTTTTGAATAAAATTTTGATGTTTTCTTCATTGTTAATATGCTGCAACCAATGTTTTAGCATCTAAGTAAAGGTTGGATGCTGGGAATGGCATGGCTGTGTGGTCCCCAACACCTTACAACTACAATGTAGATGGTGATTATGCTCAATTATAAAATAATATATTTAATGGACTTCCTTTGTTTTGAAGCAGCAATTCCCAATTGGACTCTTACATTAGCAATTAAGAAAAGTCACTTTGTTTTCTTTGTTACATAACTCTTCTTATTATAATTAGTGTCTCCATTTGACTGACCACGCTTTCATTTCAAGTGTACGTGCTTTTGCTTCTACCATCTGGTTGGGAATTGAAGAATCTTTGAGCTGGTCCATTAGCTCTACGTCATAGCCATTTTAAGCGTCCAAAACGTCCTTATCCGTTTTTGTCAACACCATATTTGTGGTCTGTTTTCGTTTACAGCATAACCCATTTAAGGCCTTAGATATATATGTTGTGTATGCATTCAAATCTATTTTGTATGTTCCTTTGTTAAAAATAAAAGTGATGAAATAGATTTTTGGTACAACACCTGTTGATCTCTATTTGAAGGTTTTATCCGCTTCCGAATACTTCTTCCTACCTCTTCTGATTTGTTTCTGCTTCTCTGCCTAGGGGTAACCAGTTTAATTTATCAAAAAAAAAAACACAGCCTACAGATATTTAAAACCAATGTTTTTTCCTGAATGCTTGTGCTCCATCACTATTAGGGAAATTTAGGACGCGCCAATAAAAAAAGGACAGCGAACATAACTTAACCGCCATTCGTACGTTTATTTTGTAGGCAAAACAGCGAACTGAATTACTAGAACGTGAAGTTTCTGAGGCTGAGAAATCAGAAAAATGTGTCATACAATTTGAGAGTTGGCTTACAAAAGTAGATGAAATTCTAACAGAGCATTTAGAGAATGATGTCACAATAGAAGATTTGCCAGATGATTTCCAGGTATTATTGGTAATTTTTAATTTAAGATCAACCCATAAAATTTGTTTTCCTACAGCGACTCTTAAAAGACTTTGAAAAGAATGAAGAAAATCTCACTGAAGTGCGAGAACTGATTTCTACTCATACAAAAAATAAGAAAATTGAAGCCGCAAATCGTCTACAGGAACAATTAAATTTACTAGAGGTAAAATGAATGCAAACATATTTTTGTTTAAATATTATAGAAAAGTATTACTTACCCAATAGACCCGCTTTAAAGCATGTCAAACTAAGCTTAGAAAATGCACAGCCCCACAACCTGCATATGAATCTCGTTTAAACCGCGCTGTTGCTGAGCTACGAAACGTCGAGCGCTCCACATTAGTCTTGGATGTCGCAACCGCTGGACCAGCTACAGTTCAATTACAGTATCAAAACTGTTTGGTAAATCAATTTCATTTCAATTGCTCATTTATAATACGATTTCAACAAAACACTTTAATTTCCAGAAAATTTATCGAACTCTGTCGGAAGTAAAAGGAGAGGTAGAGAATACAATAAAAACTGGGCGAAAAGTTTGCGAGGACAAGTTCACTAAATCACCAAAGCAACTGACACAGCGAATAGATGCGCTTAAGCATCTATATAATGCGCTTGGAGAAAATGTGACACAATCAAAGCTATTCCTTGAGAGTCTGTTAAAACTCACACGTCAGCTTAACGAATGCTTTGAGGTCGCAGAGAATACACTTCGCAGTATAGAAACCATACAGGACATAAGTGAAAAAAATAGAAAATTTCAATTATTGGAAGAAGTCTTGCAAAAATGTGAAGACATTTACAATGAGTACAAGAAATCATGTGACCAAATTTATCTTGAAGATGTGAGACAAAAAATTAATGATCTGAAGGATGAGTTCATGAAATTGTCGAATGCTGATTCTATTAGGCGATTATCCGAAATGAAGACTACCTTGCAAAATCTTGATAACATATCAGTTGACACTTTAAAGTCTGTAACTTGCTTATGTCCAGATATCCTTGGTACTAATTTTTTTTTTTGTTTCTAGAAAAATGGAAAATGATTTAAATGAAATAAATATATCATGTCCTAGCGTTGAGGAATTGCATCGTCAAGTTACGGGAATTATTGGAGTAAGTTTGTTGTCATTTCTGTTTCATATATATTTCGGTATTAATATATGTTAATTTTTGTTTGTTTATGTTTATTTAAATTAATGTGTTTGTATATTTACTTATGTGTCTATATTTTTTGTTTTTGTCTGTTTACGGTTTTGTGTGCTTCTATTAAATATGCTTCCATATTTTGTTAGTTTTGTTGATTTGTGGGCCCTTTTTAGTCTCTTGTCCAACCCTTACCCAAATGTGTAGAGAAATGTTGCTTATAAAATACGCATTGTTGTAATGCGTTTGGTTGAAAAATATTGAGTGATGCAGTTTTCACATATTGAGTCGGCGTTAAGTTGTACATATACGTATTTTCGACAAAATGCTGTTATGTGCCGATCTAATTGTTGCATCTTACCAAAGAACTTCTGATTTAAATCTTTAAATCAGTTTTATATAGATTTTTACCACTTGCAAAAAATTCACAAATGCTAACGAGTATGTAACTTTAGTAAAAAACTTCGGAATCGACGTAAAATTGTAGATCCCTTTCATTGTTCTATAATTAGGCCCTACATTGAATTAATACCTAATATGTTTTGTCGTGATACAGGAATTTGAGCTAGAGATACCCATATGTTTATGCTTAAGAATATGCCAAGGCAAGGCTCATGATTGAAAGTGGAACTATTCCACTATTCCACTGATGCTCTATAGTGAAATACAATCAACATACTATTCCAAATACTGATTGCATTTCACTGAAATAGTAAAATAGTGGAATAGTTCCACTTTCTCATTATCAAACAGATTTGGCCAATACTGCATCTCAATTGGTCCTACAAATCAATATCGCTTAGCAGATTACACATAAGCGTCATCCTTTTTTTAACGGTAGTGTAAAGGCTTGGTCTACATGCAAATGACTAGGACAGACAAAATAAAATGCTTTTTCTGCTTTGTATATACCGGAACTTCCAAATAAAATGAAGCAACCTTCTACATATTATAAAAACCATTATCTCTTCTTATTTTTCTTCCTTAGATGCCAGAATTCAAATGGTATCACAACGGTACAGATTTGTCTTTCAGTTTACTGTCGACCTAGGGTCGAATATCCGCATCAGTAATCGAGTCATGCGTGACTGATAAATGTTGATTTGGTATGATCGCATACGAGATTTAAATTTTGGTATTCTGTCATTAGTGATTGCGTATATATTTATACGGTAGTGTTTGTGGTATTGGGTGGATGCATTATTTTGAGAACAAGTTTAAGATATTTTAATTTTTTTATTTTCAATTCTCCTTTTTAAACAAGAATGTACTCTTATTCACTCTGAACATCTTAATAAAACTGTAATAAGTTTATGTTATGAAATATAAAATTTCATTTGTAAAGATAAATGATTGCTAAACGCATTTGTTCAATGGACTCAATTTCCATCTTCTGACTCGGAACATGAGAAATACAACCATTTCTACATTTAAAATTCACGAATTTTCAAGTACACCAATTCATAAATCATAACATTCACAGAAAAACAAGACATTTGACATTTGTCAGCCATCAACCATCAATGTAGCAGAATTTTGCTAGTACAATTGGTACAATTTTAAATGTGCATTCGATGCGTGACCATTCGTATGCGATCATCCGAATGTAGTTACTCGATCATTCCATACGTATGCATTTCAATCACTCGATAACTGATGTGGTAATTCGACCCCTGCTTCCGGTCAGAATAATATGTGGGGTACTGATATTGATACCCCAGTGTTCACATTGCCATGCCAGCATCAAGCAACAGCATAGCCGATGCATACGAACGACTAAAATTCCCCTTCGCACTTACCGCCCGCGTCTGAAACGGCTACAACATTTTTAGCTGTGATGCGTACTCTATGTAGTTCTATACCTCTTTGCTATTACTTACTTAAAGTGAAGCTACATTCCGAAATAAACTTGGGCCTTAACTAACATACCTCTTCAATTAGCCGGATGGTCCCTAGCTAACTGCCTCTAGTTGCGCACTTCAGATTGGTTGACCTCGTTTCTAATTGTGCTCACCACTTAAGGCAAAGTTTTCCTCTACCGCATCCGAAGACATGCTGGGAATCGAAGACTCTGCGAGCGGGAATTTTGGTGCACATTCGCTCTCCCTGTCCTAGTCATCTTACACGTCCAAAGATCTATGTCGCATTACAGTGAGTACATTTCTTGGTTGAATCTTTGTCTCCATAACCCTTCAGCACAAACGGCAGCAAAGATTTTTCGAAACATTTTTCGTTCAGTACTACCGCGGATTTTAATAATTTCATGGTTCGGCATAGTAGAGCAAGAATATGATGATCACAGTTGTTTATAGTTTACATTGCCTCATTAGCCCATTCGTTTCATTTGATTTCTGCTACGATGTCGTCGTCAGAGTAAATAGAGGTAATCCCTTACTATCTCAAGTCTGTGACGTTCTGTCCATTTCGTCGATGTTGTGTATCCTTTTTTGATACTTAATCTGACCCTTAATTTCTTTTAAACTAGCTGTCACATCTTGTTAAGTCCGACTCATTATGCCAATATCGCCGGTGTACCCTAGTAGATGCACAGATTTATGTTGTTGTTGGGAGTTTTGCATACCCCTCTTAAGAACGATGTTAATGAAGTCGGGGACAATGTGCCTACATTTATTTTAGTATAGAATGTTTTGGTGAGGTCGTCAACAGCCCATAAAACCTTAGGGTTAGGATTTGTTTTAACCCAATTGTTAGGCTAGTGTGCTTGGCACCAGTTGTTAATAGCCATCGGTATATTTTGTGATTTAAACATGACAATCCAAATACTAATCAACCGCTTGTGAGAACTGGTCGTACTCCGACCGGGTAGTGCCATTATCGTTAATTGAAAGGATGGTCCCTTTATTTTGTGGCAAAAATATAAAATCGCACACACAAATTAAAGGAGAAGTTATTTTTTTGGCTCTTGTGTGGCCGTTGATGCCAGATATTAGTCCATGATGAGGTTCCAGTTAAACTTACTACCAATTCCAAGTATTTGGCACTTGCCTTGACTGGAGTACAGGCATTTTATTGAATTTATATGTAGGCCGAATAGAATAGCCATTCGACAGCCTTGTATGCATGTTATCTTTTGTAACCGCATTTAAGTGGTTTGACTTGATGTATTTGGACCAGTTTTTTTTGTAGGTCTCGAAATTGTTATTGGCCCATTATTGTTTCGTTTATTATTAAAATTTTTTATTATTTCGTTATGTCCATGAAAAGACAGCAATTTCTATCACCTAAGGGGCTGAAAATGTATTTCTTGTAGAAGCTTGAGCGTTACCCTTGTAACTTTTTGTTTAAATCATTATTTTACCATTTTATTAAAAATCTAAAAAAAAATATTTTAGCACTACTTATGGGAAATATTTTTAGGTGGCTCAGTTGAAGTCATATTCAAATACATTTTAGTCTTCTAAACTATTGGTTCCTTTTGAGTCATATTTCTCTCTTTGATCTTTCTGATTCGAATGGGGCAATTATTAACGTTTCTGTGTAAAGTGATAATAGCGTCAATGACTTCACCCTTACTTTGAATAATGATGGTGGGCCCATTTCAATTATTATAAAACAAAGGGAAATGCTTTTTTTTATTATTATATTGACGGAAGGACACCCCTTTTTGTTTTCATCGTTACTACTCCAGAGGCCTATTTCATAAAACCACTTCCTATCTTTAATTTAAATAAAACAAAGTGTGTCTGAGATATCATCGAAATTTTATATTTGAAATATCGTTTGAAAGGCCTATGGGTGCCATTATGTATGGAATATAACATTGTTAAAATGTCCGCTCCGGCTTATTTGGGTGGGCGCCACCGAAATGTCCAATTTCCCATGATTCCATGAATTACGAACCACATCAGCAGAATTTGGTTTTGAGTGCCGCTGTGGTTTGTGGCTTATTCGCATAGACCTGCGACTTCAGAAAAACTTTTACGTGATGCATTAGATGCTTTGAGATCTCATGTGGATTGATGTCGTTCCAAATTTGGCAATTTATTTTGTTGACGTACTCATTCATCCGGATATGGACCTCATCGCTGAAGATAATTTTTCGATGAAAATTAATGTCAGTTTCCAACTGGTCTTTTATCTTCAGCTTCTGGTCAGTTGAATTTTATACGAGTGCAGGTTCAAGGCACGACGTAAGTTCGCCAAGTTGTGGTCTGCGGAAAGCCGAGTTCTTGTGCGCGACGCGAAATCTACTGCCTCGGATTCTCCTGCACACTCTTACGGACAGCAGCGATGTTTTCTGCAGATCTTGCGTTTTGTCGACGTACGGGTGTTGTTTTTCGTTTATCGAACCAGTGGACTCAAATTTATCCACCACAATTCGAATATTGCTCTCGGAAGGACGATTATGGAACGTTTTTTGGTGAACTTTAAGCTCCATTCCATTATTAGGGCATTAAACGGCACCAGTCACACATTCTCTTTCAAATATTTCGGTTGAGATACTTATCTTTTCTTTTATAATTTTTACGTTTACTTTGAAGGGTTTTCGGGGCGTAGGGGAAAGAAGGATAGTAGGGAGCTGTGTGCACCAACCCTACTTTTTCCCTGCTATTAGGTGCAAGAACCACCACAACTTGTTGGTTGCAACATTACAAGTAGCAACAATAGGGAAACATCAAATAAGTGGACACAAATAAAAACTGTGGTTTCCCACATACTTGTAGTTATTATCGGATTGGAGTTCTTTATGAAAGAAAATTTACAAGCTAGAAGTGAATTCACAAATAATTATTAGTGTTATAGTTTTATGAAATAGGCCCCAGCTCATATAGTGGAAAATTGCATCGCTAAGAGCATTCTGCTTCCAACTCTGACAACCACCGAATTGAATCACACCATTAGCATGAATTACATATCTTGCAATAAAAAATTCTACTGAACCCAGATGATTTGACAATTGAATTGTAATTGCCCAGTCGTATGGTTTTACACATGACGATTTTAATCGGAAGTTCCTTTGATATTTAAAGTTCTTTTGTAGCAGAAGAATCCTGCCCGCCAATTTTCCCCGGCAATCTATTGCAGTCCCTCTGTAACGTAGTAGAAGCTTAGGGCTTCTGTAAATTGTTCGAACTCCCTGTTCGTTTTTCCTTACTGGGTAACAGTAAAATTGTTTATTTTGACGCTTTGATTGCTTCGTAACAGAGTTGTTAATATCTGTGGGCCTAACATTGCTTTGTTGGAACAATTAAAAGAATAAAGTTGACATCATTGTCGCTTTATAATGTTGATTATTAATTGGTAACGGCTTGCTATACAACATCAACCTATCGACTTGAGAGGATCATTATTATTGCATCCGCATATGTCATGCTGCGACAAGATTGCTCAGCAAATATGGTGAGGCAAGGAATTAGATCTCGACTTTGATTATCTTTAACTGTGGAAACCCCGATCTTTACTTTCACAAAATATTGAAATTACATTACCTTACATAATCCACGCTTCTTCGCATTTTCATTTTGTTTGTTCATTGCTATATTAAGGTCATTTTTTGGTTACCGTATAGTGAATGTTAACATTGTAACTAACATTAAATAATACCGATCATTTTGCTGGTGTTATTGAAAATATTTGGTATAAGAACACACTTTTTTGGTCCCTATTCACAATACATTAAACAAATCCATAACAACTTTAAATTTAATCCAACTTTTTACGGAGAACACAAGTATACTGGAAACATGTAAAATATAAACTGTTAATGCTGGATATGGGGCTTTAAATAGGCTGGAACAAATTTTTAAAATATAAATATCTTACGCTTAATTTGTGCACATGTCATTGTAAATAAAAACAGCCCCTTGCTGTTGAAAAAAAACAAACTCACTATCATACCGCTTATTTCTTGTAAACGCACTTTGTTGGTTGTACATAGACTATTTTATGGGATACATTGTTAAAGTCTGATTTTGCTATAGGAAGCCATTGCAATGTATAGTAAATCTCCAACGGACGAAACTGAGACAGAAATTGTTATTGTCAGCAATACAGTTCGTCAGAGGCGTGCTAGGACCCCATTGTCAAATGAAGCCGTTAATGTTCCAACAAATACACATCTACATACAGATGAGAGACTTAAAGAAGATGCAAATTTAAAAGTTCTTCCAGATCTACTACCGCCACAAACATTTCGGTTAGCTGAATCTAGTTCTTTATTTTCTGAGATATCCTTGAACAGTAAAAACAAAACCCATGCTAATGAAAAAGAAACAACAAACTCATCGAAGAAGGTGGGACCAGTTAATAATCAGCAGCAACAATCGGTTGCAGTTGTTGAAGTTATTGAAAAAAATTTACGAAACGACAAAATGTCTGTTCAAAACATTGATATAGCAACAGAATCCATTGAACCGAATGTTGGGGAAATTGTTGATACGGTAAACATTTTGGAAAGTGTTGATCCCTTTGTACCCGAATATGTTGAGATGGTGCAAATAGTAGATCTTTCCGAAGATTCCGATTCATCGATGCGTATTGAAGATGACCAAAAGAAAGAAAAAGAAAAGTGGATTCCCGTCGAGGAAAATGTGGAAATGCGATCGAATCCAACATCACCAATTTTAAAAGTTGAAAAGCAAAGAATTTCATTCGAAGAAAAACGCAAGCGAATCGAAAGCGAAAGAGACATTTTAAGGGATTCCGAAGAAGAAGCAGACGTTGATCCCCACGTAGTGAGAAAGCAAAAGAAAACTAGACTACTCCCGCATGTGAAAAAGAAGATGATTGACTTGCCTGAGCGTGATAGTTATTATAAATATGACAATGAGGTTAGTTATGAACAGGAACCACTTGTGTTTTCCGAAGATGAGGATATACCAAGATTTTCGTTTGAAATGGCACCAGGAATTGATTCGGATAGTGATACGGTAATAGATAATATTTTAAGTAAAATCGTTTTCTTACATACTATATATGTATAGCAACTCAAAAATATAAGTATTTCTGTTTTTTTTTTTCTGTTTTTAGAGTCGCATTGAAACGCCTTTAACCAAAAAGCCAAATATTATGTTTAGTAAAATGCTACCATCGTCACCGGAGGTAGATGACATAAATGCAAGTTTCACGTCGCCCAATAACGAACAAAATTTCCTCTCCAATTATTCGAATTCTAACTCTTTAGAACAAAGAGTTCAGGAATTTGATAAAACAGCCAAATACATGATTAAAAAGTTGGAAATGACAAAGGAGAGAATCGAATCATGTACTGATGGTGAAATGTAAGTACCATATAAAAAAAATCGTATGTCCATGGATTATCTATATATTTTTGTTAAATGATGACACCATTAATGTTAAAATTTTATTTGAATGGTGTCTCTTCAAAAGTTTCTTAGTTTTGCTAATATTTAAGAAAATGTAACAAAGTAGAAAACTTTCTTTGCGACCGTCAAGAAAGATAAGCAATAGTTCAATTTTGTTTTACCGCTACAAAGTGAACATTTATAGATTTTTTTACGATACCATAAATGCAAAGACTAAATGTCCAATTAAAAGATATAAATTGAAATGCACTCTAAGTAGAAGGCTTTTTAAATATCTTACTATGCTCCACACCATAATTTTCTTCTAATGGTTACTTTCTTAAATGGTGCTACGGTCATTGGTGGAAATGTGCTTTAACCAAAAGGACATTTCAATTAGCTCTATCCTTACTTACAGCCCCCATTTGCATAATTCAAGTTGGTTGATGTCGTTTACTACTTCAGGCAAAGTGCCTCCCGTTTGGCTAGCAATCGAAGACTCGGAGGGCCGTCCATTGGCACTTTATGTCCTAGCTATCTTGAACGTTCAATGTGGGGGTTTCTTTACAATGTTTAAAATATTGTACAGTTCGTGTTTGAACATTTTTCTTGTTCTTCATAATTTATAATCTGTTTTCTGACGAGACATCGTTGTTAGAGTTGATAGCGGAGCCGAGGAAGACAAAGTCCCTTATTGGCAATTAGAGATGAGCTGTCGATTGTGGCTTTCTGTCCAAATCGTCTTTTTTGAAGATGAGCCTTGCAACAATAAGGACAAGTTATATTATAGAGTATATAACAAGAAAAGAAAGTAACACAAAACACAAAAAAAAGGAAAATATAACCTTTTAAATTGACACTTCTTATTTGAGATTGTTTTCAAGTATATAAATATTTTAAAGAGAGAAATCATAATAGGTAAACATTGGTAACCATTTTGTGATCATTTAAAATTGTAACAATATAATTCTATAATGATTTTCTTTAGTGCTATTGAACATTTAAAAATGTCTATTGCTCCGGACGCTGCTACCCTTATTTCACAAGGCGATTCACTTGTTCTGGAAACACATGGCAAACAAGGGAATCTTTCTAAAATCGTTATGAGAACACAAATAATTTTAAGAGAGAATTTTAGAGAAGTTCAACAAGCTAAGTATGTAAACAAATTTGAATGCTATGACTTTAATATATAACTATTTTCATAAATTTAAAGGCCACTGAACAGTCGAGAAGAGGATTCAAAACCACGTTCAGAAAATATTGAAATGGAGGATCCTAATAACTCATCTACTAGCATGAAAGGTATTGACGTTAAAGAGTTGGTACACAGAGGATTGAAAAGAATAACGGATCTAATAGAAAAACCATTAAATCGTCTCTGTCTTGAAGATTTAGAAAAACGTTGCATGGAAATAAATGTAAGTATACGATGAATTATTAATTTATTTCTGTTCTGTTAAATCAAATGCCATTTATGTAGAATTTATAAAAAAAAAGTTTACCTTGCGTTTATGACTCAGAAACCCACAGGCCAAATCAAATTGTAATATCTGTCTAACTATGTAGGTTGGGGACTACACTGTTTTAAAGGCTTTTTACTTTCTTAGTTCAACTAGGATTGCAGTGGCTTAAAATTTCAAATTTCACGAAGTTTTTGAAATTGGAAGTTTTGTAAACAAAATGAATGGTACGGTTCGTTTCTAATGACTTCAATGATAATCATAAAAGTAAGAAAAAAAAGAAGTTTTGAAACAAAAATATTTTATAAAACAGAACAATATATAACAGTCCATTGCTTGTTAAGAGGATTTACCCATTTACCTTATCAGCAAAAAATTGTACACCAACATTTTTAAAAGCTGACGAAAACAAATAGATTTGGACGTTCTCTGGTTCCATTATCTTTACATATACTAGCGATCTTAAACGTACAATGGGAAGTTTTTTTTTTACCTAGTCCGTGTTGCTGTACAATTCTCTATATAGTCCATCAACGTAAATATTTTTCGACGGATTGAACGACAAAGGATTTCTTCAGCCGCTTTTGATAGTGTCTGCTTAGTTGTTCGAGTAATAGCTTTATTACTGAATTGGCTTCTTAGCTCGAAGAAAAGCGGATGGCAAAATTAATCGTTCATTTGAATTTAGAGGAGGTGTAATTGGCCGAATTAATAGCTGAGGCAAGGTATACATGAGGTATGTCACTTTTTTGTTGACTACTTTTGTTACTCTTTTTTGCTGCTTCTAATTTTATACCAGCAAACGAGGCGACGCGTTGGCAATGAGCTAGTAATTGCACAGATTTATAAAAGATTTCGCTCCTGGTTTTGCTACGGACGCTCACATGACAATGGACAATCCTATCCTGAAGAGTTTTAAAGAAGTAACATAACATTGCATCACATTGTCTAAATAGTTTTGAGGTATCGATTGTTTCTGTGTGGTCATTGCCGACCTTGGTGAAATATCGACAATTCTGCATCACCATCCTATACAAGGGGATGAGTTTGGGCGGTATACCAAAACAAGACATGGCTCTGTATCTTCCGTCTCTATAAATACTGTCGAATGCTGCTTTGAAATCGTTGAAAGATTAAAATGCAAAATCCGTCAAAGTGTGAATATTTGATCATGCGTAGACTTTGTTGCTAGAAACTAGGGCCTCAAACTTAGCTTCTACCTTCATTTGTATGTGCGAGGTTATTATTTCTGCCACAACGGTGTAGATCTCTTATTTCTCATGGCAATGTTACTCTTAGATGTCTGTCACACAAGAAGTGGAGCAGTAAAAAAAAACGTAGTTTTAATACACCCACATAAGCAATTTGATCGGATGAAAGTATGTCTGAAGAATGGAAACTAAGCGTCGGGTGACGATTATCAAAATATACCCTATGTACTAAGTCTCCTCAACATTTCCTACAAGGTTATATACTGTAATATGTAATCGCCTGAAACCGTTTACCAACAAGCCAGGCGGGCCTTATCTGTGTGGTCTTAGGCGAGGAAACTGATCAAATTCTTCACACTTCGGCGGATTCAGGAAGTGCAAATAAATACCCACCACATGTTCATCGATTTCAAAGCTGCATACGACAGCATTTATAGAAACGAAGTATACAGGGCCATGCCTATTTTTGGTATACTGCCACTCATATACTCATCCGTCTGTGCAGGATGACGGTGGATAATTCTCGCTGCTGCATCAGTGTCGTCAACGACTTCAACGAAACTTTTGGGCAGGGCTACGCACTTTCATGTGAATTTTTTAACATCATTCATGAAAAGATTGAAACAAAACGAGCGAAAAATGCATGTCGCTCTCCACCCCGATTGCTTTTTAGTACCTAAGCAACTAAGCTTTCGCTAGCTTTGGTCCCCCCCAACTAACAGCTTTAAGAATCGATTGCAATATGATGGACTCTACACTGATTTTACAATTACCTTTGATAGAGTTCACTACTTGCTACTTTTATCAATTATATTATAGATATATTTCATTAAAGTTTTTAATTAGTAACGGGTGATTTTTTAGCTGGTTTGGTTTTGGCAAGACTGGTTTTGACAGCTGACGTGTGTTTAGTACCTTGTGTCACTGTCAAACAGCTTCAGTTTGGTTTGCAATTTAACCATGGATCGTCTTACAAATGAATAACGCTTGCAAATTATTGAATTTTACTATCAAAATTCGTGCTCGGTTCGAAATGTTCATCGCGCGCTGCTTCCATTTTATGATCGGCATTCTCGACCTTCTGAGCAGTCTATTCGGAAGATTGTGACCAAATTTCGCACCAAATTTACTTTGTTGGACATTAAACCACCAACACGTTTACGTACTGTGCGTAGTGAAGAAAATATTGCGGCCGTATCAGCTAGTGTGACAGAAGACCGCGAAATGTCGATTCGGCGCCGTTCCCAGCAGTTAGGCCTTTGTTACAGCACTACGTGGAAAATTTTGCGGAAGGATTTGGGCGTAAAGCCTTTTAAGATACAGCTGGTGCAAGAACTAAAGCCAGCCGACCTACCACAACGCCGAATTTTTGGTGAATGGGCTCTTGGAAAGCTGGCCGAGGATCCGCTTTTTTATCGAAAAATTGTGTTCAGCGATGAGGCTCATTTTTGGTTGAATGGGTACGTAAATAAGCAAAATTGCCGCATTTGGAGTGAAGATCAGCCAGAAGCATTGCAACAGCTACCAATGCATCCCGAAAAAGCCACTGTTTGGTGTGGTTTATGGGCCGGCGGCATTATTGGGCCATATTTCTTCAAAGATGATGCGAATCGCAGCGTTACTGTCAATGGTGAACGCTACCGAGCGATGATAACAAACTTTTTTTTGCCCGAAATGGAAGTTCTTGACTTGCATGATATGTGGTTTCAACAAGACGGTGCCACATGCCACACAGCACGCGAAACAATGGCGCAATTGCGAGGCGAGTTTGGTGAACAGTTAATTTCACGTTTCGGGCCGGTCAATTGGCCGCCTAGATCGTGCGATTTGACACCATTAGATTATTTTTTGTGGGGGTATGTCAAGGCTAATGTCTATAGGGACAAGCCCGCTTCGATTGACGCACTGGAAGCCAACATCCATGCATTCATTCGTGAGATACCGGCCGATATGTGTGAAAGAGTATGCCAAAATTGGACTCAGCGGATGGGCTACCTGAGACGCAGCCGCGGTCAACATTTGCATGAAATTATCTTTAAACATTAAATTGCAAGGTTCAAACTATCGATTCAAATAAATATTTCATTCATTTTTTCGAATTTTTTGTGTTTTTTTTTTTAAAAAAGTTCTAAACCTCTTAAAAAATCACCCGTTATTATAACACAGTCTGATATAAATATATTGTCACGATGCAATGGTGTAGTCATAACACAATGTATAAAACGTTGTGCCATTTATCCATCTGTGGTTTGCTTTCTTGATCACATCCTGTTTTATCAGTAATTTAAATGTAGCAAGGGGCAAACATAGCATATCTACTGGAGGTAGAATGTCAAGGGTAGTGCACTGTCTGGCAAGCTCATCTGCCTTGCAATTCCCTGGTATATCTCTGGCCCGGCACCCAAAAGAGGTGAATGGTAAAATGCTCCGCCATCTCGTTAACAGACAGTCGGCATTCGTGGGCTGATTTCGAGTTGAACGAGATTACTTCCAGGGATTTGATTGTCGCTTGGCTTTCGCTGAAGATGCTAATATGCTTCGTGGATATTGCATTCCTTTTAAGCCAAGACAAGGCTTCTTTGATTGCCATTCTTTCATCCTGGAAAACGCTACAATGATCGGGAAAGCGAATGGATATGCTTAGGTTAAGCATCTCGGAGAAAACACCTCCACCCACTCAAGATTCTGTTTTAGACCCATCCGTGTGGATGTGAATTGATTTATTGGTTTCTATCAAATCCGACTCCCAATCAAGGCGACTGGGAATGGTTGTCCTGAAGTTATGCTCAAAACTGAGTTCGGTAGTGGTGTGGTTGGTGTTTGCTGTATGTATGTCCACCAGCCTGAGACACCATACAGAAGTATGGGTCTAATGATAGACACGTAAAGCCAGAAACAGGTATGTGGTTGCATACTCCATTTCTGTCCGATTGCTTTTTTTACAAGGGTATAAGGCTACGGCGGCGTTCTTAACGCATTCTAAATTGTTGGTTTTCCAGTTCAATTTCCTATCCAAAACCAGACCCAGATATTTGGATGATTCTGCGAAATTGAGACTGGCGCCATTATGTTTGGGAGGGTCAATGTGCGGGACTTTGTATTTTCTGTTGAAAAGGACCAATTCGGTCTTTTGAGACGGAGTCCACATTTACCGGCCCAATTAGGGAGTACAGAGTGGCCATTTTGTAATAGATATTTCCCTTATACAGCTATTGCCACGTCATCTGCGTAGGCAATCACTATTCACTAGTAGCTCGTTGACCACTAGATTCCACAGAAGAGGAGACAGAACGCCCCTTTGTGGGGTGCCACAACTTACAGATCCACGTGCGTAACAATTCTGCCTATGAGTAGCTGATTTATTAGCACTCCTAGCGAGTCGTCAACATTTAAATCCGAGAGTGCATTAGTAATTGCTTCTGCTTTGTCATTTTTAAAAGCTCCTTCCATGTCAAGAAAGGCAATCATAGTATATTCCTTTACTCTTAGTGAGTTTTTAATGATGCGTACAATTGAGTGAAGCGATTTTTCAACCGACTTACCCTAGCAGTATGCATGTTGGGAGTTGGAGAGTGCCTTCGGTTCTATACTAGTACGGAGGTGTAGATCAATTAATATTTCCAGGATTAAGCAGGAAAGAGTCTATCAACTTCTACTTCGTTTCAAAGATGTTTTTCTTTGGTAATGATTATGTTAGTATGTGGAATGGATGTACTGAATAACTCTGGTTCGGTATCCACGGGGTTAGAGGAGCTTCCAGGAAAGTGGGTGTCCAGAAGTAGGTCAATGGTTTCCATGCTGGAGGTTGTTCATTGACCATATGGCTAGATATAGGTGGATTGGTGGAGAGGATTTACGGAGTCTAGAATGTTACCACAGAAGGTACGCCAGGATGCTCTTTTTTCCTTTCTCAACACGCTTTTGTATGTTTTGAGAGACAACTTGTATTGGTCCCAATCTAGTGTCTCTTTGGAGCTCTTGGATTTGCTGAAAAGTTTCCTGCATTTTTTTCTAAGGGTTCAGAGGTTAGAGTTCCACCATGGAGGCTTGGCCTTCCCACGAGGCCTTCTTATGGGATTCTGAAAGATAAGTGGTCTGTCTTTTTTTTAACTTCTCTATACAGCTTGTCAAACTATGAATAGCAGCACAATCACAATATATTGGGCATCCCGTCCATCCATAAGTCCTTTGTTGCTTCCTATTTAGGAGAATATTTTATAAATCTAATTTTTAACATTCTACTTACTTGGTTAATAAGGCACTGCTTTTATTTCAGTAAATATTTCATTGAAATTGTTTATGCTTTGGGTTTAATGTAATCCAAAAAAAAAAACATTTAAAAGGATTTCACGAAAAACCAACAGATTTTTTACTTTTAATTGTTTTCCGGCCCATGTGCGATACTTGTTTTGTTTAAAGTTAAATAAAATCAGCAAACATGCTGAAAACACTTAACAAATTTCAAAGCAAATACAACCCACGTAATTGTTTAAACTAAGCTATGTTTTTTTTATTATTATTTTTAAACGATACATCTTGACCTGACCTATAATTCTTTGTATTGAGAAAATGTTTAATAGCTTTTGAATTTAATTCTCCGGTAATGCGTGAAACCACAATGTGCTCTTAAAAATAACACTAACAATAACATTGGCTTTTCTCATAAGAGCACAAATTGTTGTATATACACATTTTTGATTCTGACCGATATTCTAAAAATAGGAGCGCTTCTATAGTTCACTGCATCATAGGAGGTACTCGTACATGTCTCTTTATTTTTGTTTTCCTGTAAACAAAGCCATAGAGACTTTTCAAAATATTAGGCGCATTTCTAAATTTAATTTGTAAATTGGATCTGTTGGATAACGTAACTAATAGTAGCTTGTCCTATAGTCGAATTTGGTTCAATAAATATTATCACTTTTTCATTGTGAATTTTAGAAATTGAAAAAACTAAACATGTTTTTAAGAAATCGATTCATTTGTATGGAATATGCAAAGTAATTGTGAAATAATAATTTTGCAGGATCGCCGTGACGACTTGAAGCTAATAAGTAACAAGATAGATAAGATTGAACAACCATCCAAAACAACCCGCCGCATGATGGAAGACGTCGAAAGGGTAGGTTATTTTTTCCATCGAGTTGATTGCTTGTGTTATAAAATCGGTATTTTCATTGCAGACAAAAGCAGGCTTGCTCGATTATTCGAATAGCGTTGAGAACTCAATTCTCTTACTGAAAAATAAATCGACGGTGGAACAAAATGCATTTGGTAACAGTGAAGATAGAGGTAAGTGTAAAGATGATATGCATATTTTTGTGATTTATAAATACATCCCCTTGAATATTTTATTTAATACAATTATTTTATTTAATATGTTATATATTAATAATTTAGTAGTTAATATTTTAGTTTACTGATATATGTTGATATAAAACGTTTACTTGACAAAAATGCTTAACTTCAACCTATCTTTAACAATTTTTATTAATTTAACCTAGCTCTTAGCAAGAGTCTACAATTATCTCCAACATTATAATCACTAGATTTGGTCTTACTAACTTTAGTTAGCTTGGTGAGACTGGGAACCCGTTTCCCAAATTAGTCGCCAGCCTAATTGGGAGCTCGGACCACCATCATGGTAAATAATTTACTCCGCTGCCTTGAATCGTCTTTTGGTTATACAGCTATTGTTTTGTTAATTTGTGGCTCGCATTTGTGCGTTTAATCTCAACCAAAATCCAAAACAGTAACGCAAACAAAATAATATTATTAATAATAATACAAGTTCGGTCAATACTCGCCTATAAGTAAAACTGAAAAAAAAAATTGCGAATTTAACGAACAGCGACTCTTGAAATTTACAATAACGCGTCGAACAATAACAAAATTAAACATATTAATGTTTTAGCAAAACACAGACCACAAACCACAGATCTTAGCCACAAAATATTCCCCACGAATTTTAAATAAATATCTCTAGTACACAACCTCATGAAAAATGAAATATGAATGAAAAATAAGATCTACATTACCAATCTAAAAACATTTGAAGGCATGAAGGACAAAATTCGAGTAAGACCATTTACCCGTTAATTTTTCACAATGTCATCGGAAATGTTATATTTTAAAATCTGAAAGCTAAATTGTGGTGATCACATGAAAGATATTGTCATAATGGAACATTAATATATAATAGAAAACGTATTTGATTGCTCATAGAATATTTGTTCGTTTATTCACAAAAACATTCGGCTCACCTTTTAGTTCCTTCACTCTGCAGGGAGCTAGAGACTAATGTTATTGTTAATAAACGAATACTGTAATGTTTGTCTTTTAATGAGATACACTAGTGTTTTCATTAATTTAAATAAACCCATAGAAATATTTCTCCGTTTATTTTTTATTAAACCGGCTACTAAATTCAATTTAGAGAAATTAAGTAAGTGTTCTTCACAAACATGTTGCGGAGTTTTTGACAAAATTCAGTTAAGAACAAAATTACTTCAACCTTTGCGACAAATCTTTTCTAAAAACCAAGAAAATGCTATTCATATATTTAAAATTAAAAAAAAAAAAAAACAGTAAAATCGTATTATATATTAACCTAACCATCTTATTGTTTACATGCAAAATATAAATAATACATAAACAAATTCTGACATTTATATTTGTAATTTGAATGCATACTTTTATGAAGTTGTGCTAAACGTCAAACTAAAGTTTAAACATGTTGCCAAATTATTTAAAAGTTTCAAAAGCTTTTGCAATCATTTTACAGGCATTCTCAATGCATAATGCTACTTCTTCTAGGTACTATTGTACATTCAATGACCTCGCTTGGTCGCTACTAAGTCTGTTAGTTTCAGTTACACGTTTTACGAAATTGTAAACAAACCTTAAAGTAGTGTTAAAATTATATATAAAAAAAAACATTAACAATAGATTTTGCATTTTTAATAAGGAAATTGTTCCCACTAAATTAGACATTTATCGTAAAAGAGGGTGCATTCGTCTAACAAATATGTATTTCTGTATGTACGTGTGCCATGAACAATTGCTTTACATATCACTTGCAGTCTGAAAGCCGTTAAGTTAAAGCATCTCATACTCTAGCATCTTGATATCAAGGGATGATATTGAGTTTGATATATTTTTTTGTGCATCCAGTTACATTACATTAGACATATTAGAATTTGTATAAGGCATAAATCGTAAATGGAGATAAATATCGTATATTTATATGCATAACAACACCATCAACAGTATTTATGACCCATTTAATATTGTTTCTAACCCACATAAAAAAGGATAACTTAGCAAAAAAAAAAAATCCAAATGGGTTAATGAAACTAATAGATGTATTATCAATTAACGAGGCTAGCTTAAAATTCTTTTATATTTAAAATGTAGAATGTAGGCCGTTGTATTTTAATTATCGTTATGAGGGTAAAGAATAATGTTGCTTTCGATAAAATAAGTATTTAATACAAATGATTTTTTTTGTGAAGTGTATATTTTTTAATAAACACATTATTTTGTTTTTAGAGAAACTAAAAAACACACTTGGGCTTTCTGGAGGATTTGATAAGTCAATACTTCAAATTTCGGATTGGCTTGCATTAGAACAGAGTATTTTAAAAATGCAAAGTGTACGAGTGGATGATATTGATGCTGTTAGAACTGCGATAGAAAAACAGAATGTAAGTATAGTCCTGTTCCATATTCATTATGAGAGTATTTGTTTGCTTAATTTGATATAAATATCTTTACAGACAGTTTTAAGGGAGCTTGAACTCAAGAAACCACAACTTAATGAACTGGTGCATACGGCGGAAATAATTAAAGGTGATTTAAAACGCCAACAATTACAAGAAAAAGGTAAACTATTATAACTAGCTTTGATAGTAGTGATAGATTATTTGCTTTTACAACAGGCTTAGTATATTTGTAATAAACATACAAATTGCGAAAAGGTAGATGAACTGTTTAATGTGCTTCATTAGCCAAAAAAACATTCATGCGAATTATAAATCTGAACTATACTTCTTGCGGTTTTTTTTTTTGTAAATTTGCGAGTTAGTGTCAATACAAAACTTATTAACTTTTTAATATACTTAATAGAAAAAAAAACAAGATTATCGCAAAATATTTTAATTTTAAATTAAAGTTTTCGCAGAATGATCAAGATTTATTTTTGTAAAGTAATGTTTCTTATTCCACGAAACAAAATTTTCCAATGATTCCTATAGCCAGCTGCTTAAGAAAAATTTCAATACTATCATGTTTGGTGTTCCAATAAAGTAGTTCAATGACAGGTATAAATGGACCGTCAAAAAAAATGTTTCCTGATACAACGTATTTTGTTTTATGTTTAATAATCTCAACGATGTACTCTGTATACCCTTTTGATCTCTCAAATCGTTGAAGCTACCAAATGTAAAAAAAACAATGGAAATTTTAACACAATTCGCATACGTCGCTTGTAAATGACTACCGCGGGCATGTTTTCAGTGATCGATTCTTTCGAGCAAATTAAACCAACGACCTAACGCACCCATTTGACTGGACCATTTCTCGAAATTACACGATTACTGAACTTCCCTTAATGAATAGTCTCTTAAGTTTTTTGAACCACATGTTAATGTTGCTATGTTGCTGTCTAAAAGGTGGTTATTAACAAAGAAATCAAAACGTCTTCTCCTTCATATTTTCCTTAAGAGTTTTAGATTAGATGCCATGTTTATTAGTTTCTTTATCGCAAGCCAGTTACCACTACAAAGGCGTGTTTGGTTGAAATTTGAAACGAAATGCAACACAAATATTCATACTTAATTTGATAGTTTTAACTCATTTCCAGTAGGCCGACTATGTACTTCAAATATGGATTAAGTTCATCGGCTGGCTTTGCTTGTGTAGTCACTGGTACTATATAGCAGAAATCACCTACCATCACCTACCCTCTAAAACGGTTTTGATTGTGTCGTAAATCTAATCTAATGGTCTAAGATCTAATGCCTTAAAATAATTGTTGTGTGTCATTGCAAAATCCATCCCAAACGATCAATGTACATTGCTCAAACACTTTAACTTCTTCTTCGAAATGTTGCAAGTTGGAGATTCATTCAGTTGCAGTTAACGCCAACTTGAGTCCCTAATAAAGACCACCACCATCCAATAGTGTAGCTGCAATATCTGAAGTATTTGAGGACTTGCAACAGTATGCAAAATTCCCTGATTTGACCGCTCCAGTCTTTATTCTTTCGAGTTATTTTTGAAGTTACGTGTCTATGAGAACAAATCCACAGACACTGGACGCTCTCAAACATAATATCCGGCAAGAGTGAGAGAACTTTACGTACGAATATTAAAATACTGTAAAAATTATCTAATTGTCATCCACAGACCACAATGCTCACTTGACCGATATAATCTTCAAAACTTACTTATTTTACCGGAGCTATAGTCCGGAATGAACTTGAGCCTCAACCAATATGCATCTCCAGTTAGCCCGGTCCATAGATAACTGGTTCCAGTTGCACACTATAAATAAGTTAAGGTCGTATTATAGATTCCCCAAAAACAATTCATGTGATGGGCTAGCTATACTGAAAAATAGTTTTTTTTTTACGTACCTAAGAATCACTTATTAGTGCATAGAAAGACCATATTTGACTTTTTAAAGTTATTTTTATTGTTTAACTTATGATTTTTTTTTTAAATGAAAAAAAATAGTTCCGATTTTTTTGTTATTCATATTTTAAAATTACAAACTTTATTTTGTATTCGAGCCTTATTTGATGCTAAACATCTTTATCCTCTTGACGAACTCTCCATCTTTTTACTGGAAGCTTATAGCCCACATGCAAAATGCACTCAAAACTTCGAATCCAAAGTGTAGCACTGACAAGCCAAAATGCAATGCACTGGGATTGCAGGGTTTTAACAGCAGCTCTTCAATATTATTGAAGTCCTTGGAACATGCACCGCAGATATAACAACGCTGAGATGAGAGCGTTACAAACTTTCCGTCCACCATTGTAAAGGCGAGTTTATTTGCCACTTCAACAACTTTTTTTTCAACGTTAACTTTTGAATGGCAAAGACTCTGAATTTGAGCATCTATTCTGAGCTTTTCAGATACCGAATCTTGAGCTGATTATTCTGTATATACAAATTTTATTGCACGGCAGTACTTGGTCTGGGATTTTGCCATGTTACAGCTTAATTGCTCATCTTTCAAAGAAAATATTACATCTTTTTGAACAAATATCAAACGTTCCAGGGCATGATTCATCAAAGCTTGAACTGTCACTTCAGCTGATGTATTTGTTACAGTCTTGTCTTCTCTTTTCGGATAGCACGTTTTTTTGCAGTTTGAACAACTTTGTATAAAGGAAATCTTTCAGGGTCTCTAATAACATCATATTGGTGTCTTATGAGCTTGGCTTCGACTACGGTTGACAGTGCTTCTTCCCCTGACATCTGTCGAGTTCGTTGTTGTTCTTTGGGTAACACATTTTTATAATTAATTTCACGCTGAGGTGAACGCACTAGGTCCTCTACGAATTTTGATACAACTGGATGACCTGCTGATCGTATATTTACCTTTGTCGAAAATCCTAATTGCGAAGTTGACAACTCCTTTCGCATTGCTTCTGTTTTAAATCGTTTGCTTCTATCGCTGCTTTCTTCAAACGGCTTTTCTGGGCGGCCGCCTCGCTGTTTTGACGGGGTTGCTTTATCCAAGAGTTTGAAGGCTATTGATGTATGCAAGTCTCATTTTCTTTTTTTAAAACGAATTTCATTCCTAGCAGATTTTAACCACTTTTCTCTAAATCTCATTCTAAATTGAGAAATTGTATGCTGGAGTTCCTTAACATTTATATTGTGGTGGGCTTCAAGGTGTGTCTCCAAAAATTTAAATTTTTGTTCTAGGGTTAGAAGCCCCGATTCCTTCATGAGGTTAAATACAAAAACAAAAAAATGCTTCTATAGTTTTTGCATACAACTAAATTCACATAGAAAGTACATACTTGAAGCTATCGATTCCATATTATTTTTTAAGTTTCACGAGATTAAAGAGAAATAACAGCTACCCAAACACTCGCCAATTGAACCACTTGTTAAGACACACGCTGCAAGAAGAATTGAAGTGTTACTTTCAATTAGTATTCTAACAAAAAAAAAAATTTGTATACTCATCTCACTCAATTCATTTTTTGAGTTTATTCCGACTCCATCATATAAGCTGCCCCACTGTGCGACGTCTTCCTCTACTTTCTATTAAAGATAGCCAAACAACATATGACATGGGTTAAAGAAAATTCTAGAAATAATAATGAAATTACATGCAGTAATTTAGAATAAAATATTTACTATTGTTCAGTGAAATTATATACAGTTGGAGGAACCCAAAACCCCAAACAACCACATCTTTTTCTGGCATTATTTTCTGCAGTAATTTTTTTCTAATGAACATAAAATAATTTCTCACATTAGTTTATCCCAATTACACCCGCGGATAGTAAAGCGGCTAATGTGCCGAAATGTTAAACACCGGTAAGTTGTCTTTAACCTACCTATAGTAAGGGTGACTTTCTCTTTCTAAAAAAACACGCACATTTGTCCTACCCTTATATTATGTCTTCTCACCCGAAAACAAATGATACATTTGGAATGAATGAAGAAAAAAGCACGAGACAGAAATATGTCAATAATAGTATTCGCTTACACCCTCGCATAGTTTCTTTTCTTCAGGTGTATTGGTATAATCATTCCCGTATATACCCCCATTTAGTATCAAAATTATTATCAATTGCAAAATATTTACACCATCAATGTCATGCGCCAAAACTCCAGGGGTGGCATCAACTCGATTATTTTCTTCAATTGGTTCTAGTAGGGGAAGAACGAAAAAGTTCTCCAATTTCATATACTCCGGAATGTCTCACGGACCAAAAGCAATAAACGCTTCCTGGTAAAAAGTTTCTATGTGCAAGTGTGCTGAAGTTAGGCGATACATTTTTTCTCTATTTAACATTCGTTTGTTTTACATTCGGATATTCGGTTGTGAAAGAACTTTTGTTTTTATTTAAAGTGCAAATAAATTCGTTTGTTGCAAAATCTTATATAACTAGATGACCACAAGCATAGTATAATTCCTTAAAAGAGTGTAAAAGGAGCTACACAATCAAAGAACATATTAACAGATAAAATTTCGTTTTTTAAGTGTTGTTAAATCTAACTACGACTAATTAGACTGGAATTTTTCAATTATAAAATACTTCTGTGAATGTATTTTAAATAATACAAAATATGTATGTAATAAAAAGTTTCAAAACATCAATATTCTTCTATTGCCCAACCCATAATTGAAAGGAAGGAAGGAAAATCCGAAAAGAAGGGATTGTGTTAATAAAGTAATGAATGAATTTAAGTGCTAAAAAGAAATAGTAAGAAAAAATATTTCCGTGTTTTTGTGAAATTATTTTAGTTCTGAATTAAAATAACTGTCTTTTAGCAACCTGAATACAAGATTTTACCAGTCATTCACCCCCTCCACTTATCTAAGGAATTGCACCACATTCCGGTAAATAGGGTGAATGTATTCCCAAAAAAAGTAAAATAAAAGAGATAATCGAAATGCGGCCATTAATTTGGAAAAATTCAGACAGAATAACCACTTAAATAAACATATCGCTTAAAGCTTAATAATTTAATAGAAAACGCACAATTTGTTTATTGTTCATAAAAAATAAAATAAAAATAATAATGTTACAAAATAATTCAAACTGCCCCGAGGCTCATGAATTAGCTCCTGAGATTTCGAAGCTAACGTCAGAACTAGCTGCTCAAGCTGCCTTTCGTGCTCAGCAATTTGTTCGAAACCATGACTCTTCGGAGGAGGTGAGAAAAGTTCCTGCAATTCCGGCTCGTTCCAGTGATGTGAATCGACCACCACCGGAAATCCCTCCGAAGCGTAACAGCCTGAAACAAATACCGCCGGAGATAGCCGCTTCATTAACAAATCGTATACCGCCACCACTGCCGCAAAAGCCAACAACAAGTTCGAAAAATGCACCTCTACCTAATCAGAAATTTAACTTAAAGTCGGCACTACCACCAATGCCAATGGAAAAGAGCACAAATCCGTTTGACTATTCAATGGAATCGAATGCATTACCGAACACAAAATATTATAGTCAACCAGACACTTCAGTTCATATTGTCGAAGAGAAAACTAAAGTGCCATCGTCTAAGAGCCTGCAAAAACGACAATCACCTACCGAAGAATATGGGTCGGAGGATGCTCTGCGTGGTATCGAGAGCGGACTTCGTAATATGGAACGTGCTATGCAAGAACAAATTAATTTGCGTTCAATAGAAGTCGGTCTTCCGAATTCAAATTTCCCCGTGGATTTTAAGGGTATTGGTAGTGGACATCGCCCGATAGGTGCTCTTAACCAAATCCGTGGTTGGGAGAGAAATTTGGACCAACTGAAATTAAATGAAAACATGGGGGGAGTCGATGAAGGAGTAATGGTAGGGACATTACCACAATCTGGAGGTGAAGAGTTAAAACTTCGTCAGAATCCTATTGTTAATACTGGACAAATAGAACATAATAATCGGGGAAACATTGAGCATCATATGAGATCTCTAGATCGTAACCTCCCACTTGAGCTGCAATACAGTCGCTTTCGCAATCAACAGCAACAATATCAAATGGGACCGCCGCCGAATACCGCAAATTCTGTATCCCAAGGTCCCATTCCGTTGAGTAATGAATTTCGCGAGCACATTCGTCAGCAGCTTATGGGAGGTGGAGGAAATCCAATGGTTCCGCACACCGGAAATATACCTGTGTCACCTGCAGCAGCAGCTTTATTGCAACATCAAGCACAATCGAGGCAAGCCGCCGCAGCTGCTGCAGCTGCTGCTGCGGGAAATGCTTCGTGTATACCGAACGGGCTTTCAAGAGAAGAAATTCGTATGAGAAGACGATCATCACATGACGAGACACAAATGCCGCAACAAGGATCACCAGGAGGAATGCAGGGTAGATTTTTAAAACCAATACTTAACAATAATCTGATCACGCAATTTTATTTTTGTTTAAAATATACCTCGAATCTATGTTTGAGGAAATACATTTAGAAAATTCTTGTCGACAGAAACATGACAAATTTGTAATAGTCATTTTATTCACCATTAAAAGCATTTCAAGACTTTCTTATTAAGTCCAGAAATACATATTAAAATGTATCAATAATTTATTATTTAGTAAATGTTCAATTTCCCACATCGTTTTGATTTCGATATAACATTTTAAATATAATAAAATTAACATTACTTAAAGACTTAGTATGTGATAGCTTAAACTAATTTCAAATTTCGAAGAACTCTGTCCAAATTTGTAATTCTATATTTCTTTCTAATAATATGATTTCTCTCACTTCTCAAATCCACTCAATGTTGATGATACATTTTTTGAAACATTTTTGAATGTTGAATGGGAAAGTAACTTCGGGCCGTGCAAGTTTTAGAACTTGAATTTCGGAATAACATGACGGTCTAATTTGTTTAGCAATTCATGGACGTCAAGAATTTAGCTGATAAGTGGTATTTCTCTTTGACAAAATTTTCCAGTTTTTTGCATAAGATTATTTTAACCCGTTGAGGATCATTTCACTGACATTATCAATAACTTTGGAATTATTTCTTTTATCTTACAATAACAACAACATTAAGATTCTATTCTAGAATAATTTCATTACTTGTTGTGAAATAAAATGGGAAAAACTCATAATTTCATATTTCTAAATGAATTTTAACTTTATTTAAAAATTCTACGATCCCTATTATCGATACTCCAAATTCGCTGTTACCCACATTTAAAAAAAATCTATATTTAAATTTATGAATAAACATTGTTTTTGCTAGGAATTTTGCTTTTCCAATTATTAATAATGATCATTTGAGCTATTCGGGTTTCCTCTTAATTTTTCTTGTTAAGCAGTTCCAATATTTATCGTTCATTCTACATCCATGGTACTCAGTACAAAAGAGCGACATATCGAATACGATTCCCCTAGTAAACCATAAGATCATTGAAAAAAAATGAGAAGAAAAGATGACGCATTAGGTTACTTACGTTACTCTTATTACCAAAGATCTCTAAATTGGTTGGGAGAAACAGATTCCCACCGATGGTTAAGAAAGACGGCTTGAATGCGATAAAGAATTCTTATATTTTCTGGTTTCCTTAAAAATGTTACAGATCGTAATATCTCATTCAGCTATATTACAAAATGTTAAATAACTATGTGTTAAATCAGTTCACATCATCCTAGTTTCAGTCAATTATAATTCTTAGGGCCACTTGAACGAACGCAATAATTAAACTATATAGTAGTATACATCACTATCCTGACGTTTACTTACGGATCTTGGGCAGCTAACCAGTGGATAGTTGGATAAATACAAAATTAACGACAAGCAAGATTTGAAAACAAAAAAAATTAACAATAATTATTACAACACTCTTCAGAAATGTCAGAATAAAATCGACAAATTCGGATATTTTATTATGGTTTATGGTTTAATTTAGAGTTACCATAGCACTGGTTTAGTCTATTGCCATTATATTACCAATTTAAAGGTTCTAAATCGTGAACTTTATAATAACTTCTTGATCAAATTAAGGTAATCAAATGGTAGCTAAGTCAATCGACATATTATTCCCATCCAGGCGTAATTCAACATCATACTGGCCACTCAAAGTTTTAAATAATCACAGAAAAATTAATTTAATTAACTCTTTCCCTGGAAAAAAGCTTAATCTTATATATAGCTTGAATAAAACAATTTGTGTCTTAATGTGAATATTGTAAATGAAATAAATAAATCTAAATCTAAAAAAAATATGAGGACGTTACAGTCCGCTGTGCGAATCTTTGAATACAGTATCCCATCCCATCCTTAAAATCTTCATTTAAACGAAATATAGATATTGAAATAAGACACGTTGATACGTTGATTAGACAATTTTTCAAAACTCCTTTCTTATTCCTGGGATAAGGTATAACAAATCTTTGTCAACGGTTTTTTTAATAAGATTTTCCTGATCACTTTCCCTGATAAGTTGTCTTGCTAAACCGATCAAATCTATACTGAATAGTAATACATTACTACCTTTAATGTGTAATTCATGTATACATATTATATACGATAACATTTACAATTATATTTTTTCAACCACAAATACTACAATAATAACAATGTTATGTTTTTTTTAAAATAAAGAGAAAAAACAATTTTTGATTGCACATAATTGTTCCGCTGACTTGGATTACCTTCGGTGCTGTTTGAAAGGTAAACCGAGAAATATCGTGCTGAGTCGTGGTTTAATGCACTAACAAATATATTTATGCCTACTAACAAAAATGCATCATAAAAAATAGTTTTTTTGCTCCTCTAATTGCAAAAAAAGTTTAACATGTTTAAATTTATAAAGACGTAATTCTGAAAGTCTATTTTTAATTAAAGTGATTTAAAAAAAAAAACATATTATATGCACTGAAAACCAATGTTTTGTGTACATTGTAATGTGTGTACATTTTTTCGGTTTTACATAGGTTTGCAATACGACTTTAACAAATTTAATGTTTATAGTAAATTTACAACTGGACATTTTGAATATTCTGAGAAAAAATATGCTATTAAGCTGATACTTACCTCCAATATTCAATAAGACTATTGGCTAACACATAAAATGCTTTATGTTACAGAGCTATGTAGTTTTGAGCAGGAATTAAGTTTAGAAAGAATTTGGATTTAATCATTTAGCTGCAATATTTGTTTTAAAAAAGTTGATTGTAAACATTTAAACTGGGTTTAATTTATCACATAAAAAACAAACTGCTATTGATTTACATGACGGCGGTCATCCAAGAGATCAAATTTTTGATGCCACATAAAATGGCCTAAGTTTTGTCAAAAAAGCGAACAAAGTTTTCCTCGAGATCGGCAATTGTTCGGCTTATTTATATTAACTAGATTTAACGAAATTACACATAAAATTTCTTTTAGCATAAAATCGAACCCTCTTAGCCGCCAATTTATGTTGTCTTTTCGTCAGAGTTTGCGACTTTAAAATCGGCTACAAATCTCCATTGCTTCATTCAATTCGTGGTACGTCACACTGTCCTGGTGAAACCATGTATCGCTAATACCTAGATGATCAATTTTCCGCCAAACAGTTGAGAATCATCTCCAGCCCACAGCTAAAAATAAAACTTAGAGGCACAGTTGATTCCGCAACGTAGATTTAAGGTGAAAACGTTGCATAGCATCATATCTTTATTTTCTCTTTGGGGCTGACGCAGTTCTTATATTCGCTCGGAACCGTATCTTTTTTTATTGCGATCTGACTTACGTTTTTTATAATACCGAGCTTATTTATGATCCATTTTTAGTTATTTTGTAATTGTTTTCTATATAATATAATTTAATTTAATACAATTTAGTTGCCTCACATTAGCGCTTCGCGAGCCTTTCACAACAACATCCAAATAGCTAAACGCGATAGCATGTTCGAAATTATTGCGTGAAAGTTCATACATTATCGTTAAGACGTCACAGTCATAACAATACCGCGCCTCTAACACGTACATATATGATCTATTGGTTGTGTGATCAACCGTTGTTATGGCAGTTTTACTTTCGTAGTTATAAGCGATTAAAATCTAACGGTAATTTGTCACACAAGAAAGTTCAACCAACTACCAGTGTAACGAAAAAAAAAATTAACATTTTCACGTCAAAAATAAGGTTTGCCTATGTAGTTTTGTAGGTGTGCAACGGGATTGACAAAATCTCTGATATCTGATACATCTTGCAAATAAGATATTGCGTTTTAAATGACAATAAGCCAATTTACATAAGACATAGTTAGATTTATACAGCAATCCACATATGGGTTAATTGTATAAATTGTCCAGTGTTAATGCTGTATCATTATTATTGAAGATACAAAGTTCCAAAAAGTGGTACATGGGAATATATGTATCGTATTGGATCTAGAATATCAAAATTATACTACCAAAACCCTTATATTTATTTTTCTACTCATGTTGAATTTGACTAAGATTCTAGTTAATAATTTGCCAGAAACCATTAATTGTCTTATAGAATCAAAAAGTTGTGTTAAATTCTATCGGATCCAAATAATTTCCGCATTACTGCAATTATAAAAATAAATATATCACTCGCAGGGTTTTTTATGGAGTTCACTTATCTCAGTGGATATTGAAATTTTATTTCAACTTGGTTATTTATTACAGAACATAAATTAAATTATGAGTCTTAATATTTGTATGTAAGTCAATAACATACTGTATAGAGAAAAGAGTGAATATGCAAAACTAAACATCTAAGTATTTTGCTGCAAGTTTACTAATTTCACTAATTTTGCCATGACAATGTGTCATAAAAGAAAAAATTGTATAAAAATGAATTTATTCTACGTTATGTTAATATTGTTTTTATTTAAAATATTACTTATTTTGTATTGTACAATATTGTTAACATTAATTTAGTAACTCGACTTCGAGAACATTGGGATGATACATCACAAGTCGTTTTACAACGTTCGGCACAGCTGAAAAATATGCTTGGTGATTCTCAAAGGTACATAATAAATTGTTTTTAAATATGTTTTCCATTTATAATTGCTATTATAATTTTAAAGATACGAAGCTAAGAGATTAGAAATAGAAAAATGGCTGGCCCGTATGGAGAATCGAGCTGAACGCATGGGAGCTGTAGCAACAACAGCAGATGTATTGGAAGCCCAGCAGAAAGAGCAAAAAGTAAGTAAATACACAAACATATACATATGTCTATATGAGAATGCATCTTAACATGTATGTTTCCAGTCTTTTCACGCCGAATTGCATCAAAACAAACAGCAAATCGAATTATTCAATACTCTTACTCAAAAGCTTATTGCTGTTTATGCAACGGATGATACATCGCGAATAAAGAAAATGACAGAATCTGTAAATATCAGGTAAGGTTATATGTCTATGTACTTTCAACATTCTTTTTTTAAACAATATTACACAAAAACTATACAATTTATTAAAAATGGATATTTTAGCAAATATTCAGTTGTGGATTTCGTAGATATCCCATAGTAACATAACTTTTTATTGTTTATCAATGAACATTGTAGTGTGATACAAAGCTTAATAACAATTTTTACAATACAATATATAATATAATATAAATTTATTTAATAATGTGTTGTAATATTTTATAATCCATCAATAGTGGTTATTGGGATTTGATTATCGAAAATGCATTTTTTAAACACACTTACTTTCTGACTCATCCATGGAAAACTATTGTGTTCTTTCACTCAACTTTAAATTGGAACACAGCAAGCCTTAATACATTATCGATGAAATAGTTTTAAAGAGTATACTTTTCTCAATACTTTTGATATTACGGCCTTTGCAAATGAATTGGAACCTTGCACTTATCGTCAAGTATTAAATTTTTTTATATACATACCTAACGGGTTGGGTATGATATGCCGATTTTTAAAATCTCGATTAAAAAAAATCGACCGTCATAATGTGAACTTTCGAAAAGTCGATTTGCAAAAATACCGACTGATCAAAATGTCGATTTTGAAACTATCGACTCGTAAAATGTCGCATGCATGTGAACATCATTCATTTTGCCACTGTCGATCAACAAACCACTCTCGGAAATTGTTAATATTTACATTAACAGTATTATTTTAATCATATCAACCTGAAATTCCTGTTTTATTTTAGATAAAAGTCGACATTTTTACCGACAACTTTTCAATCGACATTTAAATGGTCTGGTTTTTCAACTGTCAAATATTTTTTGTCGATCAGACTTCAGTTGAAATTTTTTTGTCGACCATTCGTACGCTTCCTTGTCTAATAAAAGAATCGATGAGTAAAATACTCACTAATATCTAAATCAATCAGCAAAAGTATATAGTACTTGGAATGTCGGTATTGTTTGTGAGTGTCCATACGTTTTCGCACGATCAAATTCATTCGAAAACGCGTCCAATGTGCGGCTGGCCTAAAGGCAATCCTGCGAGTAATAATTTGTCAAAATTTAAAAAAGAAATTGTTATGGATATTTTAAACCAACAAAACAATTTTATTACTCTTTTCAAACAAGTTATCTTGTTTTAAAACTTATTTAGTAATGAATAAAAAGCAGGTGTTATGTCAACATTTTATTTAAAGAGTAGGTCCAAAACGACTCGAATGAACTTCAACAGATTTTTAGAAGAGTAGTAGTTTTTTTTATGTTATTCCAAGGATATTCGAGCAGAATGATGCGCGAAGTGGCGGTACAGTCCAGAATGAACTTGTGCATCAAACAACATGCCTGCCCAAGTAGCCCGTTCCTTACCTAACTGCCTCCAGTTGCGGTGTCCATTCGATCTACATGTAAAAGCCATCTTAAACGCCCAATGCGTAGTTTTTGAATGGGGCATGTCGCTGTACCCTCTTAGCCCAAAGAAACAGCGGTTGGCAAGAGTAATTCTTCGTTTCTGACGAGATGTTGTTGTCATAGTTATAAGCGGAGCCAAGGTAGATAGGGGCACGTACTACCTCAAAGTTATATCTGTCAATGGTGACGTTCTGTCCAATTGGTCGATGTTGAGTGTCCGTTTGTGTTGACATCATATACTTAGTCTTACCCTCATTTATTGCTAAACCCCTTTTTTGCCGCTTCCGCTTCACGTTGAATCCTACCATTGATGTCAATATCGTCGGCGTATGCTAGTAGCTGCACCTATTTTTGGAAGATTGTGCCCCAGGTGTTAGCTTGGGAGTTTTGGACAATCCTCTCAAGAATCAAAGTCCTTTGCCTAAATCCTTTTTTTTTGGTATCAAATATGTCGGTTAGGTCGTTTCCGACCCTAATGGAGCAACGAGAATTCTCCATCGTCATTTTGGCGGTATACCAAAAGTAGACATGGCTCTGTATAGTTCGTGTCTATTAATGCTGTCGTATGTGGCTTTAAAAAAAATTAAATGAATAGGTAGTGGGTATCGATTTGGACTTCTCGGGTTTTTTCCTGTGTCTGGATTTGATTGGTTATGGACTTTCCTGGCCTAAAACAACTTTGATCAAGTACTTAGTACACGGTTTCAGGCGTTCACATAGTACGTCAGATAGGATCCTGTAGGCGATGTTGAGAAGACTTATGTATCTGTAGTTGGCTCAGTTCAGAGGGTCTCATTTTTTGTGGATCGATCAAAGGATGTTTAGGTTCCATTCTGCAGGCATACTTTCATCCGACCAGATTTGGCTTATGAGTTGGTAGATGTTACTTAGCAAGTCATCTCCGCCAGCTTTAAAAAGCTCGCCTGGAAGGCCGTCATTTCCGGCAACCTAAGGGTCTTTAATCTATATTGAATCTTTGTTTTTCTGCAAAGTATTTTTTATACCCTATCCCATAGAGGGTATATTAGTTTTGATACATGGTTTGAACATAGAGAAATAATTTAGTTAGATATACCTCAAAGTATATGGATCGACTCGAAATCGAGTCGATTAAGCCATGTCTGTCTGTCCGTCCGTCTGTATGTCACCGATTTTTAGGCCTTAAATTTTGAGCTAGGATAATGAAATTTGGTATATAAAATCCTTGTGCGAGGCTACATAACAAGTGTAAACATTTTCAAAATCCGCCCACTTTTTAGAAAAACGTTATTTTTGGTTAAACGGTTAAGAATTTTAAAAAACCTACTAAAAGAGATATTTAGACAATTTGAATATTTATATTTCGTTTATATAAAGTTTTTTGCCACGCTTTCTGTCCAAATGTTAAAAAGTTCGAAAATACTTTTGATACAAATGCTTCCGTAATGGCAATCTTAACATTTTGCTCATAGATCATATTTACACACTCCCACTTTTTGGGGGCGTTTTCCTACAAAAACCATTTCTATACCCCATCCTAAGGCATTAGCAATATAATCACGTTGTTTTTCGTGGAACCCAAAAGGTTTTGATAAACTGTCTGAACAACATGTTGTAAAAATGCCATTTTCTATATTTCATTGCCATAAAGCCCACATTTTGGGGATAATAATTTTATGGATGGGGTTGTAGCCTTCTCATATGTTATCTCTCTTTTTGATCCTCAAAATGTAAACAGAAAAAATTAAAATCTAAAACATAACTCAGATATGTTTAATCAAGTTAACTTTACTTTATACACATGAAAGTTTTAATATTATAAATATTTACAGATATGCTCATTTAAATAATGGCGTTATTAATCGTGGCAAACAACTACATGCTGCTCTTCACAGTTTACAATCATTCGATCGTACAATGGATAAGGTAACTTTGTGTAACCTTAATATGGAAATGTTTATTTACTAATTTAAATAAAATGTTAGTTTTTAGCTTTTCTTTCGGAATCGGAATCATTAATTGAGAGTGCTGAATCAGATATTGATCGGAATCCCCTAATGTTCAGAGTAAGTATATTTTTCATGGTTTATGATTATTATACCCTATCCCATAGGGGTATATTAGTTTTGATACATAGTTTTTAGCTAGATATACCTCAAAGTATATAGTTCGACTCATAATAGCTGAGTCGATTTAGCCATGTCTGTCCGTCCGTACACCAGGTTTTGGGCTTTGAATTTTGAGCTAGAAGGATGAAATTTGGTACACGTGCTCTTTGTTGCTCTAAGCAGAACAAGTGTACACATTTTTGAAATCCGCCGACTGCCACTCCCCCTTTTTAAGAAAAACGTTGTTTTTGGCCAAACCGTAACGAATTTGGAAAAAGTTGCTGAACAACATATTTAGACTATCTTAATATCTATATTTCGTCTATTTAAAGTTTTTTGCCCACTTTTTGTGGACGTTTTCAATAAAAAAACTTTTTCCAGTCAAATTTTAAAATTTTCGAAAAAAATTCGATGCAAAATCAGTGGTTATATTACTATGAACATTTTGAGATACCGTTTTATCCCACGCCCACTTTTTTGGGGCGTTTTTCTATAAAAAAAAAAACATTTTTATACACTACCCCCTTGCATATGTAAGAGAAAAACCTTGTCTTTTGTAGAATCATACAAGTGTTTTATAAACTGTCTGTACAATTTGTTGTGACAATGTCATATTCTATATATAATCCCCATCGTGTATTAAGCCATTTCCACTTTTTGGGGATATTAGTTTTACAGATGGGATGGGATAGGGTATTCAACGATTCGCACGCGGATTGTAGCCTTATCATATGTTTTTATAGTTTTGATACATAGTTTGTAACATGCCACGCCCACTTTTTGGGGGCCTTTTCAATACAAAAAAAAGTTTTTTTTTTAAATATTTCCAAAAACTTGTGATGCAAGATCATTTTAAACCACGCCCACTTTTTGGGGGCGTTTTCCTACAAAAAAAAAAACATTTTTATACCCTACCCCAAGGCATATGCCGTTGCATAACCGTTGTTTTTTGACGAACCATAAAAGATTTTGATAAACTGTGAAAACAATATCTTGTGACAACGTCATTTTCTATATTTAATTACCATTAAGCCCACAATTTGGGGATATTAATTTGGAGGAGAGGAATTTATAAGAGCTTACACCCTGATAAATACAAAACTACCATTTCATCATACTAAAAGTTTATCATTGGGTAGACGACATCACTCAGATTGCAGAAGAAGTTCCTTCTTCATGACTCCATTGTGGTATAATCGTTTATTTTGGGCCCTAACTTTTAAGTTAGGATGGCGAAATTTGATAAATCAACTCTATTTTCATTTCTTTAATACAAGTGTTAAAATTTTTAAAATCCTACCAATGCCGTTTATGGTCAAGCCATAATGTTTTTTGAAAAAGTGTCAACAACAACCAATTGAGACAATTAATTATCTACCTGTATATCTGGGCAACCAGTGTAGTATCCTGTTTCCGAATTACTAACCCTATAACGGTTGGCTGATGAATATTGCTATATACAGAAACTAAATAATTTTTTTAGATTACATATATTTCTTTTATGCAGTTTCAATTTTATTTAGTTTTTTAATTGTTCCTTAAAGTAATTTTTTGTTGGAAAATAACCTATACTTCTCATATATCTTTTTTAAGACACTCTAAAACTGCTCCTAAGATCATGAAAAAAATAAAAATTGTCATATTATTCAAAATAGGGGAGTAGTGGAAAGTAGATGTTTATCAATACTTTTCACTACTCCCCTATTTTGAATAATATGACAATTTTTATTTTTTTTTACAAACAATCCGTGAGAGAAAAGTCAATAAAATAGCTAAGATCGAACGCATTTCCCAATTTTTTTTCTTCGACAATACAAACGGGAAATTGGATGGTAGGTAATGTGAGTTTTATATTTGTTAGTGAACATTTGATGTCATGGTCAAAAATTGTCAAGTATGCCAGAAAGCAGCCAAGAATCTGAAAAATAAAACAACTCCTCTCTGGAAATAATTTTTGAATTCTATGGAAATATAAGTCTTTTCACTATGTTCTGAGATGATTCCAATGGATTGGAGCTAGCCCTTGAGTTCCTCAAGGGTTTTTTGACGGTTTTAGTTTTGGAATTAGTAATAACTGATAATTACCCCGCCATAATTCTGTTTGCATTTATCGAGCATTTTCCATGAAAACTACTTTTGACGGAATTCGCAAACTGACACTTAATTCTTCAAACAGCTGATTCCGAAACTTGGGACATTGTTTCTACCGGGCTCGAAGTGAAAAATGTTTCCCCGTTGAACAATTAATTTTTACCGGTTATAATATTTATAGGGTTGATTGTAAGTTAAAATAATGAAATATTTTTTTTGGTTAACATGACATTTTGACTTTTGTTTTAAAAAGTTTTTTTTTGTTTACTTATTTATTTCTTATTCAATTGTTTTATATTTTATAATTATTTTATTAAAATCGAAAAATCGCACAGCTACACCCTGTATGGAACCGATAGACTACGAATTCAATGGAACGAGGTGTTAAAATTGTTTGCAAAAATTTACTTGTATCTATATTTATCTATATTAAATTGACAGTTTGCCTGTCGATGTAGGTAAAAAATATATTATTTGTTGAAATATGTGATGGAATAATTTAGCGCTCATATACGCTGCATATTTTTGTAATATTAGAAGCTGGTCCAATGTTCCATTTTTGTCAATCCCATCTGGATAGTATTAATAGTCAAGAAAGACTTATCTCAACTTAGCTATTCGGATTCGGCATAAAACAGCAGCTCTGCGGGGGTATTCCTTTTCCCCGCGTGGCTTAATTCCGCAGGGGTTATTGCACTGCACCGGTGTTAATACATATAAATGACACAAATTTCTGACTCGGTTTTGTTTTAGTCACCGATTTAAGATCAATTAAGTCCATCATGCTGCAGAGACTCGGCCTTTGTTGCAGCATATGGTGAATCTCGGCGTTGTTCTATGATGGCTTGTCAAGGCCTTCTTAACTCCCTCTTACTGCACTTTATTTAAACTAAGGAGTAGACTACAAATCCTCAAAGTTCTGAGGGAGTGCAGAAACACTGTCTTATATTTATACAGCGGTAATATTAAGAATCGGTATCTATTTCATCGTAATTCGATATCGCCGTATTAAAGCGGAGGAGCTCTAGAGTACGACGGTGGTGGTTGTACAATACCGGGATACCATTCCTTTCTTGAACTAATTCATAAAGCCCGATCTGAGCGTGTTCTTCATTAATATATCATTAAGGTGTTAGGCCCCGAAGATTAGGCTGTTGTCGCTAGCCCTTACAACTTGCCTTCGATTCAACTTAGTAAGGAAGTTTTTAATTCTATTCAGCCGAAGATCATCGTATAGGACTTTGATGTGGAAATATTTTATGTAATCGGATTCTTGCTTTCTGAACAATCCTAGACAAGGTCGGAGATACCGTAATCACGCAAATTGAACCACACGGGGCAGCCGTTTGCTTTGAAATAGTTTTCTAGTCATAGCGTTATCCCCTTGGCCCTGCTGGACAAGGACCCTAATCTCACGGATTAGGATTGTCCAATGGCCATTTTTTCCATTTTTTTTCGGTACCGCTAATAGCCCTAAGCAATGAGGTCTGAACAGTTTTCGGTTTTTTGTAAAATAATTTTCAATTTCCAATCACCGAAATTTTTCAGTGCATCATAAAAGTAAAGAACTAAAGATGACTTGCGTCATTGACCAAATAACACTGTTTGAAAGCGTTAACGAAAATTGAATCAAAATGAGAGATTAAGATTGCGGATCGTTTAATACCCTATCCCATCCCATCCTTAAAATTAATATCCCCAAAATGTGGGCTTTATGGTGATGAAATATAGAAAATGACAGTCCCAACATATTATTCAGTTAGTTTATCAAAATCTTTTGTGGTTCGACAAAAAAACAACTATTTCTATTGGAAATGCCTTCGGGTGGGGTATACTAATGGTTTTTGTAGGAAAACGCCCCCCAAAAAGTGGGCGTGGGTGAAAATGATCTATGTACGAAATGTTTATTTTTGTCATAACGGAAGCATTTGCATCAAAAGTTTTTTTTTCCGAATTTCTTTAAAATTTGGACTAAAACGGTTTTTTACTAAGAATTCCCCAAAAAGTGGGCGTGGCAATCGTATATGATTGTATATTGTATATGTGCATATCTTTATATGAGCGAAATATAGATATTCAGATTGTCTAAATATCTTGTTTAGATAACTATTTGAAATTCCTAACCGTTTGGTACCGTTGGGTATAAAAAGCCGCGACCTACGAATATTATTTTTATAATAAAGATAAATGCAATACGAACAGTAGGAAACAACGTGTGCGAGGGTTACGTCCCCCATTATTCTGATCACTACATCGATGAAAGGAACACTTTTGTCCTCTTATGTACATATTACATATATGTTATAAGTAGTACATACACAAGTACTTTTTTTTATTACCGTGCATATCTCGTAATACGATTTTTGAATAAGTGCAGACAAGTGGAATTTTGTAATATTTTTCTTTAATTGAATCCAGAACATCCGATCGTAACGACCCAAGCATTCGTAGCACTTAAGTGAATTGTTTCAAGATCTCTTGACCCCGTAAGTGCAAATGAGAGCACCATACAAAATTGAAAAAAAAAATATCTATTAATATCGAATTCAGTTTTATGGAGTTTGCTTTTATGAATTCTATAGTGGTTTTTGATGGTGTTTTTAAAATATTACTTAAATATTTGTTAACAAAAATGTATGCAATTCTGTTTTGTTTGTTCAAATGCAATGGAGTTCCAAAGTGGAAAGATCATTCAAATTTCAGTTGAACACCTAGTTAGACGCTATCCATTACTCCTAAAACTTTTCTATAAGGTTTCTCATTATTTTGTATATTTTTTGTTTCTTGGCATGTGACAAAAAGGTCGAAAAATGGCCATCAAGAAAATAGTAACTAATATATTATTAACAGATTCTGCATTAATTTGGCGAGTATAAAAAAAACCCTATTCATAATAGACATAGACCGGATAATGTGGGAATTTCTCACCCATAATAGTTATACAGGGTTTGTGTCAAATAAAGTACGAAAAGGAGGGAAATGTATTACAATTACCTGTTTCACAGTTCAGCAGAGTTACCAATAGCTAATATTTATAGTTGCAAAATCAATGACGACTACTTTGTTTTCTACCCCTTTATAAAATTTTGCTGATTTACGTTGACTCGATAACATCGGTTAGAACTATTGGTCTGTAAATAAAGAAGAATTTACATTTTAATAAATTAAACAGCGAAAAATCCTCCTTTACTTATGGTCGATTTTTTGCGATTTAAGAATTTGTTATTGTAAACAAAAACGGTCCGCCGTTTAAGACAAAAAGAGACAAAATTAATAAAACATAACATAGCTGCATAACCTAAACGCGTCTGATGGTTGAATAGTGCCTTATAAGGGTATTATTTTTTTTTCTGTTTGTCACAGACGGCTGAGCATCAGGGTTACCAAAGGTACAATTTTAAGTTGAAAAAAAAAATCGACCAGGGTATTTTTGTATTTTTGCAGGTATTGAAATGGTAATCTACAGACTCAACATTGTAAACGATGTTATTGAGTTAACATAAGTCAACAAAATGTTATAAAAGTGTTGAAAACAAAGTTGTCGTCATCAGTTTTGAAACCATAAAATTATCCTTGGTAACCCTGCCGAGCTATGGAACAGCCAATTGTAATTGATCTCCCTCTTTTTTGGTAATTTATATGACACAAAACCTGTATAACTATTATGGGTGGGGAAATATTTTATGAATAAGAATTTGTGCAACCCTGAATAAAGGCTGTATAAATACTTATGCGCTGTATAACTATGCAACCGTTGAGATGAATTTTAGTACATTATAATGAATAGGGGCTTAGTGCACAAAATTACATTTCTGGAGCCACTTTTGCCCGAATTGACTATATTGACAATACTTTCTCAAAAAGTAGTGTTTCGTATTAATAAATTTGAAAAGTATGAAGCTTGAATTTTGAAAGACCAATCAGATGATTGTTTTTTTTTACATTTTTACCAAACAAGTTATAAAATTTAGTTTAAAGTTTTTGTGAGATGGAATTTCAAAATATATTTGTTTGAATATATCATTGAAATTTAAATAAATTTTTTAATAAAAAAAATTAAAATAAAAAGAGATGATAACCAATATAAAAATAAAATATTATATTGAAAAATCGCTGCTTTAAACCTGCTTAAGTACTTTTATCCGATGGAGAATGGAGTAATTTCCGAAATAGCTATAATTCTAACCAAATAGTGTTTTTGTACACAAATTGTAGTTGTGATTTCAATCATTCAGGAGAATTTTATTGTTGGTTCTTCGTGATTCTCATCAATTAGATACACGAACATATATAAATATTATATTATCTTGAATACTGAATAAAACGCAAAAGTAGTACGAAACTTTGTTCTATGTGATTCTCATCAATTGACACATAATTCCATATAATTAGTAAATCATCCGTGTTGCCGTCGCTTTGTTTAATGCGAAATGCGTTCTATGTGATTCTCATTAATTATAGTAACAAATCCATATGATTTCTAAGTAGTCAAGGTAGGACATTTCGGGCAACCGTGTTTTGTTTTTTTTTTTTTAGATTCCAATATAGAAGATTATTTATTCTAACTTCTTTAGAGTCGTAACAATATTACAACCCAGAAATTGAGTTTGAAAAATTATGCTTTCATTTTTAACTTTTTCGATTATGTGGTCCTCTTACTGAGGTAGTACTACCTTAAAAATTTTAAAAAAATGATAAAATTATGAACTAGATTCTTATTAAAAATTTTAATACATTACACAAATAACAGTTGTGAAGTGTATTAGCGCACAATAGAATGTTGATATGACTCCATATTCACCATTATTCAGAGTGTTTTTTTTTTCTCAATATATTATAAATGAGACACATTAAGCTCCTAAGAAGTTAAAATTGTGGTATTCTATACTATTGCAATTATGTCATTTTCTTGTAGCTCAATTGAGTGACAATTTTATTTTTTTGTTAGAGGGCAAACTGCAATTTGTCTAAAATGTCATCATTTCAGTGTTGTTTTAGTTAATTTTTTTAGTATTTAAACGTAAAGGAACGCTTACATGTATATTTACTTTTATCACATATTGTAACGGAAAACAAAAGTGTATACCTATGAACACAAATCCACGTGCCTTTTTGTTGGTCACACAGAAACTTTAGAAATAATCATCAAAAGCATCTTCCAGCATCAGCAGGGTGCGTATCTAAAATTGCTGTTAAAAAAAAAAGTTAAGCCCCGTTTGTACTTAACTGCTCTACTAACACCCACACCACCGACACAAGGGAAATACGCTCATGCAAACTTTCACAACGATACTCTAAAGCTCCACTTCGATTCCATTTGCGCATGATTTTCAACCCTCCCAATCCCAATACTTTTCTCTCTCCTATGCAGGAGTATCACAACACAGCATCACCATTCAACCATCTAACCTATTCAGAATCAGCAGCAGCGCAATTATGGTAACAACCATAACCACTCATAAAGCATACACAACAATCTGTGTGATGGAAGATGCTGCCTTCCATCGAAGAGCCAACATCCACTTATACTGCTCTTGCTTTTACATTTTTACGGCACCTATATCGCACTATAAGTGAATTAATAGGGGAGACTATCCCCAAATCTGTAAGATGTCGGTCGGTCGAACGCATTTCTGGTTGTGGAATTAACGAAAAGAAAAAGAACACAAAGGTCCCGAGTTGTCTGTGCGTCTTCGCGTTTCACCTACTGTGATGATTATTATTTTAGTTTTTGTGTAACTATTTGAGATATAACATCGGTCCGCATATTCGGAATTCAGAAAGAATTAATTATCCTTTTTCACCTCTCAACCAGATACAGATTTTTCGGTATACAATCTGAGGCGGTTTTCTTCCTTAGTTTTTTTTAACTTCATCGACAAAAACAGTGCTTTAGGTAGAGTTGCTTAGTGTTAAAATGTGATTTAATAAATTTTATGAAACCTTTTCAATCAATAAAGCGGGCTTTAATCTGCCCATCTTCCCCTCGGCAACTGGTTGTGATATACAAATTAAATAAATAAAAGTGTTTCCTAGTGTAATTGTTCGCTTATCTGATTGCTGAATAAAAAAAAAAACAAAAAAAAAATCAACTACAAATACAAGCACATAGCTGAAAAGATAATGATACGAATACATATCCATTGTTAGTGCAATTCAGTGTAATATTGTATTAGACCCATAAATTTGGAATACCGTACTTCATCGTGTGTAAAGATATAATGTGACAACGTTTATTACACAAGGCATCAAATAAATTAAGCAAATCAAAATTGTCTTGGGGATTCTGACGCAAATTTATTCTTTCTAGAGGTTTTTGTCTGTTGCAATTTATAGTCACCCCCCGCTAGATAACACTGTGTCCATGACATATATTTGTCACTGTTTACGGAGTGGTTAAACATATGTTTTGAACCAGTTTTAGCAAATAAAAATAAAGTAAGTGGACTATGCTGTTGTCCATCCGGCAAAACTATTAATGCTGTGTATTGAATTTTAGTTTACCCCTATTCACGCTGCGTGACATAATTTACCTATACCTATTGGTATCAAAATAATATTTTGAAATGTATGGAATATTATATGTATTTGAGTATTTACACATCTGTCCAGATTGTATGTATCTTGTTCCAAACATAATTGTTGTAATATAGGTTTTGGGACTACTTGCAGCGACCCACGTTTATTTTAGTTGTTTAATGGTGACTTTGGGTCTCATAAAATTAACTTTGTTGGTTAGTTTCGGTTGTATCTATCTATATCATATAAGAAAAGCACTTTTATATACATAAAGAATACCATGTACTTCCACAAAAGTTACCCGTTTAAGTGCAGTTTGATTGTGTGTAATACTAAACATCTTTAAACTTCACACAAAAAAATTCTCGTCGCTCTGTAACTCTTCCAGTTCAAATTCACCATAACCAAAATATATTGCAACATGATTTGACAACACTTGTTTAAAAGTATTCTGCCCATTTGTACTTTCGTATTTTATTAAAACAAATGTATACAGCATCACCGTAACAATAAAGCAGAACTTTATTTACTCATCTGCTAACGCAGAGAATTTTTGGTCGGCGTAATTAGAACGTAATTTCTGTAATGAAATATCTGTCATAAACGGCCCATATGGGCCTCAAACTTGGCAGAATTTCGAACGCCAAAATTGAGAAGCTGGCAGTTTTAAAATCTTGGATAAAGGGGAAAAAAAGTTGATGATGTTACTTTCGGGATTTGAACCAGGGACCCTCGAGCATAGTAGTTCAATGCACTGATCTCTGTACCTACAAACATGTAGTACAGTTCTTTCATATCTAGTCACGCGTTTAAGTGCAGTTACCACTGAATGACGTGTAAAACTAACCACATTTGAAATGCCAAGATTTTCAATTTTAAATGCTCCCGCTCTGTTGCATTTCAAGGTTAATATCATCTATATTTTTTTATGTAATTTTATGAATTCAAACTATTTTTGAAGTGTTAAATGCCTTTTTACAAAAGTGATCATATTGAACATTTATTTAGTATTTTGAGTTTTATCAAAATAAACGCATACCGTCCGTTTTCAAAAACCGTTGAAATTCACGTTGCGTTAAAACAACAAGCAAAAATATACTTGGCTAAAGAAGCAGTAAAAATAATTGCAGGTTTTATTATTTGTTGTAAACATAATTCTCAATCTGTCTACAACATAAAAAAGCACAGCAACATTTGACGCCATATACAAAAATTATTCACATTATGACATTAAATCAACGCTCATGTGAGCACCCTAAAGAAATTACAAATGAAAGCTAATGTGACAGATTCCCAGTTATAATCAATGTAGAGTTTATGTAGTTATTATTAAAATACTTTAACTTCTTGTCTTACAACTGCATAAGGTTTGGTTATGAGTGGTTGGCTGTGAAGTACAGCTTGGGCTCTTGTTATCGCATTTGGTTGTCCCGAGAAATTCAATTACTCGCTACCTTGTAAGCAATGTTTTTAGAGCTTCTAGAGTTTCTGATTTGGTTTTAAAGGCCCTTTTAATTACAATTTGTTGGCGCAACAGGCTCATTAGTACCCAGGGCCTAGCTTTCTCACAACCATTCATATGTGCGTGTGTACTTCTTGCACGATGGCGAGACCTTCTGTTTTATGCCGAATCTGAACAACAAAGTTGAGATAAGCTTTTCTTGACAATTAGTACTACCCAGATGTCAGATCATCACGAGAGAGAGATAATATAACCCAGACCTTCTGCGCGACAGTTCATCGCACTTACCATCGTGACACTGACCCGTCTAAAGACCCTTGACTTTTAAAATAAACGCTAAAGAAGGTATAGATTGATCAAATCGGGGGATCTTGCCGAGCAGTCCAAATTGTCTAAAGAAAACATAAGGCGACTCGGAAATGGGCCCTTACTTGTCGCTCGAGTTGAGTGTGCTGTTGCACCGTCCTGTTAAAACGTTTGCTTGTGGTCACAATTCATCAATAAAAACGTGTTGATTTATTTATTATTTTTATATATTAATTTATCGCTGTCCAAGGCAACGGCGCGCGTTTCCAAACGAAATTAGCCCTGTTGGTGCACCATGCAGTGACTTTGAGCGGATGTAATCGCTCTTTCTGAATGGTACGTAGATTCTCAGTGCCGCAGAAGCAAACATTTCGTTTATTTACGTGTAAGTAAATAAGATAAAATAGATTGTCCACTGAGTCGTTGTGGTTCAGGAAGCCATGAGAGTAGTTAAGACGTATCTGGACCTTGTAACAGAACATCTTCAAGATATTGAGCAAGTATCTGAAAAAAATAGTTACATGCTTATAAAGTGTAAAGCTATTTATCAAGTATGTATGCTGTTTTGTTGTGTCATGTTCTTTTTGACTCGAACAAATATGTGTTTCAACCTTATTTGTTTCAAAAAATGACTGTTTGCACAAATCTTTGTTTTTTTTAGTTTGAGATAATTAAGCAGCGGCATTGGACTATTCTCCTTAGTTTCGGAATCTTTACATCTTATGCAGATCAGTCCTATTTTTGAAAGGTTCATATTGCTGAAGTTCTTAATTAGGAAGCTGTGCATTGCAATCACTCTCATCCCTCTTGAAGTGGATACTCAGTGATTAAATGTGCTTGAATGTTTTTAGCGTTGTGTAGGCTAACAGGGTGTTCCTTATTACCTGCAACTGATCAGTTGTTCGATCGTAAGACTCTGATATTAAAATGGTAAATTTTCGCTAATGTTCTCTGTTGGATTATACAGTCAAAAGCCCCGAAATTCAAATTGTCATTAGCCATTGTAGAACAATAGTTCCATATTATTTTACAATCTCAATGTTAATGAAGAGAATACAAACGCAAATCTGAATATTATAAATAAAATAATCAATTCGACTTACTAACCCTGCTTTTATTCGATTGGTAACGATCATATGCTTTAAAGACACCCTAGACTTCTAACAATCGAATTCTAATGTATTAGGTTTGTGTTTTCTTAGTTATTGCTTCATGTTTTGAAATGTAAATCCATGCAAGTTTTATGCTATGAATCCATTCGTTGTAAGATTTATTCAAAGTGTTCCGCATTCATTACTGAACTCACATGTATACAATCTGTAAATATTCGCAACTGATTTTTTATTGTAAACCGCATAAATATGTAATTTCTACGTTCAACTGCTCTATTTAAAATGTATTTCTGGAATATTTACATTTAGGTTTTGTATGTCATCTCTGATCTTATGTTACCGAAATGTATAGAATTAAAAAAAATCAGCATAACTATCATGCTCTCTTTACAGCGATGTCTGTGCCAAGCTGTTGTTGCATAAGCACAGTGGGTAAGAAAACCCATTTCGACAAGAAGAAAATTCTAATACTAGGTTTGGCAACACATTAAACAAAGACTTAATTATACAATGTTTTGTGGGAATGACATAACGGTTAGCCTTTAACAAATTAACGAATATATACACCCATGTCGGGACTGGAAACAATACATATTCGCCCAATCTTTGTTCCAGATGAATTGCTACATGAATTGTCAGAGTCAATCAGACTCCCAGATTTCAGCAGTGTTGTCCAGACCAATGTGTATAACGGATATACATTGATCTAAATGCGACAAGGAGAGGCTTGGCTTTTCTCTATCAACCCATCTACCGGGTATGATTTTTGGAAATTTGTTTAGTCTTATTTTTGTAGCCTGCAACTTGAACTCAAAATACGTATTATGTGTGAAACAGTTGATGAATCTGTTTGGTTTCTTGAAACAATAACCAAAAAAAGAATTGTTTTCTTTTTTCCTGAAAAGTAGAATAAGGTTAATGAAAGCAAAAAGGTTTAAAATTAAAAATTTAAATTTGATTATAAATACATACATACAATTTCTGTTCCTCTTTCCTGTCCAAGATGTGAAAATTACACAATACTCACTCGTGCCACCCGACACAAAGCAACCATTGTTAACATGAAAGTTCAAACACCACGTAAAAAATATAAACAGCAATTCAACTTCTAGCTAACAGCTTGGATTATTTTCTACTTTTGACAACTCGCGTTGAGGCAGAGATTCACATTATGATCAGCCCTTGGCATCTGTCAAAGAATTATGTCGACCGCAGTACGATAAGAGTCATAACCAAATTACAAATTAAACGCGTCACCGCAACATTATCGCATGTTCACGTGTTTAATTAACCAATATTCCAGCTCTTATGCCGAAATATATAATTCCTATGAGACTGATAAGATTATGTTTAATTTGTCGGGAACATGTTCAACCATAAGACGAACATGTTTTTGTTTTTATAAAAAAAAATCAATTTAAGCTTACAAAAAGTGCTTGTTTTGTTTAATGTTTTTAAAGTGTAACGTAAATAAATGCATACAATAAATGAACTCTTGAGAAAAGTCTAAAGAAAATGGATATAGTATCAGAAAATGGTAACTCCCAAACGGATGCAATCAGAACAACATCAACGTCATCAAAACAATGTAATGTAATCAAATCAGAATTGACGAAAAATGCATTGCCCAATGCCACCGATTCAGTTTTACCAAAGTCATTATCAAATGGCCATAGCAGCACCTATAGTCCCGTTATACCCAATGGCATAGAAACTCATATATCAAATGGCGTTTGTGATATTGCAGGCAGCGAACATAAATCCAACCCCTTTGCACCAAACATTGCTGAAAGCGATAAAAACGTAAATTCGGTTTCGAAAAAAATACCCGAATGGCGGCCAAAACGACCACACAGCATTGCTGTTTCTTCGCCACATAATGGATTAAGTGCGGATTGTAAGCCTGTTATTGCATCTTTTATAACCAAGCAAAAACAACAGGCAAAACCAACGACGGATCAATCGGAACATCCGCGCAATGTTTCAGCTAGGTCACAGTATCGCAACCACACTACGGAACATCTTTTAGGCGCTGATAAGGAAAGTCTCTATGCAGCATTATTTCAGCAGTATCGTAATAGCCCGACAAGCTCAAATGAGAAAATTGCAGCTGCCTTTAAACAACAAAAATCACCTGTAAATCCACTGAAACAACCTATAGTTCCAAGACGTTCTCAGAGCACACCACGCCCTATAAAGCAGTCGCCCGATAATAACATCACTGTCACGCAAAATAAAGTTTCAAACAATCCCCAAGCGTTATACTTGCACGCCACTGCTGCAGCTGGAAAGCGCCCTAGAAGTCTCGGTCGATACAGTGACATGGAAAATGTTTATCAACCACCACCGATTCCATTAAGACGTTTGTCCCAACCTGGTCAGTGTGGAACCGGTAGAGTCCCTGTCAATAACATAAAACCAGATACAAGTAAAATCAAAGTCGGAATAAAAAGTTCCAGTAACGATAACATCCGAAGAGAATCACTTGAGGCATGCATTGTGCCGGAAATGTCTGCTACAATTTCCGGTGGGATGAAACACTCTGTCACGTTTCATGGTCATCAGTCGTTAGTTTGCAAGGAAAATGAGAAATCTCTAGATGGTTCGTGGCAAAAAACATCGGAACGACCACTGTCCTACGCTTATGGGTCAGTACCAGATCAAGACTATTTAGAAAATCAATTACGGTCCTATTCTGAACAGTTACGAACAATTACCGAAAGTGTTCGCAAGTACTCAGAACAGGCGAAACTACTATCCGAACTAAAGCGTCAACAACAACTTCATAAGCAACAAGTCATCCAACCAGGTACACAAATACCCCCTGCAAGTTCGACGGGCACATTTTTGTCCAGCATGATTTCACCAGAAATTGTAAGCAAATCACTTGCTTCGCTGTCGTCAAGTGATGCCCAAACTCCATCGACACAGTTGAAAATGTTCCTCGAAAATATTCGAAGTTCAATGCGAAGTGAACATCAGGTAAATATCTTTCCCGATAAGCCACTGTCGCCCGAGCCATTTGTAGAAGAACCGACTGTTGAACTAACAACGCCATCCGACCAATTACGTGTATTTCTCGATGCAATTCGATCAAATCAAATTCCTGAAAATGATGCCAAAGTAGCTTTGCCTGAAAGCTTTTCAACTAAAACCGTTCAACAAGATCCAGTCTCACGACGAATATCTAAAACAAAGCCTACAAAAACGGACAATCGGAATCATAGTATAATCACTTCAGAGAGTTTTCATCAAATATCAGATAATCTGCGATTAATGAGTGAAGACTTGCATGCACTAAGTCCGAGTAAAATTTTAAACAACAATAATAGTAACTGCAATAATAACAACACATCAGCAATTGTGAATAAAAATAGCCAAATATCATTAACACCGGTCACAATGAAAACAATGGGCTTCAACGAAATCCTTGACAGTTTTCAGGCTATGGCTGATAAATACAAATCAAAAGGTTCCTTGGATTATTTGAAAAAATGTTCTGACGCTTTGCGTCAGTCGTCGGATCATCAAAAGTTGCTGCAACAAGAGCGTATCAAAGCCTTTGGAGAGACGTCTGATAGCAGTTCATACTGTACTACACCCGGAAGTATACGTGATGCTGTTCAGGATTTATTGTTGCAGCCACGGAACGGATTCAAGATTTTAGATGACCGCATCAGTTTGTTTATAGATATAATTGACAGCCAAGACAGGTTTAGCCAGGTAAGAATTAAAACTACCAATAGATATTATTTAAGTATAAGTGCCTCTGGATTGTGTTTCGTGACAGTTTGACGACACTGGGAGCGGGAGGTTGTCAGATTTGCGCTCTTGTACACATGTGCTGACGTATTGTTTTTAATTGGGACTGAATTCATAAATTGAGAATTGGTGTACGCATTCCATTTATTTAAAACAGTATCTAAGCTTTTATATGGTAGGGGTATTCATAATGTTGCTAAGCACATTTAATCGGCATGTTTCTTCGTCATAGGGAAGCATTGTGACCTTTAAAAATCACTTAGAAACAAATCAATCTTTGCTTCATCCACAAATCGTTCCGCAATTGTTTGGAATCCTTTACGACTACCCAATTATTATTCAACTATTCATTCAATAATTGTACCTCCCTTGAACTCAAGGTAGATCCAATCTAATCTTATTTCTTCAGGGTAGCTATTATTAGCCCTTCCGAAGTATCCGATCGGAATAAAGTTTCCTTTCCAATTAGTATTTCGAACAGATCTTCCGAAATTTATCGCACATGATCACGCTGCTTCATAAAGCGTTAAGTCAACAATTTTTGACATTTCTCGCGGAATCCATTTATTTTGTTCTGCAATGGATATCTCAAAAGCAAACTGAGTTCCAATTAGAACTAAGTTTCGTTTCGGAAGTTCTTCCGAACGGATTATTTTTAAACTCAGATTCTAAGAATTTTGTTGTATTTTTTATAAATAGATTTTCCGTTAAAAGTTTGAGCTCTATATTCAATAATTGTCAAGTGCAAAATATTGGTTCCATTTTACTGATAATATATACGATTTTTACTTGCTCATATAGCTTATTGAAGCTTCAAAATTAATTATAACAGAACATGATTTTAATTAAAATACAATTATTTGTTATTTTTATTTTAATGAAATTAAAATTATTATTAAATAAGCACTTAAGACGGAAAGCATCCTACAAGTCAGCATCATAGCTTCCGTCCGGTAATTCATCATTTTGAAAGGATATTGAAATTTGGTCTTCCATGTCGTCTAGAACCTGAAGGCTGATGATTCTCTTGTCTGGATCATTACTGTTCATTCATTCGTTTCGCAAAACCAAAGTAACAATTGGTTTCCTAGGTGTCATTCTTGAGATTAATGTTGACTTCGGGGTAGATGAACAAATTCAAAGTTGTTACACTTTGTCTTGTCCTCGTTTACTACAAGACGAATTAGTTTCGCCTTTTCGTCAATTCCCGTAATTGCTTTCAACACCGGCACGATGGGAGCGAGCAGTAGAAACGTTAGGTATACTGCACAACCTAACCTATTGCGACGGTAATGTCCAACAAATTTCGTCCTTCATTTCTGAATTTTAAATTTCTTAGCTGTATTCTAAGTTTGACATGGTACCAAAACTTCCGAACATCATTAGTGCCATTCCTTACTTCCTACATCCCCGATATTCTTCTCATTGAAAAGCTTGTGTTATTTTCTACTCGCTACTGGACTACTAAGCTCAAACCTCGAAATTATGTTACGTTAGGTTGTAGTGGCTGCACGCGGTGCGCATACACACTAACCCCATAAAGGTCCACTGTGGTATAGGTACCATGTGAATCCATCGACTTCACTATATTCGTTCGCTTAATTGAACCATTCCGAGCTAACTATGTAGCGTAGCAGGTTTCTGACACTGATACTAGCCAGCTCAACTAGATTATCGAAGAAGTGGTCTCGCAGATGCATAGAATGTGAGTAATACTCTTCTCCTCTTCCTCGCCCAAACAGCTTCTAAAGAAGTCATTGCTGAAAAGGCCTAGTCTTTTTGAGTGTAGGCCTATAGGAGGACACAGATAATGGTGCTGATGTTTGATTTGTTCTGGTTAAAGGCTGACTAGGCCAGAGTTGCTTGGATATTTGGCACGTTGTACCGTTTATCCATCTGCGGTTTGCTTTCTTGATCGCATCCTGTTTGATCAGTAATTTACATGTAGCAAGGGGGATACCTAGCAAATCTAATGGTGGTAGAATGGATAGTGCCCTGTCTAGCAAGCTCATCTGGCTTGCAATTCCCTGGTATGTCTCTGTGACCCGGCACTCAAAAGAGGCAAATGGTAAAATGGCATTCGTGGGCTGATTTCGGGTTGAACGAGATTGCTTCTATAGATTTGATTGCCGCTTGGCTGTCGCTGAAGATGCTAATATGCTTTTTGCTTCTTGGCTTCTTTGATTGCCATGATTTCCTCCTGGAGAACGCTACAATGATCGGGAAGGCGAAAGGATGTGCTTAGGTTAAGTATCTCGGGGATAAAAAAATCCACCTACTCTAGATTCTGTTTTAGAACTTTACGTGTAAATGTGAATTGAGTTATTGGTTTCGATTGAATCCGACTTCCATTCAAGGCGACTGGGAATGGTTGTCCTGAAGTTATGCTCAAAACTGAGTTGAGCTGTGTTGTTAAGGTGATTCAGAATCATGGTGTGTTCACCCTGATGAGTGTCCATTCATTGTGATGAGGCTCTTAGTTTTACAGCTGCACAAGCTGCGGTCTGTTTGTCGTAGATATATAGGAGCACTAGATGTAGGATAGCATCAAGGGCTGCGGAGGGGGTTTTACTAAGAGCTCCGCTAATGCATATGCAAGCTGATCTTTGAACTTTACCTAGTAGGTTCCGTTTGGAGGCTATTTCTTAAGCCGTCAACCAGAATAAGATACCATACAGGAGTATGGGTCTAATGATAGACGTGTAAAGACAGAAAGAGATATGTAACCTCGAAATTAACAACACCTATATATAGAATGTCTGACAAACATTCTATATCACTGTCAGGAAAAGCTTCTCAAATTTGTTGGAATAATAATAACTTCGCACACAAACAATGAAAGAAGCTAGGTTTGATGATTTTTTGGCCCGTAATGACAGATGTTTTTTTTTTAATTCTTCTATCGGAGTATAGCGGTTCATGTCTCGTTGACCTTTTCGGTCATCTGTAAAAATTATTAGATCTTTTGATAGGGTGACGACTTTTGCGCCATATTGTTGTATATACATATACACACTTGTTTAACAGTGTTCTTGTTGACCAAAATTTGATGAAATATTTCCCTATCGTATGTGCAAATGCAATCATTAAAGAAATTTCCCAAAGGCTACATATGCCTTTCATTAGTCAAAAACACTTTCATGATGTTTATGCACATAAAAGCATTTTTAAGACATCTTCTTGCATCATTTCACCACATCGGTCTGTTCATACACTTACGAATATGAAAATAAAAAAAAGCATACTCCGTTCATGTATAGGTGGTACTCGCACATGTCGACACACATATAGAAAAAAAGCCACTTAACCAAGTTCCAGATTAGATAAAAGGAATCCAGGTGAAAAAATCTACTGGTACGACGGAAGATATATCTCACGTGAATGAGTTGCTCTTACATATGTATGTATTCATATAATTAAGTGAAACCTAGGAAAAAACACATGCCGTGAATATTCCCCATCTTTGAAGTCCTTTTTAGTATAGTTAAAGTTGCATTTGTTAAAGTTCACTCACTCATTTTGAATGCTGTTTACAATAGGGTGGGGGTTAACAGGGTATGTACTACAAAACCGACATCTACGGGTCATTGTAAGATATTTATCACTGCTGATATGAGAAGCATACATACAAACATCGTTCTCTAAAAAATATATAAAAAATTATAATATGGAAGTACTTGAAGAGGACTTGACTTACGTGTTTTTATTTGCTTTCAAAAGTAACCTTTTATCTGTTTCTTGTTTTAGAACATTTTTCCATGAGATTGTCCTACATATTAAGCTTAAAGGATTTTCCCTGTTCAATGAAAATCGATTCAATATTAATTAAATAAAAATGTGTTTTATATTAATTAAGTGTTTGAGTATGTACCATACGTAGTCATTTAGGTTAAAATTTAGAAGATGTTTCATTTTTTCATTATTTTAATGGAGATGTCATAAGCCGTTTTTCGGTAGTGATGTAGCTGATGGTACTTACAAAAATCAATTATATCTCGAAAAGATTATTAATTGATATGCAAAGTGATACAATCTCAATATTATAAACATGATCGCATATGTGTCGGTATAAATTGTAAGAGTGAATTAATAAAAGTTGGTCTTCGTAGTTTCATGCATTAACATATCATATCCACACAGAATGAACATATATGCGATTTTTATTGTCTTATAACTGTCGAAGATTTTCAGTGTCATATGTGCAGGATTTTTAATAATTTCGCACATTACAAACGCACATTACAACTTTTTTATGATCTATCAATGTCAAAACGGCAGTAAGGGTTTACATTCTTACTATGGTGATATATTTATTATTGAATGTTTCCTTGTCAGTGAGACAGTTATCTATCAACGTACCGAAAATATTACAGGCATCTTGCAAAATTGAAATAGAAAGCTGAAGTACTGAAGCATCTAGGCCATTTTAACTTGATTGCTTTATTAATATTAAAATGTTATTGTTTAAAATGTTTAACCCACTTATGTTTAAAGATACTTCATTGCATCTACAAAAAGTGGATTAAAAAAGTATATAAGGCGTATTTTATGCGGAAGGTAGATTCGGGCGTATTTTTTCATAATGATCGCTATGTTACGGTCAAAAGGTATCATGCCATTTTGAAAAACTATAGATGCCGGATGGACTTGATATGTTTGTTCCACAGTTAGTCAAACAATTGATCTATCGATAGGAATGTTCAGTAATCGTGTAAAATCGAGTTAATGGTCCGGTCGAATGGGCACCGGTCATGCGATTTAAAGTTGTTGGGTTCCTTTTTGTGGGGTAACGATGGCTTACATCAAAAAGTTAAAAACTTCACTTAACAAATGAATAGTTAGAGGTGCTTTTAAACATCAATTTCCAAAATCTACAGCAAATAAGGCGAATTCCCTCACAATTCGCAGACGTCAACACGTTACATCCAAATCCAACTTCGTGTATTGTATGCAATCATATTGACCAATTGCTCTTTTGCATCTTCAAGATAGTTATAGGAGATTTGAAAGGTAGGGTGGGATAGGGAATTAAACGATTCGCAGAGCGAATTGTAGCCTTCTCTTATTTTTTTGTCATTTTTTTTATGTTTTTAATTTTTTTTATGTTTTTAATTTTTTTTTAAATGATTACATTTTATTAAATTTTTATTGTTTTTAATTTTTGGACGAAACCGTAGCCACTATAATTTTTAACTTTTGGTCAAAATTTTACATTTTGGGTAAAATTTTAAGATAATTTAAAAAAATAAACTTTCGATTCAAATATTTCCGTAATGGTAATATAAACATTTAGTCCATATATCATTTTAACACGCGTTTCTTAGCTGCATGGCATGTAGCGCCATCCTATTGCAACCACATGTCAGCTTCACCAATATCTTACATTTTCGGTAACAAAAATTCATTGATCATTGTTCTGTAGCCATCTCCATTAACAGTAGCTATAGTTTATACGCTTTTAAACCAAAATCACGCTTTATCATACGCCACAACGTTCTAACGGGTGATTTTTTAAGAGGTTTAGAACTTTTTTTTAAAAAAAAAACACAAAAAATTCGAAAAAATGAATGAAATATTTATTTGAGTCGATAGTTTGAACCTTGCAATTTAATGTTTAAAGATAATTTCATGCAAATGTTGACCGCGGCTGCGTCTCAGGTAGCCCATCCGCTGAGTCCAATTTTGGCATACTCTTTCACACATATCGGCCGGTATCTCACGAATGAATGCATGGATGTTGGCTTCCAGTGCGTCAATCGAAGCGGGCTTGTCCCTATAGACATTAGCCTTGACATACCCCCACAAAAAATAATCTAATGGTGTCAAATCGCACGATCTAGGCGGCCAATTGACCGGCCCGAAACGTGAAATTAACTGTTCACCAAACTCGCCTCGCAATTGCGCCATTGTTTCGCGTGCTGTGTGGCATGTGGCACCGTCTTGTTGAAACCACATATCATGCAAGTCAAGAACTTCCATTTCGGGCAAAAAAAAGTTTGTTATCATCGCTCGGTAGCGTTCACCATTGACAGTAACGCTGCGATTCGCATCATCTTTGAAGAAATATGGCCCAATAATGCCGCCGGCCCATAAACCGCACCAAACAGTGGCTTTTTCGGGATGCATTGGTAGCTGTTGCAATGCTTCTGGCTGATCTTCACTCCAAATGCGGCAATTTTGCTTATTTACGTACCCATTCAACCAAAAATGAGCCTCATCGCTGAACACAAAGCGGATCCTCGGCCAGCTTTCCAAGAGCCCATTCACCAAAATTCGGCGTTGTGGTAGGTCGGCTGGCTTTAGTTCTTGCACCAGCTGTATCTTAAAAGGCTTTACGCCCAAATCCTTCCGCAAAATTTTCCACGTAGTGCTGTAACAAAGGCCTAACTGCTGGGAACGGCGCCGAATCGACATTTCGCGGTCTTCTGTCACACTAGCTGATACGGCCGCAATATTTTCTTCACTACGCACAGTACGTAAACGTGTTGGTGGTTTAATGTCCAACAAAGTAAATTTGGTGCGAAATTTGGTCACAATCTTCCGAATAGACTGCTCAGAAGGTCGAGAATGCCGATCATAAAATGGAAGCAGCGCGCGATGAACATTTCGAACCGAGCACGAATTTTGATAGTAAAATTCAATAATTTGCAAGCGTTGTTCATTTGTAAGACGATCCATGGTTAAATTGCAAACCAAACTGAAGCTGTTTGACAGTGACACAAGGTACTAAACACACGTCAGCTGTCAAAACCAGTGTTGCCAAAACCAAACCAGCTAAAAAATCACCCTTTATAAGAGATGCCCAAACCTTGAGAACGGCAATTGATTGATCACGGTCTTCACAAATACTTTCCGCTACCGCAGTAATATTCTCATTATTAGGAGCTCTACCCACTCTGGTTTTTGGTGTAAAATTGGTTCGGAATTTGGTAATTTTATTATGCATAATGCGTTCAGCTGGACGGTTATGAAATTTGGTCGAAGAAGTCTATAACAATTTTTAACTGATTACTGATTTTGGAAATAAGTTTCCACCATAAGTACGCGTTGTTCCAGTGTAAGTTTATTAATGATGAAATGGCAAATGCTTGGCAAGTTGAAAAATAATAAATAACTGTAAACTTAACGCTTTTAAAAAAAGTACCTCCTGTTGGATTACCCGCTGTATTTTAACATTTTCATTTCAATATTCTATTCCTAAGGAGGTTGATCTGGAGAGCAACAACATTCGCCACACCGCTTTTTTTTTATAACTAAACCCTTACTGTATTATTATACACATTAACGTCTATTTTCCTATTAAGTTTAAATAAAATCGTTGTAGATGGTTTTTCAATTACCCTTCACAATCGTTAGATCGAAATCTGTGAAAAAAAAACTTTAAAATACAATTTCGGTTAAAAAAACAGAAACCCGAAAGTGCTTTAGTATGACATCTTCATCTAAAGTAAGTTGCTAATCTAATCGATTCCATGCGAGGAAGATGTTATGCAATCCTTAAAAAAACAAAGGCCACCCAACGAAGTATTGATCTCAGAAGTATCTGATGACTAATTTTAACTGTCTTTAAAAAAAAAAAAACAATTTTTCACTGTATTTTTTTATACCCTATCCCATAGGGGTATATTAGTTTTGATACATAGTTTGTAACATAGAGAAATAATTTAGCTAGATATACCTGAAGGTATATGGAATATGGATCGACTCAGATTCGCTAGCTGAGTCGATTAAGCCATGTCCGTCCGTACATTTTTGGGCCTTAAATTTTGAGCTAGAATTATGAAATCTGGTGCACGTGTACTTTGTTTGTTGCTCCAAGCAGAACAAGTGTAAAAATCCGCCCACTACCTCGCCTATTTTTGTTTTGAGAAAAACGTAGTTTTTGGCCAAACTGTCTTTAAAGTTGTTTGCCACGCCCACTTTTTGGGGGCGTTTTCAGTAAAAAAACCTTTTTCGGTACAATTTTAAAACATTTGAAAAAAACTTTTGATGCAGAACCTTTTGTTATAATAAAATAAACATTTCATTCTTAGATCATTTTAACCCAAGTCCACCTTTTAGGCGCGTTTTCTTACAAAAACCATTTGTATACCCTAGCATAGCATATGCAGGAGAAACGCGTTGTTTTTGTCGAACTATAAAAGATTTTGATAAAATGTCTGAACAATATGTTTTTGTTTTCTATATTTCATCTTCATAAAACCTACATTGGGGATATTAATTTTAGGGATGGGATGGGATAGGGTATTAAACGATTCGCACAGCGGATTGTAGCCTTCTCATATGTTTTTTATTCATTATTAACATATATATTTTTACGGAGTTGAAGTGAACTATGCAAAACATCTAATGAAAATGAAGTAAATGTATGGAAATGAAATCTAAATAGCTGTGTATCAGCTAAACTATCACCTAACGTGATTTCACCCCAGCTTTTACTTTGCTCATGGAAATGGTGAATGTCCTTCCATTTGGTTGGGACAACACCTACTGGATAATGGAAAATTGATAATAGATTTCCGATTGTCAATTTCACAAAGTTCTCAAGAATTAAGCCTCTCACAGACCACATTATGGCTAATTTTGCATATGGATCTTGGCCTACACCCTTTCAAGATCATTTTTGGTTAAACGGCTTCATGAAACAGCACTTCATCCGCAAAAATTCACTGTTTGGTGCGGTTTTCATGGTGGTGGCGTCATTGAGCCCTTTTTTTGAGCAATTGCATGAATTGGACATCAGTGATATGTGGTTCAAACAAGGCGGAAGTCGATTTCCATTCATAAATGTTTTTGTAGTAATTCAAGCCAGTACATATATATATATTTTTTTTTTTGAGATATTTCAAGTATATAGTTTGCATTTTATTTAAAAAAGAATTTTGTCAAGTCCTTAATGAAAGACCCTTTAGTAGTATATTTTTTTGGAATTCAGGTGACGCCATTTATATTTCATAGTTATTACCATATCTAAAACCCTTTTCCTTTAAGAAAAGTGCGTGGTTTAATGCAATATTGTTTAAATATAACACTTTAAACATTATTTAACGCTTGCATATATATGTCTGTAGATATATTCCTTCATTTAAATTATTTGTTTTGGTTTTAAAGATACCATAACCTCTTTTAATTAAATTTATATTTTTTCTATTAAGGATTTGCAATCAGAGATTGAAACACATCGTGGAGTATACGACAATCTTGATGTCACTGGAAGAAAATTACTTGGTTCCCTGACATCACAGGAAGATGCTGTTATGTTACAGCGACGGCTAGATGAAATGAATCAGCGATGGAATAATTTGAAATCAAAAAGTGTGGCGATAAGGTAAATTTAGCTTATTTATTTATAATTCAGTAATTGTAAGAGTGACTTTCGTTTCGTTGGTTCGTTTCGCCAAAGATTTTCTCTTATTGAAAATAAATTAGTAGGGTCTACTGATATTTTACAGTGGGGCAGGGAATTCCACCAAGTAAGTATTTCTGTGCAATTATTTCTGTGTCACTTGTGTTACACAGATGAAAAGCATATTTGATAGATGACAGCCCCATTATCCATGCACTAAACAAGCCAAATTCTGGCGTTGGCCATGATAGTTACGAGCATAGTAGTGGATATGTTTGCAGTTTCTGCCCAGATATCGGACTTCTGGTCTTGTAGAATCCTGGGACCATTGCCATAACCACGAAATTTGAAAACCCCCACAAAAAAAGGGCCAAATCTGTGGAGCCGGTTGATCACTACAAATCGCCCTTTATTGAGACGAGGCATTCACAGTACCCAACGGGACTACATTGAAGCGATTTCAAAAAGCGCATTGGGCTGCAATTACAGAACATCAGTTCGAAAAGTAGGCCTCTACGGCAAACGCACACTTTTCACTTTTTTAACGCATGATGGCGTCGCCGTCGATCGGACACGGGTATTGAACAAAATATTGAAATAAATAAGTACAAAATAAGTAAATTAAAAATAATATTGTTTCCATTATGTCGAATTATCTAAAACGTCTTAAGCTCTAATTGATAGCTTGTCTAACATGTTTTTTATTTTGTTCGTTTTGCAGAAATCGGCTTGAATCAAATTCAGAGCATTGGAATGCACTTTTATTGTCTTTACGAGAATTAACTGAATGGGTTATTAGAAAAGACACTGAATTATCTACGCTTGGCATAAGTCCTGTACGTGGCGACGCAGCAAGCTTGCAAAAGCAATTGGTACTATAATTGAATTTATAATAACTGTGTTTAACTTTGTAACGGATTTCGATTGTTTATATTTATAGGACGATCACAAAGCTTTCCGTCGTCAGTTAGAAGATAAAAGACCAATCGTGGAAAGTAATTTATTGAGTGGCCGTCAATATATTTCCAGTGAAGCTCCAGTTTCCGATAATAGTGATACAGAAGGTAATTTTTATATAATAACATTTTAACATTTTAGACTAAGATTTTAAATATGTTTAGAACATTATTTTGTATGTCCATCTTGATAGCAGTGGTTGTTTTAAACTTACTTAATTAAACATTTAACGACTTATTCATAAATAATTATTAAAGCTAAAGTCAATAACAGCCAATGCAATAAATTAATAAATAAGTGTACGCATATAAAAGTATATGATCATTTGTGTGTACCAAATAATATTTTTTGTCATAAATGAAAGGTCCTAGTATTTGAGATTGGCAATTAAACCAGAGCCCCATCACTTAGTAGATGCACTAACCCCTTAGCGACTGCACTCATCAGCGCGCCTGGTACAAATTGTATACATACAAATTATATAAATATAGGCAACAGAGTGAATAAAATTTAGTTTAGAAAGTAAAAACTAGAGAAAATGCTAGGCCCTGGTTACTAACGAGTCTGTTGCGCAAAAAGGGAGCATTATTGTTTTTAATTGTGATCGTCGATGAGAATCTGAAACCAATATGTCTCTTTAATAAACCAAATCCTTAACTATCCCTCTCCATTTGATGGTTCTACATGTGCGCGCAACTTAAGGCGATGTTTGGAAGCTGCGGCATCAAAGACTCTGCGAACCGGAGTATTAGTGTCCATTCGGTCCACAGGTGCTAACCAACCTAAAAGTCCGATTCGGTTTTTTTGACGAGCTTACTGTACAGCTTGTGAAGTTCTTGGTTGAATATTCGTTGCAATAGAACGTAACGAATTGATGCATTTTTGGCTCAAAATGACCAAAATTCCCATGCTGTAGCGCTCGAATATGATCTCCGACGAAGTAATTTACTATCTTAAATGTTAATCAACATTTAAGATACTTGGTCCTTCGTTAAAATAATCATGTCAATGGAATATGCTACTAAAGGGTGATCAATCAAGAGGTAAAATGCGAAATAACACAAAAAAATGCAAATTGGCGCCAGCCTCATTTTTGAAGAAAAACGGACCGATTATTCCACCGGCCCATAAACCACACCACACGGTTGTTTTGAGTGGATGTAACTGCAGCTCTTGAACCTCTTCCGGTTGTTCTTTGGCCCCAATAAAACATTTTTTATTTTTCTTATTGACGTATCCATTGAGCAAGAAATGGTCCTCATTGCTGAACATAATGTTGGTCAAAAGCAGTGGACCTTCAGCAAGTCTCTTGAGATCCCATTCACTGAAACGATGACGCAACGGAAGGTCGTAATTGTATCCATGATGAAATGTCAATGAATACTGAATAAAAAACACATGGCAAATTGACACGACTCACGCGCCATCTATTAAAAAACTCCTTTTGAAAAAAAAAAAAAAAAAATACCTCTTGATTGATCACCCGTTAGTTGCATAGATCATAGATCGAAAGATTCTGGACATTGTGTTGGCCCTGAAATCGTGCAATAATGCATAAATCAGAAAGCAATGTATAAAAGCCCATTTTTGTATCGAATGTTTCACTGACGTCGTTGCTAACTTGTGCAGAATTTTGCATCTTATGCTGGACCTAAAAATAGTTCGTCCCAAATAATCTGGATTACGATTATACTTTTATGCCATAAATTCAAACTGAATTAGGTTGTGCTGAAGGAAACGCTTGAAACTGCCTACTTTTAAGCGTTTCCTTCAGACACGAACTTTGCAATTGACACAATTCAGATGGTATCCTATAAGTAGACCAAATTATGCTCTTGTCCCAGTCTTTAGGGGTATTTTTTTTTGAGTTAGTGGATGCGTTTAAGCGACTCAAAAATTAGTTTTCCTTTTTAATCTCGACAGGATTTTGTTCAGTCTATTTGTTACTGGATTAAATGTCGTACATTTTGGAATATTCCGAACATAATTCATGAAGTTGCACATCGCCTGCTCGCTTTTTTGTTCTTTCTTTTTGGAAAGCCAGTATTTTTTTTTCATAGCTGAACAGCAACATTAAAGCTGAATTGAAATTATTCACTTCTGTTTACTGTTGGTATCAGGGAAGCTAATTACATGCAGGGATGAACTATATTTTGTTGCTTTTATTATTATTTAATCCCCACATTAATAATTAGTAATATCTTTGTAAATTCGCGCTGTAAATTAATAGCTTTGTACCACAGTACAGTGTTCCGATATAAGAATCCTCTGTTTGAAGTGTTCAAAGGGCTTGGAGATCCGCATTTCTGTCCTTGTTTCTGAGCCAGTTGTTTCTATGTTCATATGTAGCTCATAAATTATAGTCCCTTAATCAAGATATTATAACTTATATCTCTCTACGTAAGAATCTCGAATTATGCATCCATATTATATTCCTTTTAAGATATGTAAAACATTATGTTAAATTCTTCCTTATTAAATATTATATTATTTTATAATTATTTCAGCTCATGATTCCGATTCTCGCTACATGTCAGCGGAAGAACAAAGCCGCGAATTAACGAGAAGCATTCGTCGTGAAGTGGGAAAACTGTCAGAGCAATGGAATAATTTGATTGATAGATCTGACAACTGGAAACATCGCTTGGATGAATATATGACTGTAAGTTTAAATAAAAGATTTAAAAATGTTACTACGTTTTATTTAGGATTAAATTTTACTAAAGCTAAGTGATAAGATTAATAAGCTTAAGATCGATTTATATTTAAATAGTGCGATCACTAAATAAATTAGGCAAGAGGATTGGAAGGAACGGTCCTGATGCATTATTTTAAATATATAAATACAACTTTTTTAAAACAATACTTTAGCTATAACGTAATGCTCTGTTACATGTTTCACATTTCTAAATTGTTTTGTCTGAGTTGACAATTCAGGTAACATGTTGTTGCAAGATAAATAGGAATCACTTGTGATGTCTAATCTACGCATTGATTTTGATTTCGAAATTCGGTATCCACATTTTATCCATTTTCTTATCTTAGAATTCCGATATTTGCTTTACTTATGTAATTTAATGGTAGCCTCATTATTGTTTGCGAATCTGGTGTTTTTTTTTATTAATGATAGTGATGATAAGTCACTTTTTCGTAAATTTGTCTCTCTTAGAGAATTTTCCTGCACTTCAAGAGATTTGGGAATTCGTTTATTTTGACTGAAAAAGTACAGTAACAGATCTATCAAGTGCAACGATCTTTCCAATGTGGATTTATTGGTTACACTTTTCAGTGAGACATTTCATCACTAGTGAATCGAAGTGTACGAAATCATATGTCGGTCTATGAAAATTTTTCGTGATTCAAGATGATGAATTATCAGCTTCCTAATTAACTTAGAAATCAGTTAATTAAGAAAGAAAGTGCATTTGGTCGATTGGTTGGAGGGAGAAAAAGACTCACCTTTCATATAGGCGGGGTGGACAGATACTGTTTTCCATCTACTCGGGAAGAGTCCTGAGGAGTTGGTCAGCTAAGAAATGGAAAAGCGGGTATATGTTTGTCAAGATAACATTTTATTGATACGACTTATACTTGTAAAGTAGTCAGTGAATTGGTTCCAAAAATGTTCTACGTTCTCAAGTACTTGAGCACATTTTGGCAGCGTGGACATAATATGAAATTCTTAGCAAGAACTCCAAAAGTTTATTTTTTACTTCGACCAGATGTTTTTACTGCCTTTGGAACATAGTAAAATTGTGTGACTTGGATGCTTGCATGTAAATTTACAGACTTGGCTCCTCTACATGCTGGGTTTAGTTGTTTTTAAACTTCTAAAAATAAATAGTCGTACGGACAAAATGTGCAGATATATTTATGATTTGTATTTGCGCGCTTAATGAAATCAGGATACTCATTCCGTTACTATTTTTACTTTACTTTTAAGTTAATATCTGAGGAGGTACCATGTCTACCGTCTCGAGTCTGTTTTTTTTTTGCCAAAATAAGAAATAAATTAGAAAACATTTCTTTTTTTCTGTCAAATATAATTGTTATAAGGTTTTGTGTTAAACAACATTTTAGGAATTTCCTTCATGTGCGAACAGAAACAAATCAGCAGCTTTTCCCTACACGTGAACAGTCTACAAACAATTGTCCACGTAAGAAACATTATTTTCCAAATTCAAACCACACACTTGCAAAGATTGTCTCTGCGCTTTATTGATGGTCATTGCAAAAGTCAGTCGTACTGGAAACTACAAACGTTTGAATTCGAATGACATGTCTGTTGGTATCAACGGGATACGTGGAATTAAAACGTCTTCAATTTCCTATTTAAAATAGTGACTTCAATAAAGTTGGTCATTAGTTTCTTAACCGCAAGTCTTGTGCCAATTTTGGTGGGTTGATGTTTCCAAAAATAATGATTCGTGCTCCAACTTTCAATTGCAATATGTACGGTGGCAGGCGTAACGTCTTTGTTTTTTGCCGCCAGTATAGCTCTTTCGCTCAGCCAAACATGTGTCTTGTATTGTTGTCAATGTCCACAATTTGGTCGATACATATAAATTGACTCTTTTCAGCGCGTTTTCAAATACACCACGTAATGTTTACGGTTGCAGGCTTCTTATTTCGTTGAATGTTCTGCTTAAATGTCAAATCTAATTGATTGGGAACATGGTTCCCAAAAATTTCACGCAACGGATTCCTAGTTTGCCTATCATTGTGCGCAGTCGCTCCATCTTGTTTAAACCACAATTGAAGATGAAGCTCCGCAATTTGCCGCAAAAAGTTATCGATCGTTGTTCTGTAAGAATCCCCGGAAGTCTTTTCTAGCTTTACATCCTCATTCTCGAAAATATTTGAGCCGAACACTCTTTTGTCTATATATCATCCCTATAGCGTTTTTAGCCACTCGAAATGGGATAGGGATTGTAGTCTTCTCATGTTTATACCCTAGTTTTGATACATTGTTTGTAACATAGAGAAATAATTTAGCTAATTTAGCTCAAAGTATATGGATGTACTCGAATCGCTAGCTGAGTCGATTAAGCCATGTCTGTCCGTCCGTCCGTCTGTACGTGACCAGTTTTTGGGCCTTCAATTTTGAGATAGAAGGATGAAATTTGGTACATGTGCTCTTTGTTGCTCCCAGCAGAACAGGTGTAAACAATTTTGAAATCCGTCCACTGCCACGCCCCCTTTTAAGAAAAACGTAGTTTTTGGCCAAGCCGTAAAGAATTTGGAAAAAGTTTCTTAACAACATATTTATACAATCTGAATATCTATATTTTGTCTATATACATTTAGTTGCCACGCCCACTTTTGCGTTTTCAATAAAAAACTTTTTCCGGTAAAATTTTCGAAAAAAATTTCTATGTAGGATCATTGGTAATATTAATATGAACATTTAACCCATGCCCACTTTTTGAGAAAAACCTTGTCTCTTTTAGAACCATAAAAGTGTTTTATAAACTGTCTGTACAATTTGCTGTGGCAAAGTCATTTAATCTCCATTGTGTTTTAAGCCATGTCCAATTTTTGGGATATTAGTTTTACAGATGGGATGGGATAGTGTATTCAACGATCCGTACAGCGGATTGTAGCCTTCTCATACTTTTTTTTTTTTGTAAAATTGTACATTTCGTTTCCACGAGTCTCGATATGATTTCCAGAAGCTATGGCAAGTTTTAGCACATTAGATCTGCCATGTATGAAAGAAATATAACTTCGTTGGGGTTATTTTTGGCAGCGAGACCTTGGGGGCTTGGACCCATCGGACGTGCGTGGCGTTGTAAGCGTGAGGAAGTGGGGAGAACACATTAACATAAGTCAGTTTGCGTCTCGTCACGGAATAACGAAGCATTTAACATCTGCAATTGATATTGAAGTATAGATGGAGTTAACAAGAGGTGAGCTATTTCCTGTTACGGGTAGGCACCCTGCTGTTAAAATATGTCGAGAAATTGAATCGCGAATTCCCATCAATTATATCTTTTTCTTAAATATTATAGTTGGATATGTTCGAAGAATTACCAGTTGAGGTACCATTTTCTAAAGCCGTGACTTTATCTCTGAGTTCTACTAACCTAAACGGCAAACAAGTAGAAATTGTTCATATGATCGTAGAAGGATTGATATTATCTTTTACAAACAGGAGCAAAAACTGATATAAGTCAGTTCGCGTGTCGTCACAATATTACGAAACATCTATAATCTGTAATTGATATTTCATTATAGATGGATTTAACAAGAAGAGAGTTATTTGCTGTTGCGGATAGGCATCCAAATACTAATCCATTTCTTAGAAATTGTATTTGGATATGTTATCGGATCTGACCGAAGAATTACCAGATGAGGAATTATTTTCTAATGCTTATGTCTGAATTTCACTAAAATAAACGCCAATCAAGTAGACAATGGTCATCTAAGTGTAGAAGGATTGATATTATCTTTCTCTTCCAAATAGGAGCAAACACCGAAGAATCCTTGACATAAGACATCAGTTCTCGTGTCGTCACGGAATTACAAAAGATCTAGAATCTGTATTTGACTAAAATTGGAACACTGTTAAGACAACAAAAAAAAAATAATAAATACACTATAATAGTCACAAGTTATGAGAATAGTTTTAACAAAAAATCGCTCTGTTCGTTTGTAAAAAAATAGGTAATTTTAATAATGAACAGTTATTTTTAATTTTTTGCAAACAGTTAAGTATCCAATATATTCAAGTTTCCTAAAGTGCCTACACACAAAAATAATGCTTTAATATTTAATCGATTCATTATCTACTTTTCAAAAAAAAAAGACAATTTTTTGATTTCCATGGACCCTCTAAGCAATCAAAATACAATTTGGGGAAAAAATAATATGTTCTATTTTCGAGAAATCATTAAATTTATGAATGTTAAAATCATTTTTAGAGAAGAACTGGGTATGCAGCATTTTAACACACATTAACACCATCTCAGTTTAACAATTTTTTTGAAATCGTTAGAGCCGTTTTCGAGAAAATTTAAAAAAAAAATGCAGCTAAATGTACCGTTAGTCAACTGCCTTCGTATTCTAGATACTTGTTAAAGCTTAGTTATTCACTTTTATCAACATCGTTAGAACCTTTATCGAGGTATTCGTGTTTAAAGAAAACCGTTATGGGACGTAGTGTTAATGTAAGTGCAATTCCAAGAACCGCTCTGTAGAAATACCAACAACACTCGTACCCAAAATTGCAGTCAAATCGGCCAAACAGTTTGGTTTCCAGTATCAATTACAGACTACAGATTACAGACTCTAGACGGTAGACACACATTTTTGTTTTGGACTCGGGGTATCTCAAAACAAAAGAATATGTAAAAATCTAAATTTCTAATGTTCGCCGCTTTACAATACTTCCCTATACTAGCTTATAACGAAGTAAAAATCAATTTATGTGGCTAATTGTATAAGAGCGAATTGTAGTCGTTGTCTTACGGTGCTTGCACAATTTGAATTTTGTATGGTTTCATCTTATGATCCAACTTTAAAATTCACCGCAATATTGTTCTGCATATACCCGAACTACGACAAGTGGAGACAGATGGATTATTTCCAACACTGCCGTACAGCTTCCACGTTGTCTTCTTTTCGACGAATACATCTTCCAGGAAGGTCGGCCACCGAACCCCGTTACTCAAAACGGTCGTCTAAACTTATAATTATGAAGGCTCTGATATTTTAGCTGGCCATAACAATTGATCGTTGACAAGAATAGAAAACATCAATTATTGCAACTATATGTAACCATTATAAATTTTCAAGAACTAAGTTATAACGTGCAAAAAGGAAAAAAAACTATTTTATTGAATAATAATAACATAGGATTGTCTTATTTGGCGCCGTCTGTAGTATCCCCAGTGGTCGCCATACTGATTGCATCTAAGGGCATCTGGCCAATGACATGGTAGTCCATCGGGTTACATAGATCCGATATCCAGGTGCTAAAGAGGAAGAGCTCCTGAGCAATGTCGACGTCGTCACGGATATTCCGACTGCCTCGTGCGCCACTGATGTATTACGATGCCGCAATACAATCCCTTTCGTGCACTAATCCCTAGTAGTAAGTCGAAAAAAAATCTTACTCTCCATATACAAACCTGTTTACTTGATTGGTTCCACCTGAGTTACGTTTTAAATTTCGATTTGTTTCATTTTGTGGATCTAAGGGTCGTAGGTAACTTTCTCTAATACTATGGAGTAAGCATAAGATCAACTACCAAGCATGCGAAGATTTGACGATTTTCATAGTTTGGCCAAATTTTAAGAAACCCTTTCAGAGTTTGCGAAAAATTGACAATGGGTTTACAGAGCATAAGTCCAAAAATCCTTTATATAAATGTTCTCGAAAAAAACTGGGTATTAATATATTTTCATAAGATATATTAAGTTTAATCAAAAATTATTGAAAATTGACGTTATGTGTAATTTTCATAAAGGAGGTACCGTTAATAAAATGGCTAAGAGTAAATAAAAACAAAGGCGTATAATTGTGACCAAAAGAACTGTGTATACGAAGTTTGAAGAAAATCGGTCAAGCCGTTTACGGAATTCCAAAAACCACTTTTTTGGGTTGCTCTATCATCGAAATGTTAGAATAAATCAAAATCTCGAGGTCGAAAATGTTGACGAAAAAAACATCTTTCTCCATGTAAAATAAAGTATTTTGCAGAAACGTGCGTTGATACTGACTAGACATCCCAAACAAGCAAATACAGTGCCGCTCACTTGAATAGCTGTGAGTTTTAAGCTTAATATCTTCAAAAATAATTATGGTAATGACTTGTTTTTAACTTTCTCTTACAAAGAGAAAGATATTGTTTTCGTGAAAATTTTCGACCTCGAGATTTTGATTGATTCTAACATTACGATGATAGCGGAGCCTAAAAAAGTGGTTTTTGGAATTCCGTCCGTCGGTCCGTCTGTCCGTGACGGTCTCCCCAGCCTAAACGGCTTGATCGAATTTCTTCAAACTTCGTATCCAAGTTTGTTTTGGTCATAATTCTAGGCCATTTTTTTTGTTTGCTTTTAGCCATGTTAAAACTGGTACCTGCCATATAAAAAATACACATAAGCTCAATTTTCTCGAAAACGGCTCTAACGATTTTGATTAAACTTTATATATACTATAACCATATTAGTTCCAACAAAACTGCATACCCAGTTTTTTCGAGAAAATCCATATAACGGATTTTGTCATTTAGGCCATATAAAGAAAATTGTTAATATCTCGCAAACAATTGTGTCAAATTGAATGAAATTTAATACATATACTACTATTACAGCTTGAAGCAATTCCACATAATTAGTTTTAGCCCAACTATTACTAAACGGAATTTTCAGTTTTGGCCAAAAACGGAAAATCATTATTTTTCACATTGACATCGATTCCTTCAAATTTTGGAGTAAAAATTCGTATAAATACATTTCGACATTATTTATATCATTTTAGCATCAATAATCAAAATGCTTATGATTAGATCTAACGCCCAACTTGCTGTGAAAGAGAAAGTTGCGTACGACCCAGTCGTGCACCCACCACTCGTTTTTTTTAATGAAAGTTTATTAAATTCTGTAAATAAAACAGAAGGAATGGAATTCATATTTACAGTAATTTTTTTTATAGATTTTGAAGCGATATGACTCAAAATATACACATCACATTTTGGCTCACTTGAATAGCACCCCCTCATAAAAAAAATTATTTAAAAATGTTTTCACACTGTTGGACTTAAAAATTTATTAGGAACACAATTAAGAATTAAATTTTGAATTGAATTTGAATTAAAAAAAAAAATTAGTAACGGGTGCTTCCGCCTTTGTTATAAATAACCTCATACATCCTGTTAGGTAGGGAATCATACAATTTCTTGATGTAATCCAGCGAAATGGAGGCCCAGCTAATTCTAATTGCTGATATTAGCTCCTCCTTATTGGAGTATTGCTTCCCTGATTCGTACACCTTCCGAGCAAGCCATCCCCATTCGATGATGTTTAGGTCTGGCGAGTATGGTGGCCAATCCAACAATAAAATGTTTTGACGCCCAAGAAATTGTTTTACCACTCTGGCATTGTGAATTGGTGCGTTATCCTGCTGCAATTTCCACGGCAAGTCACCAAATAATCCATTAATGGAAGGGATAACGTTCTCTAGTACTCCAATGTAGGACTGAGCGTTCATACGAGGAGTAAGGAACTGCAACTCCAAAGTGCCATAGTACGTTATGGCTCCCCAAATCATAACACCGCCAACTCGACTGTGCAAACGATCCAATTGATGTTCCTCCTTCCGCAAATCATGAAAGTAATAATTAAAACCGTCAGGACCCTCTAAATTAAATTTTTTTCGTCGGAGAAAACAACACGGTAACATTCCTTGCTCCACGTCATGTTAGCACGGCAGAAACTAAGGCGTTGCTCTTTGCGATATGGGTTAAGCGGTGGTTTTTTCTTTAATTTCAATCGCTTTAAGTGCTTAGCCTTCGAAATAATCCGCTTTACTGTGGACACGCTTGCTTTAACACCACTTTTTTCTCTTATTTTGGCTGCAGAGTCGTGCGAATTTGACGCGAGCCGCAGAATTTTTCTTTTTCCAGCTGGGGTAACGGCACTAACTGTTCGTCCTTTCATGTTTTTGCCATAGTTGGACTTGTTCCGTAAAAATGTGGATATCACTTTGCGGCTTCGTTGAGTTTTTTTTTTGGCTATTTGGTGAATAGACAGGCCACACTCACTGTAAGCCTTGATTTTAGCTTTCTCGTCCTCTGTCAGTGATTTGCCACGACCCATTTTAACTAAAATTATCTTAAATTAATAAAATGATTATTAGAAAATACTTTTGCATAACCACCTGATTTGGCTTCCACACGAAAACTGATAATAGAGGGGGGGTGCTATTCAAGTGAGCCAAAATGTGATGTGTAGTCATATCGCTTCAAAATCTATAAAAAAACTACCACTGTAAATATGAATTCCATTCCTTCTGTTTTATTTACAGAATTTAATAAACTTTCATTAGAAAAAAAAACAAGTCATTAAAATAATTATTTTTGAAGATATTAAGCTTAAAACTCACAGCAAAGGGAGGTGCTATTCAAGTGAGCGGCACTGTATGTAGCTAAGGACATTCTTCGAATGTTTACATTAACAATCCATTTACAAGTGGTCTGTTATGTATAGGCATAGTATTCGGCTGGAATATACTTGGATAAGGTTTAAAGAAACTATTTTTTTATTCCAAAACAGCTATTTATGAATCGTAGATCATTATTTTAAACGATTATCAGTTCAAAAGTGCCAAAGTATGATATTTCAAAATCATGCTTGTATCAAATGCTGACTATTCCAAAACATGTACTAGTATCAGTATTAATTTGTCTGAAATTAATCAAAATAATAGTTGTAGCACTCAGAAACATTCAACTTAATCTTTTATCATACAAAAAAAAAAACAATTTACTCCAGTGCAATGTAAGACGTTACAAATTCACCAATTTAGGAGGCTATTTCAAGGTCTGAAAATGTTTTCGATGGCGAAAGGTGAACTTTAGCAGTTACTTCCAAGCATAACACTTTAATCAAATGACCCAAAAACTGCAATAACGGCATTGCAAAAAAAAGGATGTTAAACTACCGCTATGATTCTTCAATCAAGATTGAATCTCTTTTCTTTTATTTATTGTTTATATGCCTGTTTTATTGTGTTGATTGGTAAATATGGTAAATGTGCTGTCATAACAGGCAAATACTGAATTAACATTTACTTTTGTACATTTTTGGTTCGAGTGGATTTATAGCAGACAGTTAATTTATAAATATTATTTAATTTATTCTGTTATTGAATTCTAAACAATGTCTTGTAAAGTAGTAATTGCCCTTTGATCCTAAAAAAATCGAAATCTAAAACCTAACGAGGTCCGTCTAATCAAGTGAAACGAACATATGTATGTACCTATACATTATTAGGGCTGAAAGTCCTGAGGATAAGGCCCTCATTCCGTAAAGTGATTATCGTTTGAAGATAATATTTCGATGGTACATCCTGCATCACGTACGATCAATAGTCGTTTTTGCTGTCGGCGATATCACTTTATTTGCTTCACTTAAAACAATAATCGTCGAATCACAGACGATTACCTATTGTGCGATTGCTCATGAGATCTCGACTTCAGTCTGAGTCAGCGTTACCAGATAAATTTTTTAAAACCTGCTAAAGGTAGGACGAAAAACTGCAAAACCTGCTAGACAGAAGTGTAAAAAAATGCTAAAAAAAACTGCGATCGATTTTTCCTTGAGAAATCAGTTTTTTTAGTTCAAAAAATACATAAACAGTTACATTTGTTATTATATAAGATGATAATTTAAAAAGGATGATAATTTTTAAATTTAAAAATGTACAAAGTTATTAATTTACATCGTTCGGCATCTTTATAGAGAATCTTTGAATTTATTGAAGTTACCATTTTATTTGTTGGAACAAAGTTATAACAGCCTTCACCTTAAGAAACCCCCGGCTTTACTTGCAAAGCAACATTTTCGTTACTGAAGCGATTACGGTTTTTAGTTTTTAACTTTGAAATATAATGTTGAATTTGTTTACCATAGGTAAAAAGTAATCCATTGCATAACAAGTATTATTATACTGTCATTCAAACTATTCAAAATAAATTCGTTTGGGACAGAATTTGTTGTTAAATATTCAACATGGAAATGCAGTTTTAATGCACTCCATTGTTCTATAATTCGATTGACGCAATCATGTAGCGATAGCCATCTAATGTCTTAGTGGCGCAAAATCCTATGCTTTTCTGTTCCAAAAAAACTCTTGGAATTCTAAAAATTCTCTTTGTCTTTTACTACTTTGAGAAAAGTATGATTAGACATCTTTGACCAATTGCTCAATGGATCTTGGCAATTTCTTACTGTCATGACTGACAGCTAGAGCAACCGAGTGACATACGCATAATAAATACACAATTTGGATTGAGTGTCGTTGTCCAAACAATGCCTATGTAAATAATATAATAACTATCTGCACCCTTTCCTTATGGAAATGCTACGCAGTTACATCAATAGGTATCCACCACACCGACACTACCCATAAACAGCTGTTTTTGCTTTCTGACCCTAACTCTGTGTATTTGGATTTCTTCTTTGGGATCATTTTTCTTGAAGATGATCGTGTATTCGTATTTACTGTAGCCCAAACAATTAAAAACATGTATAAAATTTTTTTGTTTGAAAACTGCTGAAAACTGCTAAAATTTAGGAAAATGCTAAAAAAAACTGCTGCAGGTCATTTTCATGATCAAAAACTGCTAAAATCGCAGGAAACTGCTAAATCTGGTAACGCTGGTCTGAGTGATAATCGTTTTCGAAGTTACGGGAGGCAATTTAAACTCTTTTAAACTTTGTTATGACAATATTTTATGGATTTGGATTATGGGGTTTGTTACAACGCATTTAGAGACACCTTCTTTCAAATAGCTTTATCTCCATTCCGTTACTTTTGAAATGATACTTAAGTACTTATACGGTCGAATATAGCGGTAAACATAACTTCCTACTATCGATAAAACGATTGTCACCTAAAGTTCGGAATGAATTACCTCTAAAGAATACCCAATTCTTCGTGTACGTGTAATATGTGTACGACTTCTTACGTTCTGTATTGCTACGTAACGGAACCAAATGTAAATGAAACAAATGGCAAATGAAATTGTATCAGATTTACTACAATTTTACAAAAGTGACAACACTGCCTATAACGTTTTATTCGAACAGCAACATGCCTTTCATACACCCTCGTAAAGAGACAAAAATTCCATAGGCCAGACTCACTAAATTTGTTTCATTGACATAGTCGTTGTTTGGAGTTGACCAGTTGTAGAGTGGATCAGTGGTAGAACGCCTTGCATACGCGAAATCCCACATAAAGGGGAGCAGTGTCATCCGTTTAGTTGTTTTTTTTTTGTTTGTTCACTTTAATAATTTGAAAGGCGCGAAATTCGGAATAACTCTATCTGACACCAAGCCAAAAAAAGGAGATAATTATCTGGAAGAACTAAAAACAAAATACGTTTTTTGTCGGCGTAATTCTTTCTGCTGTCTGTCGTTTGTTGTGTTTTATCTTTATTTTTTCTCTATGGGATATTTATAGAATGCAAAACGCTGACTCTGAGTCTCCCTTTTGTTTATGTGAAACTCAGATTTCTTGAGTGCATTTCAAATTCAGTTTAGTTTTAATCGTGTATTCAGTGCGTTGTGTTGGGTTTTGATTTATGCAGGCGTGGTCGTGTGGTATATGAGATATTTTTTTTTTGTTTTGAAATCCTTCTGTGTATCTAGGAGCTCTATAAATGATGCTAAAAAAACAATTACTGTGTGGACTATATATTCCGTTATTAAAATTATATAGCTAGACATGAATGTGAATCTTAGTGTTTAAGCCCATTGCAAGTGATTTAATTTGATTACCTTACGTTTTATAAGTGATGTGGGTAAACCGGGTGCCGGTGAATACGGTCGACATTGATTTACTTACTGAAAGTACTATACACATGGAATTTATGTTTACATTTCATATCTACAACATTTGAATGCAAGTCGTTTGTGCAGACGTTGGTACTTCTTCAATGCAAGGCTTTTGTTAGGTCGTTTTGTTTACATACCCTACCTACATGGTGCTGGTACTTACTTATTTCGCATACGTCATGCTCATGTTTTTTTGTTCTTTTTTTTATAAAAAGTCCTAGAGCTTATCTCGTTGAATTCAAAATGAATATCGAAAATCCCACTTAATTTAATTGTCGAGATGAGAGGATAGTGCAACATTCGCTGTATTGATTTTATTACATCTTAAGGTATCATAAAGCAGATTTTCTAGTCCAGTGTAGATTCATTCACACCTATTTAAAACGTGTAGGGGAAGTACATCCCTAGCAAAATGAGACCGGATATGCGGTTTATTTGGTTCTTATGAAACTAACTGGCGCATAAACTCATGTGTTAATGATCCGTATGCAAAGATATGAAAGCATTTATTATGTGTGAGGAGGTACCTATGCGTTAGAAAATATGATAGAGAGATGATATTAATCTTGAAACAGAAGAACAATAGGTACTACAATTTACCAATTTATTTTCAAAAACAAATGGATATACAAGGTGGCGCAAAAATAACCTTCCGATGTTTTTTGGCTGTAATTTAAAAAAAAAAATGAAAAACTTTGATTCTTCACCAATATTCCGCGTTCTGGAGCAGTGTAGCGTAACATTGTTTATTAACGTGTATTTCGCATGTGTTTACTACACAAATGTCAAAACAGAACTGACATTAGGGGCCAATCGCAAAATTTATAGCATTTTCTGATAGGAGGATTACTTTTGCGCCACCTTGTATATGTAAAGTAATTGATTGTTTTTTTTAAACTGAAAAAATTATAAAATTTAAACCTTAAAACAAAATCCTGAATCTGAATAATTTTTAACTTCCATTTGACACCTGATGTCATCATTCGCTTTAATTTTGTGTCCTTAAAACTATCATGTATTTAATACATAATTCAACTTAAAGCAATTTCTGACATCCTTTTTTGTCGGCATTTGAAAATGACGTGTTGATTTTGTATAGATTTGTTGGATATCATTACTTGTCAAATACCTACAAAATTTAACGTTGTAAAATCCCAGAAAGATAAAAATATACATTATGGTACCTATGCTGAACGCAAATTTGCAAACTCCTACTTTGCATAGTTTGCCGGAAATGTTTATTTCATTTTTAGTAGCTTTGTTTAATAAGTCTGAGCTGCACAGAGTTTTGCATGAGCCTGAGCTGGACAATTAAGAACACGTTTTTCTGTACCTACTTTAATTAGGACTAGGAAAAAAATACAAATTTTTGGTGCAACAGTCTCGTTAGTACCCAGGGCCAAGCTTTCTCACAACCATTCTCGTTTGCTTGTGTAGGTACTTCTTGCACGATGTCGGGACCTCCTGTTTTATGCCGAATCCGAACGGCTAAGTTGAGATAAGCTTTTCTTACTCGGATGATTTGTCAGATCATCACGAGAGGAGGGTCAGTGAAAAATCATTTAGTTGTTATTATGGCTGGGAATCAAACCCAAACATTTTGCGATGCAGTTCATCGCACTAACCATCGCGTCACTGAGCCCGTCAGGCAGGGCTAGGAAGTAGGAATACAGCAGAGTTTTAAATGTCAGTGTCTGGTTGTCAGTTTTATTGTTTCGATTATATTCTTTTGTTGGGAATTGGAAAGTGCTGCCATACCACCGATTTACATTTTCCTTTATGTGGAAGTTTGGTCGATGGTCGAAGCCACACTGGTACATGCCGACAAGTGTGTTACAGAAAAACCTAAGACATTCTCACAGTACGTTGGATCTTGGATAGTAGGCGTATGGTGATGGTGTATATGAAGCTGATATTTTGGTTTCGTTAGGCAACTGTTGAAAATACTGCCTGAATACCTACATCTACATTTTCCTATAAAGTAACGAATTAGAACCGTTGTCAACCCAGGTTAAGTAATGTGAGTGGTGGCCGAATCCTTAACTCAACGACCTTACACAATTTCAATTTCGTGTTGTCCAAACAAACTAAACAGGAACTTTTTCAAAGCCCGTCCTAGCATCCAACTAATTTTTATTATTATTATTTTTTTTTTTGAATTTGATCAATATTTGTGCGACCCTGAATAAAGGATGCATAAATACTATATAACTATGCAACTATTTAAAACATTTTGGCGAATTCTAATGAGTAAGGTTATTAGTGTACCGAACTGGTAAAATACAATTACACAATTAGGTATACCTATATGCCGTAAAATATTACGTAACTTGTGTATGCAGATATTATTTTTTTTATGTTATGAACGTATTTTCCATTACAACGAATAAACATGTGTGCATTGGAATGCACCAATAATTACGTCATCGATTTGTATGTATGCGTGAAAAAAATGTTAAACAGTTTTCGATTCAGAACTTCGAAAAAACATACGAAACGATTTGAAGCGCTAAATAAGGAGATAACAAATCTCACTCGAGGGGAACGGCACTTCACAATTCAGAAAGTGCATTTTTTTTCAATTAAATATTTAATTGTTAATTGAAGCAAGTACTTATAAGTGACATACCAAAATTCCTCAAATCAATTAAACATTCTTCCCACTCAGATTATGTGAACACATTTTCAAACTGTGTCGAAAGAACTATCTTCATGTGATATTAGCTGGTGACATTCTACAAAGCTAAATAGAAATTTCAACTTCTATGTTGGCCTCACCCTACCACATTGTTATTTCAGCTGTACGCCTCAAAAATCAAACGCTCGAATAATTCGGTACCATAGGGCAAAATTCGATCGTATTTGACGAAGCCAGGTGGTAATTTCAAAAAATGTAACCTTATGTAGCTGGGTGATATCATTTGCAGTTAGAGTTATTGATAGAAGTTTGCACATTAATACGTATTACCTCCATCCATATATGTCCACTGTCCACTCCGAAAGCGATGCAAATCGGAACGACGAAAGCTTGGGAGTTTTTTTTTCAACTATAAATAAATTCCAAATAATGAACAGCATTTGGTTTCAGCGATGATCTGAGAAATCATCCGAGTATTATCCACTGTCAAGATATATTTCTTCTCAACTAAACCATTTGGATTTTGCATAAAACTGGAGGTACCGCTATAGTGCGAGCAGTAGTTACGTTCACTTGAAGGGTTGTGAGAAAAAGCTAGTGCATGTGTCTAACGAGCCTGCCTCTCTAAAAAATGATCAATTTCCTTGTCATCTTAAACCTGAAGCTAAAATTCTTGTTCATTTGTTGAATTCGTTCGAGCTTTTTTTTCTATTAAATTTGCGGTTGTTGAACTTTTCTTATCGAAAATGACCAATTGTGCTGAACGTCCTTGTTTATCGCCCAGCAGTTAGCGCCGTAGAATAAGACCTACCTGATAAGGGCTTGGTAGAGTGTATTTCCAAGTATGAAGTTCTCACCCCATTTATTTTACGAAACCTAAGTAACATCGGTTTTGAAAAGTCAATCTTCGTCATTTGTGTTGTAGCAGTATATATGTCTCAAAGTAGAAGTTATCACTAGTCCTCATTTTACTAGAAGACTAGCAGTGTAACCGCTTCATCAATTGACGGTAACGCCTCTAATGGAATCGGGCAATGATGTCGAATTCCAGCAGCTGAACGGGCTTTTCTGAAGCATTTTCAATTACGGCACCCAAGGTTGAAATGTTTGTGGGTTGCTCACAACAACCTGTTGCCGCTCCAAAAATTGAATCGATCGCTCTCAATCTTCAGTGCGTCCCAATTAAAGCGGCATGAAATTAGACCTTAAATTAATTAGCATGCATTTTGAGTAAATTTGCTTTAGAAATAATGTCTATTCATATTTTTGTAGAAACCATTTTGTTTTTAAATATGTAGCGCGGTACTAATAATAATCATTTTAAAGAAAAACAATTATCAAAATGTTCTATGGGAGAAATAAAAAGTATAAAGTTGAACATGTTTATCATGCTTGGTCAAAAACTTGTTTCATTGAGGTAGGCGGAAAAGGTAACAATATGATAGATTGGTACCGGTGTTATACCAAGACAAAATCAGCTAACCCAAATTTTCCAAAACCAAAATCCACAATACCAAAACAAAGAATAAATAGCTCAAAAAAGACTATATTCAAGTATCGGCTCCAGCTTTTAGAATTGCTGCGATTTATTTCCTAGATTAAACTTCAGCTTCAGGATTTTTAGTCCCTTAATCGAACTCACGCTTACAGAAGTAAACAAAAATGGTATGTTAATAAAATCGACCCGAAAAAGAAAACATTCAATAATCAAGACCAAAACAATTAACTCATATAATACAATATTCAACAGAAAATAAAAACCCTTGTTTTTCATTGGAAAAATATAGGCCTGATTTCCATCCGCGATACTCGTAAGATATTTCATTTAAACAAATGATAATACCGACTGAGCAGATCAATCTCGATTTTTATTATAGTGGGTACTTTAACGTGAAGGCTTCTTTAGATTTTTGAATGTCAATTTTGACACACCCTGATTCTCTTCTGGGATTGAGTGCGAATGTCACTTAACAATGCCTTTTTGACGGGTACGTAGAATCTCTCATTTGAACATGACTACCGGCTAACCACGCCTTACTTCATTTTTTATTGTCCTTAACGTGAAGATTTTCTCTGATTTTTTATTCGATCAAGTATTGTCAGCTAATTATCTCCATCTCAACTCCCGTTAATTTATCCTGTTTGTTATTCATTTTTTAAAAGATGAAAAAAAAAAAAACAGATGTCAATATTAAATAAAACAATAAAACACTTTATAATGAATCACCATCGATTCTCTTTATTGAATGTCAAAGTTTGGCTAATAGTATGTAAATATGTTTGGAACACCTGTGTCCACAGCTTTATTAAATAAGCGAATGTCAATGGCCTTAATGTTTTTTTTGAAATCATGAATTGTGCATAGACTGTTGGAGCAAAACTTACTTAATAATACCAAACAAAAAAATCCGAACAAGGGAAGTCTAACGGAGTAAAATCGCATAATAATCGATAGCCAATCGATAGCCCCAAGTGAAGTAATACGATCTTCGAATTTAGTTGGGTCTATTGGACGTGTTCCACTTACGGATTCCCTGATGGATCTGAAATATCCGTATGTGGAACACGATTCTTCACTTCAAAAGCGGATATTTTCTGTAATATTTGAGACTAAAATTACACTTTCTGCTAAAAGACTACAGCTGGATATTTTATATTTGAGACTAAAATTGGTTGAGAGTATAACTTTATTAATATCCTTTTTCAGCAAAGATGAATCTGTCACTTTTCCTTCAAGCGGATAGTCAAGGTCTGTATAAAAAAGCTTAAGACTATCATTTCGCTTCCTTGGTTTACACAGACTTAAATATTTTGGGTGATTCTGATATGAGTACTGCTCTTATATTTTCACCCTATTTACGTTGGTAGGTTTTTGGAACCTTTGCTGTCTTACCGATCTAAATTTGATATTTTTATTGAAACCAACCAACACGATATGCAAAATCTTAACGAATCATGGTGCTTTTGATCGTTATACTTTAGATTCCACCCACGCATTTATTCATCTATGACCCGTTAAATGATCTTTATAATCAGTTTAACACATGGTCCTTACATTTATGTATAGTAAAAATACAACTTCCTCCCACCGATAAAGCATTGGATCAATTTTTATCACTTTGCTTAAATTTGGACATATTTCATTAAAAAAATCGAAGCGTCAAATTTTAACAGAACGTCTTAGAAACGTTACCCAATAGTTCTCGGTCTTTATTGTTTCTTTATGTTATAGACTGTGTGTAAATTAATACACCCTATGGGATGGACTATAAATAATCATGTCGACGTTACTTTATCCAATTTTCATTCATGTCGACTTCTTTCGCTCAAGTATTAACTGGTCTGGTCTTACAGATTAACAGATTGAATTGTTTAAAATCTTACAAGTGGCCACCAAAGTGGGTCAACTATTGTGGACTAATTTAATAGTCTTACAGTCTGCTGATGAAGTGTTAAAGCAAGGCTTTAGAGTAGGTTATCTGATTTTAAATGCACCATTCCCCTATCCACATTTACTTGACCACGAGTTTATAGTTGGTGTCTGATCTTTCTAATAAGACTCCGGAGATCAGTATTCTTGCCTAGCTACTGACTCACATTTACTCTTGGAGTTGTTAACTGTGTTCAAATTGCCTAGATATGATGTCTTCCCTTAGTATTATTTTACGATAAGAACGATGTGACGTCCCTCCAAACAAAATATAAATGGTGCCACTGAACCCGATAAAGTTACGTTCTCGAGATGAAAAAAACTTCAATGCATAGCGTGTATATATGTATCATAATTTTATCATTTAGAATACATACATGCACCCACTAACCAACAAAGCAGATAAACACGAGATATTGCTTTATTTTGGATAAGATAACAAATAAATAGCAAAGATAACTCCACTATAAATATTCAGCTCATACTTTTTTTTTGAATAATGCTTCTATTATTTATTTCACAGAACATTTTAGGTCATGTGTACTCATCGTACACAACATGAGGGTAAATTACGTGTAGTACAATATACCAAATATCCCGTGTACCTACACTTGAACTTTGTAGGTAACGAAAATAGTATGATAGGAAACATTTTTAAAACCTTGAAACTCAAGTGTCATCTTCTGTAGCACCTGATGTTAAAAGAATTCTGTTAATCATAAGCTGCTATTGTTTTTTTCTGAAACTTAATGAAAATCTGTTTACGTATACAGAACACGCACAACAAAGAAAAAACGGTTTGTTATTTCTTAGTGTTGGTGAGTGTCACTATATATCTTTTGAATACTTAAAATGCAAAAGAGCTCCGTTAAGAATGCATTGCCCAAGCACGTATGATAGGTGGGATTGACATTACTTTATTTGTTAAAGAAAAGAGCTATTGTTAAGCCGCTTCTTTCGTTCATAGTACCTATACAAACAAACCAATAATTACTACGTAATGTTACTTTACTAGTAGTATGATGAAGATCTATTCGACAAATGTCGAATTTTAAACTAGCAATTTTGCTTAAGACATATTACTAATATGCGCAACAACCTGTGGGCATATTGTTAGAAGCTTTGTATTGGGTTTCAATACTGTGATGGTTAGTCCAATAAACTGCCGCACAGATGGTTAGTGTTCGATTCCCAACCCTATCAACACCTTAATGATTTTTCAGTGGCCCTCTTCTCGGATGATCTGACAAAACAACCGTTCGGATTCGGCATAAACGATGAGGTTCCAACATCGTGCAAGTAATATACACTAATTGTCAGGAGAATACACTAACGTTTCTCACATATATGATTGTGAGAAAAAGTTTGTGTATCCTTCTCGCTTTGCTTGATTCTTATTCTCTTAATTATTTCTCTGTGTACTACTACAAGGTGGCGCAAAAATAACCTTCCGATGTTTTTTGGCTGTAATTTAAAAAAAGGAAAAATCTTTGATTCTTCTTGTGGATTATTTTTATTTGGTCTTTTAAATTTTTTTTACATCAAGTCGAGAATATGATGTCATGTAAATGGCTGCCGCCACAGTTGATTGTCATTTGAGCCCTTTTTATGGCATTTTCCATCACTTTTGCCAAAACTTCCGGCGATAGGTCCTCACATTCTTGACGGATATTGTCTTTAAGAGCTGCAAGAGTCTGAGGCTTGTTGACATAAACCCGCGACTTCAAAAAGCCCCACAAAAAGAAGTCTTGCTGGCCAGTGCAAATCGCCAAAACGAGAGATTAGGCGCCCGGGAAATGCATCCTTCAGCATATCGGTTGTGGCACGTGCAGTGTGTGCCGTTGCACCGTCCTGTTGGAACCACATGTTTTCCAATCCCAATTCATCAAGTTGCGGCAAAAAGAACTCGTTGATCATTGCTCTGTAGCGCTCACAATTCACAGTAACCGTTTGGCCCGCGACGTCTTCGAAGAAAAAAGGTCCGATGACTCCTCCAGCGAAAACAGCACACCATACAGTGACTTTGAGCGGGTGTAATGGCTCTTCGTGGGTTACACGCGGATTTTCAGTGCCCCAGAAGCGTAAATTTTGCTTATTTACGTACCCGCTAAGATGGAAATGGGCCTCATCACTCCTGATTATTTTTGATGAAAAATCATCTTCCTCTTGGTGGTGATTAAGGATGGCTTGAGCGTATGTTAGACGCGATTGGCGGTGAGCAGCTAACAGCTGATGCACCGTCTGGACTTTTTACGGAAACATCTTCAAATTTTTAAAATAAATATGTCAATAGGTACGTAATCGTACTCATATGCAAGAGTAAATTTAAATAAACTTGAATGTGAAATTTTACAAAACCGCGGCGTAGGTACAGAGAAAATTGTAAAAAGTTTAACGAAGAAAAAAATCAGTTTTGTTCTTTTATTCTCAATTTTCTTCACGCAGAAATTAGGCTGGTGAAAAAATGAAACTGTCGAAGTTGAAAGAAACGAACAAAATAATTTTTTGTTTTACTTTGAATATACGCGGAAATGTATGTTTTTGAGATGTTTCCCTATATTTAAATCCGTAAAAATAATCTTCGAAGATTTATAGGAAAAAAATCAAATGGACTTGATTACAAAATCGTACTGGTACTCTTCGTTAAAATTAGTTAATTCTCTCTCTATATTGGATATTTGACAGTTTTCATTTTTCTTCACACAAAAGTATACTCCGTACATACCAATATCTCCAATTTTTTCAAAGTTTTTTTTTTCAAATGCGATACCTACTGAAAAATTTTTCAAATTCAAAAAAAGTTTTTAATATTCCCATATATATTGCAGAAATTCCTTTTAAATATTTACAGAATTTGTTTGAGCCAAATTAATATTTTCAGAATTAAATTAATATTATATTTATATATTGGATGTATTCGCAGTTAATTGGAAATATATTAAATGGATGGTTATGTACTATAATATTCAATTATAACAACTCAATTGTATAGTCTTCACATAATACGTAGTACGTACAATGTGCCTACACTTAATAATAAAAGGTATACGGATATAGTGCTCTTTATGACAAACATTAAGGTTTTTTATTTTTTCTATTTTCTTAAATGACATTTTTTTAGGGTGGATAATGAATGAAGATTTTTTGAATGGTCATATATGAGCTGTCTTAACATCATGCTATTGCACGTTTTTACACTATTCATAACTGATTAAGATGTAAAGCGGCACGCATGGGCGTCAGTATATTTTCTTCGACAACAGATTTTACTTTTTGAGCATTCACTTTTGCAATGTCAATGACATCGGGAGAAATTCTACTCAATCCAATTTGACAAATATCTCACGATCGTATTATGCACGTCTGAAAGGAAAAGTGTGCGTGCCAACTTCGCAACAAATAAATCTAGATTTCATTTCATTATTTATATGTTAGATATTTGAAGATATCTCACGATCGAGATCGGATTTCAATATTTACTCATGATAATTTTTTTTTATGTATGTGATGAACTGTCGCACAGAGGGTCTGGATTCGATCCCTCACAAAAAAATGTTCACACGCACACATGTATGGTTGTCAGAAACAGCAAGGCTCTACATATTAACGAACCTGTTGCTAAAATAATTGTATTATGTATGTCTCTGATTTCATAATCGCCAAGTGTATGCTTTATATGCAATTCTCTCCTTTGTTCTGATATGGTGTGTTCCTTCACTCTGGTCAAACCTCTGCGTTAACATTTCCTTTCGTATACCAGAGTACAAATCTGCAGGCATATTTTGGGATCAATATGGAAACATGTTCAGCCAATTATAAAAAGGCCTACAAAAACTCCTTAAATTACCGATCCATAATGTTTACGAAAATAATCATGGAATCATGGAGAGTGTGGTCAGTTACCATCTCATCGACTACCTCGAAAACAATACTGAATGTTAGATTTATCAGTAACTTTCCGTAGGAGATCGGCTTGTTAGCTCTCATAGATAAAAATGGGACCGTTGAATACAGATACTTACACGAAAAATCTGGAATTTTTGTTCCGAATATTTTAAAAGCCTTTAAAAGTTTGTGGTATCTCTTAGCTAAGATCTTTTAGTTGTTTTATAAGTAACCGATTAATAAAGGTTTTATTTGATGAATCAACTTCCATCACCTTTTTAATAAGTTCAATCTTATTTTATTACCATCTACTTGTTCTTACTTGTAACCAAATCTATTCATTCGCAGATGATAGCACATGATAAACAATCGCTACATATGTAGATGGGAAATCAATGTTTTTGAAGTAATTTGATATGATAATACTTATGTATTTGTTTACTGCTTTAAAAACCAAGTGTTGTCGCCTATCTAATAGGCGGTATACAAATACAGTTGAGGAATCCAGTTGCATGCCCATACATTATCAAATTATATACTGTCAGTCAATAAAGTCGTTCAATTTTAATAAGAGCGGCCCCCTCATTTTTATACCCTATCCCATAGGGGTATATTAGTTTTGATACATAGTTTGTAACATAGAGAAATAATTTAGCTACATATAACATATACCTCAAAGTATATGGATCGACTCAGAATCGATAGCTGAGTCGATTAAGCCATGTCTGTCCGTCCGTCCGTCCGTCCGTACGTCACCAGTTTTTGGGCCTTAAATTTTGAGCTAGAAGGATGAAATTTGATACACGTGCTCTTTGTTGCTCCCAGCAGAACAAGTGTAAAAATTTTTGAAATCCGCCCACTGCCACGCGCCCTTTTTAGAAAAACTTGTTTTGTGGCCAAACCATAACGAATTTTGAAAAACTTTCTGAGCAACATATTTAGATAATCTAAATATCTATATTTCGTTCATATAAAGTTTTTGCCACGCCCACTTTTTGGGGGCGTTTTTAATAAAAAACGTTTTTCGGTCAAATTTTCAAATTTTCGAAAAAACTTTTGATGCAGAATCATTAGAAATATAAATATGAACATTTCGTCCATAGACCATTTTAACCCGCGCCCACTTTTTGGGGGCGTTTTTACATAAAAACCATTTTTATACACTATACCCCATAACATATGCAGGAGAAAACCTTGTCTTTTGTATAACCGTAAAAGTTTTTTATAAGCAGTCTGAAGAATGTGTTGTCACCATGTCATTTTCTTTATTTTATCCACACCGTGTTTTTAGCCATGTCCACTTTTTGGGGATTTTAGTTTAACAGATAGGATATAGGTATTCAACGATCCGCACAGTGGATTGTAGACTTCTCATATGTTTTATAATAAAGGAAGAATCAGCACCGGATTTGATTGAAAAGGTGCAATTTATGATGGTTTTGACGAATAATTCTGGCTGAATGGCGTTCATTATGTTGACTTGAAATACATGCATTGATTGCAGTGTATATCGTCAAAGGAAGTCTATGACTTCACGTCGCTGCATCGCGTGATAATAATTTTCTCAAATAGATTGTGCAGAATGCACATCATGGCCGTCCTGTTGAAACCTGGTGTATCTCGTTTAGTTTGGTATAGTCCCAAATAAGAAAATTTATTCATTCATTCAATAAGACTTGTCTCTAAATATAGTTTTTAAGCGTAAGGTTTCTCCAACGGAGTACAATTTTTTTTAAATTAAATTTAATGATATGCCCTTTATGTACTGCGTACAATTCACACACAATTGACAGCTGTTGCTTCAACGACATAGCGGCTATAAACTGAAAAAGTTGGGGCTTGTTCCAATTTGTTTATAGCCTGTCTCATTTAAGCAATAAAAGAAGATCGTGTCTTACCCACACTTCACGAATATAGATAATTTTGCTTTTCTATAGGACTCCTGGCAACAGTTAATCAAATTTACGCGCAACTTCTCTTCTATCTTTACCCCCCAGTTTCTACAAAAATTTAACTATATAGCAAACCATTTTTCTTCTCTCCATTACTGAGCTCTATAACCTTAATGTAAAGGCCCTAACTGTTAATGCATATAAAAAAAAAACCTCCAGCTGTGTAATATTAAAAGTAGTGCGATAACTATAAAAAGGCTTAAGCTAAATATTCCATTCATGTCTAGTTATAGAATTGTGTTAACCAAAGATTTAAAAAAAGCAACAAGTGATTGAACAAGTGATATAAAAATATTTGTTTATTAAAAAAAATGTTCACCAAAATGATGTTCTTGCATCTATAATTAAAAAAAAAAACAAAAAATAATAAGAAAAATAATTAAACATGAAACTATTCTCGACTTTGGACAAATCTGAAAGAAGTACTCAATACCAGCTGTCTTCAAATACCCTAGCCAATTCGATAGAAAACACAGCAGATGACTCTTTTAGCATGACCAATTCATCACTTAGTTCTGAAACACTATTCTCCGGAATTGAGTCATATGATGCGTCATCTGAAAAGGATGGACACGATGAAAAAAACAACAGAAGTACTTCACTTGCTTCGACATCATTAAGTGACCAGGAACATTCTCAGTACAAAAATCGGAACGACAATCGATGTTCGCGCTATTCTTGGCTGACACGCCATCCACCAAATCAACAAGAGACATCGGAAGGCCTCAGTAACAACTTCAAAACTTTCACAAGTGACTGTGAATCTGTGGATGATGGAGAATCGTCGTCAGACGAGCAATTCTATGCGGAATGTGGTGATATTACTTTAGTCGAAGATTTGTATTTAAATTGTGATCCGAAAAATGAGGCCGAGCGAATGTTCTATCAAGTGGTTGAAATGTTACGGTGCGAAAAAGAGGTTTGTTTTTTTTTTTTAAATTATATATAAACTTTCAGAGAATCGGTAAACAATAATGCTACAACAAACATAATTCTTTCTCTTTTTGTTTTGCAAAGCCAATCTGTTTTGAGTGGGAAAAATGAGTATCAAAGACGAATCGAAAATAATAAGCTTGGCTTCGAGGAATCAATAAAGAGTCTTCAGGTCCGTAGATTCCTATTAACAAGAAGTATATTTTGTTATTTGGAAATGAAGAGCTGCAGCAATGAGATTCTATAACAAGTGTACTCGGTACATCCTTCTTGCTTATGCATGACCTGTTTTTACAAGAAATCAATTGTTTTCGAATGGTTTATGAATAATTAATTTAATTTAGCGGTTGTTTAGCCAACATACAGTGGATAGTTTTCTTTAGATATTATTAAATGAAATACTACTTGTCTGCAATGTCGTTTGTGACCTTATAAATCGAGAATCATTGATCGGATTTATCTATTTTTTATTGAAATAATTTAAATACTGGATGGGTGGGGGCAGTGACCAAGTGGTGAGTGCGTTGGACTACTAAGTGATAAGGTTCAAATCCAGAAACACTTAAGTAATTTACTGCCCCCCACCTCTTTCATTAGAAGGTCCTCAATTTTGCCGTAAGGAGTTAACGTTAAACAGGAGCTCCTTTATGTCACAAAAATATAACTTCAAACACACATATGAAGGAAGAAGCTAGGTTCAAGACCATGTATAGGTCGTTAATTCCAGAAATTTAATTTCATGATAACTGGATATTATTTAGTATATATTTGGATAACTTGGGTTATAATAAATAGCGAGTTAGCATTTAGTTCTAAAAAGGCGTTCCCCGGCCTCGAACTTTCCTTTTATATATTTCTAACTCTGATTCTATTTATCTCACTTATCTAGGTGCTATTTTTTTTTAATTCATTCATATGATATCTGTCCATGCTTAAGTGCATATACGGAATGCACCATCTAGTGTCGGTATGCAAACATACTGAATAACTTTGGCATTTATCAACCGAGTGACTTTAATAGACTTGTTTTTGAAACGTCAATTCTGTATAATTTTAACCAAAACTACGCGCCGAAATAGTGACACTGTACATTTAAAATAGTCGACGAGCATATCGTTAAAATATCCTGGCCAACAATCACCGTCTTACAAAACTATTCATACTTTGACGTCGAATTTTGTTGAGCACCGAAGGGTGGGAGATTGTCGGCAAGCCGTTCATCAACACCCAAGAAGTTCCAATGAACTAGTTAAAGCGGTGAGGAAGAGTGCTGTCGTATCGTCACTGCGCTTAGCATTTTCCGTTAGTTGAATCACATTGCGGCGCATTTTAAAGGATGATATGCAATCGTTTTCGTATAAAGTGCCATTCTTTTTTATTAAGCGGCGCTACAGTCCGGACTGAACCTGGGCCTCAACCAAACGCAAACCGGACCGAAGTATTTTTCTCTCAAAACGACCAAGAATTTCTTCACCCGCTTTTTATACGGTCTATGCTTCAGCGCCGTAGTGCAGGACTGGGATGATCAGGGTCTTACTACTAAATTTCCTATTTAGCCCGAAGAAACAGCAGTTAGCAAGAGTAATTTTTCGTTTTATTTCTGACGAGATATTGTTGTCAGAGTTAATACGGGGCTGAGGTAGACAAAGTCGCGAACTACCCAAAGTTATATCTGTCAATGATGACGTTCTGTCCAATTCGTCGATGTTGTGTCCATTGACTCAAATAATATAGTCGAAAGAAATCACATGGAATACGGCAAAACAGTCGTTTGAATGGTTGACACTAAACTTGATTTTGGATAGCAAATTTTGATAACCGACGAGACCAACTTTACACTTTTACACGTAGGTATTAAATAATGCCCTTCAATCAGTTTTGAAAATATACTTCATTTTCGAATTTTGGTCATAATTCTTTGTTCCATTTTCAAGAAATACTCCGCTTAGTGAATTAATGTTAAAAACATTTTATGAAAATACTGAGAACAACAGCAATAATTGGATTAAAAAAAAAATAGATGAAAAAACAATGCAACGTTGTATGAGAGATTTCTCTACACTTTTTCGGGAAAAGTATGCATTTTCTTGTTCATGTATAATTTAAAATGTGACTACCAGGTTCATACTGTGAAGGAACGGCATAATGATACGATCTGTAGCATTTTTGGTTTCTGTTTTCATCGGACATTACATCAATTACACAACTCGGGCTAAGAGCTGATTAAGTTAACGCGGGGTTACTTATAAATTAATAATCGCACACAAATGTCGACATTAGTAAGTTATCAGATTAATTTATAGTGTACAGCTTTATTAAAACTAGATTCAAAACCCATAACTAATTAAGTAAAATCGATTCCTCGATTTAATCTACTAAATTTTCAATCAAATTAACTGTCAAACAATTTTTTTATACCCTATCCCATAGGGGGGTATATTATTTTTGACATTAAGTTTGTAACATAGAGAAATAATTTCGATACATATACCTCAAAGTATGTGGATCGATTCAGAATCGCTAGCTGAGTCGATTAAGCCATGTCTGTCTGTCCGTCTGTGTGTCACCGATTTTTGGGCCTTAAATTTTGAGCTAGAGTGTTGAAATTTGGTATATAGACTCTCTGGCCGACGAAGCAGAACAAGTGTAAAAAATTTTGAAATCCGCCCGCTGCCACGCCCCCTTTTAGAAAAACTTAGTTTTAAGCCAAACCGTAAGGAATTTCAAAAAAGTGTCTGAGCAGCATATTTAGGCAATCCTAATATCTATATTTTGTCCATACAAAGTTTTTTGCCACGCCCACTTTTTGGGGGCGTTTTTAGTAAAAAACGCGTTTTGTCCAAATTTTAAAACTTTAAAAAAAATGTTGATGCAAATATTTCCGCAATGGTAATATAGACATTTTGTCCATAGATCATTTTCACCTACGCCCACATTTTGGGGGCGTTTTCTTACAAAAACCATTTGTATACCCCATCCCAAGGCATTAGCAATAGAAATACGTTGTTCTTTGTCGAACCACAAAAGGTTTTGATAAACTGTCTGAGCAATATATTGTGACAATGTCATTTTCTGTATTTTATCGCCATAAGGCCTATATTTTGAGGATATTAATTTTAAGGATGGCATGGGATAGGGTATTCAACGATCCGCACAGCGGATTGTAGCCTCTCATATGTTTTTTTTAATTTTTGTTGTCAAAACAAAATTATTTCTTTGAAATACCTGACTAAACTTGTTCCCAGGCCTCGATTTTCTTAGAAATCATATTATTCATTTTACTGTCGAGTACTTCCTCCGATGGTCTTACTAATGAGACAAGAAGCTTTTTCATCTCCTGTGTCCAATTGCTTGAACGATTTCTTTTAGGTTTTTGCTCCACAACTTACAAAAAAACAAATGTATGCAAAAAAAAAAAAAAAAAAATAAACACAACATGGCGCATCACACATATAAAATGGTGGTTAATACACAATTTTATCACTGCAATATGAATTAGATGTGACTTTATGTACATTAAATAATAACCTATGACTAGCGCTAGTCTGTGATGTAAATTTATTTATTAGTAAAGGATTTTTGTGGAGTGTGGAGATTACCATTTAAAAATGATTATTAGTAACGTCATAGGTGTCTCAAAAAAAGTTAATATTTAGTAGATCGATTGAAAAAAAACTGAGCCATTTCTTGAAATGTTTTTATTAATTATTAAATTACTCAGTTTTGGAATTTATTTCATAAAAATAATATCGTCCAAATGTAAACCCGTTCGCGTTCGCAGTACTCATTTAGATGAATCGTAAATTTTCATATTACGGCTCGGCAGGTAGACTTTAAAATGTCTCAGTTTACGTTTGTTTTGAGATAATCCCACAGGAAAAGTCCATAGGGACTAAATCAGGACTGCGTGGAAAACATTATGAAAATTAGCTTCATCCGAAAATAAGATGTTGGTAAACTTTGAAAAGCGCTCAATTGCGCCTAGGCCTCACCTAGGCTACTGATTGACTTACCTGTACTGGAAGTCTCATTGGTTTTCTTAACCTTTGACATCCGGGCTCCAAAATTTAAAATGTACAATTAGCAATTAAATGTCGCCTGTTCACGAATCAGTTAAATAGCACTTTTTAGAAACTTGCACGAATAAAGTGCGATAATATATTTATTTTAATATTAGACGCAACCCCACCTTTTTGCAAAATATTTTTTTTGTGGGGGTTCGCTGGAAGAAAAATCATCGAAAGACATTGCAGAGGTTTTATCGCGAGGGAACCTTCTGCAATAGTGAGGGACTTTACCCGATCTAAAAAACCTCCCGAAGACTGACTTTTGTGTCTTCAAGGAATCGCACCTAGTCGTTAGACCAATCAGCAATTTATTTTTCACATGTATTATATTTTATAAAAATATGAAAAATACATTTATATCTACAAATTTTAAATACATACATATATACAAAAATACGAATCGTTATTATCGCTCGTTAGTTTCCAGGGCCTAATATATACATACTTAATGTAAACTTCTACTTAAAAAAAATGAATTCGGTAGTCAGGTGAGCGAAACCATGTTCTCAACTATTATATATTAAATAGCCACGTTTCATAATTTTATCATACAAATATGTTTATTAATGTGTTCGGAAAAAAATTATCATCCAATTACAATATTTGTACAAATAAGCATACTTTAGTAATATATTAACTATACAATTTTTATTTTCTAATAAAAGATTTCATGGATAGAACTACCCCAGTCAAGCAATCTAAAAAGGCTCAAATACAGGTTCCTTGGTACACGAAAGAGCTTAAATCTCTTCGAAACAGACGTAATCGGGCTTGGAATAATTTTGTAATAAGCCTGAATCATTACGACTTTGATAAGTACCTTACTTATTCTAATGAATTCTCTGCGATATCTAATAGTTTATATAATGACTACATAGTCAATATGGAGAACGCTCTTAAATGTGTCCTTAAACGCTTTTGGGGATATCCAGCCAACTTCTCTTACAATAATTCAAAAGCATCGAGCTCTTAAATTTTATCAAACTTATTCGTAGATAATTTCAGTAAATCATTTATTGATGGCACTCTATTTTTAGACGAACATTATTTTAATGATCTCAATGACTGTACTCAAGTAAGATTCAGCAACGTCACATTTGACGATGAGACACTACTTAAAAAATGACTGCTCTGCGGGTCCCGATGGTGTCCCACTAATAGTCGTAAAGCAATTATACCTTAAGTATATGTTTAAAAGCTCCCTTGCTACAGGACTATTCCCAACTCAATGGAAAAATGCATTTTAAGTGAACGAGGAGACATCTCTTATTTTAGACCTATCTCAAAACTATGTTGTAATCCTAAGCTAAATATTTGAACATATTATTCGTGATAAATTGGTCTTCCATTGTCGAAACATTGTCTGTAAAGAACAGCATGGTTTTGTAAAAAAAATCGATCAACTGTCACAAATTTCTTTACTTTTATGCATCATTGTTCCAATAGTTTGGAAAATAAAAAAGAAGTCGATTGTATATACACTGACTTTTCCAAAGCTTTTAACACGTTATCACATAACATCATATTTTTTAAACTTAAGGCATATGGATTCCCTCCAGGTTTCATAAATTGGGTTCAATTATATCTCTCATTGAGAACTTATCAGGTAAAATTTAGAGGTTCTAAATCCAACCCTTTTGTTGCCCAATCTGGAGTACCCCAAGGTAGTCATTTATTTCCTTATTATTTATACTTGCTATTAACGATGCATGCAAGAGCTTGTATTCGAGAGAGCAAAATTTTGATATATGTATGCTGATGACATGAATATTTTTAAATGTGTAGGAGATCTAAGCGATTCGCTTTCAATTCAAACTGATTTAAATAGTTTTACCATATGGTGTCTTAAAAGTGGTTTGAATCTGAACCCTACAAAGTGCCATCATATGTCATTTTCACGAAAGGGTGCTCCATCCCTGTCTACACTCTCTGTCGTGTAGACAGTTTTAAAGATCTTGGTGTTTATTTTGATTCTAAAATGGAGTTTAGGATAAACGTTTATGAACATATAAACGTTATTGTCAATAAATCCAACTCTATGTTGGGACTTATAAAAAGATGGTCAAAAGAGTGTAGTGACCCTTATGTCATCCTGTCGCCATATAATTGTCTAGTTTGCACTCACTTGGAGTATGCCTCTCAAGTGTGGACACCCTTCTATTAAGTTCATTAAAATATAATTGAGGCAGTCCAAGGTAAATTCATAAGATTTGCTTTGAGAGGACTTCCGTGGGATGATGTACACAATTTGCCTCCGTATAGGTGTCGGTGTCGAATTAAACTACTGCAGTTGTTGCCTTTGTCTCAACGTAGACTTAACAATGATATAATTTTTTATACCAATTATTATCATGACAAATAGATGCTCCTGATCTTTTAAGTGCTATGTCTTTTAATACCAAGGAAGGTTCCCATAACCTTCGTAGGCTAAATATTTTACATATAGCTACCTAATCATAAATAAAACTATGTTATGCACAAGGCTATCAGTCGTATAAGTAAACTTTTCAATAAAAATAACCATGTTAGTAAAAGTAGTTTGAAAAACACTTTGCGAATTTGTATGCTAGACCCGTAATAAGAGTATGTAAAATTGTCTATTGTTTAGTTGTAATTTCATCGTTTATTGATTTTGTTAGTAATATAAAACTTAATAACTTCTATGTTCTGTAATGCCCACTAACAAATGCACTAAATGATAAGCCTGTGGATGCATATTATATGTTGTGGCAAATCTCTGCTTGTATTAAGCTTGCTACGACACAGATCTGATAGTGTTAAACATTTTTTTTTCTGAATATTAAAATGTGTTCATGCATATATAGAACCAAATTCTTCTTTAAATAGATTAAAAAATAGTTTTCGATCCTAGAAAGTAGGAGAAGTGCTTAGGTAGTTCGGTTTTCATATTATTTATTTACTGTTAATATGTTAACATGTATATGTTTATCATTGTCATCCCTTTTCTTGGACACATTCAGAAGCAGACATGTTTCCTTTACGTTAAATCCTTAGAAATGATATTATGAAAATATTATGTGCTTCAGAAGTATAAGTAGTCTCATAAGTCACAACTAACATGAAATTCAATACACTTTTGGAACTTATTTCAATTCCATGAACGAACGTATCCACCATAATTCCTCACCCTTTTGTAAAAATTATGAAACTGAGCTCCTTCTTCGTTTAAAATATATATGGCAAAAGGGAATTTCTGACTTTTTGTATTTAATACGATACGGTTTCAAGGGTTAAGTTAAGGATGTTTTAAGTTTTGTTAACTATGTAGCAGCAGAACAGAATGTAGATGTATATGTGTTTATACATACATAGTTATATAGTATAATAAGATATGTTTTTATTCAATATACTCTCTGTTTGTTTTTAATTAAAAGAGTTAATTTTTGATTTTTTTTTTCTTAAATCAGTTATTAATTTATATAATTTCCAAAAGAAAATATTAGAACTGAGCATCAATCAACATCTATATCATTTTAGTCTGATTTTAAGCATATTTCTAGTTGGTTGAGGTTGTACATGGTTGCACCATCTTATCGAGGTCTACCTGCAATTGTTTGCAGGTTCGAAAATCGAACATTCTCTTGGCTGGATTATTAATGTTCATTCGATCAATCTGGCCCAGCCCATGTAATCGACGTATTTTAACTTTTTGTCCTACATCAACATCTTGGTACAGATCATAAGTTCGCCGTTCTCCTCTATTCATCTTTCTCGCATACATGCTCACAAATTAAACAAGTGTTTTTCTTTCGAAGTTGCCTAATATTTACTCCGCTTCCTGCTTACTGTCTAGAATTCTGCGCTGTAAAGAAGAACTTGTAGGATTAGTGTCCGTTACATGAAACAGTTGGACTTTTGAGTTAACAAATTTTCTTTTCCTTTTGTTTCGCTTAACTTAAGTAGTATCGGTTTCCTAGAGGGTAGATGAACTCCGAACTCCGAGGTTTATGAACTCTGTAAGTACCCCAAAGTTGTTGCTATCGACATTTCGTTCATGGTTGTACAACGAAAATAGTTTGTTTATTCATATCTTAAACTTTGTTTTGTCCTCGTTAAATATAAGATACAGCACGAAGTGAGTGCCCAATGCGCATCCCGGTAGGTGGACATATTTATTGAAGATCGTGGACTATCGCACGAATATATCCGTTCTTCCGTTCCTTAGCTTACTGCCTCCAGTTACGTACTTCAAGTTTGTTGATGTCGGTTTCTAATTGTGCGCGCCACTTAAGGGGCGGACTTCCTACTCTGCGTCCGTCGTCTGGCTGCTAATTGAAGCTGGAGTATTGGTGTCCATTCGCTTTAAATGTTGAAATAGCTGATCTGAGGTAGACAAAGTCCCTTATTACCTTAAAGTCGTAGCTATCGACAGAGATGTTCTGTGCAATTCGTGAGACTTGCTTTGCACTATACTATTATTATCTACCTTGATCCCGTTTTCATTCATTCGTTTATGTAAGTTACTTAATACCAGTGAAATAAGTGTTCTTCAATTAACATTCTCGAAAATGTTTTTTTTTTTTTTTCAAAATATCCATTCTTACAATCCAGGGTTTGCAACAAAGGCCCTTATTATCGATTACCTAAGTTACTTACTTGCTTTCTTAATTGGCGCTTCAGTCCGGAATGATGCTGGGCCTCAACCAACATACCTTTCCGAATAGCTCGGTCCTTAGCTAACTGCCTCTAGTTGCATACTTCAAGTTGGTTGAGATCGGTTACTACTTATGCGCGCCACTTGAGGCGAGGTCTTCTTTTACTGCTTCCGATGTATAGCTGCGAGCCATAGTATTGATGTACCTTCGCTATACATGCCTTACCCATCTTAAACGCCCAATGCGGGGTGGTTTTCAACTGTTCAGCTGTCCATAGCCCGTCAACACAAACGAGACCGAAGATTTTTGTGATACGGTCCCATGCTTAAGAATGAATTGCCTTCTTAACCCAAAGAAACAGCGGTTGACAAGAGTAATTCTTTGTTTAATATCTAATGATAAATATGTTGTTGTTAATAAGTATGTACTCCTATTTTAATTGAAAATTAAATTTAAGCGGCTACTTATTTCTTCATTTCTTTATCATTGAATCAGTGAATCACGAAATAAAATTCTATAATAAATAATGTATTATTTGAATATATGGTTTTTAACTAGATGTATGGAATGTTATAAGATTATAATTAAGGTAATGGTCAAGACAGTAAAGGGCATTTGTAATATTTGCTAAGAGAGTGTTTGCAGAGACTTAAAATATGTTTGCTTTATATAGTTGGAATTTTTCATCTAAATTACTTATTTTTGCTTGCTTAAACCTTATTAGTGAGCCACAGACCCATATAAAATCTTTTTAAAACCGTTTATGTTTGATTTGTCTTTTAATACTCACATTACATGTATATTTATTTATTTTTTTTTTTAGAAAATGCGTCAATTCCAAAAAACCCTTGAAGATATGTGCTCCCGTGTTGCGTCTGCAGAAACAACGAAGTCCACCTGGGGTCCTCCAGCAAACACTCAAGATGCTGTTGAACAGATGCAACATTTGCAAAGATTGCGGGATAAGATGACAACAGCCGGTGCTTTGCTTGATGACTGTAATGAACAGCAAGCATTTTTCACTGCAAATCAAGTGCTTGTACCAAATCCATGTCTATCAAAGCTAGAAGACCTCAATACAAGGTATGCTAAGAGCACAAATTGTCTATTAAGGTTTATATTAATCAATCACTATATTTTAATAGAATGAAGCTTTTGCAAATCGCAATGGATGAACGTCAAAAAATCTTAATAGCCTCTGGAGCTAATCAGTCAATGGAACACTGCGATGATGGACGAAATACATCGAACAGCGGCACAATTGGGCCTTTACCAAATTTAAGACAAAGTGTTAAACCACCTTGGGAACGTGCAACGACAGCTGCCAATGTGCCTTACTATATTGAGTGCGTCATATTTAAATATATGTATAATGAAATCATACTAATAACACATTTCAACATAATAGCCACGAACGGGAAACGACCCATTGGGATCATCCCGAAATGATCGAACTCATGAAGTCTTTGGCCGATTTGAATGAAGTAAGATTTTCAGCCTATAGAACAGCAATGAAATTGCGGTCAGTACAAAAACGATTGGGTATGTATCCTTAGTTTTTATGTATGTACTTTAATTTTTTTTAACAAAACCCATGTAATTTCTTTTTGGTTAAACAGCATTAGATCGCATACCGATGTCTATTGCAATTGAATCATTTGATCGGCACGGACTTCGTGCTCAAAACGATAGACTTATTGATATCCCAGATATGACGACTGTTTTACATTCCCTATATGTAACCATTGATAACATTGATCTAACTCTAATGTTGGATTTGGCGATAAATTGGATTTTAAATGTCTATGACTCCCAAAGAACGGGACAGATTCGAGTTTTAAGTTTTAAGGTAAGTCTTTAAATTGTGAGCGGAATGCAGTATTATTTTAATATATAAATAACATCAGCTCATTGTTGAGTTGGCATGGTCTCCAAGTCCGACTCAAATCACTGCAAATCAAAATTAAAAACTTTTCTTGGATTTTTCGGAAAAAAATGTACTTGAAATGACTAAGAATTTTTTTTATCCATTTTTGATACGATCCATGCACCTTCATAGAAAGATATTCACCCATATCGAGGTATCCATTCGGAAGAAAAATCAGTTCGATTTGTTCGAAATCGGAGAATTTTCTGCTGAGGTATCCGTTCCAATTAGCATTTCGAATAGATCTGCAGACGAAATGTACCGCACATGATCGCGTATCGGCAATATGCATTATATCAACAGTTTTTGACAGCTATGCGTTATTTTTCTTGCGAAGTTCCCCGACAAAGAAATGCTGCGGAATCAAACGAACGCGATTGTATGCTTTTTTATTTTGTTCCGCAACGGATACCTCGAAAGCAAATTGAGTTCCGATTGGAACTGACTTTCGTTTCGCAAATTGTTTTGAACGGATACCACGATAGGGGTAATTATTTATCAAAGGATCTTATACAGGATCTGCTTACAAGCTGGAGTTATGACCTAAATCTGCAGTCTATGCACGATGAAACGCATTTGAGTTATCGAATCATTTCTTACGGTATGTTTTTTTTATCAGAATAAATCGAGTAACCGAGGAAGAAAAAGTTGCTTTCCATCTTTCTTGCTTTGCTCCGATTCCTCAATGTAAACATTGAGTTACGGTTATTTATAATGTGTCCCAATAGTAACCTTCGGATACTGGTTATCCAACTGGATTTGTCTTGCTAAACCTAAAAACGCCCAAAAAATTCCGACACTATAATATACGCTTGTCAGAATAACTGGCGCGGAATGTTCGAGGTTGTGGTTTAGGTTAACTACTCGATCATTGCGGAAAATTATTATTTTGAAGCAACCAACCGCGGAACGGTTAATAATAGGAGACTTCAATGCAAAAGTGGGAATAGTCACGTTGTGGGTGACTATGGTCTAGGCAATAAAAATGAAAAGGACAAAAATTAGTTGAATTTTGCCAACTAAATGAACTAGTCATCGCAAATACATGGGAATACAATCAAGTCAACTAAAGACTACCGAGGGGCAGACATAGGGTCAGATCACAATCCTATTATTGCAAAAATCAAGATCCAACTATAAACATAACAGAAGGCTACAATCCCCTATGCGGATCGTTTAATACCCTATTCCATCCCATCCTTAAATTATTATCCCCAAATTGTGGTCTTTATGGTGATGAAATATAGAAAATGACGTCACAAGATATTGTTCGGACAGCTTATCAACATCTTTTATGGTTCGCCTAAAAACAACGGTTTTCTCCTGCATATGCTATGGAGTAGGGTATACAAATGGTTTTTGCAGATAAACGTCCCCAAAAAGTAGGCGTGGGTTAAAATGATCTAAGGACGAAATGTTCATATTATCATAACCAATGATCCTGCATCGAAAGTTTTTTTTATATATAGATATTGAGATTCTCTATCTCTATCTATCTTAGACACTTTTTCAAGCCATAAACCATACGGTTAAGCCATAAACTATGTTTTTTTAAAAAAAAGGGGGCGTGGCAGTGGGCGGACTTTAAAAATGTTTACACTTGTTTTGCTCCACTGCACAAGAATCCTATATACCAAATTTCATTCTCCTAGCTCAAAATGTAAGGCCTAAAAATCGGTGACATGCAGACGGACGGACGGACAGACAGACATGGCTTAATCGACTCAGCTAGTGATTCTGAGTCAATCCATATACTTTGAGGTATATGTAGCTAAATTATTTCTTTATGTTACAAACTATGTATCAAAACTAATATACCCCTATGGGATAGGGTATAAACATAATATAAGCGGATGATGCCACCATAATATCAAGCGATTTAAATAAATTAAGTAATATTATTTTTTTTTTTTTTTTTTTAAATTCTGACCTGCCTAAGCAGTAATATACACATCGACCTAAAAGATCTATTGTGCTTGCCGTCAGATGCTTTTTAGGTTAGTAGCGCTTCTACTTTCCTAATGTAGCTGATAATACTTTCAGCCGAAGATTTCCTCAATTCTTCGGGACTTAAGAATTCCCTGAAGAAAGTTTCTCTTCTCATACCGTAAAGAGCCGGGCATTCACATATGATATGCTCGGCTGTTTCGTCTTCTTCTAGACATAGTCTGCACTCCGGTGAGTCGACTAGACGCATTTTATTTAGGTGATATCGCAGACCGTGATGACCAGTTAGGTAGCCTACTAAGTTTTTGATATCGTGCCTGCGAAGATTTAGTATCTTGTCGGCATCTGATTTGAAGGGCTGAATAGCTCTTTTGGCCTGTCTTAGGCCTGGGATGTTTCCCCAGTATGAAACACATCTGTGTTGTTCCCAGTTTTTTATGACTAGATTTATGGCTGATTTGGGGATTGCACAGAAGGGTTCAGGTCCAATGAAGGGGGTTTCGGAACCTTTTCTGGCTAGTTCATCAGCTTTTTCGTTACCTTCAACTCCCTTATGTCCGGGGACCCACCATAGTTTGGTCTTGTTCCTGGAACTGAGTGTTTGGAGGGAGTTGAAGCAGTGTAGTACTGATTTGGAGTCAATGATGTGTGAGCTAAGGGCTTTTATAGCTGCTTGACTGTCCGTGAATATATGGATGTTTGCGCCTTTAATACCTGAGTTGTGTATTAGGTTTGCGCATTCTTTTATGGCATGGAGCTCAGCTTGGAATACACTAGGGTTTTTTCCCATAGGTATTGAGATGTTTTTATTTGGTCCATGTATGCCAGCTCCTACCCCTGAGTCCATTTTAGAACCATCCGTATACCACTTTAGGCCGTTTAGGCAGTTTGGAGGGTTGTTGCTACACCATGCTTCTCTGGTTGTGATCTCCGTTGAGAATCTTTTGTCGAAGCATAGTGTCTTTGGTAAGCGGTCTGTAACCGCACAGATCATGTCAAGTTCTGGAAGTTCGGATAGATTAGTAAGCAGCAACTATGGACTACATGGAAAAGGTTAGCAGTTTCAAATATTTCAATATTTTCTGTAAAATGAAAAAAGTATTTTGCAGTAGAGAAATTAATCTAGAAGTCAAAACGAGAATGATTTAATGCTTTATCTGGTCGGTACTGCTATAGATTAGAAACCTGGACATTAAAAAAATGTCCAAATGTCGAAATGTTGACATATAGATAGATAGATAGATAGAATAAGAAACGAAGAAGTATTACGACGGATGAGAAAACAAAAAGAATATATGTATTCATTTGAATATTATTGCGCAACAGATACATGTACAAACTTCTCCAATTCACTTACAAGGAAGGATAGATGGGGAAGAACTGTGGGGAGATCAAGGCTGTCATGGATGTCAAATATAAGGGAGTGGCCCAATCTATCCACCACAGAAATAAGAAGGGGTTTAACAAATAAACAAACACTAAAAACAATGATTTCCAAACTCCGTAGCGGAGAGGAACTTTAAGAAGAAGAACCGCGGAATGAACTAGCTTTAATGTTGACGAACATGCTAAACAACAAAATGACAATGACGTCAACTATGAACTTGGAATGCCAGAACATAGAAATGCTGCAGCAGAAGAAGAAGAATTTAGAAGTGTTGTCGTAATACACTTCCTACTTAACATAAAGTCTGGAAACGTACTTTCGCTTACACCGTTATAGTCAGCAAACAGTTTTCTTACCTCAACCTTCGTAAAGAGACAAGCCGTTATCCGGTCTAATAAACGGCCAATCAAATGGAGCACCTTGAGATAGACAATCAAAGAGCATTCAGAATTTGAATTTCTAAACATTCACAGCAACTACCTTCGACTCGGACCATTTCCGTGTTTTTATTAATTTTTGTCCAATGCTCCAGGAGCGCCCTGAAATGATGCTTGTAGATGATTATTGACTTTGCTCTTGAATTGTTCTTAATTGTATATTGGTGGAAGTTCGTTCCATTGTTTGCTTGTTCTGTAACAAAAATAAATTTTCTACTGGGTTGTTAGGTAGTCTGTGTGACTGTGAGCCTAAACTGCGTGTCTTATCGGTCGTTGAAATTCAATTCTAGGGACCATTACTCCTCCGAACATCCGCCGTTATAATATCTGTAATAAATATACAGACCTCCTACCTGTCTTCGCTGTAGGTTGCAGCTTTGAAGTAAGAGGAGAATGGTCTGTAAGGCGGATTGCAAGTCTAGGATAAAGTCCAGTAAGCTCAGTGTATGTTTCGGGGCGTAAATTCCAGAGGACAGTATTCAAAATCTGATGACTTTGGGCCTTTTACAGAAGAAAAAGATTGGCTGTTGTATAATGTCTCTTAGCTCTTAATCTTAGTTTGGACGCTGCTGATTTGGCAATAGAGGTTACATGTTGTTGTCATGATACATCTGAACCAACTGTTATGCCTTGATTTGGGGACTGTATTCTCCATTTCGATTTTATACAGCGTTTTCTTTAAGTTGAATGAACTGAACTATTCCTTTGTACATTGTATAATCTTCTTTATAGAGAAGATATGTTCTCATCTCTGCTGATGAGCAGCAAAAGCGGTAATAATCGTGTCGTTTGCGTTAGACGCAATAAGAGTATTATCATGTGCAAAACTAAAAATCCGATTATTAATGTGCAACCGAAATAGAGGTGGTAAAAGAATTGATTATTGAGATACCCCATCCAAAAATCTTAAGGGTCGTATCTGATATCAAATTACAGTGTTTCATTTAGTGTTTTACTTTAAATTATAAAAATGTTTAAACAGCAAATAGGCTTTTTTTATCGAAGGTGGATTTGTTTAAACACCATACAATACTCCAAACACAATACTCTTCCTTCTACATTCCTGGGAAAGTTTGTCCAAATCATGCTGGATATTATCAAGCATCATCAGCCGAATAACAGGTAATATGTGAATATTTTGTTGGGTGCCCAAAGCAAGTTGTGACAAATTGTTATTGGAAACCAAACTTTAAATCTTCACTTCTCGGCTTGATTAGTTGGTGTCGAAGTTAAGATTTGTTGTGTTTAAAAATTGTAATGGATAGGAATTTCATTGTAATGTAACGAATATTCGTAGATTGTGTTATAAATATGTTGTAATGCAAGACATAACTAGGGATATGACTGAATATCAATGTACCCATGCAATAATTTCCATTGAATACATCAATCAACTATTTTTGTTTTTCGTCAACATAGAACTGTTAGCATTCTTAAATGTTTTTAGTTTGAGAACTGCTGTTTACATTTAACTAGAAATCTCTCCTCGTCTGCAGCATTATCTTAAAATCCGTGAGTTACAAAATTTGTTATTTTCAATTTTTAGGTCGGACTCGTTCTACTCTGCAGGGGACACCTTGAAGAAAAATATCGTTACTTATTTAGATTAATCGCAGATCTCGATCGTAAAGTGGATCAGCGAAAGCTGGGATTACTGCTGCACGACTGTATTCAGGTAACATCATAGGTGTAGTAGTTTTTTCAAGTAATATTGTGGATTTTGAATTGGTTTAGGTTCCAAGACAATTAGGAGAAGTTGCGGCATTTGGAGGATCTAATATAGAACCATCAGTTCGATCGTGTTTAGAAAGAGCGGGAATATCTCCAGATGGTATACTTGCAATATTGTTGTTATTCGTATTTTGTTTTGTTTACATAATATTTTGTTTTTTTTTTTTCAGCTCAAGACAGTAATCAGGAAATAACAATTGAAGCTCAACACTTTCTTGGCTGGTTGCAGCATGAACCTCAAAGTCTGGTTTGGCTTCCAGTATTACACAGACTAGCGGCTGCAGAATTAGCTAAACATCAAGTAAATAAACCTTCTAGCAAAATAAAATCCCATAACAAACTAAAATGGTCTCCTTTTAGGCAAAGTGCAATATTTGTAAAGAGTACCCAATAGTTGGGTTCCGCTACCGTTGTCTGAAATGTTTTAACTTTGACATGTGCCAAAAGTGTTTCTTCTTTGGTCGGAATGCCAAAAATCATAAGCTTTGTCACCCCATGCATGAATACTGCACAACGGTATGTATAAATGATTTATTTATTATTAAAATAAATGCTAATATAGAAACTATTCTCTTGCCTATTTGCAGACTACATCAACAGAAGATGTACGAGATTTCACCAGAGCATTAAAAAATAAATTCAAAAGTAGAAAATACTTTAAGAAACATCCGCGTGTTGGTTATCTTCCTGTTCAGAGTGTACTTGAAGGTATTGTATTTAATTGTCAAATATTATCGGTTATTTATTTGTAAGACTTTGTAAATTAAGGGGATGCATTGGAAAGTCCAACACCTAGTCCACAACACACTACTCATACACTGCAAAATGATATGCATTCGAGATTGGAGATGTACGCTTCACGTTTAGCGCAAGTCGAATATGGTACTGGTCCTAATTCAACGCCCGATAGCGATGAAGAACATCAACTTATTGCCCAGTATTGCCAGGCGTTGCCACCAAATGGCAGTGGTCCAAAATCTCCTGTTCAGGTTATGGCAGCTATGGACGCAGAGCAACGGGAAGAACTCGAGGCCATAATTCGTGATTTAGAAGAAGAGAATACCAACCTACAGGCCGAATATCAACAGCTTTGTACAAAGCAAACACAAAATCTGGCGACACCAGATGAAGGTGTAAATCATTCCCCATTGAGTGGTACAACGCTCAGCGGCAGCAGTGCTGAACATGGCCAGGTAAATAATTATCCTTTACGATGATCTTATTTTAATTGGATAAATTTTAATCAAAGGACATGATGGCGGAGGCAAAACTTTTGCGGCAACACAAAGGCAGGCTGGAAGCTCGCATGCAGATTCTGGAAGATCACAACAGGCAGTTAGAAGCCCAATTGCAAAGGCTTAGACAATTATTGGATGAACCAAACAATGCGAGCAATGCAAAACCATCAACATTGCAAACAAGGTCGGTGACTGCTTCACAACTTAATACAGATTCGCCAGCAAAAATGCAGCAAAATGGCCATTATGAGCAGAACACAAGTAAGATAAATGGTCAATCAATATATTGTATATGATAGATGTATATAAACAACTGTGGAGTTTTATGTTTATGGTGACGCAAAATGACCTTCGAATTCGTTTAACTTTTTTTATTTTAGTTTTTTTTAAGTTCTGACATTTTCGAAATGGTGTAAATTTCTGATTCGAAGTATTCGAAATCTTTCAAGTTCTTTGTCCAAGGAAAACTGTAGGAGCATTCTTTTGTATTTTCACTCACTATGTTGAGTCGAGTTGAAACCCGTTTGGAATTGGAATACACTTTCATAACACAACTTCGACACAACTGCCGAACTACGGTGGTGTCTAGCCGACTCGATCACAGCTCCACTCATGAACTCGGAAGTATCTTGAAAGCAGTTTCGATTAATGAAACATTAAAATCAGTATTGACAATCGTCCACTAAAAATCATTGCATTGGGTGGTGCTATACTAAGAGTAAACCTGGGTCTAAGCCAAAATTAATTTTGCCTTATCTTACTACCTGAAGTTTTGCATTTTAAGTTGATAGTGATCGGTATCTACTTGTGAGCGCCAGCTAAGACGGGAGCTACCATCTGTTAATTTAAATCTGTGCGCGGGCGTATTGGGGTCTACTTGATGTTTATATCCCATTTTGTGAATCAGCCATCTTCTGCTAACGAATTTGTGTTTGCTGTTTTATTCTTCATAATCTCATCTTCCTGTTCATCTTGATAAGATTCAGTTTCTTTATGGGTTTGAATTTTCACGTTTTTTGTTTTAAAAGCTCACCCCTCGAAAGTGCGCTTTTCTTATTTTTCTTCTTATTCCTGAAAAGCCGATGATTTGTCGAGGGGCCCGACCCATTCCATTCTATTCAAACAGTAAAATCATTTCTCTCTCAGATTTTTGGTTGCTTTACAACAATAATTGGTTCACAAGGTACTAGCGATCCAATCCTAGACAAATAAGGAAAATCCCTTGCATTAGTTAAAAGTTTCCCAGCTGATGGTGACTTCGAGCGAATATCCCTACTCGTACCAAGTAATGGTGCTAATAGAAGATAATCCCAACAGACAATGGACAAATAATTTTGTTTCAAAGTTTCGGACTTTTTATTCTGAAGGTCCTGGTGTCATTGTGAGCGAATTGCTGCAGCACATAATAGGAGACTATACTTTAAGCCAGTATAGCTAGGAGCTAATTCGAATCCCTAAGAATTTTTAACAACGTTCATTTCGAACCGATCAATACACTGTGCCGCTCGCTTAGGTAATTATTTTGCAGTTAAATAACCAGGTTATTTATATGCATCTGAGCTGTGCTTCAGACGAACTACTTAATCAATTAGCAATGAATTTGAAATCAAACTATATTCTTCCTCAGTAAAGGTTTCAACGAAAAAAAGCGAATTCTCAATTCTTCTTCCTTTTATAAACTTAGATACATACAATCCACAAATTAAAAATACAAATTTTCGATGAGTTTGTTGTGTTCACAATTGTCATTTAACATTTCAATTCCATTATGTTTTCATATTGCTACAAAAGTAATATTCAACATTAATATTAAATACAATACAATCCAAAATATATTTAAAAATGGTGTGAAGCATCAACATACTGCCCGCCTTCAAGGGTCTTACGGAAAATGAGGCACTTCAACAACGTGGTAACGGAGCCAAACGCTGAATCGGTCTTCTCAGCACTGTTCCTTTGGTTCTTATATCTGCCACTCGAACTCTTCCATCAGATGCAGTAATAAGGCTCTCGATTCCTCCAAGAAGCCATTGTCGTCACTAATAAGAACCGCAGTAGCCATTTCAGCATTTTGAGACGCTGACTTACATATTGTTCAGCGTTGCAACTCCAGTAAATACTCCTTTGACCAACGCTTTCAGAAATGTTGTTTTATCTGAGTAAGTCTCGTCGCATCGCTTTAGTAGAGATAATTCATCTGAAATAGTTGGTTCTGGAACAGAAGTTAAAGCATTTCCAATTAAAAATTGGCCTGGGGTTAAAAAAAAACTTGTTCGTCATTAGGATCTGGGCTTAAAACACACAGCGATCGAGAATTCATAACAGCTTCGATCTCAGCTACCACGGTAGAAAATTCTGCATAGGTCAAAAACGTCTGCTTCACCGTCTTATAGAGATCAGATTTAGCCGATCTGACAGCCGCTTCAGATAAGCCACCGAAGTGTGGCGCTCTGGGTGGAATGTGCAGGAACTTGATTCGATGAAGTGAGCACCATGACGATACAATATCTTCCTTCTGCTGTGCCAAGACCACCGAATAAAGTTCTTTAACCTCATTTCGATTTTTTCCATTATCGCAATGGAATTCTTCGCATAATCCTCGTCGCGCAACGAATTGTTTTAACGCTGTTAGAAAACCTTGCGTTTACAAGTCCGATACAACATCCAAATGAGGCGCCTTCGTCGCAAAGCAAATAAAGACTGCTACATATGCTTTATGAGTGCAATAACCACGACGTCCTAGAGATATCTGGAAGGGTCCACAGAACTCCACGCCTGACTTTGCGAATGGCCTAGCTGGTAGATCACTCATGATTTTGGCTTGTATCGAAAGCGGTGTAAACATTGATTGACCGTCTTCTTGGCTAATTTTCGAGCGTTGACAACCCAGAAACGCTGTCTTATGATGGCAACCAGAGCTTGGTTACCTGCATGGAAATTACGAACGTGCAAATGGACAGCAAGATTGTTTACAAAAAGGGAATTTTCGGGAATGTCCGAACTCTGCAGACGCCCACCAACTGGCAAGAGCTCTATATAGTGTTGATCATCAAGGAAAGGGTTGAGGTTGCTGATGACACTTTTTGAGCTGATCGGATGTTTCTTCCTCCTGGAAATGAGTTTGTTGGAGATACCAGGTGATTAGTAGCAGGGATTCTTCAACTTCTTCTGCCGTCAAGTCTGGTCACCTAGAACTTATGGGGGGGTTAGACTTTATATTAGTTGATTTATTCTTCAAACATTTTATAAATCGAATTATATATCCAAAAATCCTAATTACTTTTTTGTAGCTGCTAAACCGTTCAAATTCCGTTGAAAATTCAGTTGAAACTACTTTGGCTAGCATAAATACAGAGTTGTTGGATTCTAATTCAACAATATGGAGGTTTATTTGTTTGTTTTGGTCAATTTTCCATAGGCAAGTATAAAAACTGAGGTCCTTCGAATCAAATACTCGTAAGTTCAAACGTAAAAGCACCGCGTGATATGATGTCCGCCGGATAAGCCTTTGAGTTAACATGCCTCCAAATAGCTGAAGGTAGCTCAGATTGATTTTTTGATACCCTATTAGCGACAAATATTTCCCAAGTCGACGGATATGCAAATATCCAATGTAAAACAATCTCAGAGTCGGATCAACGATATATCTCCCCAATGTCTTCTTCAACAAGATTCGGTAAAATTCTTTGGACCAGGTCCACTAGCAAAACAGCAGCACACAATTCCAATCGCGGAAGCGACTCGGTATTTATCGGAGTTATCTTCGACTTTGCGCTCAACAAATTACATTTAACATTATTAAAACGATTAATAATACGAAGATACACAGCACAGTCATAGGCACGAATCGATGCATCAGCAAATCCATGTAGTTCAATTTTACAGCTCGATTTATTTATACAATGAGTGTATCTAGGTACCTTAATTGTATTTAAATTCAAGATATCCCTTCGAAACTTTTCCCACTATGAGTGTATTCCCATTGGTATAGCCTCATCCCAATTACACTTTGAAATCCAAAGATCCTGCATTATAATCTTACCCTTTATGACTATCGGATTTATCAGTCCTAAAGGATTGAAAATTTAAGCAAGTTGAGACAATACCGTACGTTTGGTTATGGGTTTATAAAGTCGATACCTGGGGCTACGTATTGAAATTCGTCCTTAACTGGATTTCATACAGTGCCCAATGTTTTAATGACATCCTTGTCGTTAATTCTCAAGGAATCGCTAATAGGCTCATCCGAATTCTACTTTTTACCTCATTTTGCTATACCACTTTCGCAATACAAAACCTGCTGTTTGACCTCATTATAGATTTGATTGATTCTCTCCAACGTATCAGCACCAGTTATCAAATCATCCATATAAAGTCTTCGGTAGTGACTTTCGCACCTAGTGGCTTTCGCACCTAGTGGAAATTGGTAAACGTTTTTATCTGCTAACTGTTTCAGACAACGAGTAGCCAGGTAAGGAGCTGATGTAGTACCATAGATTGCGGTTTTCAACCTGTAAGCTAACAGTTCGTTTTTTTTCGCTTGATCTTTATAAAATTCCTTGAAGGTCCCGATCTTCATTGGCTACTAATATCTGCCGATATATTTTTGTAATATCTGCAGTTAAAACAAATTTATATGACCTAAAGCGAAGAATAATATCATATAAATCGTCCTGGATCACTGGGCCTTTTAAAAGAAGATCATTCAATGATTTACTTGATGTAGTCCTTGCACTGAAGTCAAAAACAACCCTAAGCTCTGTAGTTAGTGAATCAGGCCTAAGAACAAATTGATGTGGAGCGAAATACCGAACTAATGAAAGTTGATAATTTGGAATGGCTTCCATGTGTCCCATCTTTTCGTAATCCTCCATTAATTGAATGTACTGCTCTCGAACCTTGCCATTTTTCCGAAGTCGTCTTTCGAAGCTATAAAACCGATTCCTTGTTTGGCACAACGAATCTCCCAATTCTCCTTTCTTAGCATCAAAGAGAATGTTCACCACAAAACGGCCATACTTTTGACGTCTAACGCTCCTTACGAACTCCTTTTCGCATTCTTCTTCTTCAAGAGACTTAAATTTTGTTTTCCTCTGAACTTCTTCCATATCCCAAAATCTGCTAACCATCTCGGTAGGCCGAACTTCTTCTGAACACTCAACCAACGCCTGAGGGATTTCCTATAATCCATAGCTACCAGACGCTACCATCCCAGTAATGTCTTCGGTAAAATAGCTGGGGCAAATTGAAAAAACTATCGGCGCCTATCAAGAGGTCAATACGACTAGGAATGTTGAAGTAGTGGTCTGCAAGCGAAACATTTGAGGGTATATTCCAATCAGAAATATCCATTTCCTTTTCCGGTTACATATAAGTGATCGCTCTTAAGACCAATAAGTCAAAATTCAATTCGAAGTCAGAATTTCTTGACTTGCAGCTATCCTCTGTCTTATAATTCACTACTGAATTTGATTTTCCTATTCCAGAAACTGACGTGTATGTTTGAACTTTTTTTAACTTTAGTTTCTGAACCATATCTTCAGTTATAAAGTTCAACTGCAACGCAGAATCTAGCAAGGCTCGAACTGGTTGAAATTTACCGAACCTATCCTTTATATGAACAACAAGCTGGCCCGTCAAACGTTGTTTTGCCATATAAATTATTTATTTATTTATTATTACTGTGCTATCAAATGGAATGACCGCCTACAGCGCCACCTGTTGAGAATTTTTCAATTTTTCTTTTTTCCTAAACCTTCGCGGAGCAATTACGAACAAATCCGCAGAAGGAAGTATCCAATTTGGTCCAGTCGTTTTCGAGTTTTAAGCATCCGAACAAACCAAGATCCATTTTTATATATATAGATTTCAGTAGCCAAAATAACACTGGAACAATTTCGCCCAAAAACTTTCGAAATGATTGTGCTTTTGCAACTGCAGCACTTTCTTGTGCTACTTGGTTAGGCAAACTGTTCAACTTGAATCGATGAAGTAATGGTGTGGCAACGAACAAATAGTGCACTTTGGTAGACTGCATCTTCTCACTGAGTGCCCCTTTCCCAAACAGCACAGAACACCTCTCTTCACTTCCTGAAAACGATTAGCAACCGATATCTGGTATAAGTCCGGGCATCCAACGATATCATGTGACCAAAACTCACACTTGTTTCTATTTGTGTTTCGAGACCGATGACGAAAATTATTGTTGCTAGCATTTGACTCCACCTTTCACATCTTAGATTCTCCTGCCTCTAATGTCTGATAACGACGATCTAACAAATCTGAAAACGCTTGCCATGATGGCAATTTCGAGTGATCAACAGACTCACCCCATTTGGTTTTTGTATCCGAATCGACTCTGTCTAATGCGAAGGAAATAAAATTAGACTCAGCTATATTTTTATAGTCGCCAATACTGAGCATTGCTCCTAAATAAGGATTGAAACTATCTTCCAAGTTTCGCAAATTAAAAGAAGAGCACTTAGAGACTTTTGGAATTTCTATGTATCCATTAACGTGTTCTTGAAACATCATCGCCTTGCTATCGAATCGCTTTTTTAATCGACTGATTGCCTTAGCATAGTTACCACTTGTCAAATCAAATTCCTGCACCGCACTCAACGCAGATCCTAATAAAGAACTTCTTAAATAATTAAACTTTTGAAGGTTATCCAAAGGTTCGTTTTTATCAACCAGACTTTTTAAAAGCCCTATAAAATTAGGGAATTCTGAAAACTTTTCAGACTTTCAAATTCTGTTTAAAATAGCATTCAGGAATGCCTAACCAACATTCTAATTCGGTAACAGAAATTGTTGAACCCTTTTTTTTAATTAGCTTTTTGATAATACTTATATTTCCTTTGTTCGTCGATCGCAAAACTTTCAACCCCGCTAAATGCTGCTGAGTATCTAACCCCTTCGTACCCGATTGTTCTTTTATTTCCTGGTCATATTCCTGATCTGAATTATTCATTTTGGCTCAATCTAATTCAACTCAACGACGAAAAAGAAACCAACAACCTATCAATTGAATTAATTATTTAGAAATTTCCGAAGTGAATTTAAATGCAACACCTAAATGATTTTTCACTGGCCCTCCTCTCGTGATGAACTGACAAATCATCCGAGTAGTATCAATTGTCAAGAATAGCTTATCTCAACATAGCCGTTCGGAGTCGGCATAAAACAGGAGGTCCCGCCATCATGCAAGAAGTACACACGCACACATGAATGGTTGTGAGAAAGCTAGGCCCTGGGTACTAACGAGCCTGTTGCGCGAAAAATTTGTATTTTTTTTGTATTTTAATTTAAATTCAAATAATCCAATATCATTTCAACAGCAATAACCAGCGACAAAACGAAAAGATTTTTAAGCGGCGAATTAATGTTATGAAAGTGGTTACTTTCACTCAACGACAATGGATCATTCCAAGTTCCTTCAGCAAGACAACGATTAAGTTACTCAAATTCCAGCTAAAAAATGCAACAGCAATAATTTTAACGACAAAAACGAGAATTAAAGCACAATGGAGAGGTGTTAGAAATAAATATTTCATGAAACTTTAAATTTAATTAAGGAATTCGCCTATGCGATTCCTTTTTTCGATATATTTAGTATAAATATATTTGTTCGTCGACTCTTAATTTTTCAGCGGCGAATAAAATAAGCACTTTGCACTTATATATATTTTATATTGGCACGGTGTTATAAACAAAAATGTTCTCTGTGGCGATGGTATGTCCAACGATGTGCTCTCCAATGGTCCAACGGATGTGTCCTTTGATGTGGATTTTCTCTTCTTTATTTCACTTCGCGATACTACGACAACATTTGCTTTATTTTATTGAAGCTGATATTTATTTTAGTTAAATTGTATGATGAGGACGTCAACAACAACTCTAAATTTCCCGGGTTTCAGCTAAATTGTCATTTAACATTTAAATTCCATTATGTTTTCATATTGTTACAAAAGTAATATTCAACATTAGTACTAAATACAATACAATGCAAAATAATATTTAAAAATGATGTGAAGCATCAACACATTTGTTGGTCAAACATCAACTCAGACAATTGACTTAAGGCCATCCAACTATGGTCCAAAATAATCATACAAAAATATATATAAAATCGAAGAAGAAATATCCATGTCACTATTAATGATTGATCGTCTTTTGAAATTAGTGAACTCGTTGGTTCCAAAATAAACGACCGTGTATGTAAAGGTGTTTCATCCTACTTCGTCGATTAAAATGGATTTGTTTTGGAAGAGAATATACCATCTGCTCCACTTGCACATATTTTCTATGAAATCAAATTGGTGTCTGGAATAAAAGAAAGGAGTTTAGTGAAGTACAGAAAGCAAGAGGTCCCTAGTGTTATCATAATGTTCTTTTTTATTAGTAATCACTTTTGGTTATATCAAGAGACAAACAAACAATCTGCCAATAATAATATTATTTTCGCGAACTTTCACATCAAACTTTAAAGTAGCTTTATACTTCCGTCTATCGCTTTAAGAGATGGCATAGCAGTTTAACATTATCTCTTGGTAGGTTTCTGAGAATATGAACATTGTAGGGTAACACTTAGTGTTCATATTGCTACATGGCCGACGTACTCCAGTGTGACATGTAATCAGCAGTGCAATCCTTAAAACAGTAGTTGATTATGAAAACTTCCAAGAAATTGATCTCGCAACACAATTGTAAAACCAACTATTGGAGATCATCATTTTTACTATTATGCGATTGGAGCTGCATTCTGAAAAACAAAAAATAAAATAAATAAAAAGTTATAACGAATTAAGTCCCCAACATTTTTAAGCGTCACCATGTGTATCAATTGTTTTAAAATAAGACCTATAATATGTTTTCCAATTTGCCTTCTGCTTATATTAAATGCTGCTTTATAAAAGATGGACTAAATGGATTAGCTATGCCAGGCATAATCGTCGGTGAAAATAAACAAAACGCTATTGGACACATTAATCAGCGTATCAGTGTTGAAGGTGGTAGTCACATTTTAATCGGAGAGGATGGAAGACCACCTCCACCACCTCATTCTAGTTTATTGCATATGTCTGGTAATTTTGCAACCTTTTGTTGAATCATATATTATCATTCTTTTAAATGTACTATATATATAATTACTTTTTTATCTTTATTATGCCGCCTTTTCTTGGGATTTACAGATCACTCTTAATTAACACATAGGTAAATTCTAAACCAAAAAATAATAATAAAATATTTTATTTAGTAAAAAAGTGATTACTATTAGGGGTATTCATGCAACGTCGGAAAGTCGTCATAAACGTTGTAAACGTGATAAAATTACGACGTGATAAATGAACTGTCAAAATTTGTATGGGAAATCTTTTCTAACAATATCGGAATTTTCTCACAGGAATTGGGTGCGTAAACTGATGTGGTAAACGTTGTAAACTTATGAAATGCTATTTTGACATTTAATCAGTTACTTTCACACACCAAACACATGCGCTAAACTGAAACAAATTATCGAGAGCGGAAAGAGATCAATAAGAACAAAATTCTATCAATAAATAAATTACTAAGATGAGATTGAATTCAGTGGGTTACCGCATTATTTAGTAGTGCAGTTTTAGGGTCGTTCATGAAACGTCGTCGTAAAATTATAACCTTTCGCACATAATAAAATTACGACGTTGCATGAATACCCTTATTGTTAAGAATTTTTTTTTTTTGATAATATATTTTGGTTTTCACACTGATTTCTATAGGTTTAAGATTAAGAGGCTTTCAGAAAAGCTGCGAAGCAATTTTAATATCTTACCCGGGGTTTATACTGAGGAGTTCAAAAATTAGAATTTCTATGACTGTTTTAGGTTTGTGAGTGTATGATACACTTCTACGGGGTGGTGGATTCTAACTACTAGCATGAAATTACCGGTCGTTACAATTCAAATGTCATATGCCTGCGCTTTGGTAATTCACTTAAAAATTATAGATATACAATAATTGCAGAATGCACTGGTGTAAAGGAGCAAACAAACCCAAAACCAAATTTACTTTCATAGCTGTTGTCGGCGTACTTATTGGCAAACAAAAAGTTTGTCAATAAGGTTGCGAGTAAATGGCTGACTAGAATGTGTATTTGTAGCTGTAGCTTGTTTCCGAGTCATGAACATGAACATGAATCTGAAGCGGGAGATTGACTGCTGCTCAACTTCACTTTGCAAGTGTCGGTTCATGTTTTCAAGTAAGCTACGGCAAATAGTTTTTTTTATCCCAATTTAATTTTTCTGCTATGAAAGTTTTGCTATGCGGTTTCTTCGAAATTTATACGTATTTTCAAGCATTTAAATTTTTTTTTTAAACATTCACTTGCGCTACAATTTAGAATTAAGAATGCGAATTCTTAACGCTCGAACAACTATTTCGAATCATTTAACAATTTGGAGATGTAATTCAGCCCTATCGACATCAATAGCCTGCGCTTGCTTGGCGTTGGACCACCTATGTTCGCCATAAATCTGCTGAGTGATGTTATGATTCTAGAGGCTCGTTCCGCTGCGAACTTTATCTGTTGCCAGAAAGTTAGTTTTGTTTCGATCCTCAATCCCAGATACCTCACCGCATCCTTGCTATTAATGACTTCCGAGCCAATTTGGATGTCGACTTGCGTCGGAAGAACTATCTCAGTTTTTTCTGTTGCCAACTATGACCATGCTCATCCATCCAGATGGTCGTTCGGCAAGAGTCTCTTGCCGTTATCACTTGCGCTATGTCGTCTGCGTACCCGAGGAAGGTGTCTTCGGGCATCCCCATTCGCAGTATTTCGTAATAGGAGATATTCCAGAGGTCTGGTCCCAATATTGATCCATGTGCTGCTCCAGATGTTACTTCCATCCTTTGTGGGTCTTCCGTGGTCTCGTAGATCAACTCCCAATCCCTAAGATAGTCCTTCACCATATATGTAATAGATAAGCTGGGATATTGAATCTATTTTCTAGCGCATTTAGTATATCGCTCCACCCTGCTGAATTGAATGCATTTCTTACGTCCAGGGTTGCCAGCAAAACGATCTTCTTAGAGCGGTGGCTTCCCTGTTGGGCGGTTTGTTCAGCTTTGACCACTTCTTCAATAGCTCCGACCGTAGAGCGTCCTTTCCTCAACCCATACTGCCTTGTACTGCATCTGTGGGTCGTGAATTCAGCAATTTTTCAATGAGCTTTCCCGCAGTGTTCAGGGAGGGCCTGTATGCAGATGAATATATATATGCCTTAAAATTTTTCAGTTGTATAACAAAAATTAACGTTATCCGAAGAATGTGTATCGTGTAATTTGTTTATTGGATAATACGCGACCAAATAGAATCGTAAATAGTGGAGAAAATGTAACGTAGGTAGCTAAGAATATCGCAACGACCGCGATGAACTGATCCAGCGCCATAACGATGCGTTACTGTTCCAGTTTTTGGGTTCTTGTAAAGTTTTAGGAAAATCTGCTTTCTCCTAAAATGCTGAAGAGCACACCGAAGAAGTTAAAATGGTGCCAATAAATTTAAGCAAAACAGCGGTTTCATGTGGTTTTAAGTATGTTGGGATTATCGGTCTATATTTCTTCAGGACAGAACGTAACTATGAATGGTACTGGTACCCCCCTTATCGGTCCATAATTAAGGGATTATTGGTTGTTTGGAATTTAAGTTTATATCTTAACCATATTTGGTTTCAACAGGACTTTGGCTTCTACGCGAGAACAATTGATTGGACGAGGAATTCTTGGAAACACCACTGTATTTAAAGAGTTCTGCTGGTAATCCTCCAGAATCGACTGCCGACTGGGCGAAAGCCCAGTAAATGCTGGAAATGCTGCCTGAATGTTAAAGGGGAAATGTTGATTTGATTTTTTGCGTGTCTTCTGTCTTTCATGCAAATTAATAATAATAGATAAATAAATAATCAAACAATTCTTAAAGGAGTCTAATAAATCGAAATTTGTATCAGTGATTTTTTTTTAGTCTCAGTATTGCTTTTCACAACGGGTTTTTTGTTGAGCGACTAAGATGATCATCTACCGATTTTCAACCTTATAGACTACTTCAAATAAACAATATTTTAATTTAAAACCATTCAATGTAAACAATTTTTAAAATCAACACGGCACAAACAAAAATTAATTTTATTGCGTACCAAATTAAGCATGCATATGCCGGCAGTCTGCGAAAGTTAAAACGTTATCATGAACGTCATTTAAAAACGAAAAAAAGCAATTGGCCTAAATGGCTACCTTGTGGGCCACCGGATGTTACATCGATTTCGCGAGAAGTATAACCATCGATCTTAACCATTTGCTTTCTATTTGTTAAATAATTTTGAAATCATTTAAGGATTGAGGAATGAAACGATTTTAGTTTTGCTAAAAGATACAAAATTTACTTACACTTATTACGGCTCTAGCAAACAGTTCCGCAGAGTGTTTTTCAAACTACTTTTACTAACATGCAGTTCAACTACATCGTTATTTTTGTTGTAAACTCTACTCATGCGACTAATAGCCTCATGCATACTATAGTTCTGTTTTTGGTAAGGTATATGTAAAATATATAATCTACGTAGGTTGTAGGTACCTCCCCGGGTATTAAAACCAATAGCACTTAAAAGATCAGGGGCATCAATTTGTCCTGATAAAAGTTGGTGTAAGAAAGTCATGTCGTGAGGTCTACGTTGAGACAAAGGCATCAGCTGTAGTAGGTTAATTCGACACCTATATGGAGGCAAATTGTGTAGATCATCCCATGGTAGTCCTCTCAAATCTTATGGATTTACCTTGGACTGCTTCAATTCTATTTGAATGAACTGCATAGAAGGGCGTCCAAACTTGTGAGGTATACTCTAAGTGAGGACGAACTAGACAATTATAAAGGGAGAGAGTGACATAAGGATCATTAAACTCTTTTTACCACCTTTTTATAAATCCTAACATGGAGTTTGATTTATTGATGATCAAGTTAATGTGTTTATTAAACTCCATTTTAGGATCAAAACAAACACCTATTTCTTTAAAACTGTTCACACAACAGAGAATGTGTCCGGACAGAATATAACTAAAATTGGATGGAGCACGTTTTCGTGAAAATGTAAAATGCTCACACTTAGTAGGGTTCAAATTCAAACCGTTTTTAAAACACCATATGGTAAAACTATTTAAATCGGTTTGTACTTGAAGCGAATCGTTTAGTTCTCCTACACATTTGAACATTTTCATATCATCAGCATATATCAATATTTTGCTATCTTGAGTACAAGCTCTTACATCGTTAATTGCAAGTATAAATAAAATTTGTCCTAAATGACTTCCTTGAAGTACTCCAGATTGAGCAACAAAAGGGTTGGACTTGGAACCTCTAAATTTCACTAGTTAAGTTCTCAATGAGAGATATGTTTTAACCCAATTTATGAATCCTTGAGGGAATCAATTTATAATGAATACTATTTCAATCAATTGGATACTATTGATGCTTCCATAATGTTAAAATGAACTTTATTATTTAAAACGATTAAATATAGAATTATATTTAAGCTATTCCGAATATTGTTTATTTGAAATAAATCTACCGATAGAAGTCCATCGATGACTACATGTTCGCATTTATGTTTGATATTGAATGGTATCCACATACATCCAAGTGAAATCACCAATACTGAAGTCGCCCAACACTCAAGGTAGTGGGTTCAAGACGAGTAATTACACTATTAATGTTACATATGTGTTTAAAACAAAAGTGTATACTAATTGTTCGGTATTTTTTACACAAATTATGATAGGCCTCTGAGAGTCGGAAAGTAGCATACACTCATACACGCCTCATCTATCGCTAATTAATTCTTGAAATTCCTAGATGACCACCTCCTGTGTTAATGCACATTAGTCCTCGTTTTTCGGAATTGGTATTTTAAATCGTTACTCGTAATATTTCGCGATTTCTTCTTCCATTTTTATAGATACCCTTTAAATGTTTTACCACATTACGAGCGTAAGAGAAGGGGTAGAAATAGAGTGATAGGAACGATTTTGGAGGTAGTGGAGACTAACTCCATGGGTGGTGTCCGAACTAACTTCATGGAGTCAATGGCGCAAATTTATAGTCGGTTAAAGTACACTTTAAAATTATTTAATCGCGTACTAACGCATTTTGATAATTATAATCGTCAAAAAGTGTACTTTAGCGTTCTCACTCTGCATTAAAGTTAAAGCGATCGAAACCTCACTTTAAATATTTAATAAAGAGTAAGCGTTATGTCACTTTTTAGGTGAGTTTGACTTAGAGTTCTTTGAGGAACGTTCATACACTAATTAGCGCCACGTTAAAAAGTGTATATTATTGGAAATAAGTTAAAGCAAGCTTTTAATTGAAAGTACCTCATAACTAGTGTGGAGTTAAACCCTTAAACATCGATTGACTATAAATTTGCGCCAATGTTTTTTTTTGTATTCGTTCAATTCGCAGATCTTTCAAGATGGTGTATACTTTTAGGAGTAACTACATACCAACATTTTTTTATTTCTTTGAATAAAAGTTTCAACAACAAACAACATGTGTATAGACAATAGCAGTGTCTATATTTCATAATTCATACTTTTGAACCAAGCTTACTTTTTGATGCTATTTTCTTAAAAAAAAAAAAAAAAAACGTTCACATTAAAAACGGGATGGGATAGGTATTAGATGATTCGCATTGTAAATTGTTGTTCATTGTTTTATTTTTATTTTTAAGTTAATAACAACTATTATTTTATAAAACAAATATCTTCTTCTTCTAGATGAAATTACTTGCGCAGTTGAAGAACTTGTCACTGTCATCACAGAACAAGAAGTGGAGGATTCTTTCGAAGAACAAGAAGAAGAAGACTTAGGCAGCACATCAACTTAAGAAAGCTTTAAAAGCAAACAATCTAAAAGTGATCTTACTAAGATTTTTATATCAAACAAACAAAATTTAATAACAACTAGATCGGTGAATAATTAAAAAAAAAAACAGTTGTGAATAATATAATTGTATTAATAAGCGACCATTACCAATCTTTTTATTTTAATTTGTATTTGCTGCACATATCAAAAAACATAATGTTATATAGTTTAGAATATTACGCATTTTATTTTTTTTTAAATATATTTGTCTATTGAACATTTTAATTTTTAATTGTTTTTCTTTTCTTCTTAATTCGAATATTATGATTTTTTTTTATCTTTTGTGGATATACATTTTAAGAAATAGTGGACCAGCTACCTATTTGGGTATTACGCTCAGGTTGAGATATGCCCATTTGCTTTAAACAAAATTTTTCTACACATTTCTTATAGTATTTCCAATGAGTATAACAATTAAAAATTATACTCTTTGGCCAATTGGACATGGTCCTGTGGTATAGAAATGTTTTCAATTCAAAACAAACAAACAAAATATTAGCAAATTTGAACTAACTAAATATGATAATATATTTATTTATATATTACATTAATAGTAATTGACGTAGTTATTTGTATTTTGCAACGAACTGTGTTGTATCAAATGAATACCTACAGCCTTTGCATATATTTAAAGATGTATTAAGTGTATAGTGGAAGAATTCTTGCATCCATTTATATAATATCGACAATATATACCAATATGTAATAAACACAAAAACAAACTAAAGTGAATTCAAATGAATTATTGTCTCTGGTTCGGAGGAGTTCCAATTTTATTTTACATAATTTAAAGACGAAAAACACTGAATCAGTAAATATATTGGTGCAATATGAAAACACATATACATACTATATTAAGTACATATCCCTCAAAGTCTCCTAATCGAACTAAAACGAATTTACAAAGCTTCAACTTCGAAAAATTAATAAAAAGGAAACGTTTAATCCAAAATGTTTTATTTGGGAAAAAAGTATAAATATTCATAAATGAAATTACTCAATATAGTTTTATAAGGAATTAATTAAACTAAATTGATACATTCGTCAAACCAAGTAAATAAACCTTATACATACCTATATCAATGTAGAATTTTACATATCGTTATAAAAATTATACTAAATAGCATTTAATTTTAATTTATCGATATGCAGTCAGTATTATTGGACAATTAATTATAGCGAAAACTACTGTACTTGTGATGTATTTTGAATGATTGTTTTGGAAGGAATTTGCTTGCATTGCGTTTTGGACTGAGTATGGTCATTCATTCGCGTTATGACGATCTACTTCATTTAACTTAAAAAAACATACTATCAACATAAGCATTTATAAACCTATAAATGCAATTTCGGCGCAACAGTAACCAGGGCCTTTCTTCTCTTACAATCATTCATTTACGTGTGCGTGGGCACTTACTTTTTTCTGATGGCATGACCTAATATTTTATTCCGAATCCGATAGACCAAGATACGCAATTGATACTACTACAGTGAAAAATGAGTTAATAGTAGTAAATATTAATTTTTTCTTAATTGGGGGTACATTTTCTTACGGTAACGGGATTACGTAAAATACAGGGACTGATTCCCAAATTCGCATCGTATTGAAAACGAGAAATCAACTGAATTCCAAAACGTCAAGAAATGCGCTTTGTAAATGCACACTGCTTTTCTGATGCTAGTTTATGAATGCTTTTGAACTACTTCGCATATGTTATGCATCACAAACATTCACGATGCTCTTTTTGCGTTTGTTTGCGCAGTTGATGCTTTCACAATGTGCTTTAGAAAAGTTTGCATTCGTTTGCGTTTTGGAACGCTAGATTAAGCGGTAATGCAGAAGTACTGCTGGAATTCAGCCATCAATTCTAAAGCGAAAGAAGCGAATTTTTCCAGAGCATTACAGTTTTATTCCTGCTGACTTCCAATTTTCCATTTATTTTCCTAGATATTTGACGGTTGTTACCAGTCACAGCAGTTGGTCTTTATTTCTGTTCTTTGGTCATTTTCTCGTTTATACTTAGCGGTTTGTATCCGCCAGCAATCTATCATATATACACCTATGCTTTCATCAAAACCGAATCGGTTTTGCGAATAAAAAAATGCAAATCCGCAATCAAAAGCGATTCGCTGCGGTTTTAGGAATATTTGTTTCGCTTACCTTTCATAAAACAAATGATAACACAAACTGCCAGTCTACTTATTTAAACCGATTTTGATGGAATGGTATTTTTTTGCTACGTTAACGGAAATATGTGAAAATCAGTAAAAATAATATTGTACGGGGACAGATCTATTTTTTTCGTGTTCGGTGTTCTATGATGGCATACTACTGATCATTGAATAAACAAATTTTTTTAATAATTTCTCTGGTAGGGTAGTTAAAGTTTTAAAAATACTACTTAACAGAACAAATTTCAAAAGAAAAAAAATATGATAATTTAAACTAATTTTTAGAATATAATGAGAGTGCTAAAATCAATTTGCTCATCGTCACAAATTTTAAAAACTTGTCCCTACAAGTATGGTAATACACAAACAATAATGTGTTCATTAATGCAAACATGTGCATCATCCTAATCTCAAGTGTTCATTTATTACAAAAATCACAAAAGTCGGATGAGTGGGCGAAGGTGGACAAAAAATGGCGTTTTTATTAAACCACAAATGGCGTTTTTTGAGTCGATTCATTTTATGTCGTTTAAGTGTCGGTATTCTTTTCTCTGAACGCCTCCGCTCTCATTATACCCTATCCCATAGGGGTATATTAGTTTTGACATTAAGTTTGTAACATAGATAAATAATTTCGATACATATACCTCAAAGTATATGGATCAATTCAAAATCGCTAGCTGATTCGATTAGGTCATGTCTGTCTGTCCGTCCGTCTGTCTGTCACCGATTCTTGGGCCTTAAATTTTGAGCTAGAGTGTTGAAATTCGGTATATAGACTATCTGGCCGACGAAGCAGAACAAATTTTTTTGAAATCCGCCCACTGCCACGGCCCTTTTTTAGAAAAAACGTAGTTTTAAGCCAAACCGTAAGGATTTCCCAAAAAGTGTCTGAGCAGCATATTTAGACAAACCTAACAAAGTTTTTTGCCACGCCCACTTTTTTGGGGCGTTAGTAAAAAACGCTTTTTGTCCAAATTTTAAAGATTTCGAAAAAAAAACTTTTGATGCAAATATTTCCGTAATGATAAAATAAACATTGTCTATATGAACATTCATTTATTATTTATTTTAACTACATTCGTAAGTTTATTTCCTGAGCTTTTACTTTACTTTGATTTTTCTATCGTGGATTAGTGGAGTGGATATCAACAAAAGAGATTTCATGAGAATAATCATAAGTATAAGATCAAAATCTAAAAAAATGTTCTCTAGCAAATGATATGTATATTTTTTGCCATACTTTTTTTTTCTCTTACAGTGGTCCAAAACGTTTAATAGGTACTGCAGCAACGTCTTTCCATTCAGTTTTAAATATATCTAATTGTGGGACATCTCTTTTAAAATGTATTGTCAGATGAGGCTACTTTTCCATCATCTGTTGTGGATTCGTTTTTTTCACCCTTAAAGACAAATAAATAACTTATACCTATACTAATTAGTTGAAAATATAAACAAAACTCACATTTTAAAGCGAATTTTACTACTTGGCGTTTACAAATTTCTCAACGACAAGAAATGACGTTTAAGTTGTCGTTTTGTGAGACTAAAACGACTAATAGAATACGAAGTCGAACAAGAAATTAAGTTCCACATGAACTAAAACGACATCAGCGTTTAATGACGTAAAACGAGTAGAACATTTTCGTTTTGTGACTTGTCGTTAAACGACTGTTGAAATAAGAGTGATTGATTCTTATATCTTATTTATTTATTTTATTTATAAATCTAGATCTAAATACTATGGGAAAAGTACGACTTTGGGATACAAATGATCTCGATTACAGATTTTGTCGCTCGTTGAAATCTCAACAATTTTGTAGCGACAAACAATATTACGATTATTGCAAAGAAATTGATAGACAACACGTCTGGGTACCTGCGGTTGAATTACCACATCAATTATAGAGTGAGTAAAATGCATACGTTATCGAATGATCGAGCAAATATATGCTGATGATCACGTATCGAATGCACATTTAAAATTGTACCAGTACAATTACTAGCACAATTTAGTTATAGTCATGATTGATGGCTCACAAATGGCAAGAGTATTGTATTTCTGTGGTTGTTTTGAAAATAAATTGCTATACTTAAATATTCTTAAATATTTGGCCCTATCATAGTATCCGTTCGGAGAGTCATTTTCTACGCAACGCAAATCCAATCGGAGACTGAATTATGGTTCACACTTCACAGTATCATTTTTCAGAAGTTACAACAACGCATTCTTGCTCTTGGTGAAATTCCAAACATCAACTCAACCAAGCGCTCATTTTGCTTGCTGCTTGTATTTTCATCCGAATTTTGCTAAAACACCAGTTTTCAAAAAAAAAAATTAATAAAATTATTTTATTGCTTACATTTTGTGCACTATATAGACTGCCGATGTGCGTTGCTCTTTATCGGAGAAAAGTTCCGAACAACAGATCGGAACGATTACCATGAAGCAAAATTCTCCGATTCGGAAGAAATCGGAGAATTTTTCTTTCGGAACAGATACCATGATAGGGCCGATTATATGGAGTATTGTCTGTATTTTCCATCATTGTGTGTCCATTGAACCGAAAACCGAAATCATTTAAAAGATAAAATCAATCCTTTATAAAACTAAGCATATGTATAATGAAATTTAAATTTTCTTGAAACATATTTCATAACTTAAACTATTGATTATAGCTTTATTAAAAAAAGTTCAGAGTGTTCTTGTTTATAATGGAGAAACTAAAAAAAAACAAAATGACAATGTCTTACATATTGTCTCAAAAAATGCATCCATTCGATACCACAAACCCTACCGTTTGAAAATATACTCGGATCACTGATGACAGAATACCAAAACTCGATACTCGAATCTCGTGTGCGATCATACCATCATCAGTAGACCTCTGGATGTGAGCCCGAAAGCAGTACGTTGCAAATCGTGGGTTGAAACCTCTAAGCTTCCAATATTCACTGACTGCAAACATTTTATACTAAAAAAAAAAATCTACATATTTTATTATTAACATTTTCTTAGTCGATATTTGGCGGGATATTTCATAATTTTCATATTTTTAAAATCTTATTTTTTCGATAACTCCGAAGTCGGACATTATTTGTAGACTGGTTTGTGGGCCACAATTATCGATAGATAATAGAGTCCGACTTTTTTTAGATGTCGCATCACCTTACGAATTGGAATTTTTCTCTATGTGAATAGGACTACTGCACTTATGAACCACCTTGAGATCTCCGTAAGTGGAATACGACTCGTTTTTGTTTTATTTTTTGCGAATCGGTCTGTATACTTAACTGAAAAAGTTTGCTTTCAAGCGACGAAATGTATATGGAAAATAATTTCTATTCCAAAAGAAAAAAACGAACGAACGATTAATTATCGGTTACATTCCAGTCAAAATAAAAAATAATTTTGTGTAATAAAACGCAAAAGCAAAAGAAAATATGTAGACCCGAACCCTAGCTTACCCGTTGCGCAAAGATTTTGTATTTCATTATAGTTTCCACTTCTGGGTAAATATTGTCCTCTAGCAGTTTTCATTATTCTTGGCGGTATAAATTCTTAAATTATTAGCTCAGAATCTTGTTTAGTTTCACATTCTCTTCTTGTGACGTACGAACGATTCGAAAGTAGATCATTGTTATGGATCGTATATTCCATACAATTTTTTTAAAAGAAAACCAAAATACCACATTTGTTACGAATATCACAATATTTATTCCTTTTATACGTGTTCTAATATACTAGTTCCCAATCAGTTTCGGACTTTTAATTGGCTTGCATAGTGTGCTATAGCGTTCATAAAAAAAATGTTTTCAAAAAATCATTTTGCATGTTTCGAATTTATTTATGTTATGGCAGTTCCGCAGTTTCAAGTTGATAGATTCAAATACTTTAGTGCTTGTAGAATTCCTGTCAATGCACGCGTCTTGGTCAAGTAAATTGTGATGAATATTCATAAGTCAGTAAACCACACTTTAAGCCCAACTTTAAAAAGACATTCGATCAACGTTAAACAGCTAGGTTCCAGAAATCGAGTGAAATGAAAGTGAAATTACTTTTGTAAATCGAGTGAATTTGTTTTTGGTGTTCCACATTCCGACCGATTTCATAACTTCGAAAAGTTTTCGAAATCACTCGGTGAAATTAAAGACAGCTGATACTATCTGCCATATGGGGCATTGCAAAATTATTTTTATTTTGATAAATTTGTTTGTTTACAAATTCTGCTTAATTTTTATAAAATAAATAATAAATTATAAAATATTGAGTGCTATTTATATTGCAGATGCTGCGTAACTAAAACAAATAAATTTCAAATGAAAATTAAAAATTGTTATTTCATTTAGATTTATGTCATATTATTGACTTTATAAACATGCCTTCCAAATGTTGCTGCAAACTTTTGCGCCACACCTAAAACGATCATAGATTTTTTGTGTGATGCAGTTCCCCTCAGTTTTGCGTTTCCTTACCGAAAGAAGATTTCTGAGATCTATTGGAAAAGATTCTGAAGTTGCTTTGCGCCATAGTTCTTTATCAAAGATATTGAAAAGAGTTCTCAATGTTTTGGAGAACAAAATTTGTCCAAGATGATCAAACATTCCATGTCGGATGAAGAAAAACGGAAATCAAAACAACATTTCATGGACGAATTTCTTATTCCTGGGGTCATCGACATCGAAGGCAGGAAAGAATACTTCTCAGTTAATGCTCTGATTGTGAGTAGGATCCAAAAATAGTATCTTTTCAAAAACAAAGCGTCCGCTGCAACTGGATCTCCTTTCATAAATCCTCTGACAAGATCTTTATGCCTCTCCATAAATTTAATAAAATTTGCCTTCTGGGAATTATTTTTGTGTTTACCTTTGGTAAAATACATTATCTTGTAGTATTCTATTCAAAATCTAAACAACATTACTACACTCAGATATTATTCATTTATATTTTCAATCACGTCAGCTCATCCCAATTTCACAGATACTAAAATGATCGAATTGAAATCACACACAAAACGATAAAACCGAATTGTGGAACATGGAAATTCATTTTTTTTAACTTCGAAAAAATGTGAAATTGAAATCGGTAAAAGTGAAATGTGGAACCCAAAATTTCATTTTAGAACGATTTCAATTTCATTTCGAGTGAAAGTGAAACGTAGAACCTAGCTGAAAATAAATATATACAAGTGACTAACCATCTTAAGTTCCATAAAACTGTGTAAAATATATATGCGCATTTTACACAATTTAAGTTAAGGATTGAGTCATACGGATTAGACTGGCCAAATGAGCTTGGATCTATACACTCTTTAAGTGACATTTCTTCAGTGCGAGATCATCCTTTTTTGCAGGATACACCTCGAGTTAACTTGGGGAAGATTTTTTCCAGACAATTTTAATCCTGAGTTACACAATTTCTTTAATTTTGCTGAGTTAACTATTTAATTCCGGTTTTGTTCAGCACTGAAAAATCAGGCCTTAGTTTCATGATCACGGCTTAATGAGTAGTCGCATTACAGCGCAAAACAAAACATTTTCCAACGGTCAACATAGTGCAGTCAGATGAGTCAAGAAAACATAAGGGTTGAAGAAGCAGAAAATAAACTCTAAATTAAAAAAAAAATAATACATACAGAAGGATGGACGGACAGAAAGACAGACTATGTATTAAAACTAATATACCCGTATATATATATTCAAATGTTAATATCCTCATTGATCACATTAAATCACAAACCTGCAAAGTTTATTTTATTTAAACGGGATCATTTCGATAATAAACGAAGCATTGAAACTTGATACAAAATATTTATTAATTGCAAAGATTATGTATGTATAAATGTTATTGACTGCATATAATAAAAAAAATGCTCATTATTACTGTTTTATAGAAAACAACCATATCTCTATTAATTCGAAACAATTAACATATTCAACAAAATTAAATAAGAAACTATATGAGAAATATATCGATCGATATACATTGTAATATTATTTACATAATTTCACAATCGTTCAAAAATGTCCAATATAGTTCTATTAAATGGAAAATTATTAAGATAGAAAATTTAATTTTGTTATACTCATTCCAAGGAGAATATAAAGTATCTACATATTATATTATTGATATACAAACATGTTTAATTCTAAATAAAATAAAATAATATAATGTATGAAATAGTTGTTAAAATAAAATACCAAGAAAAAAAAACGAATGCAAAATACAATACAATCACAATAAAGTAGGCGTTAAGTAAGTACATAATCAATTTTTTAAGTATTCATGAAATTTTCTACCAATTTATACATATTGTACGAACTCTGTAATTAATTATGCAATTTCTATATACCACTTATAGATGCATTTTTTTATTTTTATATTAATCATTTTTTATACATTTAATTTTTTAAAAACACAACTCCTACATCCAGATAATATTTATCGTTTTTTAGTAATATATAAAAAGATTATTATTTGACTAAAAATATAATAGAAATTGTTATTTTCTTTTATCCAAAATATTTAAGACCAAGCGATAAAAAAACTAAACTTTAGAAATCCTTGATCAAATGATCTTTTTTAAGGATTGGTACCTCTTGTTTCAAGATTTATGTTATTTTGGATATAGCGATGATATAAAGTATCTAACTGTCAGCAATGATGTATTGTGGTAGTTGGAATTGTTATAACTTTTTTTTTTGTTTTTATTATCTTGAAAGTTCGATTTCCCTTTCACTTATATTTTAAAGACATTTATTCCCAAGTGAAGATAATATACATACAACAAATATATACATAAATATATATACACATATATTAGCGTAAGATATCTATATTAAAGGGATTGCAATCCAGTTATTATTATACATATATACAAATATATTATATTGATATTAATATATTACAATAAAGAATTATTAAATGATTATTGGATTATTTCAATTGAACAAGTCAGAAGAGAGCTTACAACGAAAGAGAAAACAATGAACTTCTGGTATGTCCTCGCACATTTTAGTCATTTACAAAAGTAGTTAGTAATAATTTTAGCCACTCTTTTTCCCTCTCTTAATCAAAAATGACGAATTGCTTCAAAAGGATTTGTTCGTATTTAGAAAATTCAACACTTAATGCGGAATAATGACTGAAGTAAAATTTCGATCACAAACAATAATATGCATCCTGAACATTTTGGACTGTTGGAAAGCCACTGGGATTGATGGGATTAATGTTTTTATTATTTATCATTATAATATTATTTTACTTAAGAAATGTTCACATGAACTCGTATCTGTTCTTAAAATTGTGTTCAAAGTCGCACGAGCAAAACGTTTTTAACAGCACAACTTAATAAACTATTCTCAAGTGAGATTATGCCTGCAGATTTTATTTATTCATTTCAATTGTTTGATGTTCAGTAACAAAAATACTTTTGGAATTGCGTTGTTCGTGTATTTGTTAGAAGTACTCTGTGCTTATGAGCTGATACTGCGTGTCTTGTATTGTAGGTCATTAAAATGCAACAAGGTGCCAAAGTGGTCACTGGAATATCGATTTATTTTATTTAACCGTATTGAAGTGGATGAACCTGCACAGAGCTTAGCAACCATTTGCCGGTCTATAGAAGATTGATGAAACCTACTGAATGAATCTATCGTTATACATAAAGAAATTCATTTTTTTTTCAATTTTTTTTAATCAATGTTTTTTTTTGTTTTATTGTATAGAAAATTTAATTTTATTTTATACTAGCGACCCGGCCCGATTTCGCCCGGGTACAATTTTATTGATAACAAATTTGATTTCTGACAAAAAAAAAGCCCTAAAACGTGTATAAATGAGCTAATCTTGAGAACTCCTGAACGGATTTCGATTCAAAATTGCTCTATAACTTACAGGAGCTGAGCATTGGGGGTCTACAATGCTCAGCTCCTGTAAGTGATAGAGCAATTTTTAATACACTATAGCATTCCCAGGGAAATGAACTACATCGAAATCCGTTCAGGAGTTCTCAAGATTAGCTCATTCATACAAGTTTTGGGACTTTATTTTATACTATGTATAGATATCTAATAGTTTTGGAAGATGAAAGACCGTAAATGACCTCCACGCTCATTCATGCATGTGTGACACCTGACCATAAAATAATTCATTCAATATCTTTTTAATCGACTTATTCAATTCAGTTACATTCCTTGTTTTGTACACCTTATGTTATAAACTATGTATCAAAACTAATATATCCCTATGGGATAGGGTATAAATATAGATATTGAGTCTAAATATCTAGCTGAGACACTTTTCAAAATTCCTTACAGTTTGACAATCCATTTTTTTCTTATAAGTGGACGTTGTATTTGGCGGATTTTGCAATGTTAACACTTGTTCTGCTTCATCGAACAGATAGTTTATATACCAAATTTCATCGTTCTAGCACAAAATTTAAGGTCCGAAAATCATTGACAACTCGAGCTGAAATGTGAGAGGAAGTTGGCAGCATCATTCGGGAGACTCTGTCTGCAGCTACTCTGGTGAATCGCCCCGTCAAATTAGGGAACAGGTATCTACCCGCTCGTGCGACATCTTTTCCACCGCATCCTCCGCCTTCCTACCTACGATCGACCAGCACTCCAACCCTCAGCACGTGGAACGAATGTCGATGAATTTTACTCGGTTACAAAATCTAAGTCTTAATGACCCACCTACAAGCTTGAGTTCCCGTCCACCGCAGCCTCATCGATCTTAGTTGAGGTTAATTGGTAGGAAATCGGTATGAACTTTCATCAGTTCCTAGGGGGTCAAGTTGAAACTTGGTACTCTCTAAAGTCGAAGCTCAACCTAGCAGAGTACCAGAAGACTGTTCTCCAATGGTCGAAGCTTTCGTTCCTACAAAGAATCCTCGCAATTTTACCTGTTGAAATTGAAAAGCGGTTGGCCATTCATTTTACGACTGTCTCGAACCGCGCAATGTATTTTGTTATAAGTGTGGTAAAGAGAATACGTATACTCCACAGTGTCCCATGTGTTCGAAAAACGAGAAACGGAGTGGTTCGGGATTTCGGGGAAATTTCTAACAGAGTCAGAAGCCCGACAACTAACTCCATTACCCCCACCTGTTGAAATTTCCAAATGTTCCGTCTCCAATAATTGTCCTGAAGAAGAAATTTCCAGTGATTTAAAAATTTTAAAGCGCCCCCCGGCGGTAAGCTTCTTGCCTTCCCCCATTTCGAAGAAGCCTCCTAAAAAGACTTTGCATGAGCGTTTAACGAATTACTATTCGGTACGAGATCGGATTTTTGGTAGCCTTAACAGTTTGTCTCTGATAAGGTAAAGAAGTTGCGTGCTAAATTTAATGCAAAGAAAAAAAAAATGCACCACAGCATCGAACCCACTGTTTTGTGTAGCGTTGAAGATCCGCCGCCCTATGCTGAAGTCACTATTTGTGGAAATCCATTTCTGGGTTTGCTGGATAGTGGAGCAATGGTTAGTTGTTTGGGTGAAGGAGCAACAGATTTCCTGAAAGACCTAATCTTCAAATCTCCAAATTCTCATCGCAGATTCGAACCGCTGATGATAGTTCCAGTCCGATAGTAGAAAAAATACTATTAGTTGTTATATATAAAGGAAAAACCAATCCTATTGAAATGTTTGTTGTCCCGTCATTGCAACAACGTCTGTATTATGGTGTTCATTTTTGGAAAGCTTTTAATATTGCTACACAGGTCAAAGCAATCTAAGTTTTGTTTTAAAGAACTAAAAAATCTCCTAGGAAAAGGATGTTTAAAGACCGATCAGGGTAAAATCTCCGGAAACAACGATTTTCCTGTACCAAAAACTCCACTTCAAGTTAGACGATTTTTGGTATGACGGTATGGTACCGGAGATTCTTCAAAGACTTTTCGTCTTTATCAGCTCCTCTTACAGATACGCTGCGAAAAGGTAAATAGTTCGAGTTTGATGACAAGGCTTTAGTGGCCGTTGAAAAAATTAAATCCACCCTTACCTCTGCACCGGTTCTAACTAACCCTGACTTTTCGAAAAGTTTCGTAATTTTATGGTTGGTTGTGTGTTGTGTTGACTGGGTGAGAACGGCAACGAACGTCCAATGCAACTATAGTGTTACTGAGCGGGAGTGTTTAGCCACAGTCATGGGGGTCTAAAAGTTTAGGGCATACGTAGAAGGTCATCCTTTTAAGATCGTTACCTATCATTCAAGCTTGAAGTGGTTGATGAGTCAAAAGGATCTCAGTGGTCGATTAGCCAGGTGGAGCAACACCATCGAAAAGCAGAAGCAACAACTACCAGATCTGCAAGTTATAAATGGGTTTGTGTATAAAAAGATAAAGCATTGCTCAAGGCACCCACTTGAGGACGATGACCTCTTGTGGAGACTTTGGTTCCAGAAGGACTGACTGAACTCTTGGTCAAATTGACTTATCAACCCCCTAGTGCTTCGCATGGCGGTATAGCTAAAACGATGTACCGGATACGCCAACGATTCTTTTGGGCAACCATGGCATTATTCGTAAAGGCGTTCATATCTAGTTGCGATGTTTGCAAATCAACCAAAGCACCAAATGCCATTTTGCGATCTCTCATGGGTAAGGCTTCTGTTGTCCATACCCCAGTTCAAGATCCGGTAATACCCATATAATTATTGCTTTAGACCAGCTGACGAAATTTGTTTTGGTAAAACCATTGAAAAGGGCCACAATCGAGACAACTCTTAAGTTTCTGTTGGAACAAATATTTTGCCTTTTTGAAGTACCCGAGACTATCCTTTCCGACAGCAATTTACCAGCTGCGAATTTTCCAAAACTATGAAATTGTATGGTATAAATCATCTAAAGACGTTTTCATATTCTCCTCAGGCGAATGCGAGTGAGAGGGTAAATCGTTCTTTATTACCTGTCACTCGGTCGTATATTAACCCGAACAAAATAATTGGGATGAACAACGTACCTCTATTGCTTGTGTCCTTCGAACAATAGGTATTTCTTCTTATGAGGCTTTATTCGGACCACGAATGGTAGATCACGGTTCGGATTATAATGTATTACGTCTTTTGGGATGCCTTAATAATTCGGAAAAGAAACTTTTGACCAAGTCTGATCAAATGACTATTTTTCATTCACATATTCGTAAATCATTAGAGAAATCGCATACTAATTTGGAGAAAGTGTATATTACCAGAAGCCGAACAGTTAAGTTTTTAGGCGTAACTTCATTTTAAGTGACGCTTCTAAACACATAAGCGCGCAACTAAGCCCTAAATTTTTCAAACTGAGAATAAGAAAAGCTATTGGGAATACCCTCTATGAACTTGAAGACTTGCAAGATATTTTTTTTGTTGTGTGGGGAACGGATTTGGTTTCAAAATTCCTCCACACAGTTTGACATTAAAGTTTGGAAAGCTCTGACATTTTTGAAATTAAGTTTGCGACATTCCATTTTATTTTTAGAAGGTAGCCAAGGATGCCTTTTTTCAGTAACCATATGGTTATGTACACACCTTTGGCTCTTTTCCCAAGGGAAATCTATTTCTTTAATGCAGCGAATCAGGCAGGAAACTTAATGAACTTTGGGCTCTTATAGTAAATTTTCAGATACGTTCACCTCATCTGGAGTGCAAGGTTACCTCGTTCTCAGGAATAGCATCAAGAACCCCCTCTCCGAAGAGCTAGGACGAGCGGGAGCTAGCATGCCGCGATACCTTTTCTGTGGACACCCTTGCCTCGTAGTTGCCCGGATTGGCTTGCGGAGTCCTGTGGCCGTGAATCATAAGAGTAACACATACTTGGTGAGGTTAAAGGGACAGATGTCACATACGAAGATGCAGTTTTCGGATGGTGTAGTGTTTTCATTTGAACATGGGTGACATATCATTCTTCGAACCTACTCTGATGTCCTTTTATACCTTTATAATGTCGTTAACCAGTTAAGCTCATTGTTTTTTACATTTCTTTCACATGAGCGCGATTCGCAGAATCTACCAGACCTAAAGCCAGATTGCTGTTCGCACACAAAATATTGTTTGTTTCAAGGTAATTAACAAATTGTTCAGAAACCACTTTTTCAACTACTTTTTCAATAGTTCGTTCGTTCGTTCATTAAGTGGCTCAACAATCCGGGATGAACCTCCTATAGGATCTCCTTAGTAGATCGAGTGAGGGCTTTACTACTAAATTGCCTTCTTAGCCCGAAGATACAGCGGTTGGCAAGAGTAATTCTTCGTTTAATTTCAAGGTTAAAAGCAGAGCCGAGGTAATCCCGTACTACCTCAAAGTTATATCCGTCAATGGTGACGTTGTGTCCAATTCGTCGATGTTGTGTGTCCTTTCGTGTTAACTGCATATACTTAGTCAGACCCTCATTTACTGCTAAACCCATTTTGGCCGCTTCCATCTCTATACTAGCAAACGTGGCTATGACATAACGTTGAGTCCTAATGATTTCAATATCGTCGGCGCATGCTAGTAGTTGCACCGATTTTTGGAAAATTGTGCCTCTGGTGTTGGCTCGGGAGTTTTGCACAATCTTCTCAAGAATCAAATTGAAGAGGTCACATGACAGCGCATGACTAAATCCTTTTTTGTTATCGAATGTGTCGGTAAGGTAATTTCCGACCCTGATGTAGCAGCGATTTTAACATCCCAACACGAGGCAATGCAGCTCGTAGAAGCAATCCTTAGTTATATCATCTTTTTCCTCCGTCTGAGCATGAGCGCATAAGGCTTATGTTGGAGAATTTGGCCTTGATGCTAATGTTCGCTTATGTCTTGTGAACATAAGACTTCTTGCCTAAGTCTGGCACTTATAACAAATTCGCATCCGAATAATCGCTGTTTCTGCTCAATATAACACGGTCCATAGTAGATGTTACAGTTTTTCATCTTCTTTTTGCCCGGCCATCCCATCGTATTTCCTGGATGGCAGTAATATCTGCTTTGTAGCAGTTTAAGGCTTCCGATAGTTGTTCGCCTGCACCTCTCCTATTTAATATTCTCACATTCCAGGTGCAAATACGAACGTCGTTGTCCTTTTTTCGTTTAGCTATTGGCTATCGGTTGATTCGCAACATAAGGTTTTTTCCTTGGGTGGGTAGTTAACCCAAAGCACAACCCCCAACTTGGAGGGCCAGTTGCAATTTATTAGATACCCCTAGGACAAGGGGCCATCGGTATCCACTTCGGGATTGAGCGCTTTCGATTCATCCGCCACCATCTCTGTTCATGGGCCCTGACTTACCCTTGAGATTCCTAGATAACCTGTTGTCCGAAGCAGCTCATCTAGGATCGCCTGGGACGGGTATACATTCCGTGCCATTTTGAGCAGGGTGTTTATAGTGTTGCTGTTTTTCGTCTTATTATCAACACTCGCACTTATCGTTTAGCAAGTCAAATCCGGTTGGATTAGACCAGTACCCGATGGTTACCACTTGTAGGTAAAAATAAGCACATTTGAAGTGTAGTCAGAGTTACAACCACTGAGCATTGCCAAGATAAAGCCAATCAGAGACTACCCTCGTTCTACAACATCCAACCGCAACTCTTCTTTCATAATTGTAATGACTATTAGTCAATTTATGCTCCTGGTTTAGCTTAGTTTCGCTAGCCATAAGCACATCGGGTCTTTAGTCTTTAAGCAAGTGGACGTAATCAGTGAATCTACATTCATATCTTCGACCCGCTACATTTATAACCTGCACATTCCTAAAATGTGGTTCTCTCAATCATATCATCACCTCTTTTTAATTTTTCCCAGTGCAAAATTTGGAAGTTGAGGACTGAGAAAATCCTCAAATTTTCCAGTATGCTTTGGGGCGATAGCTGTACTTGGAAGATCAGTAATTTCCGATTCTCCGACCCCGCCTTCACTGTGATGAATGTATTTATTCCATCAGTGATCAGTCATTTCTTGGCGGATTTCACTTAACAGCGCTTGTGTTGTGTTGAGCAATCTTGGCCATTAACAAAACCGCCACTTTTCTTCTTTCGGAGTAAATGTAAAAAAGTAAAAAAAACTCTTTTGGTGTTAACAAGCAGTTCTATGGTTTCTTGTAGCTTTTGTACGTATTTATTGTTAGCACATTGTCTTTTTTATTTTGAGGCGGCTAGCTGTGATTGCAGCTGCTAGTTCAAGCACTTCCTCTTCATCGTCATCGTCATCGTCATTGGCCATTGTTAAATTATCGAAAACCTGTTGCTTTCATCGGTGGTGTACCATCCTTCCCCTTCTGTTGTGTATTCCTGCTGTACGTACTTCCGTAATTACAGAAATTAAAGTTTCCATGCAGAGTAACACAGTTCAATTTTTATTCATTCTTCAAGATAACTTACAACTCGTGACCTGATGGGTCGGAAATCAAATCAAAAGAAAGAAAGAAAAGCACGTTGGCTATTTGAAACACAGTTAGTAATTTGGCATCTGACACATTTTCGGCAGGTTCGCAGTAAGCTTACGTCAGAAACAGAAACCGTGTTTGGAAATACGTAACAGTCCTCACCACTAAAACGAAGTATATCCGAAACGTTCCACAGGCTTCTTGGTACGGGTGCTCCGTCTAACTGTAGGCTGACCATCCACACTTGGCTTGCGATCACTGCTTACTTCTTCAACAGCTGGAACTGTGCAATCAGATGACTCTATATTTGGCTCACAAATTTCTGGTTCCTTTTGCGTTGCTTCAGTGTTTTGATCAGTGAGAGTAGATGGAGTTTTAGTTAAAGGAATCAAAGATGTTACCTCGAAGTCAGAATCCTTCATTGTAGTTGATGGATCGATGTTGCACTTCATAATTTGATCCACATGTCTTCGCCAAAGCTTCCCATTTACATTTATAAAGTAGTGTAGCAATCCATCTCTACGTACTATTCTCCCAAATTCCCATTTCTTATCCTTGGACGTATAATTCCTCACTTGCACCATATCACCAGGATAGTACTGTATTCCATTTGTATATGGCGCGCATTGTAGTTTCTGTTAAACAGTCTTTTTTGTTTCGGGACGAACTAAATCCAAGCGTACACGAATATCTCGTTGCAGGAACAACATACATGGAGCTATCCCCGTTGTAGAATTTGGTGTTTTCCGGTATTGCAGCAGGTATTTGGAAAGCTTCAGATTTAAGTCCCCAGAGTCTTTTACCATCTTGCGAAGTGCCACTTTCATGTTCTGCACGAACCTTTCTGCCTGGCCATTTGTAGCTGGATGATACGGCGCGGAGAACTTGTGGACGATTCCTTTGCTCTGGTAAATTCCTTGAACTCCCCCGATGTAAACGTAGACCCGTTATCCCTGACTAATGTAACCGGTAACCCAAAACGAGCAAAAATGTCACGTAGCACTACTATTGTTTTCGACGTTGTGATACACGTCATCGGAACAATCTCCGGCCACTTTGAATGCGCATCGACCACGATAAGAAAATATTTATCCATGAATGGACCCACGAAGTCTATGTGAACTCTCTGCCATGCACTAGTTGGGTACTCCCATGGATGATGTACCTTTTTGTAGACTGCTTCATAGTACTTCTGCATACAAAACATTCGCGAGCCATACTTTCAATATCCGAATCGATGCGCGGCCACCAAACATAGATTCTAGCCAGCGCTTTCATCTTCACTATGCCCTCGTGTGCTTCATGCAATTCGGTCAGGATAAACTCCCTCAAACATGTAGGTATCACTACTCGGCTATTTCTAAGGATTACCCCATCAGATAAAGAGAATTGTTGGTCTTTACCTTCAAAATCTGGATGCCATAGCTTCTTCCCCGTCAGCAAAGAAAAATGTACCTCCTTCAACACTTCATCTTTTGTTGTCTCCTCTGCAATAATCTTGTGCGTAACCGGAAACGTGTCAAATTGCTGCATTTGGTAGTATGTGATGTCATCCAACTCCTCGGGGCTTTTGGATTTCAGCGGCAACCGTGAAAGCGCATCTGCATTTGAATGCTCATCCGTCGATCGGTACACAATATCGTAGGTAAAACCTTGCAAGAACTGGGCATAATGCAGCATGCGTGTTGCAACCATACTTGGCAGTTTTTTATCTGGGCTGAAAATAGCTACCAAGGGTTTATGATCAGTTATTAAGGTAAACTTACGTCCGTAGCACTATTGGAAAAATCGTTTTAGAGCCCAGAAAATCGCGGTGGCTTCCTTATCAATTTGGCTTTAGTTCTTCTCGGACGCTGACAGGGATCGGGAAGCATAAGCAATTGGATGTTCCTGTCCATTTGAATATGTGTGAGACAGCACTGCTCCCAGTCCATAAGGACTTGCATCCGTGGCCAATGACAAGGGCAGAGCTGGATCATACGCAACTAACACCACTTCCGAAATTACCTCGTCTTTGATAAGATTAAAAGCGTTCTCGCATTCCTTGTCCCAGTTGAACACAACCTCTTTTTTTTAACAGACGGTAGAGTGGGTGCAGTTTGGCTGATAGATTTTGTAGAAACCTTCCGTAATAATTAACCAATCCTAACCAACTTCGCACCTCCGTTCTTCGGGGCAGGTGCATCCAAAATGGCATGAACCTTGTCTTTGGTCTTTTCTAATCCTCTCGCCGAAATTACATGACCTAGTGAAGTAATAGAATTTGAGAAAAATATACATTTGTTAAAATTTACCCGCAGCCCAACTTTGTTAAGTCTTCTAAGCACTTCCTCTAAGCGAGCTACGTGTTCTTTGAAATTTCTACCCTGAACCTTGATATCGTCCAGGAAAACACACACTCCATCAATGCCTTTCAACGTCTGTTGGATGTACCTCTGCCAAATACCCGGTGCTACCTTCGTCCCATAAATCAGCCTATTTACCTGGTAGTCTCCCTGGATGGTAGAAATCGCTTGGATCTGTGCACTTCGCTGATCCATTGGCTTATGTAGGTAAGCCTCACTGATGTCCAATTTTGAGAAAATGTTTCCACCTTCCATCGACGTAGCAAAAATGTATTCTATTGGCGGAATCGGGAAGTTGTCACTTTTAAGTACTTTGTTGAGGGTGATTTTATAGACTGCACACAGTCTGATTGATCCATCCTTTTTCAGAATTGGTACTACTGGTGTACCCCATTCACTGAACTGCATCTTCGTAATTATTCCTGCCTTCTCCAAACGTTCAATCTCTTGCTCCATTTTACCTTGCATAGCATACGGTACCTTGCGAGCGGCAAAGTAAACAGGTTGAGCGTTTTCTTGAAGGTACAACTTTTCTTCGTAGTTATTAATTTTCCCAACCCCAGGATGAAAAACTTCAGCAAACTTTGACTTTTAAACACGTGTGATTTCTTCCTTTAACACAGGTTTGATTTCTTCCTTCATTTGGTGTATTTCTGGCAATTTAACCTGGAAAAGTTTAAGCCACTCTCTGAATCGACCTTCGCGGGCATTATGTATATGTTTGCATTGGCAACTTCTGTCCCGTATTCTACCTTCATGGTAGATTAGCCTAAAGTATTAATCACTTCACCTGTGTACGTCTGAAACGGAATAGAAGATTCATTAATTTGTTTATTTGGCCACGATTTTACAAAATCCTCATGTGAAATTGATGAAACCGCTGCTCCTGTGTCTAGCTCAAGACTTTTACATACGCCATCTAACTTGACCTTCAACATAATTTTATTTGGTTTTGATTTTTCTTCTGGGAGAACAACTTCGCTCAAATGATTTATATAGAATTTATCATGATCATCTGCCTGATCGTAGAGGGACTGAAGTTGATTTTGAAAATTTGTTTTGCTTTTGCTTTTGCTTCGTTTTTGAGAGTGTTGCGATGGTTGCGGGGGCCGCGAGCCACTCATGCAAGATGCCCGAAATTGTCTGAATGTGACGACATTCATTTGCCAGATGTTGCTTATCACCACAACGAAAACAACTTGTGGTGTTCGTGGGGGTTACTTGCTTACTGGAGAAATGTTGCTGTTTTTTTGGCATTTTTTTTGTTTAGTTGGGGATAATGTTTTGATGTTTGATTCTGGTGGCTCATAGACGTCGTAGCTTGTAGATTTTGGATTTCTTTTGAATCCTTTTGTGCTGACTCCATAGCCAGTGTAGCTGTGACGGAGTGAATGAATTTATTGTTCGGTTCTTTGAGCTGAATTAATTTCTCCAGCCAGTGTGCATTTCGCAACCCACTAATAAATTGTTGTCTCAAATGTGCATCGGCTGTCGATGCTTGGCAAGATGCATATTTAAAATTACAATTTTTGCACATTTTCTTCAACTCTGCAACAAAATTCGATATGCTCTCACCTTCGTGTTGGATACGCTTGGTAAATCGATTTTGTTCAGCGATTACACTAGGTGCTGGATGTAGGTGTTCCTTTACCAATTTTACCAACTCATTGTAAGTTTTAGATTGGGGATCATCAGGGCTTGTCAAATTACAAAGAAGTTGCAATGTTTTTGCACCGATTGCGTGGATAAGCCAATCCTTTTTGCTTTTTTGTACTTCCTCAGTAGACGCAGTTAATTTCTTAATGAAAATTTTCCAACTTTCGTTATCCTCATTGAAGCTCTCAATTTATATGATTTCCTGATGTGGTGATTGACCGGTATTTTTAGTACCCTGAATCGCAGTTTGGATCGCAGATAAAAGTGTGTTGAGTTGATTAGCATCCATCTTGATCCGATTGGTCCTTTTTCTTTAGTCCTCGTCGTCACTGTTGTGTATTCCTGCTATACGTACTTCCGTAATTACAGAAATTAAAGTTTCCATGCAGAGTAACACAATTCAATTTTTATTCATTCTTCAAGATAACTTACAACTCGTGACACATAGTTAGTAATTTGGCATCTGAAACATTTTCGGCAGGTTCGCAGTTAACATACGTCAGAAACAGAAACCGTGTTTGGAAATACGAAACACCTTCGTCGGACATATACGGGATTTCCTCTGCATCATCTGATGTTGAGCCAAATTGTTATAGCTCTATAGCTGTTATCGTAGGCAACTCCGACATCCCCCTCACTTCAGCAGGCAGCAAGGCTTGAGCTGTGTTTGTACACTGTTTAATCAAAATCGGCGTAAATGCATTCAAATATTTTCTTGCTCCTCTTTGAAAGTCCCTTAACTCCTGCGATATATTTTGATATATCCGCTTCTTTTTCTACTCCATATACGTTCGTTTTTCAAAAGAATGCAATTTATAATGGTAGGCAGAGGACTTCAAAGAGTCGGGAGTCAGTTATGTAATCCTATATTACATTGTTAAGTTTAGAACGTAGAACAAATGTTTATTCAGAACGTTTGATAAGATTTCTCCGAAATTACAAAGATCCTCGCATTCTACCACGTACGAAATCGTGTCAATCAAGACATCTGTTCTGAAACGCATGTGAAATTTCTGCTAGTCTCATGATTGTAATTATTAGCAAGACCTAGAGCGTAAAACATGCAACCAAATTTAAGTATATGCACTCATAGGCAAATACGTATGTGATAATTTGTAATTGCTCTCTATCGTCATAACATGTGGAAAATTATCCCCTGTAAATGCATTCAAATATTTTAAATTATTAGATTGACGAACAAAGCTCAGTTTAAATAAAATCGATCAGTTGGATTCTATCATAAGTCCTATTAGGCGGGTCAGAGAATTCGTTGTGAACAAACTGACTTCAAAGTAAAGATTTATCACAATCACAACGCTTATCAAACTAAACGAACAGTAACCACAAATTATGACCTAACTTGTAATTTCTGTTCATTAATCGTCAAAATAGATGCCTCATTTTCGTGTCACAGTGTTTTTTTTGTTTAAATTGTTTGCATTGCAATTGGAATGAGGTAGTTTAATTCCTACATTATAGATACTCTTTGTGCATCGCTAAGTCCACTCCTAAGTTTAGTGTTCTGTGCTCAGTTAAAAAAAAAATATGGATATTTGAACCAATTTTTCGTTATAATTTACAGTTTCGATTTTCGTGAATTTCATTGAGGCAACATGGTCGAAATAAAAATGATTCTGCCAAATTGTAGTGATTTTAATCGATATGAAATAGTTTTGCTTCTCTTGTTTTGTGTTATAAATGTTTTATCAGCTGTACATTACTATTCCCAGACAATAATAAGTTTTGTACCAGACCACTGGTGTCTTGATGAATCCTATGAGAACTCAAGTGATTTTCTGGCATCAATGCATGGCAAGGAGTCATCGTGTTCGTCTGTTTTAAATATAAATGAAACGTGCACGGAATTTGTATATGACTATTACATGGGATATAAAAGCCTAACAAGTGATGTATGTAACTAAAGTTTTTAATAAAACACGTTCCCATGGTACCAAAAATTTGTGAAAATAGGTTTTATCCTAATCGGTCTATTTTCAATGTTATTTGTTTAATGAAATTTTTTTTGCTTAAAATAATATAATTAATATTATTTTTTTAACAAAAAAAATTAAAATTCGTAAATTTGTTGATTGGTGTTTTGATCTTCATACATAGTTTGTAGAATAGATAAATTAACCCGGTCCTTGGCTAACTGCCAAGTTCGTAGAGGTCGGCTTATACTTGTGTGCGCCATTTAACGCGGGGTCTTTCTCTTCCAAGATCTGACTGGGAATCAAAGTGAGCTGGAGTATTGGTGTCCATTCGTTATACTTAGTCTCGCCATCTTAAACTTCCACTGCAGAACTCCATAGCCAATTTGAACCGAAGACTTTCGGAATAATTTTTTTATCAAGCGACCAATAATTATAATAATAATAATTCTTCAAAAACAATGTTCAACTGTTTTTTGTATTGAATATTTAGCTGAAGTCGTTGCCGACCCTGTAGAGCAATGAGAATTCTCTATCGTCATCTTCCACAGACGGATGAGTTTGAACGTTATAACAATGGGGCTTTGAAATCGACGGTGAGTGTCGATTGGACTTCTAGGTTTTTTTTCAGGATCTGACTGTCTAAAACAAAACTAAAACAGGTCGAATCAGGTTGTTAGTAAATGGTTTCAGGCATTCACATATTACACAGATATGATTTTATAGTCGATGTTCCTCTGAAGTTGGCTCAGTCTCCCTTTTCGTGGATCGGCAAACCATACATAGTTTGGGAATGTTACTTACCAAATCATAACTACCGGAAGGAAGGCCGTCATTTACGGCAACCTTGTAAAGCTTATATATAGTACCCCACGTCACTGACATACGAAGATTGTTTGTCATCGAAGTCTAATAGTCTTGGTCAAACCAGGCCCTCATTCCGTAACGTGATTATCGTTTGACGATAACATTTCGACGGTACATCTTGAATCACATAAGATCAATAGTCGTTTTCACTGTCGGCGATATCACTTTATTTGCTTCGCTTAAAACTAATAATCGTCAAAACACAGACTATTATTGAGCAATTGCGCATGAGGTATCGACTACCGTCTGAGTGATAATCGTTTCAAAGTTACGGAATGACCCCCCAGGCGTTTCTTCTTCTAGTGGGCGCAAGAAATCTAGCAGTTCAGTTGCAAGGGTTTAGGGGTAACATGTTCTGCAAAATACTTTACGGTCTCTTGCAATTGAAGTCTTCTGACATTCATTTTTTTAACAGTATTTTGCATATGTTGTGATGGGTATCCGCATTCTAACCTTTCCTTCAATAATGTAGTGGTCCGATTCGATGTTAGCCCAGTGGATTGTCCTAATGTAAACAAATAATAGTTCTTTGTTATGGAAACCGCCATGTCATCTTATGGATATCGAGGTAAGGAAACCATGTGCTGGCTATAGTGAAATGTCTTTCCGCAACGAAAGACATGAGTTAGCTAACTGACTAATAAGCCTTTTTCGAGGCTATTAGTTGCATAGTAAAAACGTGAATTGGTAGTTAGCTCTAAGCACAGCCCTCTACGTGGAGGCATTACTTTGGAAATAACACGGCCAATAATAAAATAGAATAAATGGTTAAAAGGGTTTATCATATAGGTTAGCTGATAAAGTTTGCATACCATTCATGTTGAACATATACGTCCTGCATTTCTTCATCTTAACAGACAGTATAGAAACCATTCTTCTACTTCTGGTCCACCCCGATAAAACTCTTATACACGTCAAAAACTCATTTGCCTTACATACCACACTTTCACGCTTCGTGACGAATATTTATTTTATTTATTCAAAGTCTAAAATATGGGCATTCCATCCTTATTCATAAACTCATTATAAGGAGTGTATAAAGTAATGCATCCCTTATAATGCCTCAAACTGCAAAAAGAGTATTCATAAAACTTATACAACGTTGAATAGCGGTTGCATAACCTAAACGCGTCTTATGGTTAAATAGTGTCTGTAGAAGGTTGTTTTAAGTTTTTTAACTCTGTTTGTCATAAACTGCTGATCTTTAGGGTTACCAATGACACTACTTTAAGTTGAAAACAAATCTTTCAGGGTATTTTTGTATTTTAGCAGTTGTGTTTACTGGTTGATTGTATTTAAATGCTAATTCTTATTTATCTACAGACCCAACATTGTAAACGATGTTATTGAGTCAACTTAAGTCACCAAAATGTTATAAAAATGGAAAAAACAAAGTTGTCGCCATGAGTTCGCAACCATAAAATGTATACCTTGGTAACTTTGTCATGCTGTGGAACAGCTAATTGATATGGAATTTTATTTTGTTTGGTAATTTTTTTGACACAAATCCTGTGCAACTATTATGGGTGGGAAAATATTTTATAAATAGGAATTTGTATGACCCCGAATAAAGGCTGCATATTCAGGTTGTAAAATGCTGCACATAACTTACATTTGCTCGAAAACTGGTCTAACGATTTTGATTAAACTCAACATATTACATTATAAAAACAGTAGTGTCAACAAAACTGCATACCCAGTTTTTTCGAGAAAATCCATATAACGAATTTTTGGATTTAAGCCGTAAGGAAATTTTTCGCAATCTATTTGATTAAACCGTTTGAAACAATTCTACATGATTAGTGTAAGCCCAATCATTCCTCAATGGAATTTTCAGTTTTGGCCAATAAGAGCAGATCATTAGGTATAATTTACATGAAAATCCGACGCTTACTTCTCAGCGAAAGAGAACATTACGTACAATAAAGTCGTGCACCCAATACTTGTTATCCTCCCGCCATTACTAAAATTATTTTTTGATTTCTTTTAAAGATTTTCTATGCTGTTTCCTTAAAAATTACGATACGAATTTTCAATCATATCAAGAATGTTTTTTTAAACTCAAGTTACAAACAACAGCTAAAATGTCAAATGAAAATTAAAAATTAACTTTCAAAATGAATAAGTAGAAATTGAATTAAATTTTGGCACTTCTTTCTGCCAAAAAATGTTTTATTTTTCTACTGTGCAAATTTATTGTTGGTACATTTATCTATTGCTCTGCTTTTGCGGCAATTATTTAAGTATGTATGTACATACATACCTTCGTCCAGAACCTTCTCAGAGTATTCCACTTAAAAGTCAACAACATATTGCATATTCAGCTTCCTCTGTTTTTGCCAACGAATCTTATAATTGATATAATTTGCCATATAATTAACCCTCGTTTTCAGCAATACGAGAATGACTGTTTTAAAAAAAAATATTCCGATTAAGGTGAACATAAATTAAGTTTTATAAATCTATTTTAAATAATTTAGAATAATTGGGCTTTTTATATTGTTAGTATACAATATAAATGTCAAGGGGCACCGCAAATTCGGGAATAAAGCCAGCTATCAAGCCTAATGCGCAAACTAAGTGAGAATGAGAACACCTTTTTGATGAATTTGCAAATGAGGTCATTTGAACTCCAGTGAGAACGTAAGTTACACCGTGTGCCAATTACATTTAAAAGGTGGATAAGTTTTACCCGCTGGCTAATTTTTGACATTTCTGAAGGAGTAACAAAAGTTGGCGTTTTGCTGTGTCAATTGGAATAAAAGGGAAATTATTTTATCACTATTTTTAATAATTTCCTGAAATAATTGCAATAATATTCCTTTCTCTTTATTTTCTTGTAATACAAAAATATCGAATAAATTTCTAATGCCCGATTTCACAGTGCGAGTTTAAGTCGTTGCTTAGCTAAGCAACACGCAGAGCTTGAGTTTGGGCTTAAGTTTTTCTGGTTTCACAGTCATTTAAAAAGTGTGGTTTAGCTAAGCCAAGTATAACAAGTAATTGTGAATGGTTCGTAGGTAATTTATTAGTTACGCGCCTACAGCTATACACCAAACGGGAATATTCTGCGAATATGACACAGTTACAGCCCGAATTTAGTTCTTACATCACCCATGGAGTAAGTCTCTACTACATCCAATATTCAAAAAAAAAACATATGAGAGGCTACAATCCGCTATGCGGATCGTTGAATACCCTATCCCATCCCATCCTTTAAATTAATATCCTCAAAATATAGGCCTTATGGCGATGAAAAACAGAAAATGACATTGTCACAATATATTGCTCAGACAGTTTCTCAAAATCTTTTGTGGTTCGACAAAAAAACAACGTATTTCTATTGCTAATGCCTTGGGATGGGGTATACAAATGGTTTTTGTAAGAAAACGCCCCCAAAATGTGGGCGTAGGTGAAAATGATCTACGGACAAAATGTTTATATTACCATTTCGGAAGTATTTGCATCAAAATTTTTTTTCGAAAGTTTTAAAATTTGGACAAAAAGAGTTTTTTACTAAAAACGCCCCCAAAAAGTGGGCGTGGCAAAAAACTTTGTATGAACGAAATATAGATATTAGGATTGTCTAAATATGCTACTCAGACACTTTTTTGAAATTCCTTACGGTTTGGCCAAAAAATAAGTTTTCCTAAAAAGGGGGCGTGGCAGTGGGCGGATTTCAAAAATTTTTACACTTGTTCTGGTGGCACGGACGAGGATCCTATATACCAAATTTCATTATCCTAGCTCAAAATTTAAGGCCCAAAAACCGCTGACGAACAGACAGACGGACGGACGGACGGACGGACGGACAGACAGACATGGCTAATTCGACTCAGCTAGCGATTCTGAGTCGATCCATATACTTTGAGGTATATGTAGCAAAATTATTTCTCTATGTTACAAACTAAGTATCAAAACTAATATACCCCCCTATGGGATAGGGTATAAAAAAATTTGCTGTGACAGTAGTTAAGCCAATACTAAAGCCACCAAAATCGGGGGCTTAGTATTGAAAATACCCATCCTATATTGCTTAAGTTAAACAAATTTCTCATACAAAATATAGAGAAACAAATGTAATCATAAAATGGTCGTAACCATCCATATTCAAAAACTAAATTTTAGTAGATTTTAAAATTTTCATTACATTTTCTGATATAGGTCGTGTGCCAATTGGGTTAAGATTTTAGCCAGTCAATCTGGTCAATGGGGGTATTTTATTTTGACATAAAGTTTGTACCAAAGAGAAATAATTTCGATACCATAAAGTACATGCGGAGTCGACATAAAATCGCTAACTGAGTCGATCTACATGACTGTGCATCCGTCCGTCCGTCCGTGTATTACAGAGATTTTTGGGCCTTCAATTTTGAGCATAGAGTGATAAAATTTGGTATATAGACTATCTGTCTGACGAAGCAGGAAAGGGTAAACATTTTCAAAAACCCATTTTCACAAAAACTTTGTATTTGGTCAAACCGTAAGGAATTTTCAAAAAGCGAGATATTAAGAGATTCTAAATAGCTATATTTTGTCATGCCTGTTTGCCCTTTTCCAGTTTTTGAGCTAAAATGTTGAAATTTGGTGCAGGTCCTCTTTGTTTTTCCCATCTGAATAAGTGTAAACATCTTCAAAAACCGCCCACTGCCACGCTCACTTTTCAGTAAAACGTTTTTTTTTTCTACCAAAAGGTAAATAATCTTGAAAAAGGGTCTAAATAACAAATTAAGAAAATCCCAATATCCATATTTCAGTAAAAAACCGTTTTTGGTCAAATTTTAAAATATTTTAAATTAATATATTAATATTTACCCTACCTCATAGCATATGAAGGAGAAAAACTTAGTCTTTTGTCAAACCATAAAAGATTTTGACTATCTTAACAATTGCTATTTTCTATATTTTAACCTATTAAAGTATTTTTCCATGGCTATCTTTTTGGGAATATTAGTTTTTATACCCTATCCCATAGGGGGGTATATTAGTTTTGATACTTAGTTTGTAACATAGAGAAATAATTTTGCTACATATACCTCAAAGTATATGGATCGACTCAGAATCGCTAGCTGAGTCGAATTAGCCATGTCTGTCTGTCCGTCCGTCCGTCCGTCTGTCTGTTCGTCAGCGGTTTTTGGGCCTTAAATTTTGAGCTAGGATAATGAAATTTGGTATATAGGATCCTCGTCCGTGCCACCAGAACAAGTGTAAACATTTTTGAAATCCGCCCACTGCCACGCCCCCTTTTTAGGAAAACTTATTTTTTGGCCAAACCGTAAGGAATTTCAAAAAAATGTCTGAGTAGCATATTTAGACAATCCTAATATCTATATTTCGTTCATACAAAGTTTTTTGCCACGCCCACTTTTTGGGGGCGTTTTTAGTAAAAAAAACGCTTTTTGTCCAAATTTTAAAACTTTCGAAAAAAATTTTGATGCAAATACTTCCGAAATGGTAATATAAACATTTTGTCTATTGATCATTTTCACCTACGCCCACATTTTGGGGGCGTTTTCTTACAAAAACCATTTGTATACCCCATCCCAAGGCATTAGTAATAGAAATACGTTGTTTTTTGTCGAACCACACAAGATTTTGAGAAACTGTCTGAGCAATATATTGTGAGAATGTCATTTTCTGTATTTCATCGCCATAAGGCCTATATTTTGAGGATATTAATTTAAAGGATGGGATGGGATAGGGTATTCAACGATCCGCATAGCGGATTGTAGCCTCTCATATGTTTTTTTATATAGGATGGTATGGGAATGAAAAAGTAAGTAGGGGTATATTTGTCAGTCCGAAAATGTTGAGCTGGGTTAATGAAATTTGGTATATTAGCTCTTTGTTCATAGATTCAGTTCAAGAATAATTATGATTTTTAAAATCCATTATCAGCTACACCTACTTTCAGAAGAAAACGTCGATTTTGGTTAAACTAAATGGAAAAATATTCTGACAATGTCTTCAGCCATGCCCATTTTTAAGGGATGTTTAATTTAAGGATGGATTGAGATAGAGTATTCTCATCTCTTTTTAATTCAACATTGACATTTTTTAAATTCTACCTAATTTCAATGTTGTAATTTTAGAATTAAAGCAAGTATAATATAAACATTATAACATTAAATTAATCATAAAACATTAATTTGCAACTTAGTTTACAGCGATTATTTACCGGATGTACCGAAAGATATTTTTGACATTTTCGATAACAATTTTTGATAACGATTGGAATAAATATTTTTGGAAGTACATTTTCAATCCATACTAAGCGTGTAAGACTTGATTAATAGGACCTTAATTGTTTTCCAAACGTATATAATTTATCAATAAATCGCACTATTGCATAGCAGATTATTGTAATATCTCACCGATGTTTTGCAATACACCAATACAATACACATTCAAAATAGTTTAGAAGAAAATGTCCTGTTTCAAACTGTATAAGACGTTAAAGATATTTAGTTTTAGTTTAGTGGCAAATTAACATAATGCACAAACACAAGTGATGCATAAACACAGAACCCACGATACCAATAAAATGTTTCTATTTACATATGTGTCAATTAGTTTTCTAGACCAATGTCTCATCATTTGCTAATAGTTGTGTTGATATGCTACTAATAGAACAGAATAATTATGTAGGTCTAGGTATCCCAAATAATAAACGTTGATTATTTAATCAGTGACTAACTCTTGACGTTTGAGCTAGTATTTCTTCTGGGGAAAACTTCAAGTTAGTCATTGATTAGCTAATACGGGGGTGCTCATTCTAGCAATGTTTTGTTTTAATATAAAATAAAGAATAATAAGGCGAAACTCAGAAAAAAAATATTTTTTTAGGCACAATGCCTGTTTTTTACTTTCTCTTACAAAGAGAAAGATATTGTTTTCGTGAAAATTTTCGACCTCGAGATTTTGATTGATTCTAACATTACGATGATAAAAGTGTTTATACCCTATCAAATAGGGGTATATTAGTTTTGATACTTAGTTTGTAACATAGAGAAATAATTTAGCTACATATACCTCAAAGTATATGGATCGACTCAGACTCGCTAGCCGAGTCGATTAAGCCATGTCTGTCTGTCCGTCTGTACGTCACCGATTTTTAGGCCTTAAATTTTGAGCTAGGATAATGAAATTCGGTATATAGGATCCTCGTCCATGCCTACAGAACATGTGTAAAAATTTTTGAAATCCGCCCACTGCCACGCCCCCTTTTAGAAAAACGTTGTTTTAAGCCAAACCGTAAGGAATTTTAAAAAAGTGTCTGAGCAGCATATTTAGACAATCCTAATATCTATATTTCGTCCATACAAAGTTTTTTGCCACGCCCACTTTTTGGGGGCGTTTTTAGTAAAAAACGCTTTTTGTCCAAATTTTAACACTTTCGAAAACAAATTTGATGCAAATACTTCCGTAATGGTAATATAAACATTTTGTCTATAGATCACATTTTCACCTACGCCAACATTTTGGGGGCGTTTTCTTACAAAAACCATTTGTATACCCCATCCCAAGGCATTAGCAATAGAAATACGTTGTTTTTTTGTCGAACCACAAGAGATTTGGATAAACTGTCTGAGCAATAAATTGTGACAATGTCATTTTCTGTATTTCATCGCCATAAGGCCTATATTTTGAGGATTTTAATTTTAGGGATGGGATGGGATAGGGTATTCAACGATCCGCACAGCGGATTGTAGCCTCTCATATGTTTATACCCTATCCCATAGGGGTATATTAGTTTTGATACATAGTTTGTAACATAGAGAAATAATTAAGAATCGATAGCTGAGTCGATTTAGCCATGTCTGTCCGTCCGTCCGTCCGTACGTCACCAGTTTTTGGGCCTTAAATTTTGAGCTAGAATGATGAAATTTGGTATACGAGTTCTTTGTTGCTCCCAGCAGAACGAGTGTAAACATTTTTGAAATCCGCCCACTGCCACGCCCCCTTTTTGGAAAAACGTAGTTTTTGACCAAACCATAAGGAATTTTGAAAATGTTTCTGAACAACATATTTGCTACGCCCACTTTTTGTGGGCGGTTTTAATAAAAAACGTTTTTCGGTCAAATTTTAAAATTTTCGAAAAAAATTTTGATGCAGAATCATAAGTTATATTAATATGAACATTTCGTCTATAGACCGTTTCAACCCACGCCCACTTTTTGGGGGCGTTTTTATATAAAAACCATTTTTATACACTACCCCATAGCATATGCAGTAGAAAAACTTTGTCTCTTGCAGAACCGTAAAAGTGTTTTATAAGCAATCTGAAGTATTTGTTGTCACTATATCATTTTTAACTTTCTCTTACAAAGAGAAAGATATTGTTTTCGTGAAAAATTTCGACCTAGAGATTTTGATTGATTCTAACATTACGATGATAGCGGAGCCTAAAAAAGTGTTTTTCGGTCGGTCCGTCGGTCCGTCTGTCCGTAATGGTCTCCCCAGCCTAAACGGCTTGACCGATTTTCTTCAAACTTCGTATCCAAGCTTGATTTCGTCATAATTCTAGGCCATTTTTTTTGTTTGCTTTTAGCCATGTTAATAACGGTACCTGCCATATAAAAATTACACATAACCTCAATTTTCTCGAAAACGGCTCTAACGATTTTGATTAAACTTTATATATACTATAACCATATTAGTTGCAACAAAACTGCATACCCAATTTTTTCGAGAAAATCCATATAACGGATAATTTCTCGCAAAATATTATGTCAAATTGAATGAAATTTAATATATATACTACTTTTACAACTTGAAGCAATTCCACATAATTAGTTATAGCCCAACTATCACTAAACGGAATTTTCAGTTTTGGCCAATAACGGAAAATCGTTATTATTCACATTGACATCGATTACTTCAAATTTCGGAGTAAACGTTCGTATAAACACATTTCGATAATATTTATATCATTTTTAGCATCAATAATCAAAATGCGTACTATTTGATCTTACGCCCAACTCGCTGTGAAAGAGAAAGTTGCGTACGACCCAGTCGTGCACCCACCACTCGTTTCTATTTCATCCACATCGTGTTTTTAGCCATGCCCACTTTTGGGGGATTTTCGTTTTACAGATAGGATGGGATAGAGTATTCAACGATTTCTATATTTCGTCCATACAAAGTTTTTTGCCACGCCCACTTTTTGGGGGCGTTTAAAAAAAAAAAACGTTTTTAGGTAAAATTTTTAAATTTTCGAAAAAAATTTTGATGCACAATCATTTGTAGTATTAAAATGAACATTTCCCCAATAGACCATTTTAACCCATGCCCACTGCTTAAGGGCGTTTTCTTACAAAAGCATTTGTTTTCCCTACCCCAAGGCATATGCAATAGAAAAACGTTGTTTTTTTGTCGAACCACAAAATATTTTGATAAACTGTCTGAGCAATATATTGTGACAATGTCCTTTTCTGTATTTCATCGCCATAAGGCCTATATTTTGAGGATATTAATTTTAAGGATGGGATGGGATAGGATATTCAACGATCCGCACAGCGGATTGTAGCCTCTCATATATTTTTAAATGGAAATGTCTCGGAGTTGCTGTAACTGGGTTGAAAAAAAACGTGTCTGTGATACGTGGGCAACATAATCGAGAATTGATGGTTAGTTGCGTCCCCGATTTTTAAATTAACTGATTTCGAGAACCGTTAATAGGCTTGGACATTTTGGGCGTTAGTCTTAATGTCTTCGGTGTTAATTTTTCAAGCTTTCCGAAAATTGTTGTGAAAAATGTTTTTTTAGGAAAATGCCCCAAAAAGTGGGCTTGGCAAAACTTTATATGGACTAAATAAAGATAATGAGATTGTCTTAATATGCTATTCAGTACTTTTTCAAAATTCCGTACCATTTGGCCAAAAAAAATGTTTTACTGAGAAGGAGTGTGGCAATGGGCGGATTTTAAAAATGTTTACACTTGTTCTGCTTCGTCCTATAGAGACTCTCTATATACCAAATTTCATCATTCTAGCTCAAAACGAAAGGCTCAAAAATCGGTGAAATACAGAAGAATGGACGATTTTTCTCCACGAGTTGAACTCCTGAGCTTCACCTGAAAACTAGCGCAAACTCTTAACCACGTCTGAAACTTTGTCCATATTGAAGAAAATGTCAGATAATTGGTAACAATTGATCGACCTTCCATAAATACATATTGCATAGTTGATATAATTGACTGTATGTGCTACATATTAAAGTATTTTCTAGGCCTTTTATAAATAAAAAAAATATATATAATAAGATTTGCAAGCTTCCGGGACTTTAAGTAGAGACAGCGATAAATTGCTTTTAGCTTTTTAATGATATATATGGCGTCAGGTAAAATTAAATCAGGTACATCGGCATATGCAAATAAATTGGACAACATATTATTATTACAGTTCATTAAGTTTCCTTGAAGATTTCAGAAAATATGTTGCATATTTCTACGTCTTCCCCTAATGTTTTATGATTATATTTTTTAAACGTTCCAAAAAGCTGACGAATTAAATCGATTTTATTTAATATTTTATGAATTTTTGCTTCTAACTCTTTTTTAAGCTCAATAAAGTATAAAGTTCAGGTGTCATCCTAGGATTTTAGTCTGGGGTCTGTTTAGTTGTTCACAATTTTCTATTTTGATAAATTTTTTTTTGTTTAATCACAGATTTTATAAGGCATGCCAAAAGTAATTTCTAATGTTGGATGATACGCACATATTTTTTAACTTTCTCTTACAAAGAGAAAGATATTGTTTTTTTGATATTGCACAGCAATTAAAGTGTAAAATTCCTTCAGTTATTCTTAACATCAGTTAATATTAAGTAATGACTTCTGCTCAAAGAATTCTTACTAGTACTTTCTGGTTTAAAGAAAAAGCAGATTAATTTATAAATAAATATAGTAGGTACTTTTATCTAAATGGTTTGAATTAACTGTGAAATAATAACTTTGAAATAAAAATAAAGAGAAGAATTCATTTGATAAGGGTTGGAAATAATCTAGAACTTCCGGACGAGTCAGATCTGAAATGCGGATTTCCTTTCGCGTCTTTTTAATTAATAAAGTAAGGCGAATGAAGACTTGTCCTCACTTTTCTTTACACCAGACAGTGAGGGACTTTTCTCTACTTCGGGTCCGTTAATAACTCTGACACAGACATCTCGTCAGAAATCAAACGAAAAATTAATCTTGCAAGCCTCTTTTTCTTCAGGCTATGATTCAACAAAGAAATGACATAAGCCTATAAAAATCTCCTCATTGGACTCCGCATGTTGTTAAGTAACAAAATCTACATCACAATCACCATTCCGCCTATCTAAATGGACTCGAAGGAGACCAGATTAATACTCCTCTTCGCCACTAAGTAAAAGGTATTAGGTGGCTACTATAGCTATTGATTAGAATTGACAGATGTTAGATAGGACTTGCAAAAGTCCCATGGTAGACAGCAGGTGTGAATTTATCAAATAAAATTAGGTAGTTTTTTTAACTTTCTCTTACAAAGAGAAAGATATTGTTTTCGTGAAAATTTTCGACCTCGAGATTTTGATTGATTCTAACATTACGATGATAGCGGAGCCTAAAAAAGTGGTTTTTGGAATTCCGTCCGTCGGTCCGTCGGTCCGTCGGTCCGTCGGTCCGTCGGTCCGTCGGTCCGTCTGTCCGTAATGGTCTCCCCAGCCTAAACGGCTTGACCGATTTTCTTCAAACTTCGTATCCAAGTTTGTTTTGGTCATAATTCTAGGCCATTTTTTTTGTTTGCTTTTAGCCATGTTAATAACGGTACCTGCCATATAAAAATTACACATAACCTCAATTTTCTCGAAAACGGCTCTAACGATTTTGATTAAACTTTATATATACTATAAGCATATTAGTTCCAACAAAACTGCATACCCAGTTTTTGCGAGAAAATCCATACAACGGATTTTGTCATTTAGGCCATATAAAGAAAATTGTTAATTTCTCGTAAACTGCTATGTCAAATTGAATGAAATTTAATATATAAACTACTATTATAGTTTGAAACAATTCCACATAATAAGTTTTAGCCCAACTATCACTAAACGGATTTTTCAGTTTTGGCCAATAACGGAAAATCATCATTTTGGAGGAAACGTTCGTATAATCAAATTTCGACATTATTTATATCATTTTAAGCATTAATAATCAAAATGCGTCTATTTGATCTAACGCCTAACTCGCTGTGAAAGAGAAAGTTGCGTACGACCCAGTCGTGCACCCACCACTCGTTAATACTTAACATTGGTTCACCGACTCAACAATTCTCTACATCGATTTGTTTTAAACCAAGTCACTGAGTCTAGAATCAATCTGAATTTGTATAGAGGATTTATTATTATTTTGATTGATTCTAACATTACGATGATAGCAGAACCCAAAAAAGAGGTTTTTGGAATTTGGAAAAAATTACACATTACCTCAATTTTCTCGAAAACGGCTCTTACGATTTTGTTTAAACTCTATGCATACTATAAGCATATTAGTCCCAACAAAACCGCATACCCAGTTTTTTCGAGAAAATCCATATAACGGATTTTGTCATTCAGGCCATATAAAGAAAATTGTTAATTTCTCGCAAACTATTATGTCAAATTGAATGACGGACTTAACGGAATTTTCAGTTTTGGCCAATAACGAAAATTAATTATTTTTCACATAGACACCGATTCCTTCAAATTTCGGAGTAAACGTTCGTATAATCACATTTCGAAATTTTAATAATTTTTAGCATTAATTAACCCAACTCGCTGCGAAAGAGAAAGTTGCGTACGACCCAGTCGTGCACCCACCACTCGTTTTGTTTGCTTTTAGCCATGTTATTAACGGTACCTGCCATATAAAAATTACACATAACCTCAATTTTCTCGAAAGCGACTCTAACGATTTTGATTAAACTTTATATATACTTTAAGCATATTAGTTTCAACAAAACTGCATACCCAGTTTTTTCGAGAAAATCCATATAACCGATTTTGTCATTCATTTGTCGTACGACCCAATCGTGCACCCACCACTCGTTTTAAACATAGGTACATAGCTGAGAAAAAAAACAACAATATAAATGAATTTTGTTTTGAAATTGTTGAGAAAAAAAAAACGTTAATAATTAATGATACAATCTAGTATGTATTTGTATTCTGATAACCATGGGAATGCGACTAATCTTAATACTTTTAGAATTAAAAACAAATAAATTTTTTGAAATGTCAATTAGCTCAACTGGGTTTGTCGATCATCATGGAAAGTTGCTTTAGGCCAGTCAATGTTCTTCGTTGGATCAGTTCTTGGAACGTCTTGCTTTGGATTACTTGCCGATGTGATTGGTAAGTTGTTTGCTATCATTTTACAGTTTTTGCTAACTTATTAGCTATTTTTTTGTTTTCAGGCCGCATACCAATTCTTATTTTATCGAACTTAACAGCGATGATTGGGAATTTACTTACCGTTTTCACGAATTCGCTGGTATCCTTTTGCATATTCAGATTTATTTCCGGACTTGCTACGGACACAAATTTTCTGATGATGTATATATTAGGTAAGTTATCAAATATCAAAACTAATATAGATTAGTTTGTTTATTATTGAAAAATAAGAATATCATTCATATAATCAAGAGATCAAGAGCTTTAATTGCAGGCAGCAAATAGTCTGTTATGCCATTTAAAGTTACGTCCCAAACTCCTAATTTGTTGACGAAATATGGACCTATGATTACAGCAGGCTATAACCAAGACAAAACTGTTGTTTTGTCAGCGGATCTTCTTCAAGCCTTTAAAAGTTGAAAGGCTAAAGGCTTCGATTCGAACGGTCGGTTCGATTCGACTTCAATCCTGCCCGTTTCTAATATTCTTTGCTCTTTAACAAAACTCCTTATATTACATAACCCGTTGCAATCGACAAGTCAGGATGATTAAAACAGCCCCGAATGTCATGTGGGAACTTCAGCTTATTTGAAGATGTAAAATTAATGACAGTAATTGGAACAATAGGCTTTTTTTGTTGAGACTTCGCTTTTCAGTGAAGTAAGATTTAGCACGGAGTACAACAACAACAAAAGACTTGGAATTATGTACTTTAGCTTTTTATGAAAAGTAAAATTGAGTTGGGATGCTTGGAACATTCAATTCTAGGGGCGCTGAAAATATTTTTTTTTTGACTTTAGAGTTTGGAACCAACTTTTTAATATCGGTTGCAAAAATCATATTTCGCGTGTGCTTAAAATTCAAAACTATACAATTTACTGGATTAGAAAATATTGAAAGCTGTAAAAGCCGAAAGAAATTTTTAAGTCGGTCGAAGGATTCGGCTGGTACAGGTAGTTAAAGTTTCCTTATTTTTAAAATCAAAGAAAAACATATGAGAAGGCTACAATCCACTGTGCGGATCGTTGAATACCCTATCCCATCCCATCCTTTAAATTAATATCCTCAAAATATAGGCCTTATGGCGATGAAATACAGAAAATGACATTGTCACAATATATTGCTCAGACAGTTTCTCAAAATCTTGTGTGGTTCGACAAAAAACAACGTATTTCTATTGCTAATGCCTTGGGATGTGGTATACAAATGGTTTTTGTAAGAAAACGCCCCAAAAATGTGGGCGTAGGATCATTTTGTCGAAAATGATCTATGGACAAAATGTTTATATTACCATTTCGGAAGTATTTGCATCAACATTTTTTTCGAAAGTTTTAAAATTTGGACAAAAAGCGTTTTTTACTAAAAACGCCCCCAAAAAGTGGGCGTGGCAAAAAACTTTGTATGAATGAAATATAGATATAAGGATTGTCTAAATATGCTACTCAGACACTTTTTTGAAATTCCTTACCGTTTGGCCAAAAAATAAGTTTTCCTAAAAAGGGGGCGTGGCAGTTTCATTATCCTAGCTCAAAATTTAAGGCCCAAAAACCGCTGACGAACAGACAGACGGACGGACGGACGGACGGACGGACGGACAGACAGACATGGTTAATTCGACTCAGCTAGCGATTCTGAGTCGATCCATATACTTTGAGGTATATGTAGAAAAATTATTTCTATATGTTACAAACTAAGTATCAAAACTTATATACCCCCCTATGGGATAGGGTATAAACATATGAGAGGCTACAATCTGCTGTGCGGATCGTTGAATACCCTATCCCATCCCATCCTTAAAATTAATATCCTCAAAATATAGGCCCTATGGCGATTAAATACAGAAAATGACATAGTCACAATATATTGCTCAGACAGTTTATCAAAATCTCTTGCCCCCAAATGTGGGCGTAGGTGATTTCAAAAATGTTTACACTTGTTCTGTTTGGTCGGCCAGAGAGTCTATATACCAAATTTCAACACTCTAGCTCGAAATTAAAGGCCCAAAAAACGGAGACACAGAGACGGACGGAAGGACGGACGGACAGACAGTCATGGCTTAATCGACTCAGCTAGCGATTCTGAATCGATCCATATACTTTGAGGTATATGTATCGAAATTATTTCTCTGTTACAAACTTAATGTCAAAACTAATATACCCCCCTATGGGATAGGGTATAAAAAGTTTTTTTTTCTGAAAATTTTCAGAGTTTCGACGTAAAAATCTATATTGTAGTTTGAAAATAATAGGTTTTTAACTTTCTCTTACAAAGAGAAAGATATTGTTTTCGTGAAAATTTTCGACCTCGAGATTTTGATTGATTCTAACATTACGATGATAGCGGATCCTAAAAAAGTGGTTTTTGGAATTCCGTCCGTCGGTCCGTCGGTCCGTCTGTCCGTAATGGTCTCCCCAGCCTAAACGGCTTGGCCGATTTTCTTCAAACTTCGTATCCAAGCTTGTTTTGGTCATAATTCTAGGCCATTTTTTTTGTTTGCTTTTAGCCATGTTAAAACTGGTACCTGCCATATAAAAATTACACATAACCTCAATTTTCTCGAAAACGGATCTTACGATTTTGATTAAACTTTATATATACTATAACCATATTAGTTCCAACAAAACTGCATACCCAGTTTTTTCGAGAAAATCCATATAACGGATTTTGTCATTTAGGCCATATAAAGAAAATTGTTAATATCTCGCAAACTTTTGTGTCAAATTGAATGAAATTTAATACATATACTACTATTACAGCTTGAAGCAATTCCACATAATTAGTTTTAGCCCAACTATTACTAAACGGAATTTTCAGTTTTGGCCAAAAACGGAAAATCATTGTTTTTCACATTGACATCAATTCCTTCAAATTTTGGAGTAAAAATTCGTATGAATACATTTCGACATTATTTATATCATTTTAGCATCAATAATCAAAATGCTTATGATTAGATCTAACGCCCAACTTGCTGTGAAAGAGAAAGTTGCGTACGACCCAGTCGTGCACCCACCACTCGTTTATTTGAGTTTTTAAAAAAGACCGTTTGTATTACAATTATGATCCATTTTTTGTTATGTTGCAACTTACGTCAGACAGACTGCGAGCCAGTCAAATATGCAAAAAAAAAAGCTTCTAAGCAGATTGGCTATAGATCGTTTTGTTAAGAACATGCGTAATTGAATCGGTCAATTACCTTAGTTATGCGAAATTCATGCTGCGTTTGCCAACTTGATTCTCTATGTCATCGAGCCACCATATAAGATGACTTTGTGTTTGGTTTCCCCCTCTTTTTAATTTTATGAATTTATCAATTTTATGAAAAAACATATGAGAAGGCTACAATCCGCTGTGCGGATCGTTGAATACCCTATCCCATCCCATATTTAAAATAATATCCTCAAAATGTGGGCTTTATTTATTTTACCCGTAATTGATTGATCCTGTTCAACTGGTGCGTATTAATTTAAGTTTAAATTATATTGCTCTTGAGTGGTTTCCAAATGGCTGGCCGAAATTATAGTTGCACTGCTACCAAGTGTCGCAAAGTAGACGACGAACATATGGTGAGTTGTGAGCAATGCAGGATATGGTGGCATTATACGTGTGCAAATTTCGATCCCAGTGCCTATGATACTGCGACTCCGTGGTTTTGTGGGGAAAGTTCATGTAGGGAATTTGTGTAGGAGGGTGCTGTTGGTCCTGAAGCCGTGCAAATCGATACTGATGCTGTAACAGTTCTGTCTGAACAAGACGAGTTGGAAGCATCCATGGATGTGTTGATAGAAGCCGCTGTAGTAGCTCAAATTTCGGTGTCAAAAAAGGATGTGGAGTTGGCTTCTTTGCGAAAGGAACTGGAGGTGATGAAGGCGAAGTTAGCTCGTGTTTCGTCTCCCGTTCAAGAAGTTGAACCCACGTGCTGTATTTTCGGCCGGTCAGATGTTTTGGTGCACGGGTTAACTGCGGACCTGCTGAAACTACCAACGTTGAAGTTTGGTTGTGATCCGAACTTGCAGGTGTGGGCGGTTAGGGCCAATGGGTTTGTGGCGGACATTAGGGCGATGAGAAAAGAGGAGGAACTTTACAACGGTTACGTACTTACGGACCTGGCGGGTAAGTTGGGCGCTGGTCTATACCAGGACTGGCGTAGAAGAGCAGCATCAACTCGCCGTGCATCGTTAAAGGATTTTGCCGATTTTCTAATGGTGCAGCCGCTTGAGACTATCATGGCGAGGAAGCCAAATACAACCAAACCTACGCGACAAGTACTTACCCACCAACCAGTTGCAGAGTCGTCAGCATCAGAGTCGTGCGTCAAATGTAGCGGTAACCATTCGATAGCACAGTGCGAAAACTTTAAGGCCTTGTCACCCGACCAGAGGTTCAAGTTTGCCAAGGAGAAGCAGCTCTGCTTCCGGTGATTAAGTGGAGTGAAGCATGATTGGAGATCATGCGCAAAAAAGAAGACGTGTGGTCTTAATGGTTGCACTAGCCGACATCATCGGCTATTACACCCAGTATCTTCAAGCAACGAGGCTATTTTGAATGTGGCTGCCGTTCCGTTCGAGCCATCAGGCAACTTTGTGTCGGCGCATTCCAGAGCAGATCTTCCTGTAATGTACAAGGTCGCCCCCATTAGGATCTATGGAAAGAACGGGAAGTACAGCGACACCTTTGCTTTTCTAGATGACGGTTCGTGTCTGACGTTGATGGAGCGTGATATTTTCGATTCGTTAGAACTAGAAGGAACGGCAGAGGACTTGACGGTCCAGTGGACTAAGGGCGTTTCTTGGTCTGAGAAGACGATGCGGGCGGATCTGACTGTGACTGGAATCAACAGTCGAAAGCGCCACCATCTTAAGAGCGTATACTCAGTGGAAGACTTAGGGTTGCCAACACAATTGACGTGGGAAAATTGAAGGAGCTGTATCCGCATGTATTCTTGATGGGCCGTGGCCAGCGACACGGCTGAGAGGAAGAACCCTGCGCGGTAAAGACACTTTTAGGTTGGATAGTATTCGGACAGTCAGCCCCTTCAGTTAGGGTCCCTACAATCAGCAAAGCAGCAACCTTGAGGCTTCTGTTCCACGAGGCTATCAAGGCAGAGGATGATCTGCACGAGATGGTATGACGCCATTTCACAACTGAGGAGTTTGGAGTAATGCCTCCGAAGGGGGAATTAGTCAGCAGGGAAGTTGCGCGTGCGTTGCGGGTAATGGAGGAGACTTTGAGGCTTGACGGTACCCGGTATGAGATAGGCTTACCCTGGTCTTCTGATCACGTGAAGCTTCCGGATAGCTACCATATGGCTCTAAATCAGCTTATCGGACTGGAAAAGTCTTTGAAGAAGAAACCCGAGCTGTTGAGCTGGTTAAACGACCACATGGCCAGTTTGCTGTCAAAGGAGTATGCCAGGATCGCTTCGGCAAAGGAGTTGCAGAAAGAGTGACCGCGAGAAAGCATTGCAGCTGCTGCGTATCTTCGTTTTGAGCGTGACGAAAAGGTAGAGGTCGCGTTGGTCATGGGTAAGGCCAAAGTCGCGCCCGTAAAATGACTGTCGGTGCCACGATTAGAACTACAAGCCGCCGTGTTAGGAGTTCGACTGTTGACCACAATAAAGGGCTCTCACACGATCCCGATCCACGAGGTGATTTTCCTGTCCGATTCCAAAACTGTTCTGGCCTGGATCAACTCAACTAAATACAAGTTTCCGTCATTCGTGGCCACTAGAGTAGGCGAATTCCTTGATTCTTCGTCTCCTCGGCAATGGTTCTACGTGGGGACAGTCGACAACGTGGCGGATGATGGAACAAGGTGGACCGACGAAACGATCGGGAATCAGGAGGCGCGTTGGTTTAAAGGGCCGAGCTTTCTGCTAAGACCTATTGAGGAATGGCCAATCACACCTGGTAAAGCGGATGAAGTACTGGAGTTAGGAGAAGAGAACGGTGTTAGAATTCTTGTTCATGAGCGTGGCAAGGAAGTAAGCTTCTCCGCTTATGATGAAGTGCGGCCTCGTTTCAAGGGAAAATGGACATCGACCGTTAGAGTTATGGCGTTCCTTCTACGGTTTAAAGAAATATGCCAACGAAAAGAAGTCAACAGGGAGATGTTCGTCACGCCACGGGAATTCATTTGCGCTGAGGCCTGGCTATTCAGGAAAATCCAACAGGACGCATTTCGTGAGGAAGTGGTCACTCTACGGGCGAGGATGGAAATACCAAAGACGAGCTCTATATTTGTTCTTTCTCCGTTAATGGATGCAGAAGGGACAATCCGGATGAGTTCCAGAGCGCAGAAATCAGTGGCGTCATATGCAGCTCGTAATCCAGCCATCCTGCCTAAAACTCATCTGTTAGTCGACATGCTCATTCAACATTACCACGAACAAAATTTTCATGTTGGAGCAGCGCTACCCATTTCCGACATTCGAGAACGTTGCTGGATTATTAGTATTCGAGGAGCTGTCGAAAGGGTAAAATCAAGGTGCAATATGTGCAAGAGGATTAAGGCCAAACCAGTCCTCGAGCTCGACTAGCTTTCGGGGACAGGCCGTTTACACATGTTGGGGTGGATTGCTTTGGGCTTATGCTTGTAAAATTCGGGAGAGGAACCGTAAAAAGGTACGGTATGATTTTTACGTGCCTAACATTTCGTGCGGTCCAAATCGAGCTGCTCAACGATCTAAGCTTGGACCAATGTACCATGGAACTTCGTCGCTTTCTAGTGAATCGGGTCGTAACCCAGAACATATATAGCGACAATGGACTCAACTTTGTCGGGTCAAAAAATCTTCTGGACAGAGACGTCAGGGAGATGGAAGCGGCCCTTAGTGAATATTCGGCGAAGTACGAGCGCATCTTGTCGCGGTTCATTCCGGCATATTCTCCGTGGATGGGTGGAGCCTGGGAACGCCTGATTCAATCGGTTAAGGGCAGCATCGATTTCATTCTTCGCGTTGTGGTTCCAAGAGAAGACGTTCTTCGTAATGCCTTGATCGAAGCTCAAGGTCAAATCAACCGCCGTCCTCTTACTCACATATCTGTTGATCCCGAAGACCCGACACCCCTTACGCCGAATACGATGCTCTTTGGCAATGCGGATAAAGACGTTACGGCCCCTGGATTGTTTTCCGACAGCGTTGCCTATAGCAGGTTGTATAGTCGACGGGCACAACATTTGATGGCGCAATTCACGAAGCGGTGGTATAAGGAGTATCTGCCAGATATAACGAGAAGGTCCAAGTGGCACCAGAATACGAAGCCTGTAGCAGTCGATGACATCGTTATTCTCATTGAGCCCAACGAGATCCGTTCAGCTTTGCAGCTGGGTCGAATAACGAAGGTATATCCAGCTACAGATGGAGTTATACGCACCGCTGATGTACGGTTACCAACTGGAGTCATAAAATTGAAGAGGGCAGTCGGAAGGCTCGCTGTTTTAGACTTAAAGTCTTCACAATAGTTTCAGACGGCCCCCGGATTGTCATCGAGCCACCATATAAGATGACTTTGTGTTCGGTTTCCCCCTCTTTTTAATTTTATGAATTTATCAATTTTATGAAAAATAAGATAATGTGAATTGTAGTAGACGAATTAATATTGGCAACTTCGAATTTAAATAATTAAAAATAATTGTAGTACTGGGAACACCACTCCTTTCACATGTACCAAGTTTCGTCAATGTTTGTTGTTATTGCTGTCGCGCTCATGAAATTACAAGTCGAATTCACAGCTGTTTTCCGTTCGGTTTCTTGCTACAGTGCTTAACTGTCCGAGGCTTCTATTTACCTTTTTTTTATTTAAACAGTTCAAAAGAAAACCGCATTTCTGAAAGTGCATCGAACTTGTTTTTTTTTTTTGTGGTCATTGATACGTTTGGAGTTTGCACTGTTGGGTCAATTCGTGCGTACTTATTCGTGAAAGAGTGGTATAAACCAGTGAGGTGAATTTGCTAGTTTTGAATTTAAAATTTGAAATGAATTAAAATTTAATTATTTTAGATTATTGTGAAGTCAGAAAAGTTGTTGCCGCAAAGTAATTTACGAAGTTACATGCTCCCTATATCAATGTAAGTTAGTTTAAGATTTGTTTATAAGTGTTAAAATTGGTTTGCTTTTAGCAATTAAAATCGATCCAAATCAACTGATTTTCGATATTCTAATTTGAAGGAAGGAGTGTGGATATTTTACCCGTGCAACAACACTCTATAAGCCAAAATGTTATGAAGTTTATGGCTTAAACATTCCCTCTCAAATTGAATTCTTTTTCTTATACGATCTTTTTATTTTTGCCGAATTCTAAAACGTGGACCATTTTAGTTTATACTTTAAACTTGTACTGCTTTGTTGTTTCTTTAACAAATTTCATCATCTTAGCCTACTTAGATACTGACTATACTTATTGATATACATATCTAATCTATGCCACAAACTATAAGGTGAGATTGAAGATGCCATGGAATAGGATATTTTACTACTCGCACCCTCTTATATTCAGTTATATTTAAATATTATTTTCTGTAATTTAAAAATTTTATTTCAAAAAAAAAATTATTATTCTTATAATCTTTTCATTGGCATTTTGATGATGTGATAACCAAACAAATCGTTTCTCTTGTAGTTATGGAATATATTAAACCGTCATTCCGCACCATGGGGGTAAGTATATGTATTGGCATATTCTATTGTCTTGGATCGATGGCGGCTCCATGGATTGCTATTTTAACAAAATCTTGGAAGATTTTTCTTATCACAACCTCTATTCCGTTTGCGTTTATACCTTTGTATTATTTTATTGTTCCGGAAAGTATACAATGGCTGAAAGCAAAACAAAAATATGAACAAGCATTGGAGTCCTTAAAACGAATAGCAAAAATTAATGGAAAGCCCCTTAGTGATAGTGATATTAATAATTTCACTGAAGATTGCCGTAAAAAAGGAGAGAAACAAGAAAGTCCTAAAGTGAGTGTCCTAGGACTCTTCAAAACACCCCGACTTCGTAGGCATACATTGATATTGTTTTTCAAATCGTAAGTAACTTTAATTTTATGTTTACAAAATTCTATATATTTAATATCAGCTTTTTTGTGCATTATATATTAATGTCAACTTTATATTATATTTTTATTTTGGTCATGATAAGATTATACCCAAAATACAATACACATTTAAACACATTTATGTATCGTAGCGAACTTAATACAAGCAGAGTATCATCAGGCTCATAATTTATTGCATCTTTAGTGGGACATAACAGAACATAGAAGTTATTTAGTTTAACATCACCAACGAAATTAATAAACGATAAAATTGCAATTAAGTTTTATATATTATTAAACAAAAAACATTTTACATACGTTTATTACAGCTCTAGCATAAAATTTTGCATAATTTTTTTTAACTACTTTTACTACCATTCAGTTCAACTATGCATCGACTACAAAAGAGCGTATTTGCATGGTGGGATTCCATCGGTCCCCGTAGAATAGTCATTCACCCCTATCGAGGTATACATTCGGAACTCAATTTGTTTTCGAGGTATCTTTTGCAGAACAATATAAAAAAGCATACAATCGCGTTTGTTTGATTCCGCAGCAATTCTTTGTCGGACAACTTCGGAAGATATTCAACGCATAATTGCCAAAAATCATCGGCTCAACGCATATCGCCGATGCAAGATCATTTGAGTTACATTTCGTCGGAAGTTCTGTTCAAAATGCTAGTCGGAACGGATACCTGGGTAGAAAATTCTCTGATTTCGAATATGTCGGATAAATTTTTTTTACGAACAGATACCCCGATAGGGGTGAATATTTAATAGAGAGATATAATTTAAGTAGTGTCTCATCGTCAAATCTAACGTTACTGAAACTATGTTGAGGGTACTATTTGAGATAACTGAAATAATGTTGGTGTATCTAAGACTAGATTTACTGAAATTTTTGAATTTTTATAGGGCTTTAAGGCTTAATTAGCTTTAAGGCTCAATGGTGGCATTGTCTTGTATTCCTTGTTTTTGGCTGCGAGCATCTGTCGGCTTTCTTCCTCAAACCAGCGGATTTTTGCAGGCGGGCGCGAGAAAACTAGCACATCAGTTTGCGACTATACTAATGGCTTGTCGACACCGCCGCCATTGTTTTTCGACATTTGCTGCTGGTGGAATGGTGTTATTCGAGAGGTTAAGGGTTGTGTTTGCCGACAATACTGCTACAGATGTCCTATCTTTCTACATTTGAGTTTAAACCACCCACCAGGATTTTTACATTGTACTTGGGTATTCGCTCACAAGTTTTGTCCAGGAGCGTCCAGAGACCATACCATAATTTTCCACCCTCGGAGGGTGAGTGCAATAAAACGTATATTAGTGGGCAAGATCAAATTAATTAGATACCCCTATAGGATTTTTTTTTGTGAACATGCCCGTAGCTAGTTTTTTATATTCTTAATGTATGTATACCATAAATTTTAATAAAACCAATCTCTTCAACCGTAGTTTCTTCAAAAAGCCAATTAAGTAAAAACCCCTAACTCGAACTATATTTTAAGGAAGATTATATATAACTTGATTTGCTTCATGTCTTCAATTTAATCCCACCGATCATTACCTTATAACTGAATTATGGTTACTTACTTACTTAAGTGGCGCTACAGTCCGGGATGAACCTAGGCCTCAACCAACATGCCTCTCTAATTAGCCCGGTCCTTAGATACTGCCTCCAGTTGCGCACTCCAAGTTGGTTGAGGTCGGTTTCTACTTGTGCGCGCCACTTAAGGCGAGGTCTTCCTCTACTGTGTCCGATGTCTGGCTGGGAATCGAAGACTCTGCGAGCCGGAGTATTGGTGTCCATTCTTTCTACATGTCCTAGCCATCTTAAACGTCCAATGCGGAGTTTTTTGACTAGAGGTATGTCGCTGTACAGCTAGTATAGTTCGTGGTTGAATCTTCGTCTCCATAGCCCATCAACGCAAACGGGACCGAAGATTTTCCGAAGAATTTTTCTCTCGAATCGACCAAGTATTTCTTCATCCGCTTTTGATACGGTCCGTGCTTCAGAGCCGTAGAGCAGGACTGGGATGATCAGGGTCTTATATAGGATCTCCTTAGTAGTTCGAGTGAGGGCACAGCAATTGGCAAGAGTAATTCTTCGTTTGATTTCTGACGAGATGTTGTTGTCAGAGTTAATAGCGGAGCCGAGGTAGATAAAGTCATTCTGGTGACATTCTGTCCAATTCGTCGATGTTGTGTGTCCTTTCGTGTTGACAGCATATACTTTGTCTTACCCTCATTTACCTGTAAACCCATTTTTGCCACTTCCTTCTCTATACTAACAAAAGTGGCTATGACATCACGTTGAGTCCTACCAATGTTGTCAATATGCTAGTAGTTGCACCGATTTTTGGAAAATCGTGCCTCTGGTGTTGACTCGGGAGTTTTGCACAATCCTCTCAAGAATCAAATTGAAGAAGTCACATGACAGCGCATCGCCTTGCCTAAATCCCTTTTTTTGGTAACAAATGTGTCGGTGAGGTCGTTTCCGACCCTCATGGTGCAGCGAGAATTCTCCATCGTCATCCTACACAAACGGACGAGTTTGGGCGGTATACCAAAACTAGACATGGCTCTGTATAGTTCGTCTCTATAAATGCTGTCGTATGCGGCTTTGAAATCGATAAATAGGTGGAAGGTATCGATTTGGACTTCTTGGGTTTTTTCCAGGATCTGCCGACGTGTGAAAATTTGATCGATTGTGGACTTTCCTGGCTTAAAACCACACTGATAAGGGCCGATCAGGTTGTTGGTAAACGGTTTCAGGCGTTCACATATTACGGCAGATAGGATATTGTAGGCGATGTTGAGCAGAATTATGCCTCTGTAGTTGGCGCAGTTCAGAGGGTCTCCTTTTTTGTGGATTGGGCAAACGATGCTGAGGTTCCATTCTTCAGGCATGCTTTCAACCGACCAGATTTGGCTTATGAGTTGGTGGATGTTGCTTAACAAGTCATCTCCGCCAGCTTTATAAAGCTTAGCAGAAGGCCGTCATTTCCGGCGGCCTTATTAAGCTTGAGTTTAGATATAGCTACCCTCACTTCACTTAGGTCGGGTGGTTGGCAGTTTTCGCTGTCGTTGCCAATATTAAATGGTTCGTTCTGCCTGACAGCGGAATGTTGTTTAGCATCTGCGAGCATCTGTCGGCATTCCTCATCAAACCAGGGGTTTCTTGCTGGTGGCCGCGAGAAACCTAGCACATCAGTTGCGGCTGATCTAATGGCTTGTTGGCATCGTGGCCTTCGACATTAGATGCTGGTGTTGTGTTGTGAGTCGAGAGGTTAAGGGATACGCGTTGCGCGAAGGTCTTGGCGGTCTCTGGCGATTGCAGTCTTTCGACATTAATTTTTTTAACAGTATTTCTGTTTTTTTGTGGCGTGGTGGATATCCGCATCCTTACCTTGGCTACAACAAGGTAGTGGTCAGAGTCGATGTTGGCCCCTCAGAATGTTCGGACATCCAAAATACTGGATGCGTGCCTCTTATCTATGGCAATGTGATCAATTTGGTTGACTGTTCGTTGATCTGGAGACCGCCATGTCCCCTTATGGATATCGAGGTGAGGAAACCGTGTGCTGGCTATAGTGGCATTTCGTTCCCTAGCGAAGTCAATTACCAGACGTGTTGTCGTGTAGGCTATATTTTCCGACAGTACTGCTAAAGATGTCTGCTCTTCCTACATTTGCGTTAAAATCTCCCAGCACGATTTTAACATCGTACTTTGGTAGTCGCTCATAGGTTTTGTCTAGGAGCTCGTAGAAGCAATCCTTAGTTATATCATATTTTTCATATTATTCATATTATTTATGTTGGCGAATTTGGCCTTGATGCGGATTGTTACAATGCGTTCGCTAATGTCTTGAAAACATAAGACTTCTTGCCTAAGTCTGGCACCTATAACAAATCCGCATCCAAATAGTCGCTGTTCCTGCTCACTATAACACGGTCCATAGTAGACGTCACAGTTTTTCATCCTCTTTTTGCCCGGCCCATCCCATCGTATTTCCTGGATGGCAGTAATGTCTGCTTTGTAGCAGTTTAGGGCTTCCGCTAGTTGTTCGCCTGCACCTCTCCTGTTTAATGTTCTCACATTTCAGGTGCAGATACGAACGTCGTTGTCCTTTTTTCGTTTAGCATGGTCGTCAACAATAATATCAGTCCTTTCCGAGGCTATTGGCTGCTTCGTAACATAATCTCTTTTCCGTGGATGGGTAGTTAACCCAAAGCACAACCCCCAACCTGGAGGGCCAGGCCCTTGTACCTGAATTATGGTTAAACAATTAAAAAACATTCAATCTGCAGTGGTAAATGTTTTTATATTCTCCTTGTTGAGAATTATTGTATGAAACGCCCTTAACACATAAAAGGAATGAATATAATATCGTTTAATATATTGAATTCAAGTTCCATTAGGGTCTTAGAAAATGGCTTTTTCCCAATCTTCCACAACCTGCTGAATACGGTTCTTGATGATTTCGTCGTTAAGCTCTTCAACTTGTACAGGCTCATCGTCAGCATTTGGTTGTTGGTTTTCTGGTGCAGAAGTGGGTGCTTCTGTGGATGGTGAAGGGGCTGATGAAGTGGAGCTGGAAACATCAGGCTTCAATCCATTGGCGAAGCAATCATCCAAGTCAGCATATGCTTTACTGTTATCGGTTACATAAGCACGTTGTGTCTCATTCGTGCATTTATCTTGTTGGACCAGAATTACACGGTACGTCTCTCTGTAGTTAGCAGCAGATTCAGAAGCATCCTTGGAAGCGTTGTAAATCTGGCGTACACTGTCGTCTCCCTAAGACAATAAAATATTTAAAACTTCTGTAATTTGACAAAAACTATCACCAAAACACTTCCATAGTACATACCAAAATTGAGAAGCAATCAAAGAAGCCCAAATTTTCGGTTTCATTTTGGCACACGGTAAATTTGGAGCAAACATCGTTAGACACTTCGGTAATTTGCTTACGAGACTCGTCTCCTAATTCAACCAAGTCGTCAATGGAATTACTGGCAGTCGTGATACAGGCTTTATAATTCGTTTGATAAGTATCGGTGATTCCATTAATGATCGGAATATAATGATTAAAGCACTCGAATACATTAGATCCATCTTTATGGGCTGCTCTTGATTGCATGATGTGGTTCAAAAGGGATTGATCTGCTTGTGACTGGATAAAATCCACCAAAGGACTGCCATTTACCTGAAGTAGAAATTTAAACATATTAACAAATCTTTCTAAAAAAATCACAATATTAGCTAGTTATACGCCCTTACTGTCAAAGCACCACAAACGAATAATGTTGCTAGTACAAAAAGTTGGGAATGCATTTTGGAAGAAGGACGTTTCGATGTTACTCGGAGTACAAATATTTTCGATTTGACTTGTTTAGCTGACTTGCCCTTACGCTTTTATATTAACTGATTCAAGTATGAGTTTCAATGATTGTAGCTCTTTATTTCAAGTACTGATAGTGTGCATTATTTACAGTTACGGGATTTTGAACTTTGATTATACGTAGACACATTTCCAAGAAGTTTTTATTTAATTATAAAAAATACGCTTAAGAAACCTTGTTAGTGTGCTCTTAGTTTTAATTGATTAAGGTTTTACTTTACACTTTCTCGACTGGACTTTGAATTCAGAATTCATTGACAATACTAAGTACATTCTATATATTAAGTCTAAACCTCTTCGAATCAAAACCACTTTGATAACTTTTTCTTTGTTTTTAGTTCTTACATACTAAATGCACCCATTCTAAAAGATTGTTTTTGAATTTTTGTAAGAGAAGTTGGCTGGATATCTATCCGTTTTTCTCCTCGAATTGACAAATCCTCAAAAGCGTTAAGGATCACTTAAGAGTGTGATTATTAGACATCACAGAGAATTCATTAAAATAAGTTAGGTACTTATCATAGTCTTAATGATTCGGGCTTTTTAAACATTTTTCCAGGCCCGTTACATTTGTTTCGAAGAGATCTAAGCTCTTTCGTGTACCAAGGATGCTGGATTTGAGTATATTCTTCTAAACTGAAGAATTGGCGGCTTTTCACATACGAATGAATAATTATTCTCGGATAGCCTTTGAAAGTCAGCATTTTCGTACAAATGTCAGTAAAAATATCTAATGGAGGATAATTTGTGCAAAATGCAATCCGTTCTTACTACGTATAATCCTTTATTTATGGAAGGAGATCTTTAGTCTGCGGTAATTGGTAAGCTTCTGAATGTTAGATGTCTAATATATATTCATCTATAACACTTGTACACAAACACTACAGCTATCCCCCTTCCCTTCATATTGCTCAAGCTTTTATTTCTACTCCTTAAATTATATCTGTTTTCGTTTGAATATTTTTAACTTTCTCTTACTAAGAGAAAGGTTTTGATTTCGTGTTTTTTTTTTAATTCCGTCTGTCCATCTGTCCGTAATGGTCTCTACAGCCTAAACGGCTTAACCGGTTTTCCTCAAACTTCATATCCAGGGTTTTTTGATCATAATTCTAGGCCATTTTTTTACTTTTAGCTATTATGTTAACAGTACCTGCCATATAAAAAATCTGCATAACCTCAATTTTCTCGTAAACGGCTTTAACGTTTTTGTTTAAACTTTTTATATACTATAAGCATATTAGTTGAAACAAAACGGCATACCCAGTTTTTTGCGAGATAATCCATATAACGGATTTTTACATGGCCTAAACAAAATCGTCATTATCTCGCGAACTTTTTGTCAAATTGAATGATATATATTTTATATACTACTTTTATTATTATCAACAATTATACGTGTGTAATTTGTTTTGGGCACATTATTTATTAATAGAATTTTCAGTTTTGGCCAATAATAGAAAATCACATATTCGATTCCTTCAAATTCCGAAACAAACGTTCGTATAATATCATTTCAATAGTATTTATGTCTTTTTTAGCAAATTATGAAAATAATAAAATTCTGTAATGCTTGGGATTTGATTTAACGTCCAACTCGCTGTGAAAGTTAAGTACGACCCAGTCGTGCACCCACCGTTCGCTTAAATGGTTATACCCTATCCCATAGGGGTATATTAGTTTAGATACATAGTTTGAAACATAGAGAAATAATTTAGCTAGATATACCTCAGAATCGCTAGCTGAGTCGATTTAGCCATGTCTGTCCGTCCGTCCGTACGTCACCAGTTTGTGGGCCTTAAATTTTGAGCTAGAAGGATGAAATTTGGTACACGTGCTCTTTGTTGCTCCCAGCAGAACAAGTGTAAACATTTTTGAAATCTGTCCACTGTCAAGCCCCCTTTTTAGAAAAACGTATTTTTTGGCCAAACCGTAAAAAAAAAGTATCTGAGCAGCATATTTAGAGAATCGTAATATCTATATTTCGCCACTTTTTGGAGGCGTTTTCCTACAAAAACCATTTTTATACTTTTATACCCTACCCCAAGGCATATGCAATAGAAAAACCGTTGTTTTTTGACGAACCATAAAAATAAATTGTCCAAACAATGTCTTGTGACAACGTCATTTTCTATATATAATTACCATTAAGCCCACAATTTGGGGATATTAATTTTAAGGATGGGATGGGATAGGGTATACAATGATCCGCACAGCGTATTGTAGCCTTCTCATATGTTTCTTTATTATTAGCTATCGCGTTGGTTTTTTGTAAATCTCGTCGCAAATTGTAACGTTCGTTGGGTAATGAAAATGCAATCTCTTCTTACTACGTATAATCCATTCTTTGAAATGCTTCTAAATAATAGAGTTTATATGATCATGCTTGACATGGCAATATGGAAAGTAGATCTTTAGTTCGCGGTGGTTGGTAAGCTACTGAATGTTAGATGCTAGATGTATAACACTTGTAACTATTACCTGCACCTGTACCTGTTATATAACTGTTATCATCCTGTATATACGGACAAGTTTGGAGGTATATCAAAATAAGACATTACTTACTTATTTACTTAAGTGGCGCTATAGTCCGGGATGAACCTGGGCCTCAACGCAGTCCAATTGGTTGAGGTCGTTTTCTACTTGTGCGCACCACTTAAGTAGAGGTCTTCCTCTACTGCGTCCGACGTCTGGCTGGGAATCGAAGACTCTGCGAGACGGAGTATTGGTGTCCATTCGTTCTACATGTCCTAGCCATCTTAAACGTCCAATGCGGAGTTTTTTGACTAGGGGTATGTCGCTGTACAGCTCGTATAGTTCGTGGTTGAATCTTCGTCTCCATAGCCCGTCAACGCAAACAGGACCGAAGATTTTTCGATGAATTTTTCTCTCGAATCGACCAAGGATTTCTTCATACACAAACACAAACGGACGAGTTTGGGCGGTATACCAAATGGCTGTGTATAGTTCGTTTCTGTCTATGCAGAAACTTGATACTTTGAAATCGATAAATAGGTGGTGGGTATCGGTTTAGATCGGTTGTGGACTTTCCTGGCCTAAAACCACACTGATAAGGGCCGATCAAGTTGTTGGTAAGAATTGAGAGGTTAATGGACTCGCGTTGCACGTAGGTCTAGGCGGTCTCTGGCGATTGCAGTCTTTCGACATTAATTTTTTTTACAGTATTTGTGGTTTGTTGTGGCCTGGTGGATATCCGCATCCTTACCTTGGCTGCAACAAGGTAGTGGTCAGAGTCGATGTTAGCCCCTTGGAATGTTCGGGCATCCAAAATACTGGATGCGTGCCTCTTGTCTATCGCAATGTAATCAATTTAGTTGACTGTTCGTTGATCTGGAGACCGCCATGTCCCCTTGTGGATATCGAGGTGAAGAAACCGTGTGCTGGCTATAGTGTAATTTCTTTCCGTAGCGAAGTCAATTAGCCTAAGTCCGTTACCAGACGTGTTGTCGTGTAGGCTATGTTTTCCGACAATACTGCTACAAATGTCTTTTCTTCCTACCTTTGCGTTAAAATCTCCCAGCACGATTTTAACATCGTACTTTGGTAGTCGCACATAGGTTTTGTCAAGGAACTCGTAGAAGCAGGCCTTAGTTATATCATCTTTTTCCTCCATCTGAGCATGAGCGCATATAAGGCTTATGTTGGTGAATTTGGTCTCGATCCGAATTGTTACAATGCGTTCGCTAATATCTTGGAAACATAACATTTCTTGCCTAAATCTGGCACTTATAACAAATCCGCATCCGAATAGTCGCTGTTTCTGCTCACTATATCACGGTCCATAGTAGATGTTACAGTTTTTCATCCTCTTTTTGAACGGCCCATCCCATCGTATTTCCTGGATGGCAGTAATGTCTGCTTTATAGTAGTTTATGGCTTCCGCTAGTTGTTCGCCTGCACCTCTCCTGTTTAATGTTCTCACATTCCAGGTGCAGATACGAACGTCGTTATCCTTTTTTCGTTTAGCAGGGCCGTCAACAGTAATATCAGTACTTTCCGAGGCTATTGGTTGCTTCGTAAAATGTCTTTTTTTTCATGAGTAGGTAGTAAACCCAAAGCACAACCAACAACCTGGAGGGCCAGTTCCAATTTATTAGATATCTCTAGGACACGGGGCCATCAGTATCCACAACGCGATTGAGCGCTGCCGTTGACCTTTCGGTTCATCCGCCACCAACTCTGTTAAAGGGACCTGACTTACCCTTGAAATTCCTAGATAACCTGTTGTCCGAATATGTCGAAGCAGCTTATCTAGGTTCGCCTGGGACGGCAGACCTGGTATTCATTCCGCGGCATTCTGACCAGGGTGATTATAGTGTTGCTGTTTTATGTCTTGTTGTCAACACTCGCACTTTTCGTTTAGCAAATCAAATCCGGTTGGATAAGACCAGTACCCGATGGTTACCATGTCGAGGAAAAAATAAGCACATTTGATGTGTAGTCAGAGTTGCGTGCACTAGGCATTGCCAATTTAAAGCCAATCAGAGTCTACGCCGTTCTACAACACCCAACCATATCCTTAGACGTTGCTCTGTGTAATTCGCCGCTATAAATGCTTTTGTATTCGGATTTGAAATCGGCGAATAGGTGTTGTTCAGAATGAACCCTTCTATTTCTTTGGATCAAGTAAAATATGGCGATGTTTCATTTTCCAACATACTTTTATTCGACCAAATTTTACCTCCACCTGCTTGAAATAGCTCTGCAGCCTCAATTACGCCATTGTTTTTTGACATTTGCTGCTTTCGGAATGGTGTTATTCGAGAGGTTAAGGGCCATGTTTTCCAACAATACTGCTACAGATGTTCAATCTTTCTACATTTGCGTTCAAACCACCCAGCACGATTTTAACATTGTATTTCAGTATTCGCCCAGTGCAATAATATTTATATAAGTGGGCAACCTCCAATTTATTAGAAAGGTTTTGGAATGTTTTTTTTTTCATTGAGGACTTACCCGTAGCTAGTTTTGGTCCGCGAGTGCAGTGGCAGTATAATTATACCCTATCCCATAGGGGGGTATATTAGTTTTGATACATAGTTTGTAACATAGAGAAATAATTTTGCTACATATACCTCAAAGTATATGGATCGACTCAGAATCGCTAGCTGAGTCGAATTAGCCATGTCTGTCTGTCCGTCCGTCCGTCCGTCCGTCCGTCCGTCCGTCTGTCTGTTCGTCACCGATTTTTGGGCCTTAAATTTTGAGCTAGGATAATGAAATTTGGTATATAGGATCCTTGTCCGTGTCACCAGAACAAGTGTAAAAATTTTTGAAATCCGCCTACTGCCACGCCCCCTTTTCAGAAAAACGTAATTTTTGGCAAAACCGTAAAGAATTTTAAAAAAGTGTCTGAGCAGCATATTTAGAGAATCGTAATATCTATATTTCGTTGATATAAAGTTTTTTGCCACGCCAACTTTTTGGGGGCGTTTTCAATAAAAAACTGTTTTCGGTCAAATTTAAAATTTTTCGAAAAAATTTTTGATGCAGAATCATTAACATTATTAATATGAACATTTCGTCCTTATACCATTTTAACCCACGCCCACTTTTTTGGGGCGTTTTTATTTAAAAACCATTTTTATACACTACCCCATAACATATGAAGGAGAAAATATAGTCTTTTGTAGAACCGTAAAAGTGTTTTGTAAACAGTCTGAAGATTTAGTTGTCACTAGGTATCATTTTTTCTATTTTATCCACATCGTATTTTTAGCCATGCCCACTTTTTTTTTGGGATTTTAATTTTATGGATAGGATAGGATAGGGTATTCAACGATCCGCACAGCGGATTGTAGCCTTCTCATATGTTTTTTAATAAAATTAATCTCTTCAAGAAGCCAATTAAGTAAAAACTCGAAAACTAAGGAAAATTGTTTATAACTTGATTTGCTTTATGTCTTCAATTTAGTTTCATCGATCATTAGCTTATACCCGAATTATATTTACAATGAAAAAATTAAAAAAAAAACTTTCAATCTGCAATGGTAAATGTTTTTATTTTCTCCTTATAAAGAATTATTGTATGAAACGCCCTTAATACATAAAAGAAATGAATATAATATCGTTTAATCCATTGGCGAAGCAATCATCCAAGTCAGCAGATGCTTTACTGTTATCGTAAAGCAACTGCTGACTTGGATGATTGTTACATAACCACGTTGTGTCTCATTCGTGCATTTATATTGTTGGACCAGAATTACATGGTACGCCTCTCTGTAGTTAGCAGCAGATTCAGAAGTATCCTTGGAAGAGTTATAAATCTGGCGTACACTTTCGTCTCCCTAAGACAATAAATTATATACAATTTCTGTGATTTGACAAAAACTATCACCATAGTACATACCAAAATTGAGAAGCAATCAAAGAAGCTCAAATTTTCGGATTCATTTTGGCACACAGTAAATTTGGAGCAAACATCGTTAGACACTTCGGTAATTGCTTACGAGACTCGTCTCCTAATTAAATCAAGTCATCAATGATACTACTGCAGTGGTTATACAGGCTTTGCCTACGACAGTTTCGCCAAACGCCCCTAGTACGAGCAACGTAAACATCAGCCAGCAACAGTTTAGACCGAAGCTAGCTACGGAACGGGCGCGGGAACGGCAAAAACACGGACAGCGGAAAAACGGTCCGAGAGATAGGAACGAATGTCTCTCTCAACAGGGTATCGTACGGAGAAGAGGCGACAACAAGCCTTATAGGGTACGAAACCCTGAGCACGGTAGGAAACGATGACCACCCTACTAAATGTGCTGCAGGCAAACCTGCACCGAGCTATAGGTGCCTCGGACACCTACAACCAAAGATTTTTTTTTCCGTGGGCTGGTGGAAATCTTCATAGGCACGATGAGCACGTGCCCAAAGTAGTGTGAGATTTTTACTCACTAAAACCACCACCCATTTTGTATTTCTATTGCAACTAAGTATTCGACTTATCCAGCAATTTTTTTTTATCACGAGTATATAATATGTTTGGCAGGTAACTTTCCTTTGAGAGTTCCTGCTTTTCCGCAATTTATAGCGCGGTTTGTTATTATCGGGCCAAATCTAAGGGTTTAGTTCTTTGAAGACGCCGCAATATATTTGTTTCGTCAAGAATTTGGAGGACTGTTGTATTAACGTGTTCAATAAACGTTTTTTATGTTTTCGTGCAAACTTTTTTGTTTCATCTTTAACCGCGGGAATACCCAGATTTCTGCGTAGATCTTCGTTCCTTACGTACCACGGCGCATTGACGAATGATCTTAACATTTTGTTTTCAAAAGTTTGTAAAATGTCTAGATTCGTTTCACTGGTACAACCCCATAGTTGTATACCATATGTCCAAACCGGTTTTAGCACTTGCTTGTATAGTCCGTACCAAATCAGTTGGCCAACGGTCGATTGCGCAGAGAGAGGATTTAAGGGAAATTTCAGATATTTTACAATAAATTTTAAGAGACCTGCGCAGTAGAATGCCCAACTGGTTTGGTTTGCACTAGTTTGCCAACGGTCGAATGCACAGAGAGGGGTTAAGAGCAATTTAAGATATTGTAAAATAATTTTAAAGAGACCTGCGCAGTAGATTGGCCAACTGGTACGGACTATATAATAGCAGCTTGTTATCAAGGTTAAGCTTCGAATATTTTCCGAGCAACCAGTACAGTTCTCTGTATTTATTCTTAAGTTCTTCGCATTTCTTTTTTACATGCGACTTCCATTTTAATTTTGAATCGAGTGTCATACCGAGATATTTCGCTTCATTTGCAAACGGGACTCGAACCGTATTTAGAAATACAGGCCAGGATTTAGTCCATTCATTAACCTCGTTTTGTAATTTGATATTTGTTTCCTCTATTGTTGTGCCAATTGCTAGTATAGCAGTATCGTCAGCAAACGTTGTATCGTTTGTTTGTGGGATATCACGAGTGAATAGGAGGTACAACCAAAGATGTGCCGAAGGGAACATCGCTCTAGGTTTAATCCAGGAGCCTTGGGCAACAGAGGGTAAGATATTTGGTTTACAAACTAAAACCAAGAGCTCATCTTCGCCCGGGGAAATTTTAGACCAAGGGCAGCTCTTTTAGTTTCAAAAGATATAAAATTCTCTCCCATTCCAGGTTTCATTACCAAAGGTCTGGTGACTGTCCTTTTAGAAAGACGCAACGGCCGAGAGCTACAAACAAATTGTATGCGCATCAGCGTACTTTGGCGATGACGAAATACCACCTCGACCAGTACAGGAACTTGTCCAGTACTGCCAGACCCAGCAACTACAACTTATCTTCGGCTGCGACGCCAACGCGCATAACATAATATTGGGCAGTCGAGATATAAACAAAAGAGGTGAGTCCTTACTAGAATACCTATATAGCAACAATTTAGTTATACTAAACAAGGGAAATAAACCCACGTTTAGAAACGTTTTAAGAGAAGAAGTTTTAGATCTTACCATCTCTTCTCCGTTTGTACAAAACACCGTCGAAAATTTGCACGTTTCTGGCGAGGCATCTTTATCGGATCACATGCACATAAGTTTACAATTAAGATGCAACACCGAGGATGCGCCGATAAAATACGACAACAAACTTACAAATTGGAGAACGTATCGAGAAAATCTATCGATTAAATGTGACATACTTCCAGAAAAACCTTCATGTGTAAGTGAAGCGGAAGTCGCACAATGTCAACTAAATGACATTATCATCTCATCTTTTACAAATAGCTGTAAGGTTAAACGCACTGTGGCAAAGAGGTGCACACCATGGAGAAACGATAACCTAGAAAGTCTCCGTAAAAGAGTAAGAAAACTTTTCAATAAAGCCAAAGGAACCGGTAAGTGGGACCAATATAAATCTCTACTTACCCAATACAACATAGAGTTGCGTACATCAAAAAGAGCGTCGCGGCGCGAATAATGTGAGGAACTCGAAGAGCTTCCGGCGGTGGCGCGTCTCCAGAGGGCACTCTCGAAAGATAAAACAAACTGCATGGGATTACTAGTCAAATCTGACGGAAAAATCACATGCGGCCGGGAAGAAACGTTGACCACACTTCTTCAGGTACACTTTCCCGGCTCCACAATCACAAGTGAGTTTCATGAACACATGATAGATGACTCACCCCCTAGAAACCTGAAAAGCATTAATAGTTTATCCGGCAAACTTTTCACTCTGGATAAGGTCACATGGGCGATCAACTCATTTAAACCATACAAGGCACCAGGGACAGACGGAATCTTTCCTACTCTTATACAAAAGGGCTTGGACTTTTTCTTACCCACTATGGTCGCCTTATTTAGGTTTAGTTTCAATTGGGGCTACATAGCACAAACCTGGAGGGAGGTAAACGTGGTATTTATCCCCAAACCAGGCAAACCAATAGAACTACCTAAATCTTACCGTCCAATAAGCTTAACATCGTTTTTCCTGAAAACAATGGAAAGAATACTAGACGTACATATTAGAGAGTGCTTAAATGAAAGCACTCCTCTGCACCCATGTCAATTCGCCTACCAAAAAGGTAAATCCACGGAAGGAGCACTTCTAAGTTTAACATCACAAATAAAAAGTGCATACGAAAAGAAAGAAGTAGCTTTATGTGCCTTCCTAGACATAGAGGGTGCTTTTGACAACACTCAATATGACTCCATATCAAATGCTTTGACTCATAGAAGAATAGATCACCCCACCATCAAATGGATCAAAGCGATGCTTGAAAGTCGGAAAATAACTGCTTCATAACTGCACTGACCTCAGTATCAGTAACAGCCGTAAAAGGCTGCCCTCAGGGAGGAGTAGTCTCACCCCTACTATGGTCTCTGGTTATCGATAACCTACTTCAAGACCTAAGTAATGCAGGTTTCAATATAATTGGATACGCCGATGACCTAGTCATCATAATAAAGGGCAAAGAACCAAACGAGGTTACAACACGTTTGCAAAACGCCCTTAAGATAGTCATAGACTTGTGTAATAAAGAAAGTCTTTCTATAAACCCCAGCAAGGCTATCATCGTCCCTTTTACAAAAAGGAGGAAATTAAACCTTACCAAAATTTCAATTAATGGTACATACATTGAGTATTCCAACGAAGTAAAATATCTTGGAGTGATCCTCGATAAAAAAAACTAAGCTGGAACTCCCATATTAACAACAAAATTCAAAAAGCAACCAAAGCTTTCTGGGCTTGTCGAAGCATGTATGGTAAAACCTGGGGAAGCACTCCAAAGACCACACACTGGATCTACACGATCATGGGCAGGCCCATTATAACATACGCTTCAATAGTATGGTGGAACAAAGTCACCCAAAAAAAAACTATAAATAAATTAAACAAGGTACAACGGCTTGCCTGTCTGGGCATTACCGGAGCTATGCGTACCTGTCCCACAGCGGCTATAGAAGCCTTAATAGGACTAACACCCCTCCACATTTATATAAAAAAAATGGCAATTCGCAGCTCAGCAAGTTTGACACAAGCGGAAGAATTAAACATAAGTGAACACCTGAAACTAATTGACCTTCTATGCGAACTTCCAGAACTTGACATGATCTGTGCGGTTACAGAACGCTTACAAAAGACACTATATTTCGACAAAAGATTCTCAACGGAGATCACAACCAGAGAAGCATGGTGTAGCAACAACCCACCAAACTGCCTAAACGGCCTAAAGTGGTATACGGATGGTTCTAAAATGGACTCAAGGGTAGGAGCTGGTATACATGGACCAAATAAAAACATCTCAATACCTATGGGAAAAAACCCTAGTGTATTCCAAGCTGAGCTCCTTGCCATAAAAGAATGCGCAAACCTAATACACAACTCAGGTATTAAAGGCGCAAACATCCATATATTCACGGACAGTCAAGCAGCTATAAAAGCCCTTAGCTCACACATCATTGACTCCAAATCAGTACTACACTGCTTCAACTCCCTCCAAACACTCAGTTCCAGGAACAAACCAGACTATGGTGGGTCCCCGGACATAAGGGAATTGAAGGTAACGAAAAAGCTGATGAACTGCCAGAAAAGGTTCGGAAACCCCCTTCATTGGACCTGAACCCTTCTGTGCAATCCCCAAATCAGCCATAAATCTGGTCATAAAAAACTTGGAACAAAACAGATGTGTTTCATTCTGGGGAAACATCCCAGGCCTAAGACAGGCCAAAAGAGCTATTCAGCCCTTCAAATCAGATGCCAATAAGATACTAAATCTTCGCAGGCACGATATCAAAAACTTAGTAGGCTACCTAACTGGTCATCACGGTCTGCGATTTCACCTAAATAAAATGCGTATAGTCGACATATTTCAACATATTAACAAATATTTCTAAAAAAAATTACAATATGAGTTTATTAGGCGCCTTACGGTCGAAGCACCACAAACGAATAATGTTAGCAGTACAAAAAGTTTGGAATGCATGTTGGAAGAAGGACGTTTCGATGTTACTCGGAGTACAAATATATTGTTAAGCTGATATATATTGTTAAGAATTTCAATGATTGTAGACCTTTATTTCAGGTACTGATAGTGAGCATAAGCCATCCATTATTTACCGTTACTGGAGTTTGAACTTGGATAAATACACTCATCCTACATTACGTAGACGCATTTCCAAGAAATTTGTCTTTAATAATAACAAAACGCTTAAGACACCTTGTAAGTGTGCTCTTAGTTTTAATTGATTAGGATTTTACTCTACACACTTTCTCGATTGGACATTGAATTCAGAATTCATTGACAATGGGTACTAAGTGCATTTTATATTTGAAGTCTAAACCTCTTCAAACATTTTCTTTGTTTTTAGTTCTTACATACTAAATGAATCTATTCGCAAAGATTACAACGATAAATACTTTCCACTTAAACTGCTAAGTGGAAGCTCGAAGCACAATTCCTGAGAACGCCTTATATTTTTTTCTTTTAAATATATTTTAAACTTTTTCCGATGACTTGGATAGTATTTCATATTATATTTGTTAAATTTTTTTTTCCAAATATCAACATCATTGAAATCATCTCTGTGGTGCTCATAATAATACTTAATGGGCGTTTTTTAAACTCAAACAGCAAAAATCTAAAATAAATCCACTGTGCGAATCAATTAATATAGGTAAAAACAATATCATTAAACATTTGTCATGGATTAAAATTTTCTAAAGACAAAGGCGCAAATTTATAGTCATTCGATGTTTAAGGGTTTAACTCCACACTAGTTATAAGGTACTTTAAATTAAAAGGTTGCTCTAACATATTTTCAATAATGGACACTTTTTTAACGTGGCGCTAAATAGTGTATGCTAATGGACATTCCTCTGAGGCCTCTAAATCAAACTCACCTAAAAAGTGACATAACGCTAACTCTTTATTAAATATTTAAAGTGAGGTTTCTGTCGCTTTAACTTTAATGCAGAGTGACAACGCTAAAGTACACTTTTTGACGATTATAATTACCAAAACGCGTTAGTACGCGATTAAATAAAATTTTAAAGTGTACTTTAAACGACTATAAATTTGCGCCAAAGTGTTTATATTATTATTGTCGAAATATTTTCATCGAAACTTTTTTCGAACTTCTTTATAAATATTTTCACCAAATCGAAACAAGGGCCGGCTAAGAACATTGTATGAATGAAATATAGACAATATAATTCTCTAAATATATTCTTACACGCCTTTTCAAAGATTTTCGAGATTTATTATGACTTTTGAGCTTCTTGTCGTTCAATATTTTAATCATTGATTATGATTTATTAATATGCAATTACGTCGCACACGTTACCCCCCACTCCATTTACCGGCTTACCGTTATTTGCTAAGTCGACATTTTGACGGCATAACGGGAGTTCCCTTTACCCCGCCCCATTAGCACATTACTAAAGGGAACACACGTGCCAGCCATTTTTGCGCACACAGCTTTTTACTCCATATTCATATTTCACTGCACCACAATGAAATATGAATATTTTGTAAACAAGTGCATTGCTTTCCCACGGGAAGCACCTCGCGATTGTCTACCTGTAGAATAATTCAGATATTTATACCCTATCCCATAGGGGTATATTAGTTTTGATACTTAGTTTGTAACATAAAGAAATAATTTTGCTACATATACCTCAAAGTATATGGATCGACTCAGAATCGCTAGCTGAGTCGATTAAGCCATGTCTGTCTGTCCGTCCGTCCGTCCGTCCATCCGTCTGTACGTCACCGATTTTTAGGCCTTAAATTTTGAGCTAGGATAATGAAATTTGGTACATAGGATCCTCGTCTCTGCCTACAGAACAAGTGTAAAAATTTTTGAAATCCGCCCACTGCCACGCCCCCTTTTAAGAAAAACTCAGTTTTTGACCAAACCGTAAGGAATTCTAAAAAAGTTTCTGAACAACATATTTAGGCAATATGAATATCTATATTTCGTCCATATAAAGTTTTTTGCCACGCCCACTTTTTAGAGGCGTTTTAAATTAAAAACTGTTTTCGGTCAAATTTTAAATTTTTCGAAAAAAATTTTGATGCAGAATCATTAACATTATTAATATGAACATTTCGTCTATATACCATTTTAACCAACGCCCACTTTTTGGGGGCGTTTTTATATAAAAACCATTTTTATACACTACCCCATAACATATGCAGCAGAAAACCTTGTCTTTTGTAGAACCGTAAACGTTTTTTATAAGCAGTCTGAAGAATTTGTTGTCACCATGTCATTTTCTTTATTTTATCCACATCGTATTTTTAGCCATGTCCACTTTTGAATAAAATAAAATTATAATAAATCAATATATGTATAACTATATAATAATGTTTGTTGTTTGTTTTTAAGTGGCGCTACAGTCCGGAATGAACCTGGGCCTCAACCAACATGCCTCTCCAATTAGCCCGGTCCTTAGCTAACTGCCTCCAGTTGCGCACTCCAAGTTGGTTGAGGTCGGTTTCCACTTGTGCGCGCCACTTAAGGCGAGGTCTTCCTCTACTGCGTCCGACTTCTGGCTGGGAATCGAAGACTCTGCGAGCCGGAGTATTGGTGTCCATTCGTTCTACATGTCCTAGCCATCTTAAACGTCCAATGCGGAGTTTTTTTGACCAGGGGCATGTCGCTGTACAGCTCGTATAGTTCTTGGTTGAATCTTCGTCTCCATAGCCCGTCAACGCAAACGGGACCGAAGATTTTTCGAAGAATTTTCCTCTCGAATCTACCAAGGATTTCTTCATCCGCTTTTGATACGGTCCATGCTTCAGCGCCGTAGAGCAGGACTGGGATGATCAGGGTCTTATATAGGATCTCCTTAGTAGTTCGAGTGAGGGCTTTACTACTAAATTGCCTTCTTAGCCCGAAGAAACAGCGGTTGGCAAGAGTAATTCTTCGTTTAATTTCTGACGAGATGCTGTTGTCAGAGTTAATAGCGGAGCCGAGGTAGACAAAGTCCCGTACTACCTCAAAGTTATATCTATCAATGGTGACGTTCTGTCCAATTCGTCGATGCTGTGTGTCCTTTCGTGTTGACAGCATATACTTAGTCTTACCCTCATTTACTGCTAAACCCATTTTCGCCGCTTCCTTCTCTATACTAGCAAACGTGGCTATGAAATCACGTTGAGTCCTACCAATGATGTCAATATCGTCAGCGTATGCTAGTAGTTGCACCGACTTTTGGAAAATTGTGCCTCTGGTGTTGGCTTTGGAGTTTTGCACAATTCTCTCATGAATCAGATTAAAGAAGTCACATGACAGCGCATCGCCTTGCCTAAATCCTTTTTTTGTTATCGAATGTGTCGGTGAGGTCGTTTCCGACCCTGATGGAGCAGCGAGAATTCTCTATCGTCATCCTACACAAATGGACGAGTTTGGGCGGTATACCAAAACTAGACATGGCTCTGTACAGTTCGTCTCTATAAATGCTGTCATATGCGGCATTGAAATCGATGAACTTGGACTTCTTGAGTTTTTTCCAGGATCTGCCGAAGTGTGAAAATTTTATCGGTTGTGGACTTACCTGGCCTAAAACCACACTGATAAGGGCCAATCAGGTTGTTGGTAAACGGTTTCAGGCGTTCACATATTACGGCAGATAGGATCTTGTAGGCGATGTTGAGGAGACTTATGCCTCTGTAGTTGGCGCAGTTCAGAGGGTCTCCTTTTTTGTGGATCGGGCAAACGATGCTGAGGTTCCATTCTTCAGGCATATTTTCATCTGACCAGATTTGGCTTATGAGTTGGTGGATGTTACTTACCAAGTCATCTCCGCCGGCCTTATAAAGCTCAGCGGGAAGGCCGGCAGCCTTATTAAGCTTGAGTTTAGATATTGCTATCCTCACTTCACTCAGGTCGGGTGGTTGGCAGTTTTCGCTGTCGTTGCCAATAATGAATGGTTCGTTCTGCCTGACAGCGGAATGTTGTTCGTCATCGCCGTTTAACAGTCTGCAGAAGTGGTTCTTTCATATCCTCAGCATCGACTGTGTCTCAACTACAATATTTCCTTGTTCATCTCGACAGGATTCTGTTCGAGCCTTTTATCCTTGGCTTTGACGTTTTACACTTTGGTAAAACTTGCGAACATCGTTCCTGGAGTGGCACCTCTCTATATCCTCGATCGCGCGCTTTTCTTGCTCTTTTTTCTTCTTACTGAAAAGCCGATGTTCTTCCCTTCTTCTTTGCCTATAGAGCTCAATGGCAGCTCTCGTCTTCACCTACAGCTTAGCCTTGTAGGCCTCGTTCTTGGCTGCGAGCATCTGTCGGCATTCCTCATCAAACCAGGGGTTTCTTGCTGGTGGGCGCGAGAAACCTAGCACATCAGTTGCGGCTGATCTAATGGCCTGTTGGCATCGTTCCCATTGCTCTTCGACATTCGATGCTGGTGGTATGGTGTTAATCGAGAGGTTAAGGGATACGCGTTGTGCGAAGGTCTTGGCGGTCTCTTGCGATTGCAGTCTTCCGACATTAAATTTTTTCACAGTATTTCTGGATTGTTGTGGCGTGGTGGATATCCGCATTCTTACCTTGGCTGCTACAAGGTAGTGATCCGTGTCTATGTTAGCTCCTCGGAATGTTCGGACATCCAAAATACTGGATGCGTGCCTCTTATCTATCGCAATGTGATCAATTTGGTTGACCGTTCGTTGATCTGGAGACCGCCATGTCCCCTTATGGATATCGAGGTGAGGAAACCGTGTGCTGGCTATAGTGGCGTTTCGTTCCGTAGCGAAATCAATTAGCCTAAGTCTGTTACCAGACGTGTTGTCGTGTAGGCTTTGTTTTCCGACAATACTTCTAAAGATGTCTTCTCTTCCTACCTTTGCGTTAAAATCTCCCAGCACGATTTTAACATCGTACTTCGGTAGTCGCTCATAGGTTTTGTCGAGGAGCTCGTAGAAGCAGTCCTTAGCTATATCATCTTTTTCTTCCGTCGGAGCGTGAGCGCATATAAGGCTTATGTTGGCGAATTTTGGCCTTGATGCGGATTGTTACTATGCGTTCGCTAATGTCTTGGAAACATAAGACTTCTTGCCTAAGTCTGGCACTTATAACAAATCCGCATCCGAATAGTCGCTGTTTCTGCTCACTATAACACGGTCCATAGTATATGTCACAGTTTTTCATCCTCTTTTTGCCCGGCCCATCCCATCGTGTTTCCTGGATGGCAGTAATGTCTGCTTTGTAGCAGTTTAGGGCTTCCGCTAGTTGTTCGCCTGCACCTCTCCTGTTTAATGTTCTCACATTCCAGGTGCAGATACGAACGTCGTTGTCCTTTTTTCGTTTAGCAGGGTCGTCAACAATAAAATCAGTCCTTTCCGAGGCTATTGGTTGCTTCGTAACCATGTTTTTTTTCTGTTGGTGTGTAGTTAACCCAAAGCACAACCCCCAACCTGGAGGGCCAGTTCCAATTTATTAGATACCCCTAGGACACGGGGCCATCAGTATCCACTACGGGATTGAGCGCTGCCGTTGGCCTTTCGGTTGATCCGCCACCATCTCTGTTCAAGGGGCCTGACTAACCCTTGAAATTCCTAGACAACCTGTTGACCGAATATGTCAGAGCAGCTCATCTAGGTTCGCCTGGGACAGCAGGCCGGGTATTCATCCGTGCCATTCTCACCAGGGTGTTTATAGTGTTGCTGTTTTTCGTCGTGTTATCAACACTTGCACTTATCGTTTAGCAAGTCAAATCCGGTTGGATGAGACCAGTACCCGATGGTTACCACTTGGAGGTAAGCACATTTGATGTGTAGTCAGAGTTGCAAAACTGCGCATTGCCAAGTTAACGCCAATCAGAGTCCACCCTCGTTCTACAACACCCAACCATCATATAATAATATAAAATTATTTTTTTTAAAGTAAACCTCTGTTTAAGATATAATTATGCCACATAAAGTTACCGATTGTCCTGATCGACACTTTTTCCGTATAATAATAAAATGGTAATTAGAAAAATGTTTCGAAAAAAATACTTCGAATCACTTAGCTAGAAGGAAAATCTTTTTTTCACATATATATATATCAGCGGTTTTTCGACATATCATGCTATATAAGCCATTCCAGCGCCAGCCATCCTTATTTGTAAGTGATGTGCTCCGTCCTCCAACAAAAATAAAAATATCCTTTAGACAGACAACTGCTATTAACTTAACGAGTGGTGGGTGCACGACTGGGTCGTACGCAACTTTCTCTTTCACAGCGAGCTGGGCGTTAGATCAAATAGTGCGCATTTTGATTATTAATGCTAAAAATTTAAAAAAAATGTCGAAATGTGATTATTCCAACGTTTACTCTGAAATTTGAAGGAATCGGTGTCTATGTGAAAAATAATTATTTTTCGTTATTGGCCAAAACTGAAAATTCCGTTAAGTGATAGTTGGGCTAAAACTAATTATGTGAAATTGTTTAAAACTATTATAGTAGTATAATAAGTATATATATAAAATTTCATTCAATTTGAGATAGTAGTTTGCGAGAAATTATCAATTTTCATTATATGGCCTGAATGACAAAATCCGTTATATGGATTTTGTCGAAAAAAACTGGGTATGCAGTTTTGTGGGAACTAATATGCTTATAGTATATATAAAGTTTAATCAAAATCGTTAAAGCGATTTTCGAGAAAATTGAGGTTATGTGTAATTTTTATATTGCAGGTACCGTTAATAACATGGCTAAAAGCAAACAAAAAAAAATGGCCTAGAATTATGACGGACCGACCGACGGACGGAATTCCAAATACCACTTTTTTGGGCTCCGCTATCATCGTAATGTTAGAATCAATCAAAATCTCGAGGTGGAAAATTATCACGAAAACAATATCTTTCTCTTTGTAAGAGAAAGTTAAAAAATTATGTACTCACATCCCTATCATTAGATATGCAAATTAAAAATAGTGTAGTTTGTTGACTTTGTCTGTCCTATGAGCGACTGTATATCCTACGTTAATTCTAATTAAAGAATTATTTTTCCGATACCGCTAAGACTGCGCTCTTCTACAGGGTGCTAGTACTCATTTAACTTTAACATTAACTTCTGTTTACATGGTTCATTTTGAAGTCCCAACTTTTTCCTTAGTCCCCAAGGAAAAAAGTCTAAAGGTTGATATCCTACCTATCATTTCCATGCCAACATGCCTTCCCAGTAAGCCTGGTCCTTATCCAACTGACTCCAGTTGCGCGAATTTGGAGTCGGGCTTGGAATCTGACTGAGTCTATGTCGCTATACTGCTCGTAAAGTTCTTGGCCGAACCTTCGTCTCCAAATCCCGTCCACGCAATCAGTTCTAAAGATTTTCCGAAGACCTTCGATCAAAACGACCAGGGATTACTTCATCCACTGGTGTAATCAGGGTCTCTTATAACGAGTGATCCAATAGGAGGTACTTTTTTCAATAGCGTTGTATATTTCTCAGAATCGGTAGCTGAGTCGAGCCATGTCCTTACGTACGTCACCAGATTCGAGCTAGAATGATGAAATCTGGTACACATCATATACTCTTCGTTGCTCCCAGCAGAACAAGTGTAGACACTTTTGAAACCAGCGATTTTGAAAACGTCCACTTTGCGGGAGGTTTCCTAAAAAAACTATTTGTATACCCTATCCCATCCATGGCTTATGTAATAGAAAAACGTTGTTTTTGTCGAACCATGAAAGATTTTGATAAATTGGCTGAGCAATATGTTGACAATGCCATTTTCTATAATTCATCCCCGTAAAGACCACATTTTAGGGGTATTAATTTTAAGGATGGAAATCACACCCGTTTTTTGAAAAAAGTAGTTTTTAGCTAAACCGTAAGGAATTTAAAAAAAAGTGTATGAGCAACATATTTAGAAAATCTCAATATCTATATTTTGTCTATAAAATATTTTTTGTCACGCCCACTTTATGGGTGCGTTTTACTATCCCAAGTCATATGCAATAGAATAACGTTGTTTTTTGTCGAACCATAAAAGATTTTGATAAACCGCCTGAACAATATGGGGGATATTAATTTTAAGGATTGGATGAGATAGGGTATTATCGAAATCAAGCAAAATTGCCGTATTTGGGCTGGTCCAACAGCTACCAATGCAAGCCTAAAAGTTCACTATATGGTGTGGATTTTATGCAGGCGGTATCATCAGACTACATGTTTTTAAAAATGCGGAAAGATCGCTTGTTACTGTCAATGGAGAGCAATGATCAATTAAGCTATTGAGCTACACTTACCCGAAGAACGTGATATTATTGTCACTACTTGCTTGGCTATCAAAGACTACATCAAAGATGAAATCACCAAATTGGAGCCAGATGTTTTGCGAGCAACAAGTCAAAATGACATAAAACGATCATAAATGTGGATCAACTGAGGAGAGGGTCATTAGAAGAATATGATTTTCATACTTAATGTCATCAATTTGTCGTTTCCGATTTTGATGGAGCAGCGGCAATTCTCATCGACTGTGACTCAATTACGATTTTTCTTTGTTCATTTCGACTGGGTTTTATTTGGGACTTCTTCTTTGTTCAAAAAACTGAAGGGTTTTTTCTCTAAAAATACATTTCGGAATTCTTCGTCAAACCAAAAGCTTCTTGCTGGTGGGCGGGTGAAATCCAGCACTGGTGCCATGATACAAGGTGTCAAAAAAGGAAGTTTGCTCATAGAACTCTCGTCTATAAGTTATTATGTTAACTTATACACTATTATAGTGTTTATTTCGTAGAAAGGAAATATGATATACAGATATTGAGATTTGAGAAAATAATAAGTTATTTCTTTATTTTTCTTTGCAGTATGGTGATTACGCTGTGCTATGATGCTGTGTCTCGTAATGTTAATGGAAAAGGCATATCTCCATTTATTATGTTTTCTCTAAGTGCTACAACTATATTGCCAGCATGTCTGTTGTTAATAGTACTTCAGGATCGAATAGGTCGAAAAGCGATGTCATCGCTATCACTTGTAATGAGTGGGATGTTTATTTCAGCAAGTGGACTAATACTTACGTATCAAGCCATTCCAGAAAATAGTAAGTTATTTAAATTAAAAATATGTGTTTATGTAAAATCAAGGCACTTTTGTGACTAGATACCTAGTTGCCGTCAAGTTAATGCTACTTTGTTATATCATTCAAATGAAACGACATAATTTCATATATTTTTCTATATTTTTTTAATGACGACATCGTGTATTTGTATACAGATGTGCCTTCTAGGATTAAAGCGCATGTTCATGAAATACAATGCATTTTTGAATATATGTAAAACAAGTTGTATTTTTAGGTGTCAGAAATCTTTTTTATTAATGTTGTCAGAATATCTGAAGTTTTTAAGTCATGTGTTCCTTTTGCTAGTCTGGGAGGGTTCCAATTTGTTGTTGTCAGAATAACTATTTATCTATTTCAGCTACTACAAAGAAGTCGATGGAATTATAGTTTTTATACAAATCCATCGACATTTTATTAATAAATGTTTTTTTTAGAGGTATAGAACTTCGAATTGAAATAAAACACGAGAAAATCGTTTTAATGTCCATCAATTTGGATTTATTGGAAGGATAATTTTATGCCATTAATGTTTAAATGTTAACGCCATGAATGTTGGCTTCCATGTCCCCTAACGTTTCTGGTTTGTTGGCGTAGACGAGCAACATCTCCCCAAAGAAAATAATCCAATGGTGTCAAATCACACGATCTTGGTGGCCAATTGACAAGTCCATTCCTCGAAATTATGCGCTCATCGAATGTTTCCTGCAATAAATCGATTGTGACGTGCTCTGTGTGGCATGTAGCGCCGTCTTGTTGGAACCACATCTCATCCACATTCATGCCAACCAATTTTGAAAAAATAGTCGGTTATCATGGCTCTGTACCGGTCTCCATTAAAGGTTACTGACTCTCCAGCATCATTTCGGAAGAAGTATGGCCCAATGACTCCACCAGCCCATAGAGCACACCAAACAGTCAGTTTTTGTGGATGTAATGGCGTCTCAGGGGTCTCTTGAAGATTCTTTTCACTCCAAATGCGGCAATTTTGCTTGTTGAAGTAGCCATTCAAACAAAACTGAGCAATTGGCAATTGTTTCTTCGGTGCGCACTGTTCGACGTCTCTGCAGATGCAACGGCAATATCATACATATTACACCAGACGCAGCAATATTCCAAAACAGGTCGAACAAGAATACTAATAACATTTTTGTAACGTAAGGATCGTTAAATTCTCTTGAGAATCGAATCACTTTTCAAGTAAATAAAATATATACCTATCTAGTTACGGCTTTCAGAATTATTTAGTTTGCGATAGAACGAACCATTTAATATTGGCAACGGCAGCGAAAACTGACAACCACCCGACCTAAGTTAAGTGAAGATAGCAATATATAAACTCAAGCTTAATAAGGCCGCCGGAAATGACGGCCTTCCCGCTGAGCTTTATAAAGCTAAGGAAGATGACTTGGTAAGTAATATCCACCAACTCATAAGCCAAATCTGGTCGGATGAAAGTACGCCTGAAGAATGGAACCTCAGCATCGTTTGCCTGATCCACAAAAAAGTAGACCCTCTGAACTGCGCCAACTACAGAGGCATAAGTCTCCCAACATCGCCTATAAGATCATATCTAGCGTAATATGTGAACGCCTGAAATCGTTTACCAACAACCTGATCGGCCAATTTAGTAGTAAAGCCCTCAATGGAACTACTAAGGAGATCCTATATAAGACCCTGATCATCCCAGTCCTGCTTTACGGCGCTGAAGCATGGACCGTATCAAAAGCGGATGAAGAAATCCTTGTTCGATTCGAGAGAAAAATTTTTCGAAAAATCTTCGGTCCCGTTTGCGTTGACGGGCTATGAAACCACGAACTATACGAGCTGTACAGCGACATATCGGCGTTCAAAAAACTCCGCATTGGACGTTTAAGATGGCTAGGACATGTAGAACGAATGACACCAATACTCCGGCTCGCAGAGTCTTCGATTCCAAGCCAGACGTCGGACGCAGTAGAGGAAGACCTCGCCTTTAGTGGCACGCACAAGTAGAAACCGACCTCAGCCAACTTGGAGTGTGCAACTGGAGGCAGTTAGCTAAGGACCGGGCTAATTGGAGAGGCATGTTGGTTGAGGCCCTGGTTCATCCCGGACTGTAGCGCCACTTAAGTAAGTGGACGCAATTACTAACCAGTGCTGCTAACCTGAAAAACTTAACTCTTAAAAAATCACCCGTTATATAGTGGCGCAGAGTCCCATTCAGGAAGGGGCAAGCGCGTTGAGGCAAATAAAATTTTCAGACATTTTTTTAATGCCTCTATTGGCTCAAAAATAAGAATGACGCAACATATTAGAAAATGACATGGTTTAAATTTGATGTTTACCTACTTTTTAAGTACCGTTTGACTAGAATCTACATTTTTATAAAATCTGCGAATTTTAAAAATGTCTACGCTTGCACTTGTTTTGTTACAAAGAGGTTAAATAACAAATTTTACCTTGTAGCTCAAGAATTTATGCCAAAAAATCGATAACATGAAGATGAAAGGCTCAATAGACGAATGAACGGACAAAGTTAGATCGACCTATCTATTGATTCTGACTAGATCTATATATTTAACGTTACAAAGTATATATCTAAATAAATATACCTTCAAATATGCGATACAGGATAATACGCAGGAAGCCTTTGGGCGTCTAATGGCATGATCTTGGTGTCCAGGTGACACCAGGTACAACTTTACCTCGTCACCGCTGTAATAAGTATAATCAATATAAAAATAATAAATATAATCAATATATATATTGTACCTATATGAACTCGAAAAATTACTCTGCCAATAGCTGGTTCCTCGAGCTCAGTACGTCTATGCTACGTACTGATACGTATTATGGTACGGTTCCGCTACCTGTTAGCACTCATCTTTAAAAGAATTTAGATAGAATTTTTTGCCATAATCCATATAAAACAGTTAGCTTTTCGCTATTCAAAGGTATTGGATTAATCTGCCTTAGATTTATAGAAATCTAAAATCATAATTTAGTACGTTTTAACCAAATATGTACATCGTCGCTGAAAATAATTTGTTGGCCAATATTCGAATCACAATGCATTTGATGGGCGTAGATTTAAATTTTTGAGCAATTTTAATTTGGAACAATAACAGGTCTTTTCTCCAAGTTAATATGCTCGAGAAGAACTAGAACTGTTCTCCACTATATTGAATATTAGCAGCAATGCAACGGTAAGTTTGCCGTAACTTTTGGTAGCTATCAGGGTATTAATACGCATTCTATGCATTTTACCCGTTACTAAAATAAACTCATTTATCTTCACAGGTGTTACACTACTTGTGGTTCTTTCTATTATTGGAAGATTTGGTGTGACTGTTGCCTACAATTCTGGGGCCCAATATGCAACCGAATTAATACCAACCTGTGTTCGAGGTCAAGGTGTGGCAGCTGTTCATGTTATTGGCTACGGTTTTACATTTCTAAGTTCATACATTCTACACTCGAGACTTATTTTCAGCGCAATGCCCGAACTCATACTCGGCTTTATGTCATTCCTTGGCTCAGCTTTATGTCTTTTTTTGCCAGAAACAACTGGTCGGTAAGTTATTTTTATATGAAGATCACATCTTCAATAAAAGAAGAATTTATAAGCTTTTGCTTTTTTAAAAAAAAATATCTTTTGTTTTAATATAGTGCTTCAATAAGAACTAAATATGCGATTTTTTTTAGAGCTTTGCCAAACACTTTAGAGGATGGGGAGAACTTTGGAAAGGACGAAATATACTTTACTTTTAACTGCATCAAAGGAAAACTATGAATTATATATAATGTCCAGCTAATCTCGTTAATGTTTTTTTTTATTAAAGAATCATTTCCATAATGTAAGTGAAACATAACTTATTGAATTTTTTCTCTTCATACACACACTTTTTTACTTTTGAATGAACAAGGAATACGTTAAACGGTAAATGTTAAAATCTAGCGCTAATAATAATGTCCAGCTGGAAGCGCAGCTTTTAGTACAGCTGGATATGAAGCTGCATATGGTATAGGCTTGGCATAGTGTGCTGGGAGTGGTAAATGGCTAGAGGGTAATGGTACTGGTGGTGGTGCCGGTGCAATAGGTGCAATGGGAGGAGGAGCCTTAACATAAAGTGGCTCTTTACGAACGACAGCATTGAATCCATTGTGTGGATCTGCAGTATAATCAACTGTACGTTTTGTACCGTCTGGATCAACTACGGAATAGCTTCCCTTTACAACATCCCCATGACGAGTTTCATGTTGGCTTTTAGAATCTCCAGTGTATCCGTCTTGTATGTCATAGGCGAAAGAATACTTTGGATTTACATCGTATGGTTCAGGGGCTGCTACTTTAGGTGCAACTGAAATAATCAATGAATCAAAAAATTGTAAATGACTTGATCAGCGTGACTAAATAACCTGGTACATAATATGGCTCAGGCGCTGGTCCAGGTGCATAGGCATAGTGTGGTAGAGGTCCAGGAGCCGGCAACCCAGCGTGTCCATAAGCATAAGGTAAGACACCACAATGTACTATAGTAGCAGAACTCACAATTAAAACAAAAAGCTGTAAATGAACAATTAACCGAATAATTAGAACTATTACGCTATATCTGGAAAATTATGAACTTTTTTAAAGTTAATTTAATTTTCCTTTCTTATCGCCAAGATTCAAGAAAGATTTATTAATATAAGATCAGAGTCTTTTTGACACATTGGTATAAGATAACCATTAAGTTACAATTTGATTTGATAAGAGACTTTGATTCCTTGATGGAGACAGATTGAATATATCGTTCATTTATTAAAAGATATCAACCCCTTGGCGGTCTAGGTCTGTGGACTTCCCTTGTCAGGTTGATGTTTATCTAGTCACTTAATAGTCATACGAATATTGTTTCAAACAACCAAATTTCAGATCTATAACATATGGAAAAAAGCACACAAATTCTACTAGTACAAGAATTCCTAACAGGGCAGAATTATGTTTATATAAATTATTAAATTCGTAGTTAAATCACAGTTGATTCTGAAAATACTGAAGAACCAATAAGAAACAATCATCCGCTGTTTGGCAGAATAACCCATTCTATATAACCAACACCTAACTAACAAGTACCATATGTTAATAAGAAATATCTCAACATAATTATTGTAAAAAGTCTGCCGGTAATTTAATTTCTGAAATCATTCACCAAAAACCTAATCGGCCGTTATCAATGTGATTTTAGAGCAGGAAGGTGCACAATTGATCAAATATGGCATATTCACACAGATCCTGAAAAAAATCTCCAAGAAGGCCAAGTCGAAAGCCAACATTTATTCATCGATTTTAAAGCCGCATACGACAACATTTATAGATAGGAACTATATGGGCATGCATTGTCATCTGACATCTTTAACATTATTCAACAACATTAATCTCTGCAACCACTATTCCTGCTTTTTGGCGGCGAGCTGGACCGTATCCGGGGTTGTTTTGAACAGCTATGGAAACAAGGATTCAACTAAGAACTTAATGCACTATATCCTGTACCCGAAATGATACTAATATTTATTATTTATATTTATTTATTTATATTTATTTATATATATATTTATATTTATTTATATTTATTTATATATATTTATATTTAATTATATTTATTTATATTTATTTATATTTATTTATATATATTTATATTTATTTATATTTATTTATATTTAATTATATTTATTTATATTTATTTATATTTATTTATATTTATTTATATTCATTTCTATTTATTTATATTTGTTTATATTTATTTATATATATATTTATATTTATTTCTATTTATTTATATTTATTTATGACATACCACAACGTCTAATTTATGGTGAATGGGCCTTAGAAGCTTTATGACAAATGGGCCTTAGAAGCTTTATGACAAAAATTTAATTATCGAAAAATTGTGTTCGGCTATGAGGCTCATTTCTGGCTCAACGGATACGAAATAAGCAAAACTGTCCCATCTGGAGTGATGAACAGCCACATGCCATACAAGAATTACCGATACATCCCGAAAAAAGACAGTTTGGAGTGGTTTATGGGCTGGTGGCATTATCGGTCCATTTTTCTTCAAAGACGACCGTGGAAGAAACGTTACAGTCAACGGCGAACGATATCGAGACTGAGTTGAACTTTTGATTATTTCTTGTGGGGTTATGTAAAGTCGTTAGTCTATGAGGACAAGCCGAACACGGTTGAAGCCTAAAAGGATAACATAACACGCGTTATTCTTGGAATACAGGCCGAAATGTTCTTAAAAGTGACGCAAAATTGGACCGTCCGAATGGACCATTTGAAACGTAGCCGCGGACAACATTTACAGGAAGTTGTCTTTAAAACGTAAATTGCAAAGGCCTATTTATTGATTACAATAATAATTTTGAATATTTGATGCAAATTTGTGTGTTTTATTCGATTTAAAAAAAAACACCCGTTATGTAAACGGATGAGATGGGTACTAGCTCGTACAAGTAAGAGCAGGTCTTATATACTTAAGAGTTCGGCCCTGAACTAAATGGATTCTATCGATAGACGAGCAATCCATAGTCCATTATAACAACGCTTGGAAGAACGCAATAAAACGCAAAACTCTTTTTTTTACAGAACAAGCAAACAACGCATGGAACTTCCGAAGACTTATTTCATGAATTTTCAATAATTTAAAAGTAAAATCAATCAACAAACGCAAACATATTCTACGGGCACTCTTCGAGTGCTAATGGGCCACTTCACTTGAGATAAGTGATAATAAAGGGCAATGACTCTCACAAGCTGATTTACAAGTAGAAACCTTAAAAAAAACATGAAATTGGAGGCGACAAGTTAAGGACTAGGCTAATTAGCGAGTCATGTTGGTTAAGACCCAGGCAGAGCACAGTACAGTATGTGGCCAATGAACTATGACCGATCGAGTTTTTAACGGATTTTGCTATTTTTTGAATTGTGTGTTTTCTGCGAAATGCGTTTTTTTCTTTTTTTTTTGTAAGGATGCAGTTAGTTGCGGGTTTTCTCTCTTATTTGTATATTTTCAATACAAACACCGAATGACTTACCTGCGTGCGTACGATTAATATCCAATGCATAAAAATGTATGAATGTTCTTTTCTTACCATTCTCGTTTAGCTCGCAGTTGGCTATAGTACGGTAGTAAGAAGAGTCTTTTATTAAGTGGAAACGTAAATTGTGATTAAGTAAGCTGCAGTAAGTAACAGAAGATATTTATTGGAAAATTAATATATATAGCTCATAGAAATTCGGAAGCCTTATTTTTATTAATTTTTGTCAATATGGGTAAGAAGCCGATATTTGTGTCGAAAAAAATCACTGCTGTTGATTGAGAAGAAGTCCAGCTATGCTAAAGTAGCAGAGATTATTGGAATTGCGAAGTCTTCAGTAGCAAAATAACCCTATTAAATTTGTTTTTATTTTTATATTTCGCATCGGTCATAATTCATTGCCACATGCTGTACACAAGTAAACCCTTTATTACACGCCATGTAAACGTTGACATCTGCACGACGGATACCGTATCATCGCGATTTAAAATCAAGCTATCTGTATGTGAGAAAGTTTAAAATTATGATGATGGGCGAAAAATATTTGAAATACGAAATTCCAAGAAAACCGTTTAGAGTGCAGAAGTAGGAAGTAGGAAAATCATGAGTCATGTGCCCAAAAATGTTGTAAAACGAGTGTAGACTATGATTGGCTTTAACTTTGCAATGCCCAGTGGTTGTTACTCTGACTAAGCATCAATTGTACTCACTTTTACCTCTAAGTGGTAACCATAGGGTACTGGTCTCATCCAACCGGATTCGACTAGCTAAACGATAAGTGCGATTGTTGATAACAAGACGAAAAACAGCAACACTATAAACAGACTATTCAGAATGGCATGATGAGCTGCTTTCGACTTATTCGGACAACAGGTTATCTAGGAAGTTCAAGAGTAAGTCAGGCCACTTGAACAGAGATGATGGCGGATAAACCAAAAGGCCAACGGTAGCGGTTAATCCCGTAGTGGATACTGATGGATACCCCGTGTCCAAGGGGTATCTTATAAATTGGAACTGGCCCTCCAGGTTGTTGTTGTGCTTTGGGTAAACTATCCAACCATCGAAAAAACCTATTGTTACGAAACAACCAAAAGTTTCATAAAGGACTGATTTTTTTGTTGACGACCCTGCTAAACGGAAAATGGACAATGACGTTCGTATCTGCAATTGGAATGTGAGAAGATTAAACAGGAGTGGTGCAGGCGAACAACTAGCGAAAGCCCTAAACTGCTACAAAGCAGACATTACTGCCATCCAGGAAATACGATGGGATTGGCCGCATTAGCGAACGCATTTTGAGAGTTAGGATTACAAAAATTACAATTTATAACCATTTTCTACAATATATAAAAAAAACTGCATACGATATAAGAAGTAAAAATTGTTCTTTTTAAAACCTTAAAAAATTGATTCAAATTTGTTCGGGCACCATTTAGTTGATTTGTCCATTTTCAGTACAAATAATTAATATTATTACAATCTTGGTGAAAATGGTATAATAATCATTCAGCTTTTTTAAACGAAATTTTCAATCCTATTTTCTTGTGCACTATGCTATCATTATTGAATTTCTTGTACTTCTATGAATTACAAAAATATTAAATCATTAGAAACACAATTATGAAAGCTTATTTATATTTTCACTCAACATAAAACCTCAATCACTTAGCAGGGTTTGTATGGACAATTTAAAGTCCTAACGATGTTATAAAACATGTTTTTTGTTATTTATTGGGTACATAAAATTGAAAATTGTAGCGTTATAATCGTTTTTTTTTCACTGTCACAATTAGTATAAAACGGAGTAAAAAACTAGTATTATATTAAGATCACAATTCGATGTCTAGATTAACACACAGTTGTCCAGACAGATTTATGTTGACAAACTATTTAATAGGCTTTAATAAGTTAATCATTTGTTTACCACTCAACCTTACGTGATCCTGATATGCGTATTATATACTTAAATAAACTATAATCACACCTGAATTTGCATTTTCACAGCAATCGATATTCCTAATATTAAATAGGTACGACTGAATCACCTTTTACGAAAAGAAGAGATCAAAGACTGTTACTTAAATGAAGCCCATTTGGTCTTTTTATACTCGTTTGTAAAATGCGTTATTATAATCCCATGGAATTGGTAGTCATTCAATTGTTTGTCATGGTATTCTATTGGAGTATGTGCCGCTTGAAGTAAGCGGCACTTTTCCTTAGCCACTGAATAGCAATAGCGTACACTGCAAAATGTCCAAACAGGCGCACAGACATAGGTAAATCGAAAATACTCCCACGAGTGGATATATGTTAAAGGTTAAGGAAATGCGGGTTAATATTGTCTTGGGTTTGGAAAATACTATGTGCCTTTAAGGTAAATACATTACTACTTGTTAAGTTGAGGCCCTTTAGGTCAGTCCGTTGCAGTATAATAATTTGATATTTAATTTATTTGGTCGAAAATGCTATGTTGAACACATGTATACCGTAATTGTAACAAACGGCTTTATACACACTAATTTAAAATGTCTCGAAATGGCAACTTTAAAAGGTTACTGCTGCAAAGGTCAGTAACTACTTTTTTGTTTGTGCTGGCTTAGTACAGGTTTGGTTTGACTTTACGTTTAATACGAATTATTTGCATTTAGACAATTATTGTCTCGAGAAGTAAGTTGATGGGACATCTGTTGAGTGGATTTTTGTAATCTATTTTCTTGCGTACATCTTCTGTGAACGTATGTTTATGTTTGCAAAGAAGAATTTAACCTTGGTGCACAAGTAGGCTTAATAAATTTCAATCTATATAAAGCGAATTAAATTCAGTTTCTAAAAGTAGGTAAAGCAATTAATTATTCTCTATTATATGAACATTTACAATAAGGTACTTGGTATATTTTTATGTCTTTATTAAAATATGTTAGAAATACCTTTAAACTCTAAATTTTGAAAAACAAAATATTTATATGATCATTTGTTTTCAAAATGAAGTTTTTAGTTTGTATTCACCTACTTAAGTAGCCAAGTGTTGATGCAGTCCGAAAAGAACCTGATTCTCAGCGAACATCCCTCTCCAATTAACCCGATAGCCAACTTCCTCTAGTTTTACTCTTCAAGTAGGTTTAGGTTGATTTCTATTTTTGTGCGCCTTCAGGCGAGGTCTTTCTCTATTGCGCCCAACGTCCGGCTGGGAATACAAGATTTTTATACCCTATACCAAGGGGTAAGTTTGTAACATAGAAAATTGTTTTAGCTAGATATACCTTAAGTATATGTATCGACTTAGAATCGCTAATTGAGTCGATTAAGCCATGTCTGAAAAGTGAGCGGATTTTAAAGATGTCGACACTTGTTCTGCTTCGTCGGACAAATTTGTTCTAATTGCTATTGATTGAAGGGCAGTCTCTTATTTTGATTACTCCACATTCTACATCCGCTTTATACAAAAAATACAAATAAAAATTTTTGGCGCAACAGGCTCGTTAGTTACCCAGGGCCTAGCTTTCTCACAACCATTCATGTGTGCGTGTGTACTTCTTACACGATGGCGGGACCTCCTGTTTTATGCCGACTCCGAACGGCTATGTTGAGATAAGCTATTCTTGACAATTGATACTACTCGGATGATTTGTCAGTTCATCACGAGAGGAGGGCCAGTGAAAAATCATTTAGGTGTTGCTACGGCTGGGAATCGAACCCAGACCTTCTGCGCGGCAGTTCATCGCACTTACCATCGCGCCACTGAGCCCTCACATCCGCTTTATTATAAGTGGATATAAAAAAAGCGATATAAATATTGTGACTTCATTTTTTTCTTTCTGAAAGTTAGTTCATAGAAGTAAGTCAATATCAGCATCGTTGTGCACCTCTGATTTAGATAACAAATTCCGAGCCCACTTCTTGATGCTATAAATAATATTCAAAACTAATCCTTTTATCTATTTAATATAATAATTCATTATTTATTCATACAGACTGGTTTAACAAACTCAAATTTCTTCCGAGATTTTCAAGATAAAACAAAATATTGTTATTATAGAGCTTAATAATTATACCCTACCCCATAGGGGTATATTAGTTTTTATACATAGTCTGTAACATTGAGAAATAATTTAGCTAAATATACCTCAAAGTATCGACTCAGAATCGCTAGCTGAGTCGATTTAGCCATGTCTGTCCGTCCGTACGTCACCAGTTTTTGGGCCCTTAATTTTGAGCTAGAATGATGAAATTTGGTACACGTGCTCTTTGTTGCTTCCAGCAGGACAAGTGTAAACATTTTTGTAATCCGACAACTGTCACGCCCCCCTTGTTAGAAAAACGTAGTTTTGGCCAAACCGTAAGGATTTTTGAATAGGGTTTGAACAAAATATTAAGAGAATCGCAATATCTATATTTCGTCTAATAAAGTTTTTGCCACGCCCACTTTTTGGTTGCGTTTGTATTAAAAAACGTTTTTTGGTACATTTTTAAATTATTTACAAAAACGGTTGATGCAAGATCATTGGATATGATAATATAAACATTTCGTCTATAGATCATTTTAACCCACGCCCACTTTTTGGGGGCGTTTTCCTACAAAAAAAAAACATTTTTGTACACTACCCCAAAGCATATGGAATAGAAAAACCGTTGTTTTTTGACGAACCATAAAAGATTTCATTTTCTATATTTAATAACCATTAAGCCCACAATTTGGGGATATTCATTTTAGGATGGGATGGGATAGGGTATTACAGGATCCGCACAGGCTGAAGCCGATTCTTAGGTTAAGTAAAACTAGGCCCTGACATGTGATCTCTGATCTAACGATGACTTGTTAGTCGATGGAATAGAGATCACATGACAGGCCCTAGATAGGTTTAGATAGGTTAAGTTAGTTTTGTAAGTTTTAGTTTTATATAAAAAAATAAGTTGCGACTGTCTTCTAATAGGTTTTGATTCACATTTTCCTACTTTCTAAAAAAAATATAACACATAACAATAACACAAAAATTCACAAAAAATATTAAAATTGAATTAAACAAACAAATTATATATCATGTAATGCGAACCATAATGGTCTTTTAATTTGGCAAAAGTTAAAAATGTCTAGTCATTAAGTTTATTTAGGCTATTAATTAGTATTAAAGAAATTGTGAATAAATAAACGTTAAAAAAAGATCCGCACAGGGGATTGTGAACTTCTCATATGATTTGACAAGAACCGATATTTCTATTTTTCGTTACACTTTTTCGTTCTATAAAATCCAATGCACACCATTTTGAAAGAATTTTCACTTCAAAAAGACAATTTCCATTAGACCCTTCTGTAAGAACTCCAGTGTGAAGATATGCTTTCGTCATTGTAAACAACTTACACATCCAAGCCTCAATAAAATCTACATGTTTGGATTAAAGCTTTAATTAAAGACTCCAGACGTCAGATACACACCTTCTCAAAAATCACCCCACGCCAAAACACATTTATGAAAGGCCAAAGGAAAGCAAGAACCATCGATCAGCTGTCATTTCATCACTCAGAGAAAAATAACCATATAAGCCATCCGCAGACATCAACGAGAACAGAATCTTTTTCAGAACATGTTACCAAATTTCATACCATATATCTAGCAACTTTTGTTTGATTAAAACGAACAAAATTGCGTTCCTGGACTCACCGATGAGTTTCATCGGTTATTACTTATTGACAGATATTTTACCACCACACTGTCAAAGTGTGCCGGTGCACCATTGTCCTTTATGCTTATTATTATTATTATAACAAACACTAAATCTTCTATCTTCTGCGTACTTGAATCAAAATGCCTATATGACACTGTCAACGCGACGCCAGGATACCACACACTTAGGTTAAATGACATACCAGCTGCGAAATTCCGACGATAGATTCCTTTTTTTGTACACCATCGTGCGTGTTGGATGAGATACAAGTACACCCGTTCAATACACACGATCAAACAGCCACAATACTCCAGAACCAGTTGATTTTTCTTCTCTTTTTCGTGACGCTTTTTCGTCTCATAAAATTTCATCATTTCATAACTAAAATCAAAAAAAAACATTTCCAAAATCGCCCACTGCCACGCTTACTTTTAAGAAAGACCTTAAAACTTACTTTTTGTGGGCGTGTTTAGTAAAAAAAACCTTTTTCGGTAAAATTTTCAAATATTCAAAAAACTTAAGATGATTCCAAAAATGTTTACACTTGTTCTGCTGGGGGCAACAAAGAGCACTTGTACCAAGTTTGATCCTTCTAGCTCAAAATTGAATGCCCAAAAACTGGTGACGTACGTCCACGGACGTACGGACGGACGTACGGACGTACGGTTAATGGTTAATTCGACTCAGCTTTCGATTTTGAGTCGATCGATATACTTTGAGGTATATGTAGCTAAATTATTTCTCTATGTTACAAACTATGTATCAAAACTAATATACCCCTATGTGATAGGGTATAATCAACAAATGACATATTGCTACATATATCTTACTCGATCTGTATACGATTGTCTTTCCGCCTTACCTTTTGAGCTGGTAAAATTTGCTGACTTCTTAACCTCTCCATTAAAACCATACCACCGGGATTAAATATCGAAGAATAACGGGTACCATTTGAACAAACCGCAACTGATGTACTAGGTTTCTCCTACCTACCAGCAAGAAACCTGGTTTGCCAAAAAAAATAAGGGGTTTTTTAGCTAAAAATGAACCCTACAAGGCAAAGCTGTAAGTAAAGGCGATAGCCGACATTGAGCTTTATATGCAAAGAAGAAGGGAAGAACACCGGCTTTACAGAAAAAAAGAGAATGAAAAGCTCGTGATCGATTATATCGAGTGGTGCAACTCCATGTTCGGAAGTTTTACCAAAGTGTAAAACGCTAAAGACAGGGTTAACATTTTTGAAAAATAATCCTGGCGAAACGTCAAAAAAATCGTATTGAATGTTGCCGACTACAGCGACGAAGATCCTGAATCATCTATTCATCGATTTCAATGCCGCAAACGACAGAATTATAGAAAATAACTATGTAGAGTCATGTCTTGCTTTGGTGTACCACCCACATTCAACCGTCTACGCAGGATGAATGAATTCTCACCGCTCCAGCAGGTGCAAAACTCCTGTGCCAATACCAGGGAACAATCATCCATAAATATGCGAAACTTCTAGCATAAGCCGCCAATCATCAGCCGGCATCATTGGTCGGACTCAATGAAGGGTCACAGCCATGTTTGGTTGTATAGAGAAGAAAGTGATAAAAATTAATTTAACAGTAAAATAGGGTGATACAAAGTGTATACCTGACGGACGGACGGACAGACAGACATGGCTAATTCGACTCAGCTAGCGATTCTGAGTCGATCCATATACTTTAAGATATATCTATCGAAATTATTTCTCTATGTTACAAACTTAATATCAAAACGAATGTTTATACCCTATCCCATAGGGGTATATTAGTTTTGATACTTAGTTTGTAACATAGAGAAATAATTTTGCTACATATACCTCAAAGTATATGGATCGACTCAGAATCGCTAGCTGAGTCGAATTAGCTATGTCTGTCTGTCCGTCCGTCCGTCTGACTGTTCGTCACCGATTTTTGGGCCTTAAATTTTGAGCTAGGATAATGAAATTTGGTATATAGGATCCTCGTCCGTGCCACCAGAACAAGTGTAAACATTTTTGCAATCCGCCCACTGCCACGCCCCCTTTTTAGGAAAACGTATTTTTTGGCCAAACCGTAATGAATTTTAAAAAAAGTGTCTGAGGAGCATGTTAAGAGAAGGGTAATATCTATATTTCGTCAATATAAAGTTTTTTGCCACGCCCACTTTTGGGGGCGTTTTTAATAAAAAACGTTTTTGGACAAATTTTAAAATTTTCGAAAAAAAATTTGATGCACAATCATTGGTAGTATTAATTTGAACATTTCGCCAATAGACCATTTTAATCCACGCCCACTTTTTGGGGACGTTTTCAATAAAAAAACTGTTTTCGGTCAAATTTTAAATTTTTCGAAAAAAAAAATTTATGCAGAATCATTAAAATTATTAATATAAACATTTCGTCTATATACCATTTTAACCCACGTCCACTTTTTGGGGGCGTTTTTATATAAAAACCATTTTTATACACTACCCCATAACATATGCAGGAGAAAACCTTGTCTTTTGTGGAACCGTAAAAGTGTTTTGTAAGCAGGCTGAAGAATTTGTTGTCACTATATCATTTTTTCTTTTTTATCCACATCGTGTTTTTAGCCATGTCCACTTTTTTGGGGATTTTAGTTTTATGGATAGGATGGGATAGGGTATTCAACGATCCGCACAGCGGATTGTAGCCTTTTCATATGTTTTTTTTTTTTAATTCTGACTTGCCGAACCAATAAGATGCACGTCGACCTAAGAGATCTATTCTTGTCGTCAGATATCTGTTTGGGTTAGTAGCTTCTACTTTTCTAATGTAGTTGATAATACACTCAGCAGAAGATTTCCTTAGTTCCTCGGTTCTTAATATTTCCCTGAAGAAAGATTCCCTTCTTATACCGTAAAGGGTCGGGCATTCACATAATATGTGTTCGGCTGTTTCGTCTTCTTCTAGACATAGTCTACACTCCTGTGAATCAACTAGATGCATTTTATTTAGGTGATATTGCAGACCGTGATGCCTACTAAGTTTTTGATATCGTGCCTGCGAAGATTTAGTATCTTGTTGGCATCTGCTTTGAAGGGCTGAATAATTCTTTTGGCCTGTCTTAGGCCTGGGATGTTCTCCCAGTATGAATTACATTTGTTTTGTTCCCAGCTTTTTATAACCAGATTTATGGCTGATTTGGGGATTGCACAGAAGGGTTTGGGTCCAATGAAAGGAGTTTCCGAACCTTTTTTGGCTAGTCCATCAGCTTTTTCGTTACCTTCAACCCCCTTATGTCCGGGACCCACCAAAATATGGTTTTGTTCCTGGAACTAAGTGTTTGGAGGGAATTGAACCAGTGTAGTACTGATTTGGAGTCAATAATGTGTAAGCTAAGGGCTTTTATAGCTGGTTGATTGTCCGTGAATATATGGATATACCTGAATTGTGTATTAGGTTAGCGCATTCTTTGATGGCATGGAGCTCTGCTTGAAATACACTGGGGTTTTTTTCCCATAGGTATTGAGACGTTCCGATTTGGTACATGGATACCAGCTCCTACCCCTGAGTCCATCCGTATACCACTTTAGGCCGTTTTGGCAGTTTACTTCTCTGGTTGTGATATCCGTTGACCATAGTAGGGGAGAGAGTACTCCTCCCTGAGGGCAGCCTTTAACGGCTGTTACTGAGGTCAGTGCTGACGAAGCAGTAATTTTCCGACTTTCAAGCATCGCTTTGATCTATTTGATGGTGGGATGATCTATTCCTCTATGAGTCAAAGCATTTGATATGGACTCATATCCAGTGTTGTCAAAAGAAACCTCAATGTCAAGGAAGGAGCATAGTGAAACTTTTGGTATACACTTTTTATTTAAGATGTTAAACTTAGAAGTGCTCCTTCCGTACCTTTCTGGTAGGCGAACTGACAGGGGTGCACTTTTATTTGTGATGTTAAAGTGCTCATTCCATAGATTTACCTTTCTGGTAGGCGAATTGGCAGGGGTGCAGAGGTGTGCTTTAATTTAAGCATTCTCTAATGTGTACGTCTATTATTTTTCCCATTGTTTTCAGGAAAAACGATGTTAAACTTATTCGACAGTGTGATTTAGGTAGTTCTATTGGTTTGCCTGGTTTGGGGATAAATACCACGTTCACCTCCCTCCAGGTCTGTGGTATATAGCCCCAATTGAAACTAAACCTAAATAAGGCAACCATATTGGGTAAGAAAAAGTCCAAGCCCTTTTGTATAAGAGCAGGAAAAATTCCTTTTGCCCCTGGTGCCTTGTATGGTTTAAATCAGTTGATCGCCATTTAACCTTATCCGGAGTGAAAAGTTTGCCCGATAAACTCTTAATCCTTTTTAGGTTTCTAGGGGGTGAGTCTTCTTTAATGTGTTCATGAAACTCACTTGTGATAGTGGAACCGAGGAAGTGTACATTGATAATGCGTTGCAACAAGTTACAGCGAGACCCTTGGCTGTCACTAAACAGGCAAGCTGATTAGTCATTTTCAGGTAGGTGCCCTCGAGAAGGACTGAAAGATGAGGATTTTTCCCTACCCAAAACAAATAAACTCCTATGGGATAGGGTGATTTCTGATTTGATTTCTGCCTTTTAGGCCTCAAATGCTCAGCTCCTGTAAGTGATAGAGCAAACACTATAACATTCCCAGGGAAATGTAGATCATAACAGTGAAAACCACATCAAAATCCATTCAGGAGTTCTCAAAATTAGCTCTATAATACACGTTTTGGGATTTTATTTTTAACTTTGTATAGATATCTAATTGTTTTTGAAGATAAATGACTGTAAATGACCTCCATGCTCATTCACTCATGTGTGACACCTAACCAAAAAAAATTAATTGCGGCCTGAAGGGTTGACGCCGGGATCGTCTCAACTGTTGTTTTAATCAACTTATTCAATTCAGTTAAATTCCTTATTTCTCTATGTTACAAACTATATATGAAAACTAATATACCCCTATGGGATAGGGTATAATATAATTACCCAAATAGTGGGGTTGCTAAAAATTTAATGAATCTTGTTCAGACGGTTTATCTAAATCTTTTATGGTTCAACAAAAACGACGTTTTGCTATGGAAATAGGCTTTACAAATCGTTTTTCAAGAATATCGCCCCCAAAAATTGGGCGAAGGTTAAAATGATCTAAAGACGAAATATAAATAGTATTTTTATACCCTATCCCATAGGGGTATATAAGTTTATAACATAGAGAAATAATTTAGCTAGATATACCTCAAAGTATATGGATCGACTCAGAATCGATAGCTGAGTTGATTAAGCCATTCCTGTCCGTCCGTCCGTACGTCGACAGTATTTGGGCCTTAAATTTTGAGCTAGAATGATGAAATTTGGTACACGTGCTCTTTGCTTCTCCCAACAGTGTAAACATTTTTGAAAACTGCCCACTACCACGCCCCCTTTTAGGAAAAACGAATTTTATGGCGAAACCGTAAGGAATTTGGAAACATTTTTCTGAACAACATATTTAGACAATCCTAATATCTATATTTCGTCTATATAAAGCGTTATGCCACGCCCACTTTTTGGGAGCGTTTTCATTACAAAACGTTTTTTGGCACATTTTTAAAATATATGCAAAAATTTTCGATGCAAGATCATTGGACAATATGAACATTCGTCTATACATTATTTTAACCCACGCCCACTTTTTGAGGGCGTTTTCCTACAAAAACCAATTTTATACCCCACCCCAAGGCATATGCAACAGAAGAACTGTTGTTTTTTGTCGAACCATAAAAGATTTTAATAAACCGTTTGAACAAAATGTTGTGATAACGTCATTATTAATTTCTTATGGCCATAGAGCCCACATTTTGGGGATATTACTTTAATTGTGGTTTAGATATCTGCGGAGATCTTCAGCCCTATGTTAAACGGTTCTGCTATCTGTTAATAATATAAATGGCAGCCTAGGGCTTCTTTTGCCTTTCAGCCGCTTGCATCTCCAAGCAATGATAATTTCTGAAAATTTCTCGCGCCACTGTCTATACGGCCACTTTCGGTGAATGAGGAGTTTCCGATGCTTGCGTTCCAAATTCGATGTACTCCAGTTTCGGTCTGCTTATTGAAGTGTCTTTTAGGATGAAAATGTGTTTCATTTAAAAATAAGATTTCGTAAATGTGTAAAGTGACAACACCTAGCTTTTTTACTGCTCCACCTCTTACTAAAGTCAGACAAATATCCCAGAGAAGCTTCTCAAATTTGGCGTTTTGATTCGGCAAATGAATGACAAATGAATGTGACAATGTTGTTATTTGAAAATATTGCGGATATTCGAACTGTGTGGTTAAAAAACGATCTTCTTAATTTTACTATGCGTCGGAAAACATATTTTCCATAGTCATAGGCAACTAGTACTAAATTTGGTTCCAATGAAGGTTTAAGCTAACATACATGCCATGTATAGACAATCTATTGGATTCCTGAATTTCAAATTCTCCATTCCCTGAAAATAATTTCTAGATCAGTTCTTGACAATGTCTTATTAGCATTTCACAATTTCTCACAAAAATCTGATTGTCGCATGAAACAAATACCTCACAGGCCGACCTTGTAAGATGCAACTGTCGCCTAGACAGGGTGATTTGTAAAAAAAACATATGAGAGGCTATAATCCACTGTGCGGATCGTTGAATACCCTATCACATCCCATCCTTAAAATTAATATCCTCAAAATATAAGCCTTATGGCGATGAAATACAGAAAATGACATTGTCACAATATATTGCTCAGACAGTTTATCAAAATCTTTTGTGGTTCCAAAAAAAACAACGTATTTCTAGTGCTAATGCCTTGGGAAGGGGTATACAAATGGTTTTTGTAAGAAAACGCCCACAAAATGTGGGCGTAGGTGAACATGATCTATGGACAAAATGTTTATATTACCATTGCGGAAGTATTTGCATCAAATTTTTTTTCGAATGTTTTAAAATTTGGACAAAAAACGTTTTTTACTAAAAACGCCCCCAAAAAGTGGGCGTGGCAAAAAACTTTGTATGCACAAAATATAGATATTAGGATTGTCTAAATATGTTGCTAACACACTTTTTTGAAATTCCTTACGGTTTGGCTTAAAACTACGTTTTTTCTAAAAGGGGGCGTGGCAGTGGGCGGATTTTACAAATTTTTACACTTGTTCTGGTGACTCGGCCAGTGATCCTTTATACCAAATTTCATTAGCCTAGCTCAAAATTTAAGGCCCAAAAATCGGTGACGAACAGACAGACGGACGGACACACACAAATCGTTTTTCAAGAATATCGCCCCCAAAAATTGGGCGAAGGTTAAAATGATCTAAAGACGAAATATAAATAGTATTTTTATATCCTATCCCATAGGGGTATATAAGTTTATAACATAGAGAAATAATTTAGCTAGATATACCTCAAAGTATATGGATCGACTCAGAATCGATAGCTGAGTTGATTAAGCCATTCCTGTCCGTCCGTCCGTACGTCGACAGTATTTGGGCCTTAAATTTTGAGCTAGAATGATGAAATTTGGTACACGTGCTCTTTGTTTCTCCCAACAGTGTAAACATTTTTGAAATCCGCCCACTACCACGCCCCCTTTTAGGAAAAACGAATTTTATGGCGAAACCGTAAGGAATTTGGAAAAATTTTTCTGAACAACATATTTAGACAATCCTAATATCTATATTTCGTCTATATAAAGCGTTATGCCACGCCCACTTTTTGGGAGCGTTTTCATTACAAAACGTTTTTTGGCACATTTTTAAAATATATGCAAAAATTTTCGATGCAAGATCATTGGATAATATGAACATTCGTCTATACATTATTTTAACCCACGCCCACTTTTTGAGGGCGTTTTCCTACAAAAACCAATTTTATACCCCACCCCAAGGCATATGCAACAGAAGAACTGTTGTTTTTTGTCGAACCATAAAAGATTTTAATAAACCGTTTGAACAAAATGTTGTGATAACGTCATTATTAATTTCTTATGGCCATAGAGCCCACATTTTGGGGATATTACTTTAATTGTGGTTTAGATATCTGCGGAGATCTTCAGCCCTATGTTAAACGGTTCTGCTATCTGTTAATAATATAAATGGCAGCCTAGGGCTTCTTTTGCCTTTCAGCCGCTTGCATCTCCAAGCAATGATAATTTCTGAAAATTTCTCGCGCCACTGTCTATACGGCCACTTTCGGTGAATGAGGAGTTTCCGATGCTTGCGTTCCAAATTCGATGTACTCCAGTTTCGGTCTGCTTATTGAAGTGTCTTTTAGGATGAAAATGTGTTTCATTTAAAAATAAGATTTCGTAAATGTGTAAAGTGACAACACCTAGCTTTTTTACTGCTCCACCTCTTACTAAAGTCAGACAAATATCCCAGAGAAGCTTCTCAAATTTGGCGTTTTGATTCGGCAAATGAATGACAAATGAATGTGACAATGTTGTTATTTGAAAATATTGCGGATATTCGAACTGTGTGGTTAGGTAGTTCTATTGGTTTGCCTGGTTTGGGGATAAATACCACGTTCACCTCCCTCCAGGTCTGTGGTATATAGCCCCAATTGAAACTAAACCTAAATAAGGCAACCATATTGGGTAAGAAAAAGTCCAAGCCCTTTTGTATAAGAGCAGGAAAAATTCCTTTTGCCCCTGGTGCCTTGTATGGTTTAAATCAGTTGATCGCCATTTAACCTTATCCGGAGTGAAAAGTTTGCCCGATAAACTCTTAATCCTTTTTAGGTTTCTAGGGGGTGAGTCTTCTTTAATGTGTTCATGAAACTCACTTGTGATAGTGGAACCGAGGAAGTGTACATTGATAATGCGTTGCAACAAGTTACAGCGAGACCCTTGGCTGTCACTAAACAGGCAAGCTGATTAGTCATTTTCAGGTAGGTGCCCTCGAGAAGGACTGAAAGATGAGGATTTTTCCCTACCCAAAACAAATAAACTCCTATGGGATAGGGTGATTTCTGATTTGATTTCTGCCTTTTAGGCCTCAAATGCTCAGCTCCTGTAAGTGATAGAGCAAACACTATAACATTCCCAGGGAAATGTAGATCATAACAGTGAAAACCACATCAAAATCCATTCAGGAGTTCTCAAAATTAGCTCTATAATACACGTTTTGGGATTTTATTTTTAACTTTGTATAGATATCTAATTGTTTTTGAAGATAAATGACTGTAAATGACCTCCATGCTCATTCACTCATGTGTGACACCTAACCAAACAAAATTAATTGCGGCCTGAAGGGTTGACGCCGGGATCGTCTCAACTGTTGTTTTAATCAACTTATTCAATTCAGTTAAATTCCTTATTTCTCTATGTTACAAACTATATATGAAAACTAATATACCCCTATGGGATAGGGTATAATATAATTACCCAAATAGTGGGGTTGCTAAAAATTTAATGAATCTTGTTCAGACGGTTTATCTAAATCTTTTATGGTTCAACAAAAACGACGTTTTGCTATGGAAATAGGCTTTACAAATCGTTTTTCAAGAATATCGCCCCCAAAAATTGGGCGAAGGTTAAAATGATCTAAAGACGAAATATAAATAGTATTTTTATACCCTATCCCATAGGGGTATATAAGTTTATAACATAGAGAAATAATTTAGCTAGATATACCTCAAAGTATATGGATCGACTCAGAATCGATAGCTGAGTTGATTAAGCCATTCCTGTCCGTCCGTCCGTACGTCGACAGTATTTGGGCCTTAAATTTTGAGCTAGAATGATGAAATTTGGTACACGTGCTCTTTGCTTCTCCCAACAGTGTAAACATTTTTGAAAACTGCCCACTACCACGCCCCCTTTTAGGAAAAACGAATTTTATGGCGAAACCGTAAGGAATTTGGAAACATTTTTCTGAACAACATATTTAGACAATCCTAATATCTATATTTCGTCTATATAAAGCGTTATGCCACGCCCACTTTTTGGGAGCGTTTTCATTACAAAACGTTTTTTGGCACATTTTTAAAATATATGCAAAAATTTTCGATGCAAGATCATTGGACAATATGAACATTCGTCTATACATTATTTTAACCCACGCCCACTTTTTGAGGGCGTTTTCCTACAAAAACCAATTTTATACCCCACCCCAAGGCATATGCAACAGAAGAACTGTTGTTTTTTGTCGAACCATAAAAGATTTTAATAAACCGTTTGAACAAAATGTTGTGATAACGTCATTATTAATTTCTTATGGCCATAGAGCCCACATTTTGGGGATATTACTTTAATTGTGGTTTAGATATCTGCGGAGATCTTCAGCCCTATGTTAAACGGTTCTGCTATCTGTTAATAATATAAATGGCAGCCTAGGGCTTCTTTTGCCTTTCAGCCGCTTGCATCTCCAAGCAATGATAATTTCTGAAAATTTCTCGCGCCACTGTCTATACGGCCACTTTCGGTGAATGAGGAGTTTCCGATGCTTGCGTTCCAAATTCGATGTACTCCAGTTTCGGTCTGCTTATTGAAGTGTCTTTTAGGATGAAAATGTGTTTCATTTAAAAATAAGATTTCGTAAATGTGTAAAGTGACAACACCTAGCTTTTTTACTGCTCCACCTCTTACTAAAGTCAGACAAATATCCCAGAGAAGCTTCTCAAATTTGGCGTTTTGATTCGGCAAATGAATGACAAATGAATGTGACAATGTTGTTATTTGAAAATATTGCGGATATTCGAACTGTGTGGTTAAAAAACGATCTTCTTAATTTTACTATGCGTCGGAAAACATATTTTCCATAGTCATAGGCAACTAGTACTAAATTTGGTTCCAATGAAGGTTTAAGCTAACATACATGCCATGTATAGACAATCTATTGGATTCCTGAATTTCAAATTCTCCATTCCCTGAAAATAATTTCTAGATCAGTTCTTGACAATGTCTTATTAGCATTTCACAATTTCTCACAAAAATCTGATTGTCGCATGAAACAAATACCTCACAGGCCGACCTTGTAAGATGCAACTGTCGCCTAGACAGGGTGATTTGTAAAAAAAACATATGAGAAGGCTACAATCCGCTGTGCGGATCGTTGAATACCCTATCCCATCCTATCCATAAAACTAGAATCCCCAAAAAAGTGGGCATGGCTAAAAACACGATGTGGATAAAATAAAAAAAATGATATAGTGACAACAAATTCTTCAGGCTGCTTACAAAACACTTTTACGGTTCTACAAAAGACAAGGTTTTCTCCTGTATATGTTATGGGGTAGTGTATAAAAATGGTTTTTATATAAAAACGCCCCCAAAAAGTGGGCGTGGGTTAAAATGGTATTAAGACGAAATGTTCATATTAATAATGCTAATGATTCTGCATCAAAATTTTTTTCGAAAAATTTAAAATTTGACCGAAAACAGTTTTTTATTGAAAACGCCCCCAAAAAGTGGGCGTGGCTAAAAACTTTATATGAACGAAATATAGATATTACGATTCTGTAAATATGCTGTTCAGACACTTTTTTAAAATTCTTTACGGTTTTGCCAAAAATTACGTTTTTCTAAAAAGGGGGCGTGGCAGTGGGCGGATTTCAAAAATTTTTACACTTGTTCTGGTGACTCGGACAAGGATCCTATATACCAAATTTCATTATCCTAGCTCAAAATTTAAGGCCCAAAAATCGGTGACGAACAGACAGACGGACGGACGGACACACGGACGGACGGACACACGGACGGACGGACACACGGACGGACGGACGGACGGACGGACGGACGGACGGACAGACAGACATGGCTAATTCGACTCAGCTAGCGATTCTGAGTCGATCCATATACTTTGAGGTATATGTAGCAAAATTATTTCTCTATGTTACAAACTATGTATCAAAACTAATATACCCCCCTATGGGATAGGGTATAAACATATGAGAGGCTACAATCCACTGTGCGGATCGTTGAATACCCTATCACATCCCATCCTTAAAATTAATATCCTCAAAATATAAGCCTTATGGCGATGAAATACAGAAAATGACATTGTCACAATATATTGCTCAGACAGTTTATCAAAATCTTTTGTGGTTCCAAAAAAAACAACGTATTTCTAGTGCTAATGCCTTGGGAAGGGGTATACAAATGGTTTTTGTAAGAAAACGCCCACAAAATGTGGGCGTAGGTGAACATGATCTATGGACAAAATGTTTATATTACCATTGCGGAAGTATTTGCATCAAATTTTTTTTCGAATGTTTTAAAATTTGGACAAAAAACGTTTTTTACTAAAAACGCCCCCAAAAAGTGGGCGTGGCAAAAAACTTTGTATGCACAAAATATAGATATTAGGATTGTCTGAATATGTTGCTAACACACTTTTTTGAAATTCCTTACGGTTTGGCTTAAAACTACGTTTTTTCTAAAAGGGGGCGTGGCAGTGGGCGGATTTTACAAATTTTTACACTTGTTCTGGTGACTCGGCCAGTGATCCTTTATACCAAATTTCATTAGCCTAGCTCAAAATTTAAGGCCCAAAAATCGGTGACGAACAGACAGACGGACGGACACACACAAATCGTTTTTCAAGAATATCGCCCCCAAAAATTGGGCGAAGGTTAAAATGATCTAAAGACGAAATATAAATAGTATTTTTATATCCTATCCCATAGGGGTATATAAGTTTATAACATAGAGAAATAATTTAGCTAGATATACCTCAAAGTATATGGATCGACTCAGAATCGATAGCTGAGTTGATTAAGCCATTCCTGTCCGTCCGTCCGTACGTCGACAGTATTTGGGCCTTAAATTTTGAGCTAGAATGATGAAATTTGGTACACGTGCTCTTTGTTTCTCCCAACAGTGTAAACATTTTTGAAATCCGCCCACTACCACGCCCCCTTTTAGGAAAAACGAATTTTATGGCGAAACCGTAAGGAATTTGGAAAAATTTTTCTGAACAACATATTTAGACAATCCTAATATCTATATTTCGTCTATATAAAGCGTTATGCCACGCCCACTTTTTGGGAGCGTTTTCATTACAAAACGTTTTTTGGCACATTTTTAAAATATATGCAAAAATTTTCGATGCAAGATCATTGGATAATATGAACATTCGTCTATACATTATTTTAACCCACGCCCACTTTTTGAGGGCGTTTTCCTACAAAAACCAATTTTATACCCCACCCCAAGGCATATGCAACAGAAGAACTGTTGTTTTTTGTCGAACCATAAAAGATTTTAATAAACCGTTTGAACAAAATGTTGTGATAACGTCATTATTAATTTCTTATGGCCATAGAGCCCACATTTTGGGGATATTACTTTAATTGTGGTTTAGATATCTGCGGAGATCTTCAGCCCTATGTTAAACGGTTCTGCTATCTGTTAATAATATAAATGGCAGCCTAGGGCTTCTTTTGCCTTTCAGCCGCTTGCATCTCCAAGCAATGATAATTTCTGAAAATTTCTCGCGCCACTGTCTATACGGCCACTTTCGGTGAATGAGGAGTTTCCGATGCTTGCGTTCCAAATTCGATGTACTCCAGTTTCGGTCTGCTTATTGAAGTGTCTTTTAGGATGAAAATGTGTTTCATTTAAAAATAAGATTTCGTAAATGTGTAAAGTGACAACACCTAGCTTTTTTACTGCTCCACCTCTTACTAAAGTCAGACAAATATCCCAGAGAAGCTTCTCAAATTTGGCGTTTTGATTCGGCAAATGAATGACAAATGAATGTGACAATGTTGTTATTTGAAAATATTGCGGATATTCGAACTGTGTGGTTAAAAAACGATCTTCTTAATTTTACTATGCGTCGGAAAACATATTTTCCATAGTCATAGGCAACTAGTACTAAATTTGGTTCCAATGAAGGTTTAAGCTAACATACATGCCATGTATAGACAATATATTGGATTCCTGAATTTCAAATTCTCCATTCCCTGAAAATAATTTCTAGATCAGTTCTTGACAATGTCTTATTAGCATTTCACAATTTCTCACAAAAATCTGATTGTCGCATGAAACAAATACCTCACAGGCCGACCTTGTAAGATGCAACTGTCGCCTAGACAGGGTGATTTGTAAAAAAACATATGAGAGGCTACAATCCACTGTGCGGATCGTTGAATACCCTATCACATCTCATCCTTAAAATTAATATCCTCAAAATATAAGCCTTATGGCGATGAAATACAGAAAATGACATTGTCACAATATATTGCTCAGACAGTTTATCAAAATCTTTTGTGGTTCCAAAAAAAACAACGTATTTCTAGTGCTAATGCCTTGGGAAGGGGTATACAAATGGTTTTTGTAAGAAAACGCCCACAAAATGTGGGCGTAGGTGAACATGATCTATGGACAAAATGTTTATATTACCATTGCGGAAGTATTTGCATCAAATTTTTTTTCGAATGTTTTAAAATTTGGACAAAAAACGTTTTTTACTAAAAACGCCCCCAAAAAGTGGGCGTGGCAAAAAACTTTGTATGCAACGAAATATAGATATTAGGATTGTCTAAATATGTTGCTAACACACTTTTTTGAAATTCCTTACGGGTTGGCTTAAAACTACGTTTTTTCTAAAAGGGGGCGTGGCAGTGGGCGGATTTTAAAAATTTTTACACTTGTTCTGGTGACTCGGCCAGTGATCCTTTATACCAAATTTCATTATCCTAGCTCAAAATTTAAGGCCCAAAAAACAGACAGACGGACGGACGGACGGACAGACAGACATGGCTAATTCTACTCAGCTAGCGATTCTGAGTCGATCCATATACTTTGAGGTATATGTAGCAAAATTATTTCTCTATGTTACAAACTAAGTATCAAAACTAATATACCCCCCTATGGGATAGTGTATAAAAACGGTTGCAAGCCCCTGTGCGGGCGTACTAAGATAATTGTATGATAAGACTATTATTATTTGGTTATTATTATATTATACACGCGCTAGTCGTGTATAAAATACATATATTAATTTAAAGCAAAAACCTGCATCTTACTGAGACTGATGCGAGAACTTTAGTCACAGAATATTATTCTTGAAATTGTTACTTATAATATTACAATGGATTTTCAATCGGTTTTGCATAAGTGTGGCGATTACAATCGATATCAATTTTTATTATTAATGTTATTTGGGATTTTGAATATATTTTCATCGTGGCATTATTTTGCACAAACAATAATAAGCTTTACTCCTAAGCATTGGTAGGTTGTCTAATAGAAATCTAACATCAATCTAATAAATCTTAAACGTATTCATTTTGTGGAATATTTAGATTACTTCTTTTATGTAATTCATTTTAAAAGTTTGTTACCAGTTTGCACTAATATGTCTATCAATTCCTAATTAAATGCAAACCTTAGTAATGTGATTATTTTTGGTAGATGAATTAATTGATGAGCAGAATATATAAAAAAACACATATGAGAAGGCTACAATCCGCTGTGCGGATCGTTGAATACCCTACCCCATCCCATCTATAAAGCCAATATCCCCAAAAAGTGGACATGGCTTGAAACACGATGGGGATTAAATATAGAAAATGACATTGTCACAACAAATTGTTTAGACAGTTTATAAAACATTTTTACAGTTCTACAAAAGACAAGGTTTTTATCCTGCATATGTTATGGGGTAGTGTATAAAAATGGTTTTTATATAAAAACGTCCCCAAAAAGATGGCGTGGGTTAAAATAGTCTATAGACGAAGTGTTCATACTAATATTACCAATAATTCTGCATCAAAAAATGTTTCCAACATTTTAAAATTTGACCGGAAAAAGTTTTTTATTAAAAACGCCCACAAAAAGTGGGCGTGGCAAAAACTTTATATGAACGAAATATAGATACAAAGATTGTCTAAACATGTTGTAAAGAAACATTTTAAAAATTCCTTATGGTTTGGCCAAAAAATATATTTTTCTAAAAACTTTTTTAAGGTCTTTCTTAAAAGTGGCAGTGGGCGATTTTGGAAATGTTTACACTTGTTTTGAAGTGAATTTTTTTTGATTTTATTTATGAAATGATGAAATTTTAAGAAAGAAAAAGCGTCACGAAAAAGAGAAGAAAAATCCGCAACTGGTTCTGGAGTGTTGTGACTGTTTGATCGCGTGTATTGAACGGGTGTACTTGTATCTCATCCAACAAAAAAAGGAATCTATCGTCGGAATTCCGAAGCTGGTATGTCATTTAACCTCATTTAACCTAAGTGTGTGGTATCCTAACGTCGCGTTGACAGTTTTGTATTGACATGTTGGTTGAAGTACGCAGAAGATAGAAGACGTAGTGTTTGTTATAATAAAGCATAAAGGACTTTGGTGCACCGGCTCACTATAACAGTGTGGTGTAGTAGGTACAATATCTGTCAATAAGTAAATTTGTGTACGTGGCATTGTGTGTAAGCAAAATCAAATTATGAAACTCATCGGTGAGTCCAGGATGTGAATGTTAAAATGACAGTTGATCGATGGTTCTTGCTTCCTTCGGCCTTTCATAAATGTGTTTTGACGTGGGGTGATTTTGAGAAGGTGTGTATCTTATGTCTGGAGTCTTTATATCAAGCGTTAATCCAAACATGTAGATTTGATTGAGTTTTGGATTTGTATGTGGTTAGTGATAATGGAGAAGTATTTTTGAAATTGTTGTGCTGCTTCCAGGAATTACGGTGTTTTAGATATGACGACATTTTTAAAACGAGTTACTTTCGGAAACGCCTCTGACGTTTGTAGTTGTAAATACAATGAAGTTACTTTGAAAAGGACAAATTGTATGAGAGAGACTGGTCTGATTTAATCGGTTAGGATGACGTAGTCAGATTTGATGATACATATTTTCAATTGTGTAGCGGTACTTTTGGCTAAGATTGTCTTTTGAATAATTGTGTTTTTGGGGATGGTTTTGACGATTTTATCGAAATTTGGGAGTCTTTTCGAAATGGAGCGTATATCCGTGGTTGGATTTCATAAGTTGTTTACAATAACGAGAGCATATCTTCACACTGGAGTTCTTACAGAAGGGACTAATGCGATATTTGTGTGATTGTCTTTTTGAAGTGAAAATTCTTTCAAAATTGTGTGCATTAGTTTTATAGAACGAAAAAGTGTAACGAAAAATAGAAATTCGGTTCTCGTCTGATCACCATTTTCACCATTTTAGGTCTAAAACATATGAGAAGGTCACAATTTCCTGTGTGGATCGTTTAATATCCTATCCCATCCCATCCTTAAAATCCAAATTGTGGGCTTAATGGTAATTAAATATAAAAAATGACGTTGTCATAAGATATTGTTCGGACAGTTTATCAAAATCTTTTATGGTTTTTCAAAAAACAACGGTTTTTCTTTTTCATATACCTTGGGGTAGGGTATAAAAATGGTTTTTGTAAGAAAACGCCCCCAAAAAGTGGGCTTGTTCAACGAAATGTTCATATTATCATACCCAATTATCTTACATCAAAAGTTTTTGCAAATATTTTAAAAATGTACCAAAAAAAAGCCCCCAAAAAGTGGGCGTGGCAAAAAACTTTCTATAGACGAAATATAGATATTACGATTCTCTAAATATGTTGTTCAAAAACTTTTTCAAAATTCCTTACGGTTTTGCCAAAAACTACGTTTTTCTAAAAAGGGAGCGTGGCAGTGGGCGGATTTCAAAATTGTGTACAGTTGTTCTGATGTGAGCAACAAAGAACACGTGTACCAAATTTCATCATTCTAGCTCAAAATTTAAGACCCAAAAACTGGTGACGTACAGACGGGCGGACAGACATGGCTAAATCGACTCAGCTAGCGATTCTGAGTCGATCCATATAGTTTGAAGTAAAAAAATTAAATAAATTATTTCTCTATGTTACAAACTATATATCAAAACTAATATACCCCTATGGGATAGGGTATAAAAAACATATGAGAGGCTACAATCCGCTATGCGGATCGTTGAATACCCTATCCCATCCCATCCTTTAAATAAATATCCTCAAAATAAAGGCCTTATGGCGATGAAAAACAGAAAATGACATTGTCACAATATATTGCTCAGACAGTTTCTCAAAATCTTTTGTGGTTCGACAAAAAACAACGTATTTCTATTGCTAATGCCTTGGGATGGGGTATACAAATGGTTTTTGTAAGAAAACGCCCCCAAAATGTGGGCGTAGGAGAAAATGATCTATGGACAAAATGTTTATATTACCATTGCGAAAGTATTTGCATCAAAATTTTTTTCGAAAGTTTTAAAATTTGGACAAAAAACGTTTTTTACTAAAAACGCCCCCAAAAAGTGGGCGTGGCAAAAAACTTTGTATGGACGAAATATAGATATTAGGATTGTCTAAATATGTTGCTAACACATTTTTTTGAAATTCCTTACGGTTTGCCTTAAAACTACGTTTTTTCTAAAAGGGGGCGTGGCAGTGGGCGGATTTTAAAAATGTTTACACTTGTTCTGGTGACTCGGCCAAGGATCCCATATACCAAATTTCATTATCCTAGCTCAAAATTTAAGGCCCAAAAATCGGTGACGAACAGACAGACGGACGGACGGACGGACGGACAGACAGACATGGCTAATTCGACTCAGCTAGCGATTCTGAGCCGATCCATATACTTTGAGGTATATGTAGCAAAATTATTTCTCTATGTTACAAACTAAGTATCAAAACTAATATACCCCCCTATGGGATAGGGTATAAAAAGTATGTCACTCGGCTCTCATAAGCGTTTTGTGAATCGAACAGTCAATATGTAGTTGCATATAAATTTCACACAAGAGATTGAGCAGTGCCAACCAATTACTCAAGCCAATTATTGTCAATTTCGATAGAAATACTAACACAATGAAAAGGGGTTCATGTATACAATTTGTTCTGCCGACATAGTTCATCTTATTTGGGATTGGAGTATGGTATGATACCGGTTTTATATCAGGTGATCTCATCTCGTGTGTATGGACCAAATGAGATGAACACACTACGTTGGTGGTTAACAGAGCTATAGAGAGAGAAACAAAATTAAACATAAAACCTACAGTTTCACTTCTACCACGTGTGAACTCACACTTGATTTTGTTATATAGGATAAAACGGAAAAGTGGTAAACTTTTTTAACTTTCTCTTACAAAATATTGATTTTGTAAAAATTTCCAACCTAGAGATTTTGATTGATTCTAACATTACAATGATAGGGGAACCCAAGAATTCTGTTTAATTCTCGTTGTAAGGGAAAGTTAAAAACAGTAAAAGAAACTAGACATAGCTAGGTGACATCCATAGTCAGTTCTGATTCTATCCATTTGCTTTACGATGTGTCTATCTGTATTTTTTCCCTTCTTTCAAAACGAATATATCACTATTGGATAGGATTCAAACATTAACACACAGCCAGACAGTGAGACATTGCGTTTTATAATGACATTATAATCTAAGTGGACGTTATTTAAAATTATATGTTTACAAATTATAGATAACAACACTATACTTAAAGCCTAAAATATAAGCCCAGATAGACACACATGGCTTAATCCATTAAGTTTCTTTATAGCAAGACTGATATTTATTTGTTGTGTACTAAAGTATAAGCTAAAACACAACATACAGAATAGTGGAGTTCAAAATAGTCAGCAAGTTAACAATTCATAATATTGCATTGAAAAGAAAATCGTTTAAGAAATAAAACCCGGCAATAGTATTTGTAATATGATGTGCTAGTAAACGTATTATATTAGTTATATTAATATTAATTTTCCTTAACGCTCAAATGCCATGATATAAGACCATATCGCTTTGCTATCCGAAAGCGTCATAATGCCATTGTTAAATAGAAATTAAAACGCAACTAGTTAATATACAAAGTAAAATTATTTATTGCTACCTTTACAGGTATAGAAAATACCGACTTCAGATTATATTTCATTAGTGTACTTACTTACTTAAGTGGCGCTACAGTCCGGAATGAACCTGGGCCTCAACCAACATGCCTCTCCAATTAGCCCGGTCCTTAGCTAACTGCCTCCAGTTGCGCACTCCAAGTTGGTTGAGGTCGGTTTCCACTTGTGCGCGCCACTTAAGGCGAGGTCTTCCTCTACTGCGTCCGACGTCTGGCTGGGAATCGAAGACTCTGCGAGCCGGAGTATTGGTGTCCATTCGTTCTACATGTCCTAGCCATCTTAAACGTCCAATGCGGAGTTTTTTGACCAGGGGCATGTCGCTGTACAGCTCGTATAGTTCTTGGTTGAATCTTCGTCTCCATAGCCCGTCAACGCAAACGGGACCGAAGATTTTTCGAAGAATTTTCCTCTCGAATCTACCAAGGATTTCTTCATCCGCTTTTGATACGGTCCATGCTTCAGCGCCGTAGAGCAGGACTGGGATGATCAGGGTCTTATATAGGGTTTCCTTAGTAGTTCGAGTGAGGGCTTTACTACTAAATTGCCTTCTTAGCCCGAAGAAACAGCGGTTGGCAAGAGTAATTCTTCGTTTAATTTCTGACGAGATGTTGTTGTCAGAGCTAATAGCGGAGCCGAGGTAGACAAAGTCCCGTACTACCTCAAAGTTATATCTGTCAATGGTGACGTTCTGTCCAATTCGTCGATGTTGTGAGTCCTTTCGTGATGACAGCATATACTTAGTCTTACCCTCATTTACTGCTAAACCCATTTTCGCCGCTTCCTTCTCTATACTAGCAAACGTGGTTATGACATCACGTTGAGTCCTACCAATGATGTCAATATCGTCAGCGTATGCTAGTAGTTGCACCGACTTTTGGAAAATTGTGCCTCTGGTGTTGGCTTTGGAGTTTTGCACAATTCTCTCAAGAATCAGATTAAAGAAGTCACATGACAGCGCATCGCCTTGCCTAAATCCTTTTTTGGTATCGAATGTGTCGGTGAGGTCGTTTCCGACCCTGATGGAGCAGCGAGAATTCTCTATCGTCATCCTACACAAACGGACGAGTTTGGGCGGTATACCAAAACTAGACATGGCTCTATACAGTTCGTCTCTATAAATGCTGTCATATGCGGCTTTGAAATCGATGAATAGGTGGTGGGTATCGATTTGGACTTCTTGAGTTTTTTCCAGGATCTGCCGAAGTGTGAAAATTTGATCGGTTGTGGACTTTCCTGGCCTAAAACCACACTGATAAGGGCCAATCAGGTTGTTGGTAAACGGTTTCAGGCGTTCACATATTACGGCAGATAGGATCTTGTAGGCGATGTTGAGGAGACTTATGCCTCTGTAGTTGGCGCAGTTCAGAGGGTCTCCTTTTTTGTGGATCGGGCAAACGATGCTGAGGTTCCATTCTTCAGGCATATTTTCATCCGACCAGATTTGGCTTATGAGTTGGTGGATGTTACTTACCAAGTCATCTCCGCCGGCCTTATAGAGCTCAGCGGGAAGGCCGTCATTTCCGGCAGCCTTATTAAGCTTGAGTTTAGATATTGCTATCCTCACTTCACTCAAGTCGGGTGGTTGGCAGTTTTCGCTGTCGTTGCCAATATTGAATGGTTCGTTCTGCCTGACAGCGGAATGTTGTTCGTCATCGCCGTTTAACAGTCTGCAGAAGTGGTTCTTCCATATCCTCAGCATCGACTGTGTCTCAACTACAATATTTCCTTGTTCATCTCGACAGGATTCTGTTCGAGCCTTGTATCCTTGGCTTTGACGTTTTACACTTTGGTAAAACTTGCGAACATCGTTCCTGGAGTGGCACCTCTCTATATCCTCGATCGCGCGCTTTTCTTGCTCTTTTTTCTTCTTGCTGAAAAGCCGATGTTCTTCCCTTCTTCTTTGCCTATAGAGCTCAATGGCAGCTCTCGTCTTCACCTGCAGCTTAGCCTTGTAGGCCTCGTTCTTGGCTGCGAGCATCTGTCGGCATTCCTCATCAAACCAGGGGTTTCTTGCTGGTGGGCGCGAGAAACCTAGCACATCAGTTGCGGCTGATCTAATGGCCTGTTGGCATCGTTGCCATTGCTCTTCGACATTCGATGCTGGTGGTATGGTGTTAATCGAGAGGTTAAGGGATACGCGTTGTGCGAAGGTCTTGGCGGTCTCTTGCGATTGCAGTCTTCCGACATTAAATTTTTTCACAGTATTTCTGGATTGTTGTGGCGTGGTGGATATCCGCATTCTTACCTTGGCTGCTACAAGGTAGTGATCCGAGTCGATGTTAGCTCCTCGGAATGTTCGGACATCCAAAATACTGGATGCGTGCCTCTTATCTATCGCAATGTGATCAATTTGGTTGACCGTTCGTTGATCTGGAGACCGCCATGTCCCCTTATGGATATCATTAGTGTACTGAAGTAAAATAATTTCGTTAAATAAATGTACAACATTTCCTACAATGTGTATTAAAAACATATGAGTGGCTACAATCCACTGTGCGGATCGTTGAATACCCTATCCCATCCTACTGTAAAACTAAAATCCCCAAAAAGTGGACATGGTTAAAAACACGATTTGGATAAAATAAAGAAAATGACATGGTGACAACAAATTCTTCAGACTTCTTATAAAAAACTTTTACGGCTCTACATGGTTTTTATATAAAAACGCCCCAAAATGTGTAAACATTTTTGAAATCCGCCCACTGCCACGCCCCCTTTTTAGAAAAAAGTACTTTTTGACCAAACCATAAGGAAATTTGAAAATGTTTCTGAACAACATATTTAGACAAACGGAATATCTGTATTTTGTTTATACAAAGTTTTTTGTCACGCCCACTTTTTGGGGGCGTTTTTTCATAAAAAAAACGTTTTTCGGTCAAATTTAAAAATGTTCGAAAAAAACTTTTGATGCAGAATCATTAGTAATATTAACATGAACATTTCGTCTGTAGACCATTTTAACCCACTCCAACTTTTTTGGGGCGTTTTTATATAAAAACCATTTTTATACATTACACCATAACATATGCAGGAGATAAACCTTGTCTATTGTAGACGTAAAAGTGTTTTATAAGCAGTCTGAACAATTTGATGTGACAGATATTCAGATTGTCTAAATATATTGCTCTAAATATTTTTCAAAAAACCTTAACGTTTGACCAAAAAGAACGGTTTCCTTAAAAGGGGGGGGGGGGGGATTTTGAAAATTTGTACACTTGTTCTGTGGGCACGAACAAGGATCCTGCATACCAAATTTAATTATCAGGCCTCAAAATCGGTGATGTACAGACGAACGGACGGACAGAAAGACATGGCTGAATTGACTCAGCTAGCGATTCTGAGTCGATATCTAACTAATTTGTTTCTCTATGTTACAAACTATGTATCAAAACTAATATACCCCTATTAGATAGGGTATAAAAATAGGTTTTAAGGCTATTATTGCATTGGGGTTTAGATTAGAATACAATTTTAAGATTGAACATGCCACCAACTCTGAATGATAGGAAATTCTTTCCGGTTCGATGGTTAAACTTAAGAAGGTAAAATTTTAAGGGCCGATGTTGAATGTGAACCACACCTAAACTTCAAGTTTAGGTATATATTTAAATATTATATTTGTTTATATTGTTTTAATACAAACACCTTATGTAATTTACTCATACCAGATTTGCGTACATCGCATTAAACTTGTTCCCTCGCTTTTTGATCGTGTATGTAAAGCTCTAGATATGTTACCGTCTTTAGTTTTTCTACCAATAAAACGACCGTCCTTCTATTGATAACCGTCCTTTTATTGATGGTATCTACAATACGCCCACGAAGCTATTTTTGAGGTGGCAATTACTGTCGGACACTAGAATCAACATTCCAACCTTCAATTTGGCAGATGCTGAGTTCCACTACTAGGGACCATCGCTTCTTAAAATGTTTAATAAAGTGCGCAGGTGTCAACACTGATGTTTGGATGTTGTAGATCGAGGGTAGACTCTGATGGGATTTAAATTGGCAATGTCCAGTGGTTGTTGGAGTGTCTGAGCAATATATTTAAAGAATCTTACTCTCAATATTTCTTCTTTATAAAGTATTTTGCAACGCCCACTTTTTTGGGACGTTTAAAAAAAAACTTTTTCTTTAGAACAAAACAAAAATCAACACATCTTTTGATGCAAAATCATTGGTTATGAAAATAATAAATATTTCGTCTATTTATCATTCTAACCCACACCCACTTTTTGGGTGGGTATACCCTACAATATGCCATAGAAACTGACTGAGAAACTGTCTGAACAATATGCAGAGGCATTTTTATTTTTAATATTTCATTGCCATAAAGTCCAGATTTTTGGGATATTAAACGATCCGCACAGCGGATTGTAGCCTTCTCATATGTTTTGATTCCTGGGAGGATTGTGCGAAACTCGGGAGCCAACACCAGATGCACAATCTTCTAAAAATCGGTGCAACTACAGCATTCGCCGATGATATTGACATCATCGGTAATACTCAACGTAATGTCATAGCCACGTTAGCTAGTATAGAGAAAGAAGCGGCAAAAATAGGTTTAACAGTAGATGAGGGTAAGACTAAGTATATGCTGTCAACAATAAAGGATACACAACATCGACGAATGGACAGAACTTCATCATTGACAGATATAACTTTGAGGTAGTACGGGACTTTGTCTACCTCGGCTCCGCTATTTACTCTGACAAAAACTTCTCGTCAGAAATTAAACGAAGAATTACTCTTGCCAACTGCTATTTCTTCGGGCTAAGAAGGCAATTTAGTAGTAAAGGCCTCACTCGAACTACTAAAGATATCCTATATAAGACCCTGGTCATCCCAGACCTGCTCTACGGCGCTGAAACATGGACCGTATCAAAAATGGATGAAGAAATCCTTGGTCGTTTCGAGAGTAAAATTCTTCTAAAAATATTCGGTCCCATTTGCGTCGACGGGTTATGGAGACGAAGATTCCACCAAGAACTATGCGAGCTGTACAGCACCATGCCCACAGTCAAAAAACTCGGCATTCGACGTTTAAGATGGCTAGGACATGTAGAACGAATGGATACCAATAATTCGATTTCCAGCCAGACGTCGGACGCAGTATAGGAAGATCTCGCCTAAAGTAGCGTGCACAAGTAAAAACCGACCTCAACTAACTTGGAGTGCGCAAGTGGATACAGTTATCTAAGGACTGGGCTAATTGGAGGTGCATGTTGGATGAGGTCCAGGTTTATTCCGGACTTTAGTGTCACTACTTCTTCATTACTGGAATCTGCAGTTAAAAGCGTAGCGTCAGAGGCCTCCACTTAAGAATAGCCTCAATTTGAGCTGCTAGAATTGAAAGCTCCTCAAAAGCAAAAATGAAGGGAATATAGGCTTTTCGCCGACTTAACAGCGCACTCTTTTAAACCGCCAAAATGCGAGAATGAGGTAAAATGTGGTGAAATCCGTTAGTATCCTCTGCGAAACTCTATCGTATCGAAAATTGAGTGTGTTCATTATAGAATTTTTTCCGTAATTTTGCCAATTTATTTCTAGCTCCCGGATACAATTTCTTAATTTACAGCCTTTGTTACAAAGCATACAAAGACTGACATATATGATTTTGTTATGTGTCATTCTCGAATACTCAAAGTGGTCAGAAATGGACAGCCAAAGTCTACACCCGAGTTCAGAAATGGACGGGTACTACGTAATCTGCAAGCTGAAAGATCACCAATAATTTGCTGTTGCATCTTTGGACGCATTCGAAAACACCAAAGACAATTATGAAGAACATTGGTCACCAAATTTCGTACATCTAAACCTTTCAAAACTTGTCCCAAATGTAATGGAACGAATCAATGTGATTTTGGTGTTTTTTTACTGATAGAAATATATAGGATTAGAAAACAATTTACGTGTAAAATAAAACAACATCTTAGTCTATGTGGATTTTGTAAGGCCTGGATAATTATCCAGTCTTACAGTCTTTTTTTATCGAAAAAAGTTATCGAAAATGCTAAAAATGGCTGCCACATCACATCCGGTAAAAAAATGTTTGGCAAATCAATGTTTTATGATATAATTTGATGTGAAGATATTTTTATAATTGCTGTAATTCTGTATTTACGCAACAATACAATAAGCGTATTAGGCCCGGTTTTTCAGTGCTGAGTTAACTCTGAGTTAACCTAGAATTTACTTACACCAGTATAAATTTAATCCAGAGTAACTCACGGAGCAGTTTTTCAGCGCATGATTAAACTTGACTCCGTGTGTTGAGATTTGAATTGGTAGCACTCTTCTTTTTCACGCCACAACAATCCAGAAATACTGTGAAAAAATTTAATGTCGGAAGACTGCAATCGCAAGAGACCGCCAAGACCTTCGCACAACGCGTATCCCTTAACCTCTCGATTAACACCATACCACCAGCATCGAATGTCGAAGAGCAATGGCAACGATGCCAACAGGCCATTAGATCAGCCGCAACTGATGTGCTAGGTTTCTCGCGCCCACCAGCAAGAAACCCCTGGTTTGATGAGGGATGCCGACAGATGCTCGCAGCCAAGAACGAGGCCTACAAGGTTAAGCTGCAGGTGAAGACGAGAGCTGCCATTGAGCTCTATAGGCAAAGAAGAAGGGAAGAACATCGGCTTTTCAGCAAGAAGAAAAAAGAGCAAGAAAAGCGCGCGATCGAGGATATAGAGAGGTGCCACTCCAGGAACGATGTTCGCAAGTTTTACCAAAGTGTAAAACGTCAAAGCCAAGGATACAAGGCTCGAACAGAATCCTGTCGAGATGAACAAGGAAATATTGTAGTTGAGACACAGTCGATGCTGAGGATATGGAAGAACCACTTCTGCAGACTGTTAAACGGCGATGACGAACAACATTCCGCTGTCAGGCAGAACGAACCATTCAATATTGGCAACGACAGCGAAAACTGCCAACCACCCGACCTGAGTGAAGTGAGGATAGCAATATCTAAACTCAAGCTTAATAAGGCTGCCGGAAATGACGGCCTTCCCGCTGAGCTCTATAAGGCCGGCGGAGATGACTTGGTAAGTAACATCCACCAACTCATAAGCCAAATCTGGTCGGATGAAAATATGCCTGAAGAATGGAACCTCAGCATCGTTTGCCCGATCCACAAAAAAGGAGACCCTCTGAACTGCGCCAACTACAGAGGCATAAGTCTCCTCAACATCGCCTACAAGATCCTATCTGCCGTAATATGTGAACGCCTGAAACCGTTTACCAACAACCTGATTGGCCCTTATCAGTGTGGTTTTAGGCCAGGAAAGTCCACAACCGATCAAATTTTCACACTTCGGCAGATCCTGGAAAAAACTCAAGAAGTCCAAATCGATACCCACCACCTATTCATCGATTTCAAAGCCGCATATGACAGCATTTATAGAGACGAACTGTACAGAGCCATGTCTAGTTTTGGTATACCGCCCAAACTCGTCCGTTTGTGTAGGATGACGATGGAGAATTCTCGCTGCTCCATCAGGGACGGAAACGACCTCACCGACACATTCGATACCAAAAAAGGATTTAGGCAAGGCGATGCGCTGTCATGTGACTTCTTTAATCTGATTCTTGAGAGAATTGTGCAAAACTCCAAAGCCAACACCAGAGGCACAATTTTCCAAAAGTCGGTGCAACTACTAGCATACGCTGACGATATTGACATCATTGGTAGGACTCAACGTGATGTCATAGCCACGTTTGCTAGTATAGAGAAGGAAGCGGCGAAAATGGGTTTAGCAGTAAATGAGGGTAAGACTAAGTATATGCTGTCAACACGAAAGGACACACAGCATCGACGAATTGGACAGAACGTCACCATTGATAGATATAACTTTGAGGTAGTACGGGACTTTGTCTACCTCGGCTCCGCTATTAACTCTGACAACAGCATCTCGTCAGAAATTAAACGAAGAATTACTCTTGCCAACCGCTGTTTCTTCGGGCTAAGAAGGCAATTTAGTAGTAAAGCCCTCACTCGAACTACTAAGGAGATCCTATATAAGACCCTGATCATCCCAGTCCTGCTCTACGGCGCTGAAGCATGGACCGTATCAAAAGCGGATGAAGAAATCCTTGGTAGATTCGAGAGGAAAATTCTTCGAAAAATCTTCGGTCCCGTTTGCGTTGACGGGCTATGGAGACGAAGATTCAACCAAGAACTATACGAGCTGTACAGCGACATGCCCCTGGTCAAAAAAACTCCGCATTGGACGTTTAAGATGGCTAGGACATGTAGAACGAATGGACACCAATACTCCGGCTCGCAGAGTCTTCGATTCCCAGCCAGAAGTCGGACGCAGTAGAGGAAGACCTCGCCTTAAGTGGCGCGCACAAGTGGAAACCGACCTCAACCAACTTGGAGTGCGCAACTGGAGGCAGTTAGCTAAGGACCGGGCTAATTGGAGAGGCATGTTGGTTGAGGCCCAGGTTCATTCCGGACTGTAGCGCCACTTAAGTAAGTAAGTAAGTAAGTAAGTAGCACTCATCTTTTTATCGATTTTTCTGTCAAAAAGTTATCGAAATGTATAGAATCTGCAAAATCTAAACAAATGAAAATGCTTTTGACGCAGTCAAATTCAAATTTTAAATCAATTTCGAGTTGCTGAGATCTGAATCTGAATATATCGTACACGTATTTAGTTTCCAAAAATTTAATAAAATGTCCACATAATGGAATTGAAAATAATTGTTTGCTTAGTATTTATCATCTGTCAAAAACATCTGATTATTTAATCCCAGAGTTAACTCACCAAACTTGCTGGGTTAACTCGAAGTTAACTCTGGATTGAGATTGGCTGCAAAACTACTTTCTCGAATTAATTTGAGTTTAATCCACAACACTAGGATGATCTCGCACTGAAAAACCGGGCCTAAGAGGATTAAATGAAAAAAAATTAAAAAAAAACGTTGATTTTCAATTGCACAACAAATTTGTTTATACATTTGGGATTGGGAGCCAGACAGACATACGCCAGACATACCTGTAAAACGCCAATTGCGTTTTATCTACGCTAACGCTCTCCTGAACCTCTACGTCGCATTGGACGACTTTGAGTAATCGAATTTGATCATAAGCAAGGAAATCCATTTCCATTTAAATGTAAACAAATAAATTGCTTGGATAATTTATTCAAATTTTAGCCGCTGAGTTTTCCTAATTAATAGTGTTTAATACCACAGAAATGTTCAGTAAATTTCACATAATTATTTATATTCATATTAATAGGTGCTATCACGAACTGCTTACCAATTTGACTTTCGAGAATATTGAGTACATCTACTCCTCATTTGAATATCCTTCATGCACGCAACTACTAAGGGTAAACGATTCCGAAACATTCGTCGCTTCAACGCAAAAGTGCAATAAGTGGATTTATAAATACGAATACGAATACAGAAGTATTTCTGCTGAGGTGTGTATGTCTTTCTGAATATTTAAAAATATTACTTGTAAGTTTCTTACTTATTGTGTGCTTGTTATTTAGATGAACTGGGTATGCGATGATGCGTACAAACTGGCAGTTGGTCAGTCGTTGTTCTTTATTGGATCAGTTTTGGGAACAATTTTGTTTGGCCTTTTGGCTGATAAACTCGGTCGGCTTCCAGCATTGATAATGTCGAACCTTGCAGGATGTTTAGGTGACTTTTTGACTTCCTTCACAAACTCGCTCGCAACTTTTGGAACTTGCAGATTTATATCTGGGTTAGCAACGGATACCTGCTTTTATCTCATGTATATAATGGGTAAGCATTTATTGTTGTATATTTGGGATATTTTTATATTTTTTTCAATCATTTTGGTAAAAACTTCATTTTGAGAGCTTACAGGGTCTGTGGATTGTTCTCAAAGGGATTAAAGAAAGATATCTGATATTGAATCCGATATTCAATATCCGAGCTTTATTGCTAGCCAGTGCAAATCGCCAAAACAAGATATTAGACTACCCGAAAACGCTTTCATCAATCCCACCGTCCTGATGGAAACGCATGTTTTTCAATCCAAATTCAAAAATTTGCAGCAATTTAAATTTTGTAGCGTTTCAGTGGTGTCATGTAGCCCCCAGTACAAAAAAGTTATCCCCGATGAATCCTACGGTGTATATGGTGCACCCTGTAGTGATGCTGTGGATTTAAAGGTTTTCCGAAATTGATACGTAGATTTACAGTACTCTGAAGATCAAATTATTTGTTTACGATTAAATGGAAATGGATTTAGTAAATCATGATCAAATTCGACTACTTAAAGTTGTCCATTGCGCATAGAGTTTCTGGAGAGCGTTAGCTTACGCAATTGGCGTATTGCTGGTGGGCGCAAGAAACCTAGCACATCAGTTGCGGCTGATCTAATGGCTTGTTGGCATCGTTGCCATTGTTCTTCGACATTCGGCTGGTGGTTTGAATTGAGAGGTTAAGGGAAACACGTTGCGCTAAGATCTTGGCGGTCCCTTAATTAATATGGATATCGTGGTGAAGAAACCGTGTTCTGGGTATAGTGGCATATCGTTACGTAGCGAAGTCAATTAATCACAGTTTTCTGTCCTCTTTTTGCCCGGCCCATCCCATCGTATTTCCTGGATGGCAGTAATGTCTGATTTGTAGCAGTTTAGGACTTCCGCTAGTTGTTCGCCTGCACCTCTCCTATGTTTAATGTTCTCACATTCCAGGTGCAGATATGAACATCGTTGTCTTTTTTCGTTTAACAGGATCCTCAATAATAAGATTAGTCCTTTCCGAGGCTATTGGTTGCTTCGTAACATATGGTTTTTTCCATGGGTGGGTAGTTAACCCAAAGTACAACCCCCAACCTAGAGGGCCAGTTCCAACTTATTAGATAGATAGATTAGATCCGCCACCATCTCTGTTCAAGGGGCGTGACTTACCCTTGATATTTCTAGATAACCTGTTGTTCGAATATGTCAAAGCACCTAATCAAGTTTCGCCTGGTATTCATTCCGTGTTATTCTGACCAACACCTCTTATCCCTTTTTAAAAAGTATTTATACCCCATCCCGTACGGGTATATTAATTTTGATACATATTTTGTAGGGGTAGGTAGGTAGGAGGTGGCGGTTCAACATGAACCCAAGTAGCACTCGTGTTAGCTTTTTATGATAATTGTTGAGGGTGTGATACAATCCGCATCTACATCCAGATTGTGGAGTTTAGAAAACGGATAAGATCTTGTATTCTTTTACCCGAGATGTCGCTAAGGTTGTCAAAGAGTGGTTGGTCTAATGCACGCAATCTGACTCTTGTGCACATTTGCAAGTGAAATGGGAGAATGTTTCTTGCTCATTTTTATCCCATAGGGGTATATTAGTTTTGATACATAGTTGTAGAGAAATAATTTAGCTAGATATAACTCAAAGTATATGAATCGTACGTCACCAGTTTTTGGGCCTCAAATTCTGAGCTAGAATGATGAAATTTGGTACACGTGCTCTTTGTTTCTCCCAGCAGAACAAGTGTAAACATTTTTGAAATCCGCCCACTGCCACGTACCCTATACAAAAAAAAAACGTAGTTTTTGGTCAAACCGTAAGGAATTTTGCAAAAGTTTCTGAACAACATATTTAGAGAATCTTAATATCTATACATTTCTTCCATTTCTTTTTTGCCACGCCCACTTTATGGGGGCGGTTTCAGAAAACAACTTTTTTAGTCAAATTTTGAGAGTTTCGGAAAAAAATCAATGCAGAATCATTGGTAATAATAATATGAACATTTCGTCTAAAGATCATTTAAACCCACGCGTTTTTATATAAAAATAGTTTTTATACACTACCCCATAAACATATGCAGGAAATACGTTGTTTTTACCTTGTCTTTTGTAGAACCGTAAAAGTGTTTTATAAGCAGTCTGAAGAATTTGTTGTAACCATGCCATTTTCTCTAGTTTATCCACATCGTGTTTTAAGCCATGTCCACTTTTGGGGCAACAATAAGCTGTGCGGATCATTGAATACCCTTTCCCATCCCATCCTTTAAATTAATATCCTCAAAATTTAGGCTTTATGGCGATGAAATATAGAAAATGACATTGTCGCAACTAGCTATTGCTCATACAGTTTATCAAAACCTTTTGTGCTTCGACAAAAAACAACGTATTTCGATTGCGAATGCCTTGGGATGGTTTATACAAATAGTTGTTGTAAGAAAACGCCCCCAAAATGTGGGCATAGGTGAAAATGATCTATAGCCAAAATGTTTATTATACCATTATTTTTAAAATATTGACAAAAAGCGTTTTTACTAAAAACGCCCCCAAAAAGTGGGCGTGGCAAAAAAAACTTTGTATGGACGAGATATTGTTCTGCTTCGTCGGCCAGAGAGTCTATATACCAAATTTCAACACTCTAGCTCAAAATTTAAGGCACAAAAATCGGTGACACACAGACGGACGGACGGACGACAGACAGACATGACTTAATCGACTCAGCTAGCGATTCTGAATCGATCCATATACTTTGAGGTATATCTATCGAAATTATTTTTCTATGTTACAAACTTAATGTCAAAACTAATATACCCCTATGGAATAGGATAAGGGATTGTAGCCTTCTCATGTGTTTTGTTTATACCCTATCCCATAGGGGTATATTAGTTTTGATACTTAGTTTGTAACATAGAGAAATAATTTAGCTACATATACCTCAAAGTATATGGATCGACTAAGAATCGCTAGCTGAGTCGAATTAGCCATGTCTGTCCGTCCGTCTGTCTGTTCGTTCGTTCTGTTCGATTTTTGGGCCTTAAATTTTGAGCTAGGACAATGAAATTTGGTATATAGGATCCTCGTCCGTGCCACCAGAACAAGTGTAAAAAATTTTGAAATCCGCCCACTGCCACGCCCCCTTTTTTGGAAAATGTGTATTTTGGCCAAACCGTAAGGAATTTTAGAAAAGCGTCTGAGCAGCATATTTAGAGAATCGTAATACCTATATTTCGTCAGTATAAAGTTTTTTGCCACTCCCACTTTTGGGGGCGTTTTTTATACAAAAACATTTTCTGGTCAAATTTTAAAATTTTCAAAAAAAATTTTTGATGCACAATCATTGGTAGTATTAATATGAGCATTTCGTCTATAGACCATTTTAACCCACGCCCACTTTTTGGGGGCGTTTTCTTACAAAAACCGTTTGTATACCCTATCTCATAGCATATGCAGGAGAAAAACGATGTTTTTTGTGGAACCATGAAAGAATTTGATAAACTGTCTGAGTAATATATTGTGACAATGTCATTTTCTGTATTTCATCACCATAAAGCCTACATTTTGAGAACATTAATTTTAAGGATGGGATGGGATAGGGTATTCAACGATCCGCACAGCTGATTGTAGCCTTCTCATATGTTTGGATATGAAATTGATATAGTGTTTGGACGAACATTTTGTTTGGCATTACTCATATTAAAGATGGGAGGGGCTAGCGTATTTAACTATTCACACAACAGATTGCAGCCTTTATATTAACAAAATTACAATAAATCAAATTTTTTATATTTCGTTTACAGTATTCGAATATATACGTCCCTCAAAACGGACTTTTGGTCTGAATATCATACCAGCATTTTTCTACTGTTTTGGATTGGTCATCATTCCTTGGATGGCTGTTTATATGGGAAACTGGAGATATTTATTAATCGTGGAGTCAGTACCTATAGCCACTGTTCTCTTATATGGCTTTTTGATTTGCGAAAGTGCTCAATGGTTAATAACAAGAAGAAATTACAATGGCGCAGTAAAATGCCTGAAGCGTGTTGCAAAGTTTAACGGACGATCAGTTGAAGAAACAATATTTAATGAATTCGAAAACTATTGCAAAGTTATTAATGAAAATAAAGTCTTAGAAAAGGATAAACAAGACACGTTTTTAGGAATGTTTAAAACACCATATTTACGTAAAATGACATCTATTCTTCTTATAAAGTCGTAAGTTTGAAAATGTCTTTCTTTTATTGTACAAAATTCATAGAATTGTTTCATTTAATATATTTCTCAGAATGGTTATAACAATATCTTTTGACATTATCGGAAGAAATATGGAAGGCCTTGGAACTTCTCCTTTCATTTTATTTTCAACAACCTCTCTGGTTTATATACCAGCGGGACTTTCAATTATTCTTTTTCAAAATAAAGTCGGAAGGAAGGGTATGGCATGTGGGTCATTGCTCATGTGTGGATTATTTGCTTTAACAACAGGATTTGCTGTTGCTTATCTTAATTCTAATAAAAATGCAATTCTCTTAGCCGTGTTAGTTGCAATTGCTCGATATGGAACTGTAGTAGCATACGATGCAGAAGCGCAATATGCTGCTGAACTTATTCCAACAAGTGTCCGGGGCCAGGGAGTTGCTAATATTCATGTTGTAGGATATCTTTTTAGCTTTCTTAGTTCTTACATTATTTTCCTGGGTTCATTATATAAGCCCTTGCCTTCAATATTTGTCAGCATAATAATGTTTTTGGGAGCATTTTTATGTCTATTTCTTCCGGAAACTGTAAATAGGTAAGTTATAATTTGCTATTCCATATATCTTTGCATATCTAAATGTTTTCTTTTTTACAATTTAGAACGCTGCCAAACACACTTTTAGAAGGGGAGGAATTTGGGAAAAATGAAAAGTGGTTTCAGTTTCCAATGATTTCGAAAAGCATAATAAAATAACTATCTAGTGGAAGCGGATCAACATTCTGCTTTTTTTTTTTGTTTTCTGACCTGGTTAACAAAAATATATTTGAAATTTCTCAACAAAACAGATAATAGCAAACAAAAATAAAAAAATAATAATAAGAAACAACAAAAAAGTATTGAGCAAAAGTAACATTTTTGAATTTCTTTTTATTTAACACTAACTGACCCATGCTCGCCTTGTGTAGATAACTTATATCAGATGCATTTAGCATTGAAATTTTATTAACTTTCTCTTACAAAGTGAAATGTATTGTTTTCGTCAACATTTTCGACATCAAGTTTTTGATTGATTCTATCATTGGGACACAAAACAAACAAAACTGAATACCAATTTTGCCAAATTAAATTAATTTATATTCTACTATTACTGGTTGCAACAATTAGTTTTGGCCCAACTATCCCTAAACGGAATTTTCAGTTTTGGCCAATAACGGAAAATCATTATTATTGCCATATACACCGATACCTTCAAATTCTGGAATAAGCGTTCGTATAATCACATTTCGACATTATTTATATCATTTTTAGCGTCACTAATGAAAATGAATGTGTTGTGTAGGTACATTGGCGAAATTATGAAAATCGTCAAATTCTCTAATACATACTTGGATTTTAATTTAAGCCCAACTCAATGTGAAAGAAAAAGATGCGTACGACCCAGTCGTGCACCCACCACTCGTTTTTAATGTAAACAGCGATTTTGCTCATGTTTTGAACTGTTAAGCCCCATTTAGACTATCAGTTCAGTTTCAGTTTCAGTTAAACTGTTTGTCTTTGGGACTTTAGTGTAAAAAATTTCAATACAATTAGTCTAAGAAAGATTTGAATAAAAGGCAAACCATACAACATATATACCTACAATAACCACATTAATATTTATTAACATTGTGTTAAATACCAATGTTTATTATTAATTAATTTTTATTCTTATATTTGAAGTGTCCTAAGTGAATTTTAGTCGTAAAAAAACATATGAGAGGCTACAATCCGCTGTGCGGATCGTTGAATACCCTACCCCGTCCCATCCTTAAAATTAATATCCTCAAAATATAGGCTTTATGGCGATGAAATACAGAAAATGACATTGTCACAATATATTGCTCAGACACTTTATCAAAATCTTTTGTGGTTCGACAAAAAACAACGTATTTCTATTGCTAATGCCTTGGGATGGGGTATACATATGGTTTTTGGAAGAAAACGCCCCAAAATGTGGGCGTAGGTGAAAATGATCTATGGACAAAATGTTTTTTCCGAAGTGTTAAAATTTGGACAAAAAGCGTTTAAAATAAAAAGCACCCAAAAAGTGGGCGTGGCAAAAAACTTTGTATGGACGAAATATAGATATTAGGATTGTCTAAATATGCTGCTCAGACACTTTTTTGAAATTCTTTACGATTTGGCTAAAAACTACGTTTTTCTAAAAGGGAGCGTTGCAGTAGGCTTCGTCGGCCAGAGAGTCTATATACCAAATTTCAACACTCTAGCTCAAAAGTAAAGGCCCAGAAATCGGTGAGACACAGACGGACGGACGGACAGACAGACATGGCTTAATCGACTCAGCTCGCGATTCTGAATCGATCCATATACTTTGAGGTATATGTATCGAAATTATTTCTCTATGTTGCAAACTTAATGTCAAAACTAATATACCCCTATGGGTATAAACATATGAGAGGGCTACAATCCGCTGTGCGGATCGTTGTATACCCTATCCAATCGCATTTGTAAAACTAATGTCCCCAAAATGTGGGCATGGCTTCAAACACGATGGGGATTAAATAGTGTATAAAAATGGTTTTTATATAAAAACGCCCCCTAAGTGTGGGCGTGAGTTAAAATGGTCTATTGACGAAATGTTTATATTAATATTACTAATTATTCTGCATCAACATTGTTTTGGAAAATTTTAAAATTTGACGGTAAAAGTTTTTTTTATTACAAACGCCCCAAAAAAGTAGGCGTGGCAAAAAAACTTTAAATGAACGATATATAGATATTACAATTGTCTAAATATATTGTTCAGAAACTTTTTTAAAATTCCTTACGTTTTGGCCAAAAACTGATTTTTTCTGAAAAGGGGGCGTGGCAGTAGGCGGATTTCAAAAAATTTTACACTTGTTTTGCTGGGAAGCACATGTACCAAATTTCATCCTTCTAGCTTAAAATTTAAGGCCCAAAAACTGGTGACGTACGGACGGATGGACGGACAGACAGACATGGCTAAATCGACTCAGCTATCGATTCTGAGTCGATCCATATACTTTGAGGTATATGTAGCAAGATTATTTATCTATGTTACAAACTATGTATCAAAACTAATATACCCCTATGGGATAGGGTATAAACATATGAGAAATATATGTTGAATACCCTATCCCATCCCATCTGTAAAACTAAAAGGCCCAAAAACTGGTGACGTACGGGCGGACGGACAGACATGGCTAAATCGACTCAGCTATCGATTCTGAGTCGATCCATATATTTTGAGGTATATCAAGCTAAATTATTTCTCTATGTTACAAACTATGTATCAAAACTAATATAAAAACGGCAACAACAGCAAATGACCGACGTGCAATTTTGAGATGTGCTTCTTTCAACAGTCCGCAGAGTAATAAACAGCGCGGATCATTTAAAACAATTGAAACTCAAAAAGAAACCACCACTAAACGAGCAACGTCAAGGTATCTGTTTAGAGTGGTGCAACGTGTATTTTTCCGATGAGAAGAAGTACTATTTTGATGGCCCTGAAGGCTTTAATGATTAGTTTCATGATGTGAGTAAGTCGAGTAAGTCATAGTGAAAGGTGGAGTTTTGGTATGGAGGGCAGTTAACTACTATGAGACTGTTGACCTTGAGTTTCAAACGTCAAAAATGACTGCAATAACCCATAAAGGAATTTTGGAAAGAAATTTTCCTAAATTTTCGGATATTTTTGGACCCATTAACTGGAATTTCCAACAGGACAACGCCCCCATCCACACGGCGGGCATTGTCAAAAGTTGGATACAGGGCCAAAATGTTGAATTGCTTCAATGGCCGCCGAACTCACCCGACCTGAACCTTATAGAAAATGTATGGGGATGGTTGGTTGAAGACAAAGAATCGCTAATTAGCGTGGAGGAAAATTTTGCTGGCAGTACCCACTACTAGAAATAACCACTAAAAAAGTATTTTAAGAAAAACTTGTTTCATTTCATTCCGTAAATTTTATTTCAAATTTTAATAGTTGTGTCTATTCAGTTGACGCAAAAAAACTGCATTTTTCACTATGGAACGTTTTACAAGAGAACGAGAAAAAAATTGCGGTATTTTTTAAATTTTTCTTTCTGATTTGTTTTCTAAAGATCATAAGCAAGCAGTAAGCATCATCAAATGATACATTAAAGCTCAAAGTTAGGAAAAAATGGACAACATTCCCTAGACAATTTGTGTGCTTATTCAGTTGACGCGAAGTGTAGTTCAGCCTTAACGCTTAACTCGCTTTGAAAGACAGTTTCGTACGACCCAGTCCTACACCCACCGCTCGTTTTAAGAAGGATGTCTGTAGATGCAAAATATGTAATGTTTAGATTTTTTCGAATTTGTTTTTTTTTTAAGAAAACTATCCATGGATAAAATGAAGATATCTATTCTCAAAAATTCTGAAAAAGAAAAAAATCGTAACTTTTCTAGTCTAAAAGAAAAAATATATTATTTTCTTTTATATAGTAATAATTATTATCAGAAAAATGTAGTATTATCATATTATTAAATATAAAGTACGTCAAAAATAAATAGATAAACATAAACTCAATATAATAGTAAAAATATACAAAAACAATATACTAATGATTTTATTTATTTTTTTTTTAAACTATGAGCATTACTTGAGTTGTACCTAGTGAATATTTATACAATATTCTTTGTCTTTTAAAACCAAAAATGACTCCCATTTCCTGCTATATACATTAAAAAATACATAATATTAGGTACGATTTGAAATAAATTTTAAATATGAATACTGCTAAACAGATGTCACATCTGCCTCAGAATGTTCCGTAGTTTCATCATCACCCTTGCCCCTCTTAGATAAACATGGGAAATCTAACATACGTTCACCTTTCCCAAATACTTCTCCTTCTTCTAATGATTTTGGAAGAGTCCTGAATTTATAAATGAAAAAATTCAACAGGGTTATACATGTGTTTCAATTGCAGAAAATAAATATAAAGACTTACCTGTTTAATGTTTCTGGTAAAAGAAGGCACACATAGGCTCCACTAAAGAATAGAACTCCCAAAATAATTGATGGTGCTGCTTTAAAGTATGTTCCCAGGTATAGAATATAAGGCGCTAAGAATGAAGCTGCAAAGCCTGCTACATGGACGGCAGCTACTCCTTGACCCCGAACACATGTTGGAATAAGCTCAGTGGCATATTGTGAACCAGATTCATAAGATATTGCTACACCAAATCGAGCAGCTATTGTCAAAGCGGCTAGCAGTGTTGCGTTATGATTATGCTGCTGATAGGCAATAGCTATTCCAGCAGCGGTTGTAAAAATACCGCCAACAAACAATGACGATGAGGCCATTCCTTTGCGTCCAATTTTATCTTGAAGGAATATTAATAAAACACTGGATGGTAAAACAGCTAATGCGCTTAAGGAAAACATCACAAATGGTGACAGACCCATCCCTTCTACATTCCGAGAAACCGCATCGTAACATAGTGTTATAACCATTCTGAAATAAAAATATTTATAAAATATATAAGTACTGAAAAAAACATGAAGTAGAATTCTTTAAAAAAATATAAAACCTGGGGATTATGCTTTTTTAAATCTAAATCTTCTCTTACTTATCTATAAAAACAAAAATCAAATGTCGTTCACTTGAGAACTGCTGCACCGATTTGGCTAACTTTTTTTTTAAATGCTGGTCATAACCCGACATAGGTTTGCACGGAAAGAAAATGGACCACGCCCATTTTTTTTTTTTTGATTTATCTAAAATCGGAGAACGGCTGGACCAATCTTTCTAATTTTTTTAAATGTTTGCCATACCACAACTAATGTTTTTGCGGAAAGTAAAAATTTACCACGCCCACTTTTTTTAATTTATGTAAAACGGAGAACTGCTGTGCTAATTTTTTGTTTAATGTTCGTTGTTTAATGTTCGTAGTAATACAATTTATTTTATCACATGTTAACAGTTGAGTGATTAATTGCCTATGAAAGTGTTTCAGAAAAAGTTAATTTTTTTAAATGCTGATAAGTTTTTTTTTTCAATTTAGATTCATTGTAATCGTTTCATGAATTGAAATAAGTTACATCGTTTCATATATTATACTTCAATATACGGTGGCTTTTGAAGTTGTAAAAGTTTAGGAATACATTCTGAGCATTGAAATGCTTCCAACACTCGGCTAACGGTGAAAAACTTGATGGCGGTTTCCGGCATTCGGAATGACAACAAATATTAAGGGCAGTCATTGCGTGTTTACGGCATTAACCTTGAAAACCCATGCTTCTTGCATGGTCAATATGTCACCAGTTCCCATATCGGAACACCATCAGAATTATTTGTTTAAGCGCCAGACAACAAAACAAAAAATGTCGTATATCTTAAAGGATTGCAATGATCGAAATTATATCACACCAAAGCAATTGATAAAAATTGTTTATTTATTTTAATTTTTATTTATATAGATTTGTTACCTGACTATCGATTCATCAATCAGAATGTAAAGAAAACACCTTAGGATTCGTTGTAATTGCAAATGTAAAAAAAAACATATCTCAACCTATATATAAATACAAATGATCATGCAAAGGCAAAACAACGTTTGCAGGGTCAGATAGTATCATATAAAACTAAGTTGATATTTTGTGCGTATACCTATAACTCACGTAATTTTCAACCAATGGTTTTTATTTTTATGGCCCTATGGCTCACAAGAGATCATTAAAGGCATTCAATCGTACAATGAAGGCTATGAGAGGAAATCAACGATACCCTATCCCATAAGGGTATATTTGTTTTGATACATAGTTTGTAACATAGAGAAATAATTTAGCTAGATATACCTCAAAGTATATGGATCGGCTCAGAATCGCTAGCTGAGTTGATTTAGCCATGTCTGTCCGTCCGTCCGTTCGTGCGTACTTCACCAGTTTTTGGGCCTTCAATTTTGAGCAGAAGGATTAAATTTGGTAAACGTGCTTTTACAGTACAAGTGTAAAAAATTTTGAAATCCGTCCACTGCCACGACCCTTTTTAAGAAAAACGTATTTTTTTGCGAAACAGTAAAGAATTTGGAAAAGGTTTCTGAACAACATATTTAAACAATCCTAATATCTATATTTCGTCCTTATAAAGTTTTTTGCCACGCCCACTTTTTGGGGGCGTTTTCAGTAAAAAACCTTTTCCGGTCAAATTTAAAAATGTTCGAAAAAAATTTTGATGCAGAATTATTGGTAATATTAATATGAACATTTGGTCTATAGACTATTTTAACCCACGCCTAATTTTTGGGGGCGTTATATGCATGCATATAGCCAGTCTGTCCGTCCGTACGTCACCAGTGGTTGGGACTTATATTTTGAGCTAGAATGATGAAATTTGGTACACGTGTTCTTTGTTGCTCCAAGCAGAACATGTGTAAACATTTTTGAAATCCGCCAACTTCCAAGCTCCCTTTTTAAAAAAACGTAGGAATTTTGAAAAAGTGTCTGAACAAGATATTTAGAGAATCGCAATATCTATATTTTGTTAATTCAGAGTTTTTTGCCACACCCATTTTTTGGGGCGTTTTCATAAAAAAACGTATGTTGGTACATATTTAAAATATTTGAAAAAGCTTTTGATGCAAGATCATCGCCTATGATAATATTAACTTTTCGTCTATACATCATTTTAGACCACGCCCACTTTTTGGGGGTGTTTTCCTACAAAAACCATTTGTATACCCAACCCCTTAGTATATGCAATAGAAAAAGTTTTTATAACCTATCCCAATTCAAATTTTACCGAAAACCGTTTTTTAGCAAAACCGCTCCTAAAAAGTTTGCAAAAAAATTATATGGACGAAATACAGATATTAAGATCGTCTAAATATCTTGTTATGACTTTTTTTTTAAATTTTTTAACTTTTTGACCAAAAAGAAGGTTTTTCTAAAAAGTGGGCGTGGAAGTGGACGGATTTTAAAAATATTTCACTTGTTCGAACAGCACGGACAACGATCACATATTCCAAATTTCATAATCCTAGCTCAAAATTTAAGGCCTAGACGGAGAGTTCATGTTTACAAAAATTGGGAAGTTCTATAAATTGATCAATGCAATACTAACAGCGCCATATATACACCATGTCATGCTCCAACTCCTAAGGCATATCACTGCTAAATGTCGCATGTAAGATCCAATCAAATTTATACTTTTTAAACGTCTAAAGCCTTTCTGCAACTGGCTAATCGACACGTACCAGTGTGGCTTCTGGCCCGGCAGATCGATACAACTTTCACACTAAGGCAAATCCTAAACTCCAACTAATTTCAAGTCCAGGCCAACTCTTCCTCGACTTTGAGGTAGTGTACAATAGCATCTCCCGCTCCATAAGCCGATCATGGAATTTGGTATTTTTTCGAAATTGCTATTACTGTGTCACTTAATACTTGAGGAACTGGGATGTCCAAAAATAGTTCATGCGTGAACATTTCCAAACACGGGCCGAAATCTGAAAAGGATATACACTATCCTGCAATTCAATCCCTTGTTTAAACATATAGCGCGTTGGTCAGATGTAAGCACTAAATGCACAATATTTAACAAATCTATCCATGCTCCTGTGAAACACAGACGATCTCGACATATTTAATGACAAAACGCTTTGGTCCTGTGGTTCACGAGAACACGACAAAGTATATGCTACCAAAATGAACGATCTGAATGCTTGCTCTTCTTTAGCAACATTGAGTGTACAATAGAAGGCAGTTAGCCAAGGATCGGAATTACCGGAAAGGTATTTTGGTTGAAGACCAGGTTCATCTTGAACTACATCACGAACTAAGATCATACCAATAGCTTTGTGTAATAAGTCTGTGCTTAACAGAAAAAAATAACAGAACAATACATTTAACATGGAAAAATGTTAACTATCACGTTCTTTTTTGTGCGGCTAAGACTAGTTTAACAAACCTATTACGTATATATACATGGAATAAATGATAAAAACTAAAATAAAGCACAGTTTGCATAGTTCATATTTTTGTAGCTAATCCGTCTGTACAAGAGCATAAAATTATCATTTAGCGATGAATATGATGTAAGTATCACCTAAGCTACAAAAAGACAAAAGAAAATACTTACGATTTAAAGAATAATATCAAAGTGTGTTTCCGCATTCTCGGTGTTCTAAACATGTCAATTAAAGAAGACTGCTTATCGCCTTCTTTAGCGCGTTGTTTTTCACAGTACTTTCGGAATTCGTCAAAGTCTTCTTCTGTGACTTTTTTGCCATTAAATTGAGCAACCTTTTTCAGACGCCTTATTGCACCATCCAAATCATTACGCGTTACTAACCATTGCGCACTTTCTTGTATAATAAAATAGAATAAGGTAACTGATAGAATTGGTAACGATGTCATTGTCAAATAGCGTTGCCAATCGCCAGCAACAACTGCAAGCCATGGAGTAAATACCAATCCCAGGCAGTAAAATAGGCCTACAACTAAGTTAAGGCCCAAGGTACGCATTGACGGTTTTATATATTCAAGAACTGAAATAAAATTGAATTAGTAAATTTTGCAGAAAAATGCAACGAATGTAATTTACCCATAATATACATCAAGTAAAAATTTGTATCCGCAGCTAATCCTGAGATAAATCTGCATAGTGTAAATGTTGGTAATGTGGTTGTGAAGATCGTAGAGAAATCTCCAATGAATCCGGACAAGTTCGAAAGAATGAGTGCTGGCAGTCGACCAATTTTATCAGATAACAAACCATAGAATAGTGTCCCAAAAACAGATCCAACGAAAAACATGGACTGTCCGACACGTGCTTTATACGCCGCATCACATACCCAGTTTAACTGTAAAGCAATATAATAATTAAGAGCTTATTAACACAATCCTTTGATAAAAATATATGAACTACTATTAGTTTTTAGTTGTCAAATGGTAAGGAATGTGATTATATGAAACCACTTGAAAATTCACCTAGCTCATGCCTACCAACTCCTACTCTCAGCCATCCCTCAACAACAACCACCGAGGAGGGTACCTTGATCGTAGATAGGATCTCAATCCCTGTGTAAAGAAGAAGAAGTAGAAAAGTGGGAAAGAATTCCCAAGATGGAATCCAGTATGGCGTATACAGTCCCAGACAACATGCCCTTGAGCAGCGATGGTATCCGAAAGGCAAACGGCAGTGCTCAATCCCGTAGTCGATACTGATGGCCCTTTGTCCTAGGGGTATCTTTAAAATTGGATCTGGCTCTCCAGGTTGGGTGCTGTGCCTTACCCACTAAAGTAAAAACGAGTGGTGGGTGCATGACGGGGTCTTATTCTTTCACAGCGAGTTATGCGTTAGAATTTGAAGGAATAGGTGTCTATGTAAATAATAATGATTTTGCGTTATTGGTCAAAACGGACCGGAACAGTTTGGGCCAGAAATGATTACTTGAAATTGTTAAAAACGGTAATAGAAACATAGATATTCAATTTCATTAAATTTGAACAAATAGTTTGCGAGAAATTGAAAATTTTTCTTATATGGCCAAAAATTAAAGTCCGTTATATGGATTTTCTCAAAAAAAAAGGTTCTGCAGTTTTGTTAGAACTAATATGCTAATAGCATGTTTTAAGTTTAATCAAACTCGTTTAAGCCGTTTTCGAGAAAATTGACGTTATGTGTGTGACAGGGTCCGTTAATAAAAAAATAAGTTCGATGAACTGCCGCGCAGAAGGTCTGGGTTCGATTCCCAGCCGAAGCAACACCTAAATGATTTTTCACTGGCCCTCCTCTAGTGATGATCTGACAAATCATCCGAGTAGTATCAATTATCAAGAATGGGAGCGGTACGAAATCCCCAAAAATAATCTCCAAAAAAAAAAAATTTAACTGGACATTATCTCCATAGAAAAAATATACATAGACAAAATCCCCAAGGAAAAAATCTTTTTTTGCCAAAATATCCAAAAATCTCCATATCTTACGATTCTCTCCTTAGTATTATGAATTGTGATAACGATTAAAAGTTTTATGCATACAAAACAAATATGAATGCATGCAGTGTTTAAGTATTTTAGTATTTGTAGACAATAGAAAAATTGCTATTTTGCTTGCGTATTTTTCTCTTTTATTTCTAATCATTAATAAAATCTTTTTCTTGTTATAACCTATTTTGAATAATTTTGTATAGTTTCTTACCTCTGTATTCATACTTTTATAGCCATAGTCATAATCATATATCCACCTAGTACAGGGCTCATCACTTGCAGTGACGTTATAACCATCGATATCATGAAGCTTTGTACACGATGGTTCATCAAACTTTGAGTATATTGCAGCAATTTCAGTAAACGACTTATTTTCTAGTTTTTCGTGGTAACACCTACGCAAAAATTTTAATATTATATAATATTATTAAAGCTATATTATATTATTTAACTCACCAATGATTTGGAACAAAACTTATGATTGTCTGTGTAAAATAATGCATTGATATAATTACATTAATCAGACCAAAGAGAACCAATATCATGAATTGGTAACGATTAAAATCTCCACATTTCTCCAAGATTTTATCGAAATCCATGGTTCCGATTTGTTAATTTGATTTAGCTCACTGAAAATTATAAGAAAGGAAATTATTATAATATGAAATTTTTTTATTTATATCTAACAAATTATTTCACGTGCATTTATTACATTTGTTTATATCTTAATTATGAGACAGTGGACTAAACATGACCCATTTCACTGGCATCAACGAAGTTCAACAAGAACTTCAAATTGTATTTGCCGTGGCGTACTCCGAAGGGATGTTACAAAATTAGTATGGCGCGCACTATCCAATCCTCAAGCTGACCGCTTGTCTTTCACGTCAAACTCATATGCCGGTTTTCAGAATGACGACATCAGCTCGACGGGATGGGTAAAGCTAAGCTAAGCAGAAAAGATCGCAGGAATTCCTTTCAACTTTCTTCGTCAAGGTGCCCTTTAACTGTGGTGGCTACGAAATATGCATCTATCCATTACCCACTACTTCGCATCCAAGACCCGAGTCAGATATATACCCCCAATGCCTTAACTGAGATAGTGGAACAATATTCTCAGCAGGGGGAAAATTTGAATGCAATCACATTCCACTTACGGATTTGTCGGAGATTACTGGGGAATTTGTAGATTGAACTGAGCAAGTATCTGAACAGCCAGTTAAGTAATTACGACAGAGCAGTAAAGCCGTTATTCGCGGAGAGAAGTAAAGGCTGATACGGCGCGGTAACCATCAGTTTTTTTTTTCAAAAACGATGAGAACAAAAAATGTTCCCCGCAAATATACTGTGTGCACAGAAGGTCGAATTCTAATCGAGCTGAAGGTATAATGTCTAAGTGTCAATATATAATGACGAAAATACAAACGGAAACACCGTTTTAGAAAAAGCCGCTATAGAAAGTCAAAAACGACATATGGACACACAAACTATTGCTTCCACATTTTATCAATTAATTTTCCTTTAATTGTTTTAATGTTGTAGCAAGTCTACGTATGTCATTTCTTTCGTTCTTTAAATGAAACAAAATTCGCTTCTTAAGATTCCAATCAAACGTAAATGTCATGACTGTTTTACATTTCAATATATTTAAGACAATTTAGATAACGCATACAACATATAAAACAGTTGCACACAGAATTCAATAAATTAGGTATATTAGATCAAGGAAAATTTTGTGACCAACAGCTTTTCAACATGTACGCGCCTCCAACAAATTAATTATAAAAGAAGAATGAAGCGTACCAATTGAACCATATAATCTATGTTTGAAATCAAATCAAGAGCAAACCGCTTTCAGGCAGTGCGCTCAATCGACTCATGTAAAAGTTATGGATATGCATATATGTACATTGAAAATACATTTATCTCAACAGTAATAAAGTTCACTCATGGCGATATAATGTATCTAGAAAGTGAGTCCGTTTGCCATGCGGGTATATTTGTTATAACACATAGTTTGTAACATAGAGAAATATTGTCTCACTTTTTAAAAATATAACCACTGCACACCCACTTTTAGAAAAACGAAGAAACTGTGCATACACTTAAACATTATAAATAAATTGCATTCATATATAAAACATGTTGTCTGTACAGCCCGTCAGTTTTAAAAACGTTCGATAAAACTTTTGATAAACATATTTCGAGAATAATACTGTGAACATTGCATCTATAGATCATTTTAAACCACGCCCACTCATTGGGGGCGTTTTTCTTAAAATAAAGGGTCTGTCCTTCCGTCCGTCTGTGAGTCACCGATCTTTTGTGGTAGAGTGATGAAATTCGGTGTAAAGGCTCTCTGCCTGACAAAGCAGAACAAGTGTAAAAATGTTCAAATTGGCCGTCCTACTAGTAAAACATAGTTTTTGGTTAAACGGTAAAGAATTTTGAAAAAGTGACTGAATAGAAAATTTAGACAATCTCAATATCTAATTTTTTTTCATGAAATTGTTTTTGCCAATCCCAATTTTTGGGGAGCTTTTAGTACGGTCAGATTTTAAAGTATTCGAAAACACTTTTGATGCTAAATTATTTGTAATATCAATGTGAACATTTCGTTTATGGATCATTTTACCTCACGCCCACTTTTTGGGAACATTTTTCTATAAAAATATGAGAAGGCTACAATCCGCTGTGCGGATCGTTGAATACCCTATCCTATCCCATCTGTAAAACTAATATCCCCAAAAAGTGGACATCGCTTTTCTTAAAAGGGGGCGTGGCAGTGGGCGGATTTCAAAAATGTTTACACTTGTTCTGCTGGGAAGAGCACGTGTAGCAAATTGCATCTTTCTAGCTCAAAATTTAAGGCCCAAAAACTGGTGACGTATGGATGGATGGACGGACAGGCATGGCTAAATCGACTCAGATATCGAATCTGAATCGATCCTTATACTTTAAGGTATATCTAGCTAAATTATTTCTCTATGTTACAAGCTATGTATCAAAACTAATATCTATATATTATATATAGATAAATAATTTATAATAAGTATATTTATAATAAATAATTATATATATATGTACAGAATATATATATATATATATATATATATATATATATATATATATATATAGTCAAATTCTAAAGAAATTGGAACGCCCAGAAGATATTGATTTTGATAAATGATAACTCCGTTCAGTGAACAATTATGAAACATTTTCACAAATATTAAATGACATAGATATCTTGCGAGTAATTGAGGACTTTCTAAGTTTTCCTTAAAGACACAAATCAGTTCTTTCGATTTTCTTGAAAAATTTGGGTGAGAAATAATTTTGATACATTAAAGTATAAAGATCGACTCAGAATCGGTATCTGAGTTAATCTAGTCACGTCTGTCTGTCCGTCCGCCTGTGTGTCATATATTACTGGGCCTTAAATTTTGAGCTAGAGTGATGAAATTTGGTACATAAACTTTCTGTCCGACAAAGCAGAACAACGTTGTTTTTGACCAAAAGGTAAAAATTTTTGAAAAAGTGTCTGAACAACATATTTAGACAATCCCAATACCTATATTTTGTCTTAACAAAGATTTTTGTCTTAACAAAACGATTTTTATGTAATAGATAAACGTCGTTTTATGTCGAACCATTAAAGATTTTGATCAACTATGTGAACAGTATGTTTAAATGTGTAACTTTGATTCATTTGGCATTGCAAATTTATTAACTTTATTAACGAAGAGAATCATTCGTAAACATTTTCGACATCGAGAATTTGATATTTCTCACATTACGATGATAGCGGAGCTCAAAAAAAGTGGTTTTGGAATTCCGTCTGTCCGTACTTGTCTCTCCAGCCATAAAGACTTGACCGATTTTCTTCACGATTTTTTGGTCATAATTCAAGGCCATTTTTTGAGCAATTATATTAACGGCATCTGCCATATAAAAATTAATATAACCTCGATTTTCTAGAAAATGGCTCCAAACATTTTTATTAAACTTTATGTATACTTTATTCATATTAGTTCCAACAAAACTTTAAAAACAGTTTTTTTCGAGAAAATTCGTATAACGGATTTTTGCATTAAGGCCATATATAGAAAATTGTCAATTTCTCGCAAACTGTTTGATTTGATTTAATTTATATACTACTATTACTGTTCGTAACGATCCCATAATTAGTTTTGGCTCGACTATCCCTAAACGAAATTTTCAGTTTTGGTCAATGACGGAAAATCATAATTATTGCCATATACACCGATTCCTTTAAATTTTGGAACAAACGATGGTTTAATCACATTTCGACATTATTTATATCATTTTCACCATCACTAATCAAAATGAATGTATTGTGTAGGTATATTGGCGAAATTATGAAAATCGTCAACTTTTAATGCTTGGCTTTTAATTTACGCAAAACCCGATGTGAAACAAAAAATTGTGTACGACCCAGTCGTGCACCCACCACTCGGTTTTTATGTAGACAGCGATTTTTCTCATGTTTTGAACTGTTAAGCCCCATTTAGACGATCAGTTTAGTTTCAGTTTTAGTTGAGCTTTCGGTTAAACTAAACATCAAGTTTAATACTTCTTTTTGTTAAAAAAAAAAACTTAATATTTGGCATAGAAAAATCTCCCCAGAAGAATTCTTAATCCATAGGAAAAAACTTCACTCAAATCCCTTAGGTAGTTTCGGAAATTTCGTATATCTGTATCTGCATATATGCATCGAATCTGATTTGCCTTTAATATAAGTAAGTGACATTCTTTTCTTAAGTTTCCACATAATGTGTTGATTTTTTTTGTTCAGGCCCTAGAAGTAAGCGTGGCCCTCAACATTGTAAATCCATAGATCAAAATATTGTACATGTACGGATTTGGTTTAGGCACATTTTCAACTGATTTTCATTAAAAAAACTAACGATACTATTAATAGTGCAAATATCTAAAAAAAACTGCTGTATGGTTTTTAATAACTGAAATTCGTTTAATATAATTCTGCATATAAATTTAAGAATATACCATGATTTTTTCTCAAACAACACAATACCAAAAGAATCCGTTCATTTATCACACATTAATTTGTTCATCCCATTAATTTGTTTAATCCAACCTAACAGAAACATATGAGAAGGCAACAATCCGCTGTGCGAATTGTTTAGTACCCTATCCCATCTCATTCAAACTAATATCCCCAATTAGAGGGCGTGGAAAAAGAACTTTATGGGGTTGATATATAGAAAATGGCATATCACAATAAAAAAAATCTTATCTTGTCTTATCAAAATCTTTTATTCGACAGAAAAAAACGTTTTTCTCCTGCATATGCTATGGGTAGGGTATATAAATAATTTTTTTTTATAGAAAAAATTTCCCAAAAGTGGGCGTGATGTAAAACGATCCATAAACGAAATGTTCATATTAATATTACTAATGATTTAGCATCAAAAGTGTTTTCGAATACTTTAAAATGACCGAGAAACTTTCTCCCCCAAAAGTGGGATTGGCAAAAAAACTTAACATGAAAAAAAAAATAGATATTGAGATTGTCCAAATTTGCTATTCAGTCATTTTTTCAAAATTTTCAAAACATTACAACGCAAAAAATTGAAAAACATTATTACGGTAAATGTAATGGACAAACACTTGTATATTTTACATTGAAAATAATGTAAAGAAGAATCCCGAAAACGAAATCCCAAAAAAATATATAAAAATTTGCGCAAATTTTTTGTTTTATATAATTTTTCGGGATTTTAGGTTTTCGCGATTTTTGATTTTCTGGATTTTGGATTTTCGGGAATTTAGATTTTCGGGATTTTGGATTTTCGGGATTTCGGTTTTCGGGATTATGTCCCCAACGCGGTATAAACATATGAGAAGGATACAATCCACTTAGCAAATCATATCCCATCTTATCCCGTCTTTAATACTGATGTCCCCAAAAGTCAAACTAAAAATGACTTATCGCAGCATATTGTCCACACAGTTTATCAACATATTTTATGGTTCGTCAAAAAACAACGTTTATCTATTGCATATGCTATGGAGTAAGGTATACGAATGTTCATATTAACATTGCCAAAGTTTTTGTATCGAGTTTTTTTTTCAAATTTCCTTTACATTTTACCGAAAACCCCGTTTTTTACAGAAAACGTCCCCAATATAGACGAATTAAAGATATTGAGATTGTCTAAATATATTGTTCAGGCACTTTTTCAAAACGTTAATGTAATAATATACTGTACTTTAATAATGCACTTATGACCCAGCCACCCATCACCCCAACCACAATCCAATCGAAGCATCAGCGTTAAGTCAAGACAGAGTCGACCACCTATTGTATAGTTCGGTTATATTAATATTTCAATAACATTATTAGCACCTCCGCTGATCATATTGATACGCGCTATGTAGTTTTCTTAACCTAGATGCTAACTTTTTAAATTTGGATTTTCGCATCGTGACATCTATTTGTCACGATGCGAAAATATGTGTAAAATATAAGTTAAGTAATGTTTTATATGAACTAAAGTAATATTAATTAAATAAAGTAATATTCGAATAACGTTGTTACTCATTTCTTTATCGATTAATATTAAACAACAACCCTACACTTATTAAATGATAATTATAACAACACATAACATCTGTAAGAAATGGATTAACCAACTTATTTAGTAAGCAATTGATTCAAACTCTCAAATTCAAGCAGTATTTATGATTAACACTTGCCGGAACTAGCACATCTTCCAGCAGTGTGAAAGCCCGCGAATTTGATTTGAATCATGTACATTGTATGTGATAAATGGAATATCACGATATTGATATTTATTTTATTTAATTATTATTTCAAATAATAGATATGATTAATAAAATTAATATGCGACACCCTAAAATGTTTTTTTTTTATCGGGGAAATACAACATTTTGCATTTAGAACGTGTTATGTTATCTAAGCTGCAAAACCCCTTTTGACAATACAGACATAAAATTTGAAGCAACAATTTACAAGAGTTACACATATTTTGAGCACAATATGTATATTCATAAGAATATTTCAGTTAGAAATAGTTACTTACGTATGAACTAAGCGCTAATCAAATTAAAAAAGGCTTTGAAACAATTTGCACGATGGCGGGACCTCCTGTTTTATGCGTATTTGATGCTATACAATTGATACTACTCGGATGATTTGTCAGATCATCACGAGAGGAGGGCCAGTGAAAAACCATTTTGGTATTGCTACGGCAGGGGACATTTTCTATATAGGCATATACTAAAATTGCAAGACCGTTGAGTCCAGTTGTTCTTTGTACCATAACATTAAGAAGATGAAAATAAACTGAATGAAACAATTCTGTTTTTACAACTGTTTAATTATAAATTTAGTAGTTTAAGAGAATGCAGGAAAATGCGAAAACGGAAGTGCGTAATCCTTTTCCAACCGGTATTGCGGTAATATATTTTGTTCCTCAGCATATAGAGTTAATCCCAACGATCTTGATGTGTTCTCAAATGTATGCGGAATATCTACTAGTCGTGTAAAAAATGTAAGACCGAATCGAATAAAACGTGGTTTGACTTATTTATTTTGTTTTATACTGGTATCCGGAAGCACAAACCTCAACAAATAGTCTTCATACCGAGAACAAGGGTAACAGCAGTGGTATCTTCGCCTTTTATATGCAAAATGAAGGCAATCATCGCTACTCAAACAGCACCCACATCATAAAGCCTAAAACACGTTGGACAATAACATTAACGTCAACAAGTTGATGAATACCTCTACATATATACAAGTAGTTGCTCTCTAATCTCGAAAATACCCTGCAGACTATCGAATAAATAGTAGCGTCATTGCTACTCCGAAAATGCTTAAAGCATTCCGAAAGATCAGTGAAGGTTTCATGTGGCAGAAAATATCAATTCTCTCTTATTGGCCAAAACTGAAAAGTCCGTTAAGAGACTTTTAGGCTAACTCTGCTTATTAGGCATAATAGGTATAGTTTTGGTATACCGCCCAGGCTCATCCGTTGTACTCAGAAGCAAAGTAGTTTACGTGAGGTAATCTCAGTTACATTTGTTACGCGTTACGTATACAAATGGTTTTTGTAAGAAAACGCCCCAAAAAGTGGGCGTGGGTTAAAATGATGTAAAGACGAAATGTTCATACTATCATATACCAATGATCTTGAATCGAAAGTTTTTGCAAATATTTTAAAAATGTACCAAAAAAGTTTTTTTTTGGGGCATATGCAGGAGAAAAACCTTGTCTTTTGTAGAACCGCAAAATTTGTTGTGACAATGTCATTTTCTATATTTAATCCCCATCATGTTTTAAGCCATGTCCCTTTTTGGGGTATTAGTTTAACAGATGGGATGGGATAGGGTATTCCACGATCCGCACAGCGGATTGTAGCCTTCTCATATGTTTACAATTTTAAATTTGATAATAGAACTATGTGCCTAAAGCCTTGATGTTGTGGTGTTCTTAATTTTATAATTGATAGAATGATAGCGCATTCATCGCAAAGTACTTCTATTCTTTCGATTTGCAACGTAACATGAGTTAACTGAACATTTTTGGTAAAACTGTTATGGATTTTGAAAAAAGTGTCTGAACAAGATACTTAGTCTGCTTTCACACGTAGACTCACGACTCACGACTCACATGAGTGCAAAAGAGAAAGAAAATTCGAAAAATTGAGAGGAAAAATATTTTGCCCTGTGAGTCGTGGGCAAAAATTTCAGCGACTCTTTTTGACGTTTTCTTTTCTCTTCCTTCTTTTTATCATCATGTTGCTTCATATAATTTCGTTGCTTGGAGAATCAGTTTCGGCTACTTGCGTAGATTTGTTCGGTTGCTGGTGTTTTTTTTTTCAAGCAGAATAAAAGAGGAATGTCAAATTTGAGTCAAGAGAAAAAGTCGTCGTGTAAAAGCGCGAGACTCACGAAAGAAAATTAACAAAGAGAACTTCGAAAAAAGTCTTGACTCAACAGTCAACGTGTGAAAGCAGACTTAGTAACTAAATTTGGCCCAAATTAAGAAAGATAATGTGACAAATGTCATTTTCTATATTTTATCCCCATTCATTTTAGGTACGCCCACTTTTTGGGGATGTTTGATTTAATGATGGAATAGGATAGGGTATTCAACGATTTGCATAGCGGATTGTAGACTTTTCATATGTTTTTTTTTATTTTTTATCTATATTGATTTCGCTCGCAAATAACACATAATTCATGGATTATTATTCACGGCATTTTATTGAATTATTTGGGGACAAAATAAATTATTCTGTGAAACAGGCAACCCAAACTACATTTTGACAGATTCCACTACGTCTACTACATTTTGCTACGTTCAGGTTCACTAAGTTTAACTACATTAGCTACCTCAGTAACGTAACACCTTTAGTTATTAATTAAAAAAAAGTGGAATTTCATCCATCTTTGGTGCAGGATGACAATAAAGAACTCTTGCTGCTCCATCTGGCAATGACCTCACTGAAACATTCGATACAAAACAGGATTTAGACAAGGTGATGTATTGTCGTGTGACTTCTTTTTAACATAATACTTGAGAGGATGGTGCAAAACTCCCGAGCAAATACCGGATACACAATATTCAATAAATTCGTGCAACTACTAGCATACGCCGACGATATCGACACCATTGGTTAGATGGGATGTATAGAGAAGGAAGCGCAAAAATGGGCTTAGCAGTAAATAAGACCAAGTAGATATGTATATGCTGTCAACAAAAAGGATACACAACATCAATGAATTGGGTAGGATGTCAACATTGACAGATACAACTTTGAGGTAACAAGGGTATTTGCCTATCGCGGCTCCGCTATTAATCACTAGCTGAGTCGATTATGCCATGTCTGTCCGTCCGTCCGTACGGATATTTAGTTTATAACATAGAGAACTAATTATGATTGACATATCGGAAAATAGGTATGTTCATATATTGTATATAGATCGACTCAGAATCGATGGCTGACTCGATCCAGTCTATTTGTCAGTCTGTATCTAACCGATTTTTAGAACTTACAACATGAGTTAAAATAATAAAATTTGGTGTATGGTCTTTGACCGTAAGGAATTTTGAAAAAGTGTCTGAACAACATATTTACAGAATATTCAATATCTATATTTCGTCTATATAATGTTTTTTTCCACGCCCACTTTTTTTGGGGCGTTTTTAGTAAAAAAAAAAAAACGTTTTTTGGTACATTTTTAAAATATTTTAAAAAAAACTTTTGATGCAGGATCATTGGTTATGATAATATAAACATTTCGTCTCTAGATCATTTTAACCCAAGCCCACTTTTTGTGGGTGTTTTCCTACAAAAAACGTTTGTATAAACGTAGAAAAACAATATGAACAATATGCTGTGACTAGTTATTTTCTATATTATATTCCCATAAAGCCCACTTTTTGGGGATATTAATTTTAATGATGGGATGGGATAGGGTATTCTCATTTTTTTAATGTAATACAATTTAATAGAAATGGACATCCAAAAATGGCATGAAGAATTCCCAAATATTAGGAATTTTTGAATTAACTCACATTAAGGGTATTCATGCAACGTTGTAAGTTTACAACGTGCGAAATTTTTAAGTTCACGACGTTTCATGAACGCCTCTAAAATTGCACCACTGTGATATACATACCACTGAATTCAATCTCATTTTTAGTAATTTTTTATTAATAGCATTTTTAACCTTCTTTTACAAAGAGAACGAAATTGTTTTCGTTCATATTTTTTTTGACCTCGAGATATTAATTTACCCAAAAAAAGTTGTTTTTTAATTTCGTCCGTCGCGTCGCGAGTAGTATCAATTGTAAAGAAAAGCTTATATCAACTTAGCCGTTCGGAGTCGGCATAAACCACAGGTCCTGCCATCATTCAAGAAGTACACACGAACCCATAAATGGTTGTGAGAAAGCTAGGCCCTGGGTACTAACTAGCCTGTTGCGCCAAAAAATTGTATTTGTAAATAATTCCAAAAACATATTAGATATGACAAAGGCTAATGAAATGCACATGAAAGTTTTTAGTTTTAAATAGACCACCATCCGATTTTAAGACTGTTAAGGCTTGTAAATATTTGTTTCTGTAAGGAACAAACGCAGCGCACCGAGTAAAATCATGATCAGACCAATAAAGGGGAAATACTTTTGTTCCTTTATCTTTTGGAAAATCTATTCTTATTGTATTTTTTATATGCTATTTAGTTAAATGCATTTGTCAATAATTGTTTACCACAAAACATACACACATTAATTCATTAAGAAAACAGATGATGTATTTTGCACACCCTATTCTGACGCATTTAACATGTAACACGAATCAACCTTTCTGTGTCGCTAGGTAGAATGTGGCGATATTTTTATTTACCTATTTTAAAACTAGGGAAGTTGTCAATTAAATAGTTTTTACACTTAATCACGCGCAGTCTTTAGTTTCGGTTAATTCTTAAGTTTATTTAAGGCAATCAGCCGTTTGTAAAAATAACACGCCCACGAATGATTGTATCTGAAAACATTTCATTCAACAATGTTATAAAATCATTTGAATACAGTTGAAAACACTATTTTCATACAAATATAATGTTTTTTATAGTTTTTTTTTTAAATCCGTTCTGCTTTAGTCTGGCGACACTGCACAAAATCACTTGAAAATTAATAGTCATCTCAAAACCCACAAGTATCCGAAATACAATATTATAATATATATGTACTCACATAATTATATACACGAATTATACTTATTTATTTACTCATCAAAGTATAAACAAATCACTTGCAAAATACAAGAAACAAATGCAGAGTATAACCGCCCAAGATCCGATAAGATCATAAACTGAATTGAATTTGCGGATACGATAGCAACGGAGACTCTTGTTGGCCCTAACAACTTTGAATTTCTTGCCAATAAAGACTCATATTTGTCTCTTGATGAAGACGGAAATGTTTGCGCAAATAATTCTATGTTTTCGGTCTCTTCTCAACGATCAATTGGTTACAAGATGAGTGTATTATCGATTGGGGTATGTGCCACCACAACAGAAGAAAATCTCCCCTCCATTTCATTTCTGTTTTTTTCTTTTTAAACAGAGGTTCATTTAAGATTGGGATAGATGGAATTGACATCGAAAATGTTATTTATCTGCATTCTCATACGTCATATATAAATTGCACTTTGACCATGAATAATAATATTAATTCTCTACATCGATCGTTTATGTCTATGCTGTAGCCTGATTCAGGATCGTGGTAATCGTTAAAAGCTGTGGAATATAATTTTTTTTAAATAAAAATGCATTATTATGACTAGATCATGGGCTTTTTATTGGAAGAGAATAATCTAATGCGCACACATTTTTTGTTTTTTTTGCGAGAGATTGGGAAGATGCCAGCTGATGTTTAACAACAAACAGCGTAAAATCGATGAAACAAAGGAAAAGAAAACAGAGCGTTGGCTTTTCAATATCTATCTACTTATAAAAATAAAAAGTGTTTTTGAACTTGTGCTGAAGAAAACATGTACAAATTGGTATTATGTATGTTTTTTTTTATTTTTGTACCTGAATTGATTGAAACAGAAATGTGTGCGGGTATTAAAAAACTGAAACCTGCTTGTGCATTTTCTAATTTTAGATGTACTTGCTATGCTCCTGAACTTTAATTATTAAAAATGGATTAGGTGCCTAAGTGTTATCATGTATTGGAGATAGAAAATTAAAAATATCATTTAATAAATGTGCGCAGCTACAAAAATGAGTAAATAAATTCATTTCAGTTCGTTTACTGTGCACTTTAATCCTGTGCCAGACTATTCTTTATATGTAGATATACTTTATTCACTCTGGACCTCTTTTTTTTTTTGAGTAACATCAACCGTCATGACTTAAGTTTTATTCAATTCCTAATTCATCAATTTGCGGCAATAATAGCTCGTTGTTGATAGTATTGAATCCTTCACCAGTCACAGTAAACGTGTTACCTACGGTGCCCGTCGCTCATGATGAAATCAATCAAATCAAGCGTGTTGTTGAGGTTCACGTGAGCATAATTGTAGTATAGATGGATCAGCTGATGGACTTTCTTCACAGTAAGGAAAAGCTGCAGAGACGAACGTGTAATGGCTGATCGCGTGGCAGGTCGCCAAATAGATTTCGATGAAACCTCAAAAGCTGGAAACTCTGAGAACCAGTGAGCCTAATATATGGGATTCTCAAAAGATACTTCCCTTCGGAGTTATGGTCTGACTATATCCTTCCTTAGTTTTCTGACTTTCAAAAACCATTCCCCACCATCTTCCCAACCAGAAAAGCCTGGGCGTGTGCCAATTGTGTTAACATTTAAATCAGTGGTTAATTGTTGACATTAGTGTGGCTAATACATCCTAAATTTTTTTATCCTGCGCTGAAGGTCGTTAAATTTTTATCCAGTTGCTAATCTTTGTTTTGTTTTTGCCAACACATTCGAAATAGGTGTTGGGTTCATTTATGTAGATTCACTTTTGTTGCCATTGTTGACATGTTGCGGGACAAAAACACATTAAGGGTATTCTTGCAACGTCGATAGTTTACAAGGTGCGAACAATTGTAAGTTTACGATGACGTTTCATGAACGGCTCTAAAACTGCGCCACTAAATTGTTTTGTATATCAATGGATTCAATCTCATTTTAGTAATTTTGTTATTAATAGAATTTTTAACTTTCTCTTAATAAGCGAAAGAAATGGTTTTCATGAAATTTGTTCGGCCTCGAGATTGGTCCTAACATTACGATAATAGCGGAAGCCAACAAAATGGTTTTATAATTCCGACCCTCGTTTTCGATTCGCATGAGAAAATTTCGTTTTCACACTCAAAACTATGCCATGGATTGGTGTCATTTTGAGCCATTTATAAAAAAAACATATGAGAAGGCTACAATCCGCTGTGCGGATCGTTTAATACCCTATCCCATCCCATCCTTAAAATTAATATCCCCAAAATATAAGTATTGAAAATGGCGTTGTCACAACATATTGTTCCGAAGGTTTATCAAATTCTTTTATGGTTCGACAAAAAACAACGTTTTTCTTTGCATATGCCTTGGGGTAGGGCGTCGGTTAAAATGGTCTATTGACGAATTGTTGGTATTAATACTGCCAATGATTGTGCATCAACATTTTTTTCGAACATTTTAAAAATTTGACCAAAAACCATTTTTTTTACGGAAGTATTTGCATCAAAATTTTTTATACCCTATCCCATAGGGGTTTTCAATACTTTATGACCATAAAGACCACATTTTGGGGATATTAATTTTAAGGATGGGATTGGATAGGGTATTAAACGATCCGCACAGCGGATTGTAGCCTTCTCATATGTTTTTTAACTTTTCGAAATTTGGGCAAAAAGCGTTTTTTTACTAAAAAACGAACGAAATATAGATATTTAGATATCTAAATATCTTGCTTAGAAAGTTTTTTTAAATTCTTAAACGTTTAACCAAAAATAACGTTTTTCTAAAAAAGTGGGCGTGGTAGTGGGCGGATTTAAAAATTTTTTACACTTGTTCTGTAGCCTCGGACACGGATAGTATATACCAAATTTCATTATCCTAGCTAAAAATGTAAGTCCTAAAAATCTGTGACATACAGACAGACGGACGGACGAATATAGCTCCTGCATTGATATCCGCCATCAGCAACTATGATGTTATTTCCGAATTCACCGCTTTCAAAACGCTCTCTTATTTTAGAGTAGTTAAACATTTTTGAATCATGTGATGATCCCGGCCAGCTCGCAACTATGTCCTTTATTTGTATACCCTATCCCATAGGGGTATATTAGTTTTGATACATAGTTTGTAACATAGAGAAAAAATTTAGCTACATATACCTCAAAGTATATGGATGAACTCAGAATCGATAGATCAGTCGATTTAGCCATGCCTGTCCGTCCGTCTATCCGTCCGTACGTCACCAGTTTTTGGGCTTTAAATCTTGAGCTAGAATGATGAAATTTGGTACATGTGCTCTTTGCTGCTCCCAGCACAACAAGTGTACAATTTTTTGAAATCCGCCCACTGCCCCTTTTAAAAAAAACGTAGTTTTTGGTCAAACCGTAGAGAATTTTAAAAAAGGGACTGAGAAGCGTATTTAGAGAATCGTAATATCTATATTACGTTTTTTGAAACTCCCACTTTTTGGGGGCGTTTTTAATAAAAAACGTTTTTCGGTCAAATTTTAAAATTAGTAATATTAATATCAACATTTCGTCTATAGACCATTTAAACCCACGCTCACTTTTTGGGGGCGTTTTTATATAAAAACCATTTTTATACACTACCCCACAACATATGCAGGAGAAAAACCTTGTCTTTTGTAGAACCGTAAAATTTGTTGTGACAATGTTATTTTCTATGTTTAGTCCCCATCGAGTTTTAAGCCATGTCGAAATGTAGGTGACATTAGTTTTACAGATAGGAAAGTGTATTCAACGATCCGCACAGCGGATTGTAGCCTTCTCATATGTTTAAGTCTCTGTCACATAGCGTTTGGATATTGTAGGGAAAAATATTTTCGGTTCATGAATATTTTTCCATTTAACCTGCCTTTTAACGTTAAATAGATAAGATTAAAAAAACACCGCAGAATTTTTAATATACAAACCTGCTGACTGTATCCGAATGTGCCGGCAATCTAATTTACCTCATCCGAGTCTATCACTTCCATTTAACTTTATTTAATTACTTCCACGCAAAATAAGCAACTAACTTTAAAAACTTCAATTCATTTTCAATTAAACAGAAAAATTAAATTGGCATTTGCCTTCAAGAGCACTGCCAGACAAAATATTTGGTTGCTTATGTAGGTTTTCACTAATGTATTTTAGGGTTAATATTATTTTAGGACAGTAATGGCAACTATGTACTCTCTGGATCGATACTTAATCCACGACATTCGGTTGTTTGAATTAGGGACTGAAAAGCGTATTTAGAGAATCGTAATATCTATATTACGCTTTTTGAAACTCCCACTTTTTGGGGGCGTTTTTAATAAAAAAACGTTTTTCGGTCAAATTATAAAATTTTCGAAAAAAATGTTGATGCAGAATCATTAGTAATATTAATATCAACATTTCGTCTATAGACCATTTAAACCCACGCTCACTTTTTGGGGGCGTTTTTATATAAAAACCATTTTTATACACTACCCCACAACATATGCAGGAGAAAAACCTTGTCTTTTGTAGAACCGTAAAATTTGTTGTGACAATATTATTTTCTGTGTTTAATCCCCATCGAGTTTTAAGCCATGTCCAAATTTAGGTGACATTAGTTTTACAGACAGGAAAGTATATTCAACGATCCGCACAGCGGATTGTAGCCTTCTCATATGTTTAAGTCTCTGTCACATAGCGTTTGGATATTGTAGGGAAAAATATTTTTCGGTTCATGAATATTTTTCCATTTAACCTGCCTTTTAACGTTAAATAGATAAGATTAAAAAAACACCGCAGAATTTTTAATATACAAACCTGCTGACTGTATCCGAATGTGCCGGCAATCTAATTTATCTCATCCGAGTCACTTCCATTTAACTTTATTTAATTACTTCCACGCAAAATAAGCAACTAACTTTAAAAACTTCAATTTATTTTCAATTAAACAGGAAAATTAAATTGGCATTTGCCTTCAACAGCACTGCCAGACAAAATATTTGGTTGCTTATGTAGGTTTTCACTAATGTATTTTAGGGTTAATATTATTTTAGGACAGTAATGGCAACTATGTACTCTCTGGATCGATACTTAATCCACGGCATTCGGTTGTTTGAATTAAACCACTACTTGAGTGGAGTTTAAACTTAAACCTCCGCTGTGAAAACGAAATTTCTGTTGATTCACTTAAGCTTCCACTGTGAAAACGGGCATTAGAGATTCGAAAAGTTTTCCCAGCTTCGTTGTAAAAAGAGTATGTTGAGGTGCTTCCGGGGCATGGGCCGGTATAACAAACATTCGCTTCCCTTGTTCGAAAGGAACGCATATGACACAGCTGGACGCAGCTGGATTTTTGATGCCCGGTTTCACAGTGGGAGCTTAAGTCCTTGCTTAGCTAAGCAAAACGCAGAACTTAAGTTCGGGCTTAAGTTTTTCGTAAGTAAAGTGTGCGGAGGAAAAACGAGAATTGTAATTTGGGCGAGATATTTTTTGATATTTATTGAATAGAACAATATTAAAAATAGAAATATATTGCAGTTCATGCCCATAAATAAAATAGTTACATTAAACAAAAGTAATAAGCTAATCCTGGTAACATCGAATGATGAATTTTGTTTTTTCAGAAGTTTAGGCAACAAGCCACCAAAAACGGGGCTTAGGTTTTATCAACACTAAAGTGGGGTGTACCTCTTAAGACGCACCTGTGAAACACAAAGTTAAGCTAAACCGTAGATTAAACTCCACGTGAGGCTTAAGCTCTCACTGTGAAACCGGGCATAAGGGTCTCACTGACACGCGCCTATTACGATCTTTTATGTGCTAAGCTCGGCAACAAGGTCGAGATATTCTACCATTGACGCTTGTTCCCGAAACTGGTTTTGAATTCCCGTTAGATGACCTTGAATGACCCATATTGCAGTCAACAAATCTGCATCCATTGCTCAGACTGCGGATCCGTTGAGTAATCTAGACCCTTTAAGGCAACCGTCTGGCACGTTTCTTCTTACGGAGTAAATGTAGAACTCTGTTGTGGTGTTTACAAGCAATAGCTTAATCATTTTAAAGTGCTCCTTTGTTAAGCAGTGGATATCATGCCTATCTTGAATCAGTCTTATAATTGTAGAATTCGAGCCCATGACCGATTTACACATTTCTATGATTTCTTGTAGGTCGATTTTGTAGGTGTTGATTGGTGGCAGCTACTGCTGCTGTTCCCACTGCTTCTGCTGCCTCAACTCGTCCTGTTGTTTTTGCTTTTGCTGTTGTTGTTGCCTTGGTTGGGAGTTGTAGAACGAGGGTAGACTCTGATTGGCTTTTACTTGGCAATGCCTAGTGCTCGAACCCTGACTACACAGCAAATGTGCTTATTTTTTACCTCCAAGTGGTAACTATCGGGTATTGCTCTCATCCAACCGGATTTGACTTTCTAAACGATAAATGCGAGTGTTGATAACAAGACGTAAAACAGCAACACTATAATCACCCTGGTCAGAATGGCGCGGAATGAATACAAGGTCTGCCGTCCCAGGTGAACGTAGATAAGCTACTTCGACGTATTCGTTATCTAGGAATTTCAAGGGTATGCCAGCAACCAATAGCCTCGGAAAGGACTGATATTATTGTTGACGATACTGCTAAACAAAAAAAAGGACACCGACGTTCGTATTTAGACCTGGCATGTGGGAACATTAAATAGGAGAGGTGCAGGCGAACAACTAGCGGAAGCCCTAAACTCCTACAAAGCAGACAATTCTGCCATCCAGGAAATACGATGGGATGGGCCGTGCAAAAGAGGATGGAAATCTGTGACATCTACTATGGACCGTGTAAAAGTGAGCAGAAACAGCGACTATTCGGATGCGGATTTGTTATAAGTCCCAGACTTAGGCAAGAAGTCTTATGTTTCCAAGACATTAGCGAACACATTGTAACAATTCGCATCAAGGCTAAATTCGCCAACATAAGCCTTATAGCGCTCATGATCCGACGGAGGAAAAAGAAGGATTGCTTCTACGGGTTCCTTGACAAAACCTATGAGCGACTACCAAAGTACGATGTTAAAATCGTGCTGGGAGTATTATCGGAAAATATAGCCTACACGACAACACGTCTGTTAACGAACTTAGGCAAAAATTGACTTCGCTACGGAACGAAACGCCACTATAGCCAGCACACGGTTTCCTCACCTCGATATCCATAAGGGGACATGGCGGTCTCCAGATCAACGAACAGTCAACCAAATTAATCACATTGCGATAGACAAGAGACAATCATCCAGTATTTTGGATGTCCGAACATTCCGAGGGGTTAACATCGACTCGAACCACTACCTTGTTGCAGCCAAGGTAAGGATGCGGATATCCACCAAACCACAACAAACCAGAAATACTGTGAAAAAATTTAATGTTGAAAGACTGCAATCGCCAGAGACCGCCAAGACCTTTGCGTAACGGGTATCTCTCTCTCGATTCACACCATACCACCAGCATCTAATGTCGAAGAACAATGGCAACGATGCCAACAAGCCATTAGATCAGCCGCAACTGATGTGCTACGTTTCTTGGGCCACCAGCAAGAAACCCTTGGTTTGATGAGGATTGCCAACAGATACTTGCAGCCAATAACGAGGCCTACAAGGCTAAGATGCAGATGAAAACGAGAGCTGCCATTGAGCTCTATAGGCAAAGAAGAAGGGAAGAACATCGGCTTTTCAGAAATAGAGAGGTGCGGTTTGCTTTTATGATCGAATCCTGTTTGATCTGTAATTAACATGTTGCAAGGGGCATACCTTATACATATATCTACTGGCGGTAGAATGTCTAGGGTAGTGCCCTGTCTAGCAAGCTCACCTGCCTTGCAATTCCCTGGTATGTCTCTGTGGCCCGGCAACCAAATCAGGAGAATGGTAAAATACTCCACCATCTCGTTTAGGGGCAGTCGGCGTTCGTGGGCTGATTTCGAATTAAATGAGATGACATAACGTAATAGTGTATCTAGCCTGTTATCACACCTTGATAATGAGCCTTTTCGTGATGGAAATTGAAACCATTTATCTCGATCATATTTGGTTCCAACTATATGCTGGTATGCTCATGAATCTATTGCTTTATTTCATGAATTTCTCGCTTTATTGCGAGAACAATTCGAGCAACAGTCACTAGTCAGGGCCTGCGAGCATACGATTTTAAAGTTTTTACCCACGCCTTTTTGGTAAATGTTTAAGAAATTTAATACTTAATATATAAACAATATACCCATAGATTAGATATATATTTCGTCTGTAGAACACTTTGAAGAACACACACACGTTGTGCGGATGTCTATTTTAAGGATGGTAGGTATTAATTCGTACAGCCTTATCATATGTTTCAAATATTATTTCACTGAAAATTCCTTATTTTTGAGTTTTAGTTTCAGTGTTTCTCATTTCATCTTACAAACTCAACCAATTGTAATGAATATAGGCGAACATAGGCTTTATTTTAAGGAATACTTTAAAAACATTCGCGCCTGCGCCGACATGGAAGCGATGCGACTATTTTGTTAAGAAATTTAAAGAATGAACCTTTGTCAGAAAAAGATATATTATTTTTATTTTTTGCTTTAAAAGATGAAGAAAGTTCTAGGTTTGTATTTCTCTTACAAATTATAAAGCGATAAAAATAAATTCATTTTCCAGGTAATATTGATTTTTTTCAATTGCTACATTATTAGACTAATATTGGATTGATGTGATTTTCCGTGTCCTATATTAATTTAGATTGATTTTTATATTTTCATATATACTTCCAGGACATGAAAGAGTAAGTGTGTAGATATATGAAAAAGGATGTGAGCTTAAAATATAAATTTAGAGCGTAATGAAGCGGGAAATTTTTATCTTGATTGATTGCTCAACATCCCCAAGATCAAAAAGTGATTTATATATTTCAGAGTTCGGCAAAATAACATCCTTTTTTCAAAACACAAGAAAAAATGTTTTTGTTTTTTTGAAAAATGTGATACTGATATTTATACAACTTTATATATTATATTTCATTCAATTTAGTTTTTAGTTGGGCGTTTTTTAAGAATATACCCAGTTATTGATATGAAAAAAAAATATGAGAGGCTACAATCCGCTGTGCGGATCGTTGGATACCCTATCCCATCACATCGTTATTATAAATATCCTCAAAATATAGGCCTTATGGCGATGAAATACAGAAAATGACATTGTCACAATATATTGCTCAGACAGTTTATCAAAATCTCTTGTGGTTCGCCAAAAAAACAACGTATTTCTACTGCTAATGCCTTGGGATTGGGTATACAAATGGTTTTTGTAAGAAAACGACCCCAAAATGTGGGCGTAGGTGAAAATGATCTATGGACCAAATATTTATATTACCATTGCGGAAGTATTTGCATCAAAAATTTTTTCGAAAGTTTTAAAACTTGGACAAAAAGCGTTTTTTACTAAAAACTGGGGGCGTTTTTAGTAAAAAACGCTTTTTGTCCAAGTTTTAAAACTTTCGAAAAAATTTTTGATGCAAATACTTCCGCAATGGTAATATAAATATTTGGTCCATAGATGTGGGCGTGGCAAAAAACTTTGTATGAACGAAATATAGATATTAGGGTTGTCTAAATATCCTGCTCAGACACTTTTTTGAAATTCCTTACGGTTTGGCCAAAAAATAAGTTTTTCTAAAAAGGGGGCGTGGCAGTGGGCGGATTTCAAAAATTTTTACACTTGTTCTGGTGGCACGGACGAGGATCCTATATACCAAATTTCATTATCCTAGCTCAAAATTTAAGGCCCAAAAATCGGTGACGAACAGACAGACGGACGGACGGACGGACAGGCAGACATGGCTAATTCGACTCAGCTAGCGATTCTGAGTCGATCCATATACTTTGAGGTATATGTAGCAAAATTATTTCTCTATGTTACAAACTAAGTATCAAAACTAATATACCCCCCTATGGGATAGGGTATAAACATATGAGAGTCTACAACCCGCTGTGCGGATCGTTGAATACCCTATCCCATCCCATCCTTAACATTAATATCCTCAAAATATAGGCCTTATGGCGATGAAATACAGAAAATGACATTGTCACAATATATTGCTCAGACAGTTTATCAAAATCTTTTGTGGCTCGACAAAAACCAACGTATTTCTATTGGTAATGCCTTGGGATGGGGTATACAAATGGTTTTTGTAAGAAAACGCCCCCAAAATGTGGGCGCAGGTGAAAATGATCTTTGGACAAAATGCTTATATTACCATTGCGAAAGTTTTTGCATCAAAATTTTTTTCGAAAGTTTTAAAATTTGGACAATAAGCGTTTTTTACTAAAAACGCCCCCAAAAAGTGGGCGTGGCAAAAAACTTTGTATGAACGAAATATAGATATTAGGATTGTCTAAATATGCTGCTCAGACACTTTTTTGAAATTCCTTACGGTTTGGCTTTAAACTACGTTTTTCAAAAAGGGGGCGTGGCAGTGGGCGGATTTCAAAAAAATTTACACTTGTTCTGCTTCGTCGGCCAGAGAGTCTATATACCAAATTTCAACAATCTAGCTCAAAATTTAAGGCCCAAAAATCGGTGACACACAGACGGACGGACAGACAGACATGGCTTAATCGACTCAGCTAGCGATTCTGAATCGATCCATATACTTTGAGGTATATGTATCGAAATCATTTCTCTATGTTACAAACTTAATGTCAAAACTAATATACCCCCCTATGGGATAGGGTATAAACATATGAGAAGGCTACAATCCGCTGTGCGGATCGTTTAATACCTTATCCCATCCCATCCCATCCTTAAAATTGATATCCCCAAAATATGGTCTTTATGGTCATAAAGTATTGAAAATGACGTTGTTACAACATATTGTTCCGAAGGTTTATCAAATTCTTTTATGGTTCGACAAAAAACCACGTTTTTGTATTGCATATGCCTTGGGGTAGGGCATACAAATGGTTTTTGTAGGAAAACGCCCCCAAAAAGTGGGCGTGGGTTAAAATGGTCTACTGACGAAATGTTCATATTAATACTACGAATGATTTTGTATCAACATTTTTTTCGAAAATTTTCAAATTTGGCCAAAAAAGGTTTTTTAAAAGAAAACGCCCCCAAAAAGTGGGCGTGGCAAAAAACTTTGTATTGACGAAATATAGATATTACGATTCTCTAAATATGCTTCTCAGACACTTTTTTTAAAATTCCTTACGGTTTGGCCAAAAACTGAGTTTATCTTAAAAGGGGGCGTGGCAGTGGGCGGATTTCAAAAATGTTTACACTTGCTCTGTAGGCACGGGCGAGGATCCTATATACCAAATTTCATTATCCTAGCTCAAAATTTAATGCCTAAAAATCGGTGACGTACAGACGGACGGACGGACGGACAGACAGACATGGCTTAATCGACTCAGCTAGCGATTCTGAGTCGATCCATATACTTTGAGGTATATGTAGCTAAATTATTTCTCAACTTTGTTAGTTGAGAAGTATCAAAACTAATATACCCCTATGAGATAGGGTATAAACACTCTAGGAAGTGTTTCCTCGGAAAGGCAAAAGCTTTTAAAGTGTGAGCCATTGCATTGCTCACAGCAAGTCTTGGATAAAAAATTCTCAACGAAGCGATTTTCACATACCAGTCTAAACACATTGTCACTGTAACCTCATTTTCTTTCACAGCTGAGGAAATTTCACGCCACAATGTAAGATTGGGTGAATACAAAAGATTACAGCATTGCAAATTCCTGTAGGCTGAATGTGTAGAAAAGGAATTATGTTGCCGCACCCTGTATATTTGGAATGATAGTAGATTATTAACCCGAAATATTAAGTTTTATTAAAGAACATTTAAAAATAGAAGGTCGACAAGGTCTAGACAATCTTCCCCATGTAACAAAAAATGTCATTCCATTGGTAAATTGTAAACGTAATCCTACCTAATTAGTAAACTTAAGTAGACCTCAGCAATTTTATACATAAATCCCTTTTTTATTTGTAAAAGAACGCTTATTAAAAAATACACAATATACTAATTTTCATTTAAATCAATCCGGTCGTTAGCGAGAAACCCGATATCAGAAAATTTCACCCAGGCGGTGAGTAAGGCCGGTACAACTAGTACCATATGAAATATCTGTCCCAATTGCATTTTCAACTGAACCAAGGCCAAGAATAAATTCATTCAAAAAAATCCCTTAATAACAAAAATATTTAAGTCGACTATAGCTACTTGGATCCAAAAAGATGAAAGTTGAAAAGTAGAATTGTCTTTGCTTACTAATTACGATTTTTTTAATTATTCACGCGAAAAGACTCAATGCAAAGTACCAAAAATACGTAAGTAAATAGAAACTTTTTTGCAATAATCCATTTCAATTATCATTATACTGCTAACACCTTTTCATGGGTGAACAAATCTGCTACACATTCTTTTATGAGTAATGACAGCTTTACACGAATATTTGCTTTGCTGATCCACAAATTAAATTTGATTTAATTAAATCAAAAATATTGTGTTAGTTATACAATCGATGAACAGCTTTACGTACCGCTTTCCAATGAATTATGAATAGTGGTAGCAAAACAGGGAATGACAGAAGTTATATTTTTATATAGGTAACATTATACCTACCTATAAATACATGAATATTAGGTATTTATCTATTAAATAAATCAAACAAATATCTCGTGATTTTTGATGTTCAACGTATGTATATATTTTTGTTTGTTAATTTAAAATAAATGTCATATTTATTGATTGAAACAATTTGGTAATTAGAACCTACAAATTCCTCATGAGTCATGACTGATGGCTATTATCGTAAGCTTTACCTTTTGCGAGGTGAATAGCTTCAAAGGATATAAACTCATGCAAGCAGTCAACGACTTGTATTCAACGAAGTAAAAGCACCAACAATTGGTAGTACAGAAACAATAATAAAATAATTTATTTAAGTGAATGATGAACTGAATACAATGGAAAATAATAACTGGTCTTATATTAGAAAATATAAATACTTTACAAATTAAATCGTATACTAACCTAAATATTGGTAGTTTTTTAAATACACACAATTAAAACAATAGATAACCTATTAATACGTTTTAATCCATATTTCATGTCTCCTACACATATGAAACTCCATTTATGTAGGAGAGTTTTTTTTCTTTTGGAGAAAATGTACTGTCATCACACACTAAAATAAAACTAAATAAATTAAACATGAAAGGAGAAAATGAATCAAGGATATGTTATGACAGTAATATCAGCCGGTCAAAGAAAATGTCAAAACAGTAGATTATGTCATATCCCCCAAAAAATATAATCGATTGGTGAGTGTGTGCAATACATATTATTTAGCAGTAGAATCTTGCGAATGATGTACAGCGTATATACGTTATGCTTTTCGTAAAGCAAATATGTAAATAAATATATACGTACGTCATAGATAGAAAAAGCTTTTCATGATGTCGTGGACATGAGCATACCTAACACTGTCTCAAACATTTTGAGTACGTCCATTATTTTCTAGATGTAACTAAAAGAACTAAAACAAATTTTAAAGTTTTCTTACTAAAATTATTAGAAATTAGAGGCTACAAAAAAATAAATTTCTGCAGTAAAAATCAGTAAGAATTAGTAAAAATAATATTGAACGGGAACAATCCTATTATAGTATAGAGATATGTCTAAATGATATCCTGACACTTTTTATCTATTCCGCGTTTTGGAAAAATTTAATAAATAGTTCGAAACACAAAAAGCCGTTAAAACAATCTGAAGAATCTCGTATATAAAGCATTTTTATTACCATTGTTATAAGTTTTAGTTAGTTGAAACGGCTATTTCATTTCTTTCATATCACATATTTCATACAATCTTAGTCTCTATGCTTTGGCTTATGAGCCGTCTACCAGTGTGACATTAATTACTTATTTATTTTTATAATAAATAAAAAAAAATGTACACATAAAAGATTATAAAAAAAATAGAATTCTTGTCTTGCTAAGGTTAAAAACATTCCTCTATTATACAGTTTCTGTACCGTATTGCGTTCACTGGATTGGTGGTAGGATTGCTGATCAAAAAATATGTCCTAGTCTGTAAATGATGATCCAATCGACTATAGTAAGCTCTGTATTGCGATGACTGAGCTTCGTTTACAAATGTATCGTAAATTCGTCGGCCTCCAATATGTCCTTCAATTTTAGTTAAAATCAATTTTTATCACTAAATATTTCTAGTCACTTTTCTAGTGATGTTTTGAAAAGAACATGTTTTTCTAAATATTATGTCCTGGTGATATTATATCCCTGGTGCTCGAGTTTGACACTTGCAATATTATAGTTATCACAGTTTTCGCCACGAACACTACTAATTTCTTACATTTTATGCGTCTGATTTGTTTCGGCTGGGTGGTGAGTTTAGCTTTGCGAATTAATAAACTTTTGCTTACTTAGTAATTTTGCGTTTTTAATTCGTTTTCTTTTCTTTGAAATAATAACATAAATATATTGCAGATTTTCTAAGAAAAGAAGTTTCGCGTTAAAAAACCCAGCGGGTGTCAAGACTTATGAAGAATTATTCTATCCTGCTCCAACTGTAATGTCACTTCCACATTCAAATGCCGAAGTCGAACGCATTTTTAGATGAACATAGTTAAAAACATATGAGAGGCTACAATCCGCTATGCGGATCGTTGAATACCCTATCCCATCCCATCCTTTAAATTAATATCCTCAAAATATAGGCCTTATGGCGATGAAATACAGAAAATGACATTGTCACAATATATTGCTCAGACAGTTTCTCAAAATCTTGTGTGGTTCGACAAAAAACAACGTTTTTCTATTGCTAATGCCTTGGGATGGGGTATACAAATGGTTTTTGTAAAAAAAAGCCCCCAAAATGTGGGCGTAGGTGAAAATGATCTATGGACAAAATGTTTACCATTGCGGAAGTATTTGCATCAAAAATTTTTTCGAAAGTTTTAAAATTTGGACAAAAAGCGTTTTTTACTAAAAACGCCCCCAAAAAGTGGGCGTGGCAAAAAAGTTTATATGAACGAAATATAGATATTTGGATTGTCTAAATATGTTGCAAAGACACTTTTTTGAAATTCCTTACGGTTTGGCCAAAAAATAAGTTTTTATAAAAAGGGGGCGTGGCAGTGGGCGGATTTCAAAAATTTTTACACTTGTTCTGCTTCGTCGGCCAGAGAGTCTATATACCAAATTTCAACACTCTAGCTCAAAATTTAAGGCCCAAAAATCGGTGACACACAGACGGACGGACGGACGGACGGACAGACAGACATGGCTTAATCGACTCAGCTAGCGATTCTGAATCGATCCATATACTTTGAGGTATATGTATCGAAATTATTTCTCTATGTTACAAACTTAATGTCAAAACTAATATACCCCCCTATGGGATAGGGTATAAAAACATATGAGAGGCTACAATCCGCTATGCGGATCGTTGAATACCCTATCCCATCCCATCCTTTCAATTAATATCCTCAAAATATAGGCCTTATGGCGATGAAATACAGAAAATGACATTCGGCCCTAGCGAGGTATCCGTCGGAGCGGAAAATTCTCCGATTTTGTACGATTCCGATGATTTTTGCTTCGAGGTATTCTTCCGAAAAGCTGTTCGGAAGATTTCTCCGACATTTCGTAACGCATCCCAGCGAATTGCGTTGAAGTGCGTTCAGGTGCATTTTTTGTTCAATTTTTGACAGCTATGTGCAATTTTTTTTCCGATTTCCTCCGACACAAATTCTTCGCGGAATTTGTTTACGAAGTGAAGTGGAGTGATAACAAAATGTATGTAATTATACAAAACTATTTATTTAAGTAATTTGCCTTTTCTCTTTACTTTGTGCCCTTAGCTCTCTGGACTCAGCCTCCAAAAATAAGGCAACGGTATCCATTTTAAAATTTTTGGTTTGGAAACAATCAATTAAAAAAAACTTCAACTTATTTGTCATTTGTTGTGTTGATTTTTTTATATTTTGACAACTCGGTAATGTCAGTTTGAATAAGTTAGAGATGTGGTTTTCGAAATATATATCGATATTTACCGAATCGATTCATTTTGAAAAGGAATATTGGTATGTCTATTTTTTTTCTAGTAAACGCCAGCGTACAATTTATTTGCACATTAGCATTCTTCCTATTTAGAATCTATTTAATTCACCTCCCCATATAGATATATGATGATTTAGAGCCCCTTTTTGTTTATATATATAAAATATCGGAAGTCATATCGACTTATCGATATAATGATATATTTTGCACATCTCTATTAAAATCCTAAATCTGTCACATTGCTCAGACAGTTTCTCAAAATCTTGTGTGGTTCGACAAAAAACAACGTATTTCTATTGCTAATGCCTTGGGATGGGGTATACAAATGGTTTTTGTAAGAAAACGCCCCCAAAATGTGGGCGTAGGTGAAAATGATCTATGGACAAAATGTTTATATTACCATTTCGGAAGTATTTGCATCAAAATTTTTTTCGAAAGTTTTAAAATTTGGACAAAAAGCGTTTTTTACTAAAAACGCCCCCAAAAAGTGGGCGTGGCAAAAAACTTTGTATGAACGAAATATAGATATTAGGATTGTCTAAATATGCTAGTCAGACACTTTTTTGAAATTCCTTACGGTTTGGCCAAAAAATAAGTTTTCCTAAAAAGGGGGCGTGGCAGTGGGCGGATTTCAAAATTTTACACTTGTTCTGGTGGCACGGACGAGGATCCTATATACCAAATTTCATTATCCTAGCTCAAAATTTAAGGCCCAAAAACCGCTGACGAACAGTCAGACGGACGGACGGACGGACGGACGGACAGACAGACATGGCTAATTCGACTCAGCTAGCGATTCTGAGTCGATCCATATACTTTGAGGTATATGTAGCAAAATTATTTCTCTATGTTACAAACTAAGTATCAAAACTAATATACCCCCCTATGGGATAGGGTATAAACAAGTTGACAAAAAAAATGTCGACGAAAACTTTGAAATCATATATTGTTCAAAATAACAATTTTATGAAAATTGAAGTTTTTTTCATTTGCAGGGAGCATTTTTTTCTATTTTTTTTAAATAAGCATATCTAGTGGATTTTTGGGGTCGAGTTAGTGACTTTTTTTTAAAGCTTACGGCAACACTGCTTGCGATGCGTATAGAAGGATCGAAGTAGCTGTAGCCCGGAATATTTTCTGTTTTGATGTGTGCGAGATATTTTTATTGTTAACACACTTTCCCCAAACAGCACAAATTGCCCTTTTTGCTTCTACAAGTTTAATCTTAGTTAGTTAGTTAGTTAGATTGGCTGTTCGTACAAGACGAAACACAATTAGCGCTGGAGTGCGCCGTTTTGATGCCAAATACTCGTGCGGTTAAATGTTATATCTTGTTGTTAGTTGGCGTGTACTAAATCCAACCAGTGACATTAAGGTAGGCGATCAGTACTTTGATGTGTTTATCAGAGAGGTCGCGGATATTGTCAAAGAAAGGTTTGCCTAGAGTTCGTTGTCTTGCTCTTGACAGAGCCGGGCATTTGCACAGAAAGTGAGTTAAAGTTTCCTTTTCCCCCACCTCCTTGCAACTGCGACAGTTGGTGTTGTAGGGTATACCCATTCTAACAGCATGGTCACCGATGGGCCAGTATCCAGTGGTAATTGCTATCACCCTGGAGACTTCCTTACGGGATCTGCTTAAGAGGTCGCGTGTTTTTGTCTTATTGTAGCGAGGCCACATATCTCTTGAAATGGCGCACCCACTGAGGTTTCGCCACCTATGTTCAGCTGTTTTAAGAGAGTGTGTGTTGATATAATTCATGATAGTTTTTAAAGGAGTGAGAATGCCGATTGCACGTGAGCTAGGAAGGGACGAGCCCAACCTGGCTAGGGCATCAGCCTGATCATTTCCATCTATGACACTGTGGCCTGGAACCCATATGAGAGTGATATTGTACCGACTCCCAATGGAGTCCAGTTCGTTCTGGCATTGAAGTACTAGTTTTGATGACGTCGATACCGAGATAATCGCCTTTATAGCGGCTTGACTGTCGACAAAAATAGCGATATTTTGCTTGGGAGTACTATCGTGTCTAATCGCGTGACAAGCCTCCCTAATAGCCAACAATTCCGCCTGGAATACGCTGGAGGAATCAGGGAGGCGAAACGATTTTTTTAAGTGTGTCCGAGTAGACACCTGCGCCCACTCCACAGTCCATTTTGGAGCCGTCGGTGTATATAAGTGTGTCAAAATCTTTTTAAACCACTGCGTTTTTCCAATCCTCTCTAGTTGGAAAGCCAGCGGTGAAGTGTTTGTGGAAGGTCAGTTTGGGTATCATGTAGTCGGTATGATGGTCAGCTAGACCTGCTGGCATTGAATCTAGGATATTGCTGTGCCCATAGGGCTTATTGTACCAGCAGCCAGATTCTCTGAGCCTGACTGCACTGCACATTGCAATGTCTTTGATATGGATATCTAGAGGGAGAAGGTGGAGAAGAACCGTTAAGGCATCAGTGGGACAAGATCTCATGGCCCCCGTTGTGCCGATACAAGCGGTTCTTTGTACCCTCCTAAGTTTGTCAATGATATACCCTTTACTCACAGAAGGCCACCAGACTAGTGCACCATAGGTGAGTATCGGCCAACCAACAGCAGTGTACATCCAAAGTGTCATCTTTGGTTGTAGGCCCCATCTTTTGCCAAATGTTTTTCTACAGGCATAGAAAGCTATACATGCTTTCTTGACCCTTTGTTCTATGTTGGTTTTCCAATTAAGCTTAGTATCTAGGATAGTCCCTAGGTATTTGGCATTGGATGAGAGTGAGAGCGCTTGTCCATTAAGTCGGGGGAGATTAAAGGATGGTATTTTGGTTTTCGTGGTGAAGAGCATCATTTCCGTTTTGCTCGGATTAACACCAAGGCCACAGCTTGTAGCCCACGTACTCACAGAACCCAGAGCGTACTCCATGATTTCGCTAATCACTGGGAGAAACTTTCCTGACACTAGGATCACCACGTCGTCCGCGTATGCCACTGCCTTAATCCTATCCCGATCAAGTCGGACTAACAGTTTGTTCATAGCAATAAGCCACAGCAGAGGAGATATCACACCACCCTGTGGTGTACCTCTGTCAGCATATCGCGTTAAGCTGCTGTTGTGTTGATTGAATGATTCTAGACCTTAGCATGGATATAATCCATTGGCTAAAATGCTCCTCTACACCAGTTACGGTTAGAGCTTCTAGTATACTGTCAGTTTGTACATTATTGAAAGCCCCTTCTATATCAAGGAAGGTGGCTAGGGTGTAATCTTTGTAGTCGAGCAGAGCGGTTTCAGTCGATCTGCCTTTGAGATATGCGTGTTGTGATGTGGATAGCGGTGATTCATTAAGAATGCTTCGCACATGGATGTCAAGGATCCGCTCCAGGGTCTTTAGTATAAAGGAAGCAAGGCTGATGGGCCTAAAATCTTTTGCAGATTCATGTCCACGTCTACCTGCCTTTGGTATAAAAACTACCCTGACACGTCTCCATGAGTGTGGAATAAAGTTTAATAAAATACAAATTCTATAAATTGGCAACAACCACGGTAATACAGTGTCCTGTAAGTTTTGTAGCATGATCGGCAAGATGCCATCAAGGCCAGGTGATTTATAGGGTGAGAAGCCTGGTCATATTCCTAAGTTTACTAAGGTCCTCACTCCACCAGGGAGGTAGTTTTTTCTTACCGAAACTGACTGGACACGAGACCTTGAAAGCAGTACTCATTGCCTTCTCAAAGGTAACGATAGCTGCGTTCAGTTCGTCTGTCGAAGTGAACTTAGATTTTGGTATTACTTGAAGTCTAGATTTAACTATTTGGTCAAACTTTGGCCAGTTGATTCTTTTGTGATTTCTAAAGGGGATTGGTGCATCAATCCGAATATTGACATCAAAGAGTATCCAGCTGTGATCAGAGAAGGATTTCAGGTTGGATACTCTCCAGTTATGCACCTTTAGGTTGTCGTTGTTTGTGGCTAGTGTGATGTCAATGACTTCTTCCCAGCCCCTAAAACTCACCGTGCTCGGGAATATGAAGGTTGGGGTACAACCCTTGTTGCAAATTGACAGGTTGTTATGAATTATAAAATCAAAAAGAGACTCACCTCGTTCATTGGTCTCTGAGCTGCCCCACAGGGTATGCCTGGCATTGGCATCGCAGCCCAGAATCAAGTGGGTCTTCTTTTTTGATAACGTGGCTGTGAGAAACTTTTCCTCCTTCGGCGGAGCATTCTGGTTATGTGCCATATAGGCCGAAGCAGCATACATACACTCCTGCTTACCAGTTTCAATCCGTATAACAGCTAGGTCGTTGCAGCTAAGGTTGGGACAAAAGAAAGCTCTGATGTGTTTTTTAACTAAAATACAGGATCTAGGCTTACCGTTATGTTTGTCGATGTTGTAGAATAGGTTGTAGTCCTTGTCATTGAGCCCTTTGATATTGGAACCTCCCACCCAGGGTTCTTGAATTAGGCTGATGTCGATGTCTTCCTCTTTCAGAAAGACTAGGAGGTTTTCACTAGCGCACCTAGAGTGCTGCAGGTTAATCTGCAGAACTCTGAGCATCTCGTGTGGATGTGGCATCTAGTCGCAGGACTTCCAACAATTTGTTGGCGTCATCGACTTCGTCCGGGTCTTCACCTGGACGCGCTGACCTGAATATTTTGAGTTTGGCATGTCTGATGCCAAACCTCAATCTGTTGTCGGCCTTCTTTAGGGCTTCTAGAGACTCCTCGTTGATGAGTAGGAGGAAGGGCTTAGTGTGTGGGGTTGGTGTCTCTACCTTAAGGACGGACCAGTCAGTAATGGGAATTCCGGGGTTGTAGGACCTGGATCAGTTTGACCCTGTCTAAGTGCATATTGGGTAGCCAAATGCGGGCTCGCGGTCGCCAAGGAATGTCATCGGCTGGAACGAGCTTCAAACTAAAACCCGTCCAGTTGTTCCGAATCTTGGCAACACAGTTTTCGAGGAAATCCCTCCAAAATTTGTCCGCACATTTAACCACCCTAATACCCCTTACCACTTCTTCGGAATCGAAGCATGGCAGAGGGCCACCCGGATTGTCAAGCAGAAAGTCCATAACCATCTCAGACAGCTTGGCCTCAAACTCACCCCAAGCGTCCGCCACCTTGCTACAATTTGTCGGCTGCTCGTCGATAATTGCAACCTGCAGGTCGTCTCTTACGACCCGGGTATTGGAGCGCTTCGGTTTGGGTTTGACTTTGGCCTCCGCATGCTTAGATGTGTTGCTGGAAGCAGAAAACTTCCCCCGCTTTGAGGCATTAGACCTACTGCGCTTCGCGGTTTCAGACTCTAGCCGCTTTTCCTTGATTTTGTTGTAGTCTTCAACAATATTAAGGTACATGTGTTTGTCACTATGTATCTTTGCTATGTACATGTGTTTGTCGCTATGTATCTTTGCTATGTACAATACCAGCCGCTTCATTCTTAGCTATCTTACCGAGAATGAAGCAGGCTCTACTGTACTGACTTTTGGTGATGTTCGATACACTTGGTTGTTGGCCATCACAAGCGACCTTGGTGTTTAATAACTCAGACGATGCCGATGTGCTGACTGCACCTGTTCCAACGCCTAAGTCGGTTATTGTTTGCAAGACATTAGATGAAACGAGTGTACTAACTATACACTGCCCATCGCCTGCGTTTTGTCGGGTGTTAATTGGCTGAGACTCCGCGAGTGTACTAACTATACCATGCGCGTCGCCTGAAGAGGTCTCTAGAGATACCACAGGCGGCGTGGGAATACTGCTTGTATCCTTCACAACGCCTGTAGCCATCTCTTGAGAGGAGGCTAGTAACTCCTCTTCCGGAGGTACCGACCTGCTTATCCTCAAGTTTATTATTGGACCCACGAGTAGAACGGAAAGAAGGTCAAAGGAGGCAAAAGATACGACAGACCATGCCTGTGCATCTGAAGGAGCTCGTTAGCGGCTGGTTTAACCCTCAGCCTTGCATTCTTGGGCACGGTTTGCATTAAGTGCGCTCACACCACCACTGAATCAGGTACCTCTAGTCCTATGGTCAAAAGGCATAAAAACGGGATATTTTACTACTGAGAAGTAGAGTAACATCACCGCAATGCCCTCTGACCTTAGCTGATTGCCGTCTTGACAACGTACAAGAACACTGTAGCAATCATTACGGGCCGGCATCTACTGGGAGGGTTTGGATGAGGATTTTCGCCGGCCTGACTTAAGTTTAATCTTAAGGTGATTGTTCATGTTCAAGTTGGATGTAATCACAACTCCGAGATACTTATACTGTTTGACAATTTCGATTTGCTCCCCTTGAAAAGTCCATTTTTCGTTATTGTTATTATATATGCAAACATCAGATACCCAATCCCATAGGGGTAAATTAGTTTTGACATTAAGTTCGTAAAATAGAGAAATAATTTCGATAGATATACCTTAAAATATATGGAGCGACTCACAATCGCTAGCTGAGTCGATCTGAGACGATCATGTCTGTCTGTTTTACCCGAACGGTAACGGATTTTAAAAACTGTCTGAATTAGATATTTAAGCAATCCCAATATCTAAATATATTTAGTATAAATTTTTTAGCCACGTCCACTTTTTGTGGGCGTTTTGTTAAAAAACGATGTGTATACCCTAGCCCAAAGCATATGCAATATAAAAAGTATTTTTTTGTCGAACCGTGCAAGGCTAAGCTGCAGGTGAAGACGAGAGCTGCCATTGAGCTCTATAGGCAAAGAAGAAAGGAAGAACACCGGCTTTTCAGAAAGAAGAAAAAAGAGCAAGAAAAGCGCGCGATCGAGGATATAGAGAGGTGCTACTCCAGGAACGATGTTCGCAAGTTTCACCAAAGTGTAAAACGTCAAAGCCAAGGATACAAGGCTCGAACAGAATCCTGTCGAGATGAACAAGGAAATATCGTAGTTGAAACACAGTCGATGCTGAGGATATGGAAGAACCACTTCTGCAGACTGTTAAACGGCGATGACGAACAATATTCCGCTGTCAGGCAGAACGAACCATTTAATATTGGAAACGACAGCGAAAACTGCCAACCACCCGACCTAAGTCAAGTAAGGATAGCAATATCTAAACGCAAGCTTAATAAGGAAATGACGGCCTTCCCGGTAAGCTTTATAAAGCTGACGGAGATGACTTGGTAAGTAACATCCACCAACTCATAAGCCAAATTTGGTCGGATGAAAGCATGCCTGAAGAATGGAACCTCAGCATCGTTTGCCCGATCCACAAAAAAGGAGACTCTTTAAACTGCTCCAACTACAGAGGCATAAGTCTGCTCAACATCGCCTACAAGATCCTACCAGCCGTAATATGTGAACCAATAACCTGATCCGCCCTTCTCAGTATGGTTTTAGGCCAGGAAAGTCCCCAATCGATCAAATTTTCACACGTCCGCAGATCCTGGAAAAAAACCCAAGAAGTCCAAATCGATACCCACCACCCATTTATCGATTTCAAAGCCGCATACGACAGCATTTATAGAAACGAACTTTACAGAGCCATGTCTAGTTTTGGTATACCGCCCAAACTCGTCCGTTTGTGTAGGATGACGATGGAGAATTCTCGCTGCACCATCAGGGTCGGAAACGACCTCACCGACGCATTCGATACCAAAAAAGGATTTAGGCAAGGCGATGCGCTGTCATGTGACTTCTTCAATTTGATTCTTGAGAGGATTGTGCAAAACTCCCGAGCCAACACCAGAGGCACAATTTTACAAAAATCGCAAAAATGCAACTACTAGCATACGCCGACGATATTGACATCATTGGTAGGACTCACCGTAATGTCAAAGCCACGTTTGCTAGTATAGAGAAGGAAGCGGCAAAAATGAGTTCAGCGGTAAATGAGGGTAAGACTAAATATATGCTGTCAACACGAAAGGACACACAACATCGACGAATTGGACTTTGTCTACCTCGGCTCCGCTATTAACTCTGACAACAACATCTCGTCAAAAATCAAACGAAGAATTACTCTTGCCAATCGCTGTTTCTTCGGGATAAGAAGGCAATTAAGTAGTAAAGCCCTCACTCGAACTACTAAAGAGATCCTATATAAGACCCTGACTATCCCAGTCCTGCTCTACGGCGCCAAGGCATGGACCGTATCAAAATCGGATGAAGAAATCCTTGGTCGATTCGAGAGAAAAATTCTTCGAAAAATCTTCGGTCCCGTTTGCGTTGACGGGCTATGGAGACGAAGATTCAACCACGAACTATACGAGCTGTACAGCGACATACCCCTGGTCAAAAAACTCCGCATTGGACGTTTAAGATTGCTAGGACATGTAGAACAAATGGACACCAATACTCCGGCTCGCAGAGTCTTCGATTCCCAGCCAGACGTCGGACGCCGTAGAGGAAGACCTCGCCTTAGTTGGCGCGCACAAGTAGAAACCGACCTCAACCAACTTGGAGTTCGCAACTGGAGGCAGTTAGCTAAGGACCGGGCTAATTTCAGAGACATTTGGTTGAGGCCCAGGTTCATCCCGGACTGTAGCGCCACTTAAGTAAGTAAGTAAGTAAGTAACAGATTTGATAAATTTGATGAACAATATCCTGTGACAATGCTATTTTCTATATTTCATCCCCATAAAGCCTACATTTTGGGATGGGATGGGATAGGGTATCAAACGATCCGCACAACGGGTTGTAGCCTTCTCATATAATTATACCCTATCCCATAGGGGTATATTAGTTTTGATACTTAGTTTGTAACATAGAGAAATAATTTTGCTACATATACCTCATAGTATATGGATCGACTCAGAATCGGTAGCTGAGTCGAATTAGCCATGTCTGTCTGTCCGTCCGTCCGTCCGTCCGTCCGTCTGTCTGTTCGTCACCGATTTTTGGGCCTTAAATTTTGAGCTAGGATAATGAAATTTGGTGTATAGGATCCTCGTCCGTGCCACCAGAACAAGTGTAAAAAAATTTGAAATCCGCCCACTGCCACGCCCCCTTTTTAGGAAAACGTATTATTTTGGCCAAGCCGTAAGGAATTTAAAAAAATGCCCGAGCAGAATATTTAGAGAATCGTAATATCTATATTTTTTCACTATAAAGTTTTTTGCCACGCCCACTTTTTGGGGGCGTTTTTTATAAAAAATTAATATCCCCAAAATATGGTCTTTATGGTCATAAAGTATTGAAAATGACGTTGTCACAACATATTGTTCCGAAGGTTTATCAAATTCTTTTATGGTTCGGGAAGGGCGTCCGTCGGTGAAAATGGTCTATTGACGAAATGTTGGCATTAATACTGCCAATGATTGTGCATCAACATTTTTTTCGAACATTTTAAAAATTTGACCAAAAAACATTTTTTATAAAAAAAAACGCCCCCAAAAAGTGGGCGTGGCAAAAACCTTTATATTGACGAAATATAGATATTACGATTCTCTAAATATACTGCTCAGACACTTTTTTAAAATTCTTTACGGTTTGGCCAAAAAATACGTTTTCTTAAAAAAGGGGCGTGGCAGTGGGCGGATTTCAAAAATGTTTACACTTGTTCTGGTGGCACGGACAAGGATCCTATATACCAAATTTCATTACCCTAGCTCAAAATTTAAGGCCCAAAAATCGGTGACGAACAGACAGACGGACGGACAGACAGACATGGCTAAATCGACTCAGCTATCGATTCTGAGTCGATCCATATACTTTAAGATATATGTAGCTAAATTATTTCTCTATGTTACAAACTATGTATCAAAACTAATATACCCCTATGGGATAGGGTATAAAAACCGGCGCAAATCGTGAAATTTTATTGAGATATAGGAAGGAATACGAAATCTTCAATAGGCATTATGCTTCGTCAACTGAGTCATCGGTTAAGCGTAATAGCAAATCATTTTGAAACTTTAAAACGAAATACCTTAAGTTTGACCAAGTTTATGGAGTTTAAAAATGTAAAAATGATAGAAATATGATTACTTTGTTTCACCAATTCAAAAAGAATCTCTTTTTGGCATACTTACTTAAGTGGCGCTACAGTCCGGGATAACCTGGGCCTCAACCAAAATGCCTCTCCAATTAGCCCGGTCCTTAGCTAATTGCCTCCAGTTGTGCACTCCAAGTTGGTTAAGGTCGGTTTCTACTTGGGCGCGCCCCTTAAGGCGAGGTCTTCTTCTACTGCTTCCGACGTCTGGTTGGAATCGAAGACTCTGCGAGCCAGAGTATTGGTGTCCATTTGTTCTACATGTTTTATCCATCTTAAACGTCCAATTCGGAGTTTTTATTGACCAGTATGTCGCTGTACAGCTTGTATAGTTCGTGGTTGAATCTTCGTCTCCATAGCCCGTCAACGCAAACGGGACGGGAGATTTTTCGAAGAATTTTTCTCTCGAATCGACCAAGGATTTCTTCATCCGCTTTTGATACGGTCCATGCTTCAGCGCCGTAGAGCAGGACGGGGATGATCCGGGTCTTATATAGGATCTCCTTAGTAGTTCGAGTGAGGACTTTTCTACAAAATTGCCTTCTTAGCCCGACGAAACAGCGGTTAGGAAGAGTAATTCTTCGTTTAATTTCTGACGAAAAGTTGTTGTCAGAGTTTATAGCGGAGCCGAGGTAAACAAAGTTCCGTACTACCTCAAAGTTACCTCAAAGTTATATCTGTCAATGGTGACGTTCTCTCCAATTCGTCGATGTTGTTTGTCCTTTCGTGTTGACAGCATATACTTACCTCATTAACTGCTAAACCCATTTTTGCCGCTTCTTTCCCTATACTAGTAAACGTGGCTATGACATTACGTTGAGTCCTACCACTGATGTCAATATCCTCGGCGTATGCTATTAGTTGCACCGATTTTTGGCAAAGAATCAAAAATCAAATTGAAGAAGTCACATGACAGCGCATCGCCTTGCCTAAATCCTTTTTTTGGTGAGGTCGTTTCCGACCCTTATGGAGCAACGAGAAACTAGACATGGCTCTCTATAAATGCTGTCGTATGCGTATGCGGTGGGTATCGATTTGAACTTCTTGGGGTTTTTCCAAGATCTGTAGAAGTGTGAAAATTTGATCGGTTGTGGACTTTCCTGGCCGAAAACTACACTGATAAGGGCCGATCAGGTTGTTGATAAACGGTTTCAGGCGTTCACATATTACGGCAGATAGGATCTTGTAGGCGATGTTGAGGAGACTTATGCCTTTTTAGCTCTTATAAGCTTACTTTCATATTTTTTTCATCCGATTCGTCAGGAATTTTCACTTTCTCTTTGTGGTCACTCTAGCAAATGTATTCTATAAGGATTTATATAAGTTCAACCTTTAACCTCAAAGGCAGGTTTAGCAAACAAACGCCACCAAACACAATATAATCTGAAAACGTTTTACTTCGGAAATTGAAATATTACCGTCGATTTGTTTACATGCACCCAACCAAAACCAAACTCAATCGAAAAAAATCGGTATGTTTGTCATTATTCCTAGGAAAATACATTGATTCACTTTCTGTTGCACGATATAATATTATTAATTTTACCTTTTTCTTTTCTATTAGGGGTATTCATGCTACGTCGGAAAGTCGTCGTAAACGTTACAAACGTGTTAAAATTACGACGTGATAAATTAACTGTCAAAATTTGTATAGGAAATCGTTTCAATATCGGAAATTTCTCACAGGAATTGGGTGCGTAAACTGAGATGGTAAACGTTGTAAACTTTTGATATGCTATTTTAACATTTAATCAGTCACTTTCACACATCAAACGTATGCGCTAAACTGAAAAAAATTATCGAGAATGGAAAGAGAACAATAAGAAAAATATTTTATCAATAAATAAATTACTAAATTGAGATTGAATTCATTAGGTTACCGCATTATTAAGTGGTGCAGTTTTAGGGTCGTTCATGAAACGTCGTCGTAAAATTATAATCTTTGGCACGTAATAAAATTACGACGTTGCATGAATACCCTTATTATTTTTGTAAATCTGACATTTCTTTCTATCTCGATACTTATTTTGTGTTGTCACTTTGTTTTCAAGTCAAATTGGACTCATCTATTGGTTTCTCTACGAGGCCACTTTTTCCTTCCACTTTCAATTTAAGTGACCTTTATTGGTGTGCCACTTTCGTCACGTCCACAGTGATGAACCGCAGTTATAAAACACTCTTCCTAGTTTTAAACTCAACAGAATTGCAATTTTTTACTCAATTTTGTAAACATTTTTAAGGAGCCGATTCAATGATATACTCTTTTATGCTAGAAACACATTGATAATTTGTATATTGCTTCACACATTATCAACCGATAACATAGTACAACTCCTAACGATGATGGCAATACTTTATGCCTTTTCTAACCATCGACTAGAACTCTTATTTACCGATTTTGATTTGGTTTTCAGTTTGAATTACATTTGTTTGGTGATTTTCAATAATACTCCTATGAGGTTTTAAAAAAATACAATTATAACCAATTATAGGAACTTTATTAAACACAATAATAAAAACATTTGTTTGTCAAAATCACACACTTTTAACATAATTATTAAAAAAAATTTAAAGTATAAAAAAATAAAAATACACATCTATTCGATCAGATCACGCAATTAAAAACATTAGGCTAATGTTCCACTGTTGTTCATAAGAAATGGTTAACAAGAGATTTAGTGATATTAATAATATCATAATATCACAATAATAAAATATATAATGTACGTATAAATAAATAATATTAATCAACCCCTTTACATGCCTTAATAAATCATTTGTAGTTTTCTCTTTCACAATTTGATATTACGCTTTACAACGAAAACTAATTTGGCTAAAAATCGACCATTTGCTTAATTACTTAATAACATATAAAAATAGTTTAATGTTCCATATTTTGCAGAATATGTAAAAGCAATACTACAGCACATTTACTTTAAAGATTCTTAGTGCATATAATTAATTTGTATCAAGATAGCAAACATGATTTGCTTAGGACCGGGTCATAGCTCGTCGATAAGAGTATGATATGGTTTATTATTCGATATATGAGAACCTATAAGCTATAGGAACATGTATATGAGTATATACGAATTCAAACCAATGTTAAAACTTCATATGATTTATCCGACTATATAAAAAGGGGTTTTAGCAAATAAAGCATTTCTAGGCTCCTCTATTCGATTCTATGTCATGTGCTAAATTATTTGCAACACCACCAATTCCAGTTAGTTCATCCTGTGCGTGTATTATGAGATCCATTTGAGATTGAGACATATTACCGCTCATAAGTTTCTCCATTTTCAAAAAATTAAGATTCGGTTCAACAATTTCACTCGGTTGAGTTGATTCTTGTCGCTTTGCACGTTCTATGAATTAAAAAAAGAAAAGATTTTATTAATTATATAACTAAGGAACACTTAGGAACATTAAGGAATCACTCGTTAAGGAACACTTGCACCAACGCATTTATTCAAATAATGGTTAGCAGCCTGAAATCTAAACGTACCCAGACATTTGAATAAATAAATGTATGCAGGTTAGCCTAAGGAATGTTTATATTTATACTAACCAGTTCTTGCACGAGATGCTTCCTGTTCTATTATAATTTCATTTGTAATATAAACTTCACGTCGAATTTGATCACGAAGTTCAACAGACATATCAGGAATACACCACCGCACTAATATCATAACCAATGCCACGAAATTCTAAATTCAAACATAAATTTATCAAAACATAATGTCATATGAGTTTCTTTTAAATGTTACCTCAAATAACACGACAAAAGCCAGTCGACAAGCCAGTATAATGTAAAACATATTAGTCAGGATATACTTTTTATTTGAGTGTGGAGGTTCCCTATAGTCCGTGTATCTGAAAAATTAGATTGTTAAATCATCACACTCAGTTTTATATTATTTCAAATGTTACCTGCACATAGTAATGTTTGACCCCTTTTCAACCAATTGACTTAGTGCTGCTGAGTCATAGATGCTGAACTTAGATAAACTGAAGTCCAAATACCCATTTAAAGTGCCATCTTCGGATACTAAAGTTTGGTATACTAGGCGTGGTATCATATCCGATGTAAATGCTATAATAAATCCCTTTAAAGAAATATAACAAACACTAATTTATTTTCCTGGCACATTTTTGTTTTTTGTTTAAATTGTTAAATATTTTTGACAACAGATTTATGTTTTTTTTGCACCTATCACCGCTTTTGAGATTAAGAAAAACTATAAAACGAAGTATCAAATTTTTAAGTAATAAAATTTTTTTAATGGATTTTACTGCTGTACAGCTGGAGCTACTCAAAAATGTAGTTTTTCGCACGTAGTCAATTACCTTTTCTTTATAATAGTTAATTATGCATTTTTGTGGACGAACGAGATCGAGATATTTTTCCAAAGCAGTTTATGTTACTTCTTTGAAGTGAATTTTCTTTTGTTTTACAATCTGATGTATAGGTCTGCGAGTGAAGCGGGAGATATGACAAAAAGCCGAAGGTGTTTTTAAAATATACCGAAAACGTTCAGTATATTAACGTGTGTACATAGTTTGTAGCATTAATAAATACTGTGAGTATATAAGTCGAATCAGAATTTCGGACCGTCGTTATGCGTCACCAATTTGTTTGCCTTTTGAGCTGTTATGTTAAAATATGGAATATAAAGGCTTTGTTGAACGAAGAACAAAATAATCCACCCATTTCCACCCCAATTTTAAGAAAAACTTTGTTTTTGGATTTTTTTTATGTTTGATTTTTGTTTAAGACATTTATACAACATCCATATTTCGTTAATATACCATTTATATACCCCAGCCATAAAGATATATTAGAAAACCCGTAATTATTCGGTTAGAATGATGACATTTTGTATATTTAGCTCTTTTTGACTTTTTATGGCGCATTCTCTCCCTTAAAAAAAGGGTGAAGCTTAAATGTCGCACGATCGGGTAATTTTCCCATGGTGGTTATCAAAACATGTTTGATTTGTGACTATTCGTCGGTCTAAGAATAAAAAAAAAAAAATATATAATGGTAGACAAATTAATTGTACGTCTTATACATAGGCATACCACTTTGGTGTCATGAAGACTGAATGTTTGTCACATTTACTTACCAATCATAATATTTAACTTGACCCAGTCGTTGTAACTTTGACTACACATCAATTCAGATTATTTTGCCACCCAGTGGTAACCTGGTACTGGTTTAAAAAGCAGCAACACTAAAAATAAAGCTTTCTTCTAATGACTGGCTCGAAATAGAAGGGCTATTATTTTCAGGTAAAAAATCGGACTATACCTTTGTTTTGGGGTTGTGGTTTGGGTTAATTTAAGATAAAAATAAGAGCCAAATAAAGTTACAGATATTAGTAATGTTGAACCACTTAACAGAAATTCAACCGACCAGCTTGCGACAAGCTAGACAAAATTACGATTTAAAGTGGTGACATTTAGTAAGGTCCGTGGTTTTGTGAGCAGAATCAACTATTCGAATGTGGATTTGTAATACGAGACAGAAAAAGGCTACGTATTTTCGACCATATAACATCGACTCTGGCCGTTACTTTTTTTGCAGCCGCAATGAAAAATGTGGAAATGCAAATGAAATCACAAGAGATCGCAAAGATTTTTCCAGAACACGTATACCATTTCGATATTCAGCCCTATTCTAAATATTCCCAAGGAAAAGATCTCCCCGGGAATTATTTTCTCCCGGGAGTAAAATTCTCTAATTCCGAATTCCCCGTGAGAACATTTTTCCCTTCGAATGTGGGATTGAATGTTTGAATAACTGTTTGACATATGGCAGATGAAATTATTTACCAAAAATTAATATTTAATAAAATTTGTATTTTTGCATTAGCAGTAATGTTTTCCTGTTTAATTATTCAAATGCATTTTTTTTCTTTATCAACAGACCCAACATTATATTAATTATTTGTTAATGGGCTTAAATTAAATACATGTTCATCCCAATACAAAACGGTAAATATTAATATATTTTTGTTGCAAAAAGAAATAATTTACATTTTTATGTTGAACTCCTTAACGAGAACAAACTCCCGTCAAATTCTCCCTTTTTCTGACATTTAGAATGCGTACTTTTCTCCCGGAGTACTTTATGGGAAAAGGGAATAATGAACAAAACACCCGGGATTTTTCATTTAGAATAAGAGAATAGGGAAATGGGAATAAACTCCCGTGGAGATTTCCTTTATAATTGGGCTGATTATTATCTAATGGCGAAGACTGCTGGCTAAAATTCATCATGTCATTAGATCGCTTACATCTGATGTACCGGAGTTCTCCTGCTTCTACCAGCCAAAATTGAGGTCTAAAAGTCAATAATGCAGGCATAGACGCAAAAAAAGGAACCATATACAGTAAAACCTGCTAATCGATACACTCTATAATCGGATCACCTCCCTACTTATTTTTCATACAAATTTTCCCCTATAATCGGGACACCTTTCTTTTCAGCTGTTTTGCCAATAGTTAAAGTAGTCTTAATTTATTCTTCTCAGCAATGAAGTAAATCTCCTATAGCTCAAAAAATTATAATGATTTTAATACCAATTCATGATCTTAGATTTAATTTTGAAAGAAAGTGTCAGAAGAAATATGTATCGAAAGATTGTATAGTAGACATTAATAACGACATATTTTATTTCATAAGAGTCCTACTATTGAAAATACGAAAACGTTTATAGAGCTCGAAAAAAACTTTTTACTAAAATAGGGTATTTTGTCAGCTTCGCCCAGATTTTAAAATAGTACCAATCATTCTGATACCTCCATGTAAATCCCATGATGAAAATGTATTTTTTAATTGTATACCAACCCTGGAACTACCTACTTTAAACATTCGAAGACGACGATGTTTCATAATTAAATCGTCCATGTAACTTAATTTTCTTGGCTGTAATTTTAATTGTTTTTATGTTATTCTTTCCACTTACTTATGGATTTTTGAGTTGCTTTAACGATGTTTTAAAAAGTTAGTAAAATCTCATACAAAGTCGTTTGCTTGAAACATTAAGGAAGCGACATAACATTGAGTTTAAACTTCTAAGTGGAGAAGTGTGGGTTTTTCGAGGAAGAGCACACAGATGTAGTTGCTGAGGAGATAATACCCGAACCTGCGGTGCCAGAAGATTTCTTGACTATGGACGAAAATGTTGCGACATCTAATGACTGGTCTGAAAATTGGGAAAATAATTTTGTAAACTCAATTCTGCTAGCACCTTCTGATACGGATAAGGGACATACCTCTGCCGATTTTTTTCAGAGGGAGAAACTGAAGCAGTTCCAGGCCCTTCAAGATCGCTCTCATACAAACAGGACTTTTCGCATTTAAACATTTTGAATGATTGTTTTATGTGAAAATGGTTTGGACAAAATACGGACATGTTTATGCAGTTGTTCTAAAAAATTATTGACAAATTTCATGGATACAGTTGTCGTTCAGAAAACAATTACAGATTTGTTTTCTAAGACATATTAAAATGTAAAAAAATGAACCTATGTATGTACAATGTACACATGTAGCTTATATTAAAAAAAAAATAATGTGCAATGTAACTATGTTTGTATGTACATAATCAAAATTTGTTTAACAAAAAAATTAAATTAGATACATGCTTATATATTAAAACAATTCCCTCTCTTTTAATTCTTAATCAGAGTTAAATTCAAAAATATTTTCTGAAAAATTGTAGGTATATACGAACTGGCAGTCGTTTTTTATGTACATATACATATAACACTTCACTCTTAAGGGACAGGTATGGATATTGTATGAGGAAAAAAACCTATGTAAGTGGACCGGTCCAAACAAAAAGGAACCTCTATAATGGGCCAAGTCCTAATCGGACCACTTTTCTTCGGTCCTAATGGTGGTCCAATTTGTCAGATGGTACGTAGTGTATATGAGTAAGATAACAGACCTAATGTAAAAGCCCAAAATCGCATACTTCTCGAATAGTGTAACAACTATTGATATTAATTGTTTATGATGAGAATATGAAGATAGCAACTTTCGTCCTCATCTGCATGGCTACTACTACATAAAAGTTAGAAGCATGCATGCATTAACAAAACCAAACAAAAATACTCACATTCGTTATAACACTTAATTTTCCAATGCAGTCCAGTATTCTATACCATACGCCAATATCACGGACTCTTTGCGAAACGGGTCTTTTGTGGTGCGTTATCAGAATTTTTGCATCCAAACGCATTTCAAGAATATTATTGAGCAGAGCAAATATTGGAGCAAGGGGAAAGGCAGCAACAAATATTGTTACAAATCCATACTGAAGTACTAAAATGTATAGCAAATTAATAAGTCTGATATACGCATATTTTTATTGAATTATTACCCATCTCTAAATATTCGGGAAATAAACTTCTTGGTCCCCAGTCTAGTAATTTTAAGTCCCTTAACCACCGTTCATTCCGACCTTTATGAGAATCAGTATGGCCGGATTTAAATAGTCGTGACAATCCAACTTTGACAGATTGCACTTTCTTCCAAAAGATTGGAGTAACAAGTTCCAATATAGAATTCATTGCTTGTTTTCCAACCATTATAATACCCAATTGTATACAAAGTTCGGTAAGGCATCCACCTGAGGAACACTGTTAAGACATTTAATTAAGAAATCATTATAAGTTTTGTATTTATAAATATTACCTCCTCTTGTCGATAGTCGAAAATTTTATTATAATTTCCCGGATGACCGACGAACTTCCCCTTGAAAAACGCTATATAAAATATGGAAGCATAATAGTTAACAAATTGAAGAAGATATATCTTTAGGGTTAATGAGTCATCGAATTGCGTTTGCGTTCGCCACAATTCCAGTTCCGTTAGATATTCAGCTAGGTGAGTGTAAATCTAAAAGAGAAAATATTACAATCATAAGTTAAACAATTTTTTGAAACACTACTTACGTAATTAAGAATAAATAAAAGGCACAAATTTATGCATGCAGCCGATGCAGTGCTTAGCATAATTTTACTAGACGTCGTCATAGACGATGAGCTAACTTGCAAAGGGGTCAGCATAGACATTCTATACACAACAACTGCAAGCAGCGCCACAAATGCCAATGCTACCAGTAATAGTACAACCGAAAAACTAAATACTGTTGCTGGCAATTTCATTCGCCAAAATGGTACTATTGGCTCTTTTATATTAGTAACGTAATCCATTCTTGTTTTTGGCACATGTTCAAGTCTGGCAAGATATTGTGGTCTAGGATGTTCCTCATGAACATCGAAACCAGTAAGATCCCATCGATGGGTTATCTCTGCAGAGTAGCGTTTCCAAAGTTCCAGGAATAATGTCGCCCAGAATGACATAAAAACGGCAAAAAACACAGTACTAGGGTTGTCTATTAAGTAAGTAATCTTAGCGTAGAAGCAAGTCTCTTTGAGCTCCCAAAAACTGCACCTGTCACATAGTGGACACATTTTTGCGTTTAACTTATCGGAGCACACATCTTTTCTGTAACAAAAATGTACATTATTTATATTAGAAATAATTTATCGATCGCGTTCTATTTTATTTTATTTTTAATAAAAATAACGATAAACAATTATGTATACTGTTTTTAATAATTGTTAATCAACCAAAATAATAGCATTTACATACATAAAGTACGCAGCTGACTAGTATCAAAAAGTATAGAACTACATAGAGTACGCATCTCATACAACGAAAATTTACTATGTGGGGTACTGATATTGATACCTCAGTGTTCACATTGGTATCTCAGCATCAAACACAAGCATAGCCAACGCATAACGGACGACGAAAATTTTCCTTCGCACTTACCGCTCGCGTCTGTAACGGCCACAAAATGTTTAGCTGTGATGCATACTCTATGGAGTTCTATATTTGATAAAAATATTTTTTAGAATAATACTATGAACATTTCGTGTATAGATAACCATCCCATCTATCCTCCTTTTGGGAGGATGATCCTTCTTTTTGAACCAAAAAGTTCAAAAACCTCCAAACCTCCTTTCTCGCCATCATTCTTTTACCCTCCAATCAACCTCCTTTCCTATCGAAATTATAATACGATTTTTTTTAACTAAAAATCAATTCCAATTACGCTGCTGTAAACACCGCAGTGAGCTTTCGCAACACTCGACGAAAACGAATCTCTATCAAAACTAATATACCCCTATGCGATAGGATATAAAAACAATAATAACTCGCTGGTGGGTCACGAGAATTTTCGAACAAAACAAGCTAGGGGTAAATTCATCAATTAAAAATCCTCCCCAAACGGCAGAGATAGAATTCCCAAGACGGAATTAATGGTGGCATCTACGAAGTAAAAACTTTCATGATCAAGTATGACATATTCGGACAATAGGACATTCAAACATTTCAGGATTAGGCATGAAAAGACCAACTTCATCGCTTAATTACGTAGTGGACACTGACGGACCTATGTCTAGGTGTATCTAATAAATTTAAGTTAACCCTACAGGTTGTGGGTTGTGCTTTGGGTTTACTATTTAATCACGGAAGCAACCAAAAGCCATGGAAATGACTGATTACACGACCATGCTATATTTAGTTAAAAAGGAAAGGTGTTCAACGATTCGCACAGCGGATTGTAGCCTTTCATATTTTTTTTTTTAAACAAATGACATAATACACATGTCAAAACAACGACTCTTCAATTTTTGATACCAACTATCATTTTACTAATCCTAACCACAGACATTTCTGCAGTAAATTATTTTACTGATTTGAATGGGCGGCTAAGTTTTCTCTCCCATAATTTCTCACATTTATTAATTTTTGCGCATGGGAAGGGTAAAAATCATGTACAATCAGTAAAAAAAAAATATTGTCATTATGGACATATACAACATTGAGGTAGTAAGGGACGTTTACTACCTCGTCTCCGTTACTAACTTTGACAAAAACATTTCGCCAGCAATAAAACAAACCGCTGCTCCTTCGGGCAGGGAGGCAGTTAAGTAATAAACCCCACACTCGAACTACTTATGAGTTCCTATATGATCGACCGAGTTCTGCTTTCCCATGGACTATATAAAAAGCGAATGAAGAAATCCCTGGACGTTTTGAGCGAAAAATTCTTCGGCTGCGTTTGCATTCACGGGCTGTAAAGAGAAAGATTCAATCAAGAACTTTACAGCTATATAATATAAGCGACATAGACTAGGTCAAAAAAAACTACACATTGTACGTTTAAGATGGTTGCATTTGACGACATAAATTTTATAAATTTAAGAAATAAATTCCCAAATTGTGTACTTTAAAACCTATTAAGGATTTTAACAATTGATCCCTTAATTATAATTGATCGACTAAATATAAACATTTTTTTGAGATAACTTCTCCATGCTTTTTATACGGTCAATTGTTTAGCGCCGTAAAGCACAACTGAGCTTATTTTAGTTTTATACCAGACCTCTCTGGTAAAATATATAAAGGATTATTACAGAATTCTGAAAAATCTGCGATTTTTCATAGTAAATAGAAAACGATTTCAATATTATTAGAGAGTAAGTACTAGCGGTTGCACAGACTCATAGAAGATTACCAGTCGCTCTGAATTTCCGAAATGAAAGTAGGTTCTAATTGGAACTCAGTTTGCTTTCGAGGTAACCGTTGCGGATCAAAATAAATTATGGTTACAATTGCGTTTGATGGATTCGGCAACAATTCTTCATCGGACAACCTCGTAAGAAATTCAACGCGTAGCTGTCAAAAATTGTTGACTTAACGCATTATTTTGCTGCGCGATCATGTTCGATAAATTTAGTCGGAAGATCTGTTCAAAATCATAATCGAAATGGAAATTTCCGAACAGGTACTTTTTTCTCAAGAGTAACGTTGAAGAAATCACATAAAAAGAATTTGCTACTTTTAAATAATGTGATTAATGTTAAAAATTAAAGTTTAAAATGTTTAAATGTTAAAAATTAAAGTATGCTAACTTATGATACCTTCTATTCCGGGGCCCATATAGACAACTTTCTCCCCATGGCATCGGAAATAATTAAGCCGGTGATCGTTTTATTTATTCCTAGCGATTGGGTTAATTATATTATTAGAAGATTACTTGTTAACTCGCATCGTCCCTATAGAAGACGATCGGCTTAAATATTGTAAAAATTATTTAGTTTAACCGAAATGTGAATTATTACGACATTAGCAAACTAATATTGACAGCTGTACACCACCATTTAATGTTAAACTTGCAAAACATAATATTAGTAAAGATTTTTGTCAATACTTACACAGGCACAAACTTATCAAGAGTTAACCACGAATATATAAAGCAAAACATTCCGACAACAGATGCTAACATTAGCATGTAGGTATAGTAGCCCAACCATGCAAAATATAATCCTGTAAATTGAAGAAATAACATGTTAAGTGGATTGTTCAATTATATTCCATAAAAGAATGTGCGACCAATTTTTACACCAAAATACTCCTTAATATAATCCAAAGGTTGATATCGATACCATTTACTCACAGAGGCCCATTGTGTATACAATTTCTCACGCATCGTTCCTTTTTCGGTTATGTCACCCTAAAAAGCAACTTCTAAATCAAATATATTCACAATAACAGACGATTTTGATCATACTTACATCATGTAGAGGATACGCTGAATAATAAACTCTTTCGTTCACAAGTCTTTCAATACCAAAAGCCATATCGTCGTTATCTCGCGAAGGAAATCGTTGCCTATCTAAAATAAACTGTACAATTCTAGATCGCACTGCAGCTGTAAAAAAGCACTCCTGTTGTATGTCAAATCTGAAATATACAAAAACACTTAGTAACTGATTACTATTTTTATAAAAGATTGTATATACAAATATTCCTTATCCCTGCTGTATACAGCTGTAAAACGATGTGATCTCTTTGGAAAATAGATTTCGTCAATAAAAATGATACGGCAAAAAAATGACCATAAGCCTTTCAGTCGTGAGTATACATTTGAGGTAGATTTTTGAACGCCAGCGAATCCTGGAATCTGTATATAAAAAAATTCATTTGATTATTTAATTAACAAAAATGTTAATAATTTGGAACAGAATAATTCTATTAAGCGAACAAATAAAAGGACAATACAATTAGTTCATTTAATTTATAACAGAACTCTGAATTTCCTAAAGATTTCCGAAGGTACTGTCACATAATCTGTAATAGTCGAAATTTTTGAAACAACATTTTAAAAATTAATTCACGGACTATTTTACCTGTCCTAACGAAACATGCATAGAAACAAAAATAATATTAAGTTTAAAGAAGAATTAAGAATTGATTCATCAAACATTTAATGCAGGGTGGCTGATGAAACACACTTGCAAACAAAAAACGTATTTCTGAGTGATTTAATTCTATTTATTATCATTGGCAGCACGATCGGATGAGGATGTTAAACTCTGACACCGAAATTTCATGAGACTGAATTGCACTCGAGTCACAAGAAGCGTGCAGCTTCTTTACAGCTGCAGCGAAAATTTAATGTAAAAACATGAGTCACTCAGCATTTTGGGGCCAATTATATTTTTTAACTTTGTTTTGAATTTAAAAAAAGGGTCGATAAGCCTCGACCCAAACTCAAGGATAAATTGCTTATATACTTATATTTAAATTATTGTTTTTTTTTTAACTTGTTTGATTATTTATGTGCTGAAGAACTTTAACTTATTTTAAATTAATTTTAAAAAGTACTTTATACATTTTTATAATTAATATTTTTTTTATTTATTAATGACTTTAAATACATTGAGTATTTATTGCACTCAAACATTAATGCTAAAAGTCATTATTAGTTTATGGCCTATTGGGGTATATTCGACAGCATCGAAAGGCCAAGGAAATAAATAACTTCTCGTATTTTGGCAGATATATAGTATATGCTGAAACTAAATACATTACAGCAATAACCTATTAGGTTAATCAAAGCATTATAAGCTGCAAATGGTGTCAAAAGGTATCAAAATACAAATGTAAGAATGTAAATGTTCTCATATCCTTGTGAAAAAGTATAGTAGTTCCATATAATTATAGATGTAACAGAAACATCTGCAAGAGTCATATGACAAAACGGTTTTCATAAGGTCGTAAAATCGTAAAAACATTTTTAACTTTCTCTTACAAAGAGAAAGATATTGTTTTCGTGAAAATTTTCGACCTCGAGATTTTGATTGATTCTAACATAACGATGATAGCGGAGCCTAAAAAAGTGGTTTTTGGAATTCCGTCCGTCGGTCCGTCTGTCCGTGATCAATATTTCATCAACATCAGGTTTTAGCCTGGACCTTCTGGAGAACGATCTAACCCCAGCCTAAACGGCTAGACCGATTTTCTTCAAACTTCGTATCCAAACTTATTTTAGTCATAATTCTAGGCCATTTTTTTTGTTTGGTTTTAGCCACGTTAATAACGGTACCTGCCATATAAAAATTACACATAACCTCAATTTTCTCGAAAACGGCTCTAACGATTTTGATTAAACTTTATATATACCATAACCATATTAGCTCCAACAAAACTGCATACCCAGTTTTTTCGAGAAAATCCATATAACGGATTTTGTCATTTAGGCCATATAAGGAAAATTGATTATTTCTCGGAAACTATTATGTCAAATTGAATGAAATTTAATATATATACTACTATTACAGCTTGAAGCAATTCCACATAATTAGTTTTAGCCCAACTATCACTAAACGGAATTTTCAGTTTTGGCCAATAACGGAAAATCATTATTATTCACATTGACATCGATTCCTTCAAATTTCGGAGTAAACGTTCGTATAAACACATTTCGACATTATTTATATAATTTTTAGCATCAATAATCAAAATGCGTACTATTTGATCTAACGCCCAACTCGCTGTGAAAGAGAAAGTTGCGTACGACCCAGTCGTGCACCCACCACTCGTTTAATTAACAAAACAGCCACAAATCGAGAAAATTTTCTGAGATACAGAAAGTAATATGAATTTGTTGGAAACGCACTAGTCCCAAATATATAACTATAAATGGTTGCGTCGGTTCTACCCCAATCTCCTAACCATCCCCCCCATTCCGACGAGCTGAGGACGGAGCTCCGCTAGCATGCCACCGCTGCTTATTGGTCGAACACCCTCCCACTTTGCCCGGACTGGCCTCTGGTGATGCCTGTGGCTGTGAGGTCACATGGGTGACTGTAGGTGGGCGGGTCTGTCCATCCTTGGTTACCAGGAGGAGTTTTACTTCGTTACAAATTCTTAAATATTGTATAGGCAGTATGTTTTGTCCGTTGAGTCTTCGGTTAAGCGTAACAGCAAATAATTTTGGAATTACATTAATTAATAACGAAATATGGTTATGGAGTTTGAAAATGTAAGTTCAAATGATTTGACCATTTGTTTGCAGATTTTTTTCAATCAGTATATAACAAATATCAATTCAGTTTCACTGGAAAATCCACCCTCTTCGGGGGAGAGCCAATTATTGCAAATGTGTAACCCTTTCGGGAAAAGTTCAAGGGTAACGAGGTCACCTACATCTGGATCTCAAAAAAATATATGTGTTTCGAGGAGCTCGATAACACCAGAAGTGTCGGCCCACGAAAAACGAGACTCAATGAAAAATAAGAGCCTAAAGGAAGAAAACGACGTTCTTTGAACAGGGCTTAACAATGTCGAACTGCTCTGCGAAGAGCTTCGTAAAGAAATTCTCCATCTAAAGGAAAAAAATGTGACTGAAGATTTCATTTTAAAAAACCTAATGAATTAAAACCAAGTTCAAACGGCCCCGTGAATACGGAATACCACACGGATGAAGAAGAACTCAGTCGCGAAACTGACTGGATCTTAAAGAAAATACCAGTAAAAAAGAGGAAAGCTGTATCTTCTCCTGAAATAATAAACCGCGATAAAGAGATTATTAATAAAGCGAAACAGCTAAAACAACGTCCCCCACCGCCAATTAATGTGATCGGTATTGACGACTTTAACAAGTTGCATACCTTGATAAAATCGTTGCCATTATCGGGCTACCAAGTAACTTCGCTAAGAAAAAATACATGGAAAGTCTGCGTTAAAGACCCTTAAAGTTACCGTCTATTATCTCGCAAGCTTAATATCGATTAAATAGAATGGTATTCATTTGAAAATAAATCTGAAAGGCCTTTTCGCGTTGTAGCTAGAGAGAGACATGCGTCGTGCTTAAAGGATGACACTGTAAACGATCTGAAAAACAGGCAATATAAAGTCATAGATGCCGTTAACATTGTCAAGCGAGATCAAAAGCAAAAAGATGGCGAAGAAAATGTGATAAAACGCGGTCTTTCTTTATTTATACTCACTTTCGATAGAACAGAAAGTTTGAACAAAATTTATGAAATAAAAACAATACTTAATATTGTTGTAAAAATAGAGCCTATACGTAAGGATTCCAAACTAGTTCCCCAGTGCAAGCGCTGCCAAGGATACAATCATACGCAAAGCTATTGTCAAAAAGAGCCGCGGTGTGTAAAATGTGCCGGAAATCATCTGACGGTAGATTGTATGTCAGATAAGAAAACTCCTGCTATCTGCATTAACTGTAAAGGCAATCATCCGGCAAATTATCGCGGCTGCGAAGTAGCTAAAGAGTTCCAAAAAAGACGGACGAAATTTAATAGTATTAATTCACAGTAAATAAACTTAAACAAGCAAAAGCCTAAAATTCAAATTAAAAATATGTCGAAGACAAAGCAGGCGATAATCGAAAAACCTAAATGTTCAATTGAACAAATGTATGCTCGAGCTACAGTATCCGATAACGCCCAAAAAAATATCTCTCCTGACCCAGTTTCAAATGTATTTTCGATTATCTTTCAAAACTTGAGGAACAAAGCAAAACGAATACTTATTTTTGACAGGCTCGTTAAGCTCGAAAATAGTATTCGCAATAGAAGTGCCCCACCTTTAACATGAATAGATTGCTTAAAATTCTTATGTAGAATGCCAATGGCCTTTGGCAAAAACTTGGAGAACTTAATTATGTATGCAGGAAAAAGATATAGACATCTGTTTAATATCCGAAACTCACACAAAGAGTAATTCGAACTTAAAGATTGAAGGTTACCTCGACTAACATGCTCTAAGAGAGTGTATCGAACATTCGATTGATCTTAATTTAGAAATCGAAACAATGCAAGTTAGCTCTATACAAGCCAAAAGCAGACAATCCTTTCTGAAGTTATCGTCTATTTACTGCCCACCACGATGCAAGGTTGAGAAAATTGACTTTGCTTAATTTCCTTGGACAACGTTTTGTCATCGGAGGGGACTTAAATGCAAAACATACATCCTGGGAATCTAGATGCATATCACAGAAAGGTAGGATGCTTTATGATGTAGGTAGAAAGTACAATACCGAATTTCATTCTACGGGAAAACAAACTTACTGACCATCTGATGTTAGAAAAATACCGGATTTGATCGATTTTTTTATTGTAAAAGGTCTGCCGTCCAATCGAATCAAAGTTGAAGAATGCTATGATCTTTCCTCTGATCATTCTCCAGTAATTTTAACAATGAGCGAGTCACTGATTATAAATGAAGAACCACCCAGATTAACAAACGGGAAAACCAACTGGGAAGGTTTCAAAAACGATATTGAAAATAATATAAGACTGGGTGTATCGCTTAGAACCCCGTTGGAACTCGAAGTCGCGGTTGGCTCCTTTATCGATACCATCCAAAAAGCAGCATGCAATAATACTCCTCAACAGAACAAAATTGTGAGCTATAGTAAAATTAAGTACCCCAGAGAAATACAAGATCTATTAAGACGAAAAAGAAAAGCTCGTTAAAGATGGCACCAAACTCGTGCCCCGCAAGATAAAACACATCTCAATCGGTTGAGTAATTTGCTATCAAATTCGATTCAACATTTTAAAAACCATGCAGTAGAAACTTATCTGCAAAGCCTAACCGCTGGAAAGGAATCGAATTATTCGCTCTGGAAAGCAATTACAGTTATATAATGGCCAAAAATCGCTGTGCCGCCAATTAGGGTAACTCAAGACTCGGAAAGCATTAACTATGCTTCTTTTTATTATAAATGCGGCAATCAGATTAGAATGCATATTAAGACAGTGGAAAGTCGCGGAAGTGATTGTGGTCCTAAAACCAGGAAAATCACTGAATGAAATAAAATCTTACAGGCCTATTCCACTTCTTCCAATAATTTCAAAAGTTTTTGAACGGATATTACTTGGTCGCTTACACCCCATAATTGACCAGAAACGTCTTTTACCTGACCATCGATTTGGGTTCAGAAGTAAACATTCAACGGTGGACCAAGTACATCGAATTACAGATGTAATTGAGAAAGCTTTCGAAGAAAAGAAAATTTGTTCAGCCGTATTTCTTGACGTGTCGCAAGCTTTTGACAAGGTGTGGCACAAAGGCCTTAAGTATAAACTAAGTCAAGTTCTGCCAGAGCAATTAAATAAAATCCTCGTGTCGTATCTTGAGCATAGACTCTTCCGTGTGAAACTTGGAAGCGAATATTCCGAGTTCAAAGAAATATTGGCAGGTGTACCGCAAGGAAGCGTCCTTGGACCAATCCTGTACCTCATATTCACTCATGATATCCCACAAACTTAATACAGAGAACTGTACCGGTTGCTCGGAAAATATTCGAAGCTTAAACTTGATAACAAGCTGCTATTATACAAGTACCAGTGAAACGAATCTAAACATTTTACAAACTTTTGAAAACAAAATGTTAAGATCATTCGTCAATGCGTCGTGGTACGTAAGGAATGAAGATCTACGCAGAGATCTGGGTATTCCCGCGGTTAAAGATGAAACAAAAAATTTTGCACGAAAACATAAAAAAACGTTCATTAGGACACGTTAACACAACAGTCCTACAAATTCTTGACGAAACAAATATAATGCGGCGTCTTCAAAGAACTTAGATTTGGCCCGATAATAACAATCCGCGCTATGAATTGCAGAAAAGCAGGAACTCTCAAAGGAATGTTACCTGTCAAACATATTATATACTCGTGATAAAAAAATTGCTAGATAAGTCGAATACTTAGTTGCAATAGAAATACAAAATGGGTGGTGGTTTAAGTGAGTAAAAATCTTTAGTCAGATCGCAGTTTGAATACACATCCATCATACGGGATTCGCCATATGTAATGCAGGCACTTAGATTAGAAAGAGTTCAGAAAAATTTCAAGAGGTATGCATTCCGTAAATTATTTACGTCTGAAGAATTGCCTAGTTATGATAAAAGATGTTGACAAATAGGCTAACAAACCTTAAGTTTCAGACTTAAAGCATCTTGTATTATATTTTCGCGATATTCTGAATTATCATAATGCTTCACTGGAATTGATTTCTCTTCTAAATTTGTATGCTCCCAAAGAATCGCTTAGCGAGCGAAATTTGTGAATGTCGAACTCTCATAAAACCAACTATTGCACCAATGAGCTTATTACACGATGCATATGCATGTTTAATTTGGTAAGCAACAAAATTGAATTTTGTTTGTGCCGGATTGATTTTAAAAATTGTTTATATTCAATGGTTTTAAATTAAAATACATATTGTTTATTTGAAGTAGTCTATAAGGTTGAAAAATCAGTAGACGATCATCTCAGTCACGCAACAAAAACCAGTTGTGTAAAGCGATACTGAGAGCGTAGTGCTCAGTGATGTAAAAATAAGGCACAAATGTAATTCCTGTTCACTCTAATGATGTGTTATAGTTCATCTAATGGTATAAAAATTATGGATTCTCATCAAAATACTCCATTTTTCTGAAACGATTAATCTAGATTATATACAGGATAAAGGAAAATTAATTTAATAAAAGGAAAATCCGTAACAATTAGTTTCGATGAATCAATGCAATATAAACCATTATCTGTTCAGAGCTAAAGTATATTTTACACCACCCAACTAATTTTTCTCTATGGGGCACAAGTTCATGAATACCTATATCAAGTTTGCAGATTTGCACTTAATCATAAACTCAACTGACTTAAACACTATCTTAACGACATTTTGACAATTCACAAGACAAGCACTTGGAGCACATAAAATGAAATTAAAAATAACAACAACAACTAAATACAAAAAGGTTTTTGTTACAGAATAGGCCAGTCATGGAAAATAATTGGCTGGAAGCATTACGATTGTGCAGGTTTGATACATTAATTTACTATGTCCGTTCGCGTTCAAGCCAAAATTTGAACAACGAAATTGTTTGTCGTCTCTAAAATGAGTGAATTCTCTCCCGATATTGGAGGTTCGATAGTTTTCATTTTTCTTCACACAAAAGTAACCGAACGGACATATTTTTGAACATGCAAATTTCATTTAATACATTCAATAAAACGCAGCGTTTTTTCACTGATGTTAATTTGAATATATGTTTTTTAAATGTCGTTTCTACATTTTTAATCGTCTTTTATTTTAGGATGTTCTCGCGAAATAATTTTCGTTCCTAGATTTTATTATTTAAATTCAAAACCAATAATTGATCTAAGTCTATAATTCTAAACAATATCAATTATTTATTATATCTAAAAACAAAATTATATAATTTTAAATACATATGTATGTATAAAGTTTTAGTTTAAAACACTCAAAGCAAACCATATTTAGCATTTCGTTAAATATTTATAAACTAATCAGACCTTTTTTGACATGTATCTCGCTGCTTCTTGCAGCCTATTTGTTTTTTCGTTCATATTCATCCTGCACAAAGACTTAAGATATGTATAAATGTAGTTAATTAGACAAAATAAATGCGATTTTGTACCTCTTTCATTGGCATGCGAAGTTTTAAAATTTCTGCATATCGTCTAAGTACTTCTAATGGTGCATGAATCTGGGAAAAAATGTAAACTTAAAAGTTTTAAAAACGTATAAAATATTTACTTTTATTAGTACCTTCACAAAATAAATCTGTTCCTTTATTTTATGTTCTGTTTCCAATTCCAACCCTTGATTTATAAGATTCGCTTCAAATACTCGACGTTTTTCTGCATTTTCAACTTCAGTTAGTAATTGTTGATTTATTTTGTAGGCTAAAACAAAATCAATAGAACGGGCACCGTCTTTAAAAAATAATGAACTATTGGCATCGGGGCGTTGATATAGATCCGGAGGACAGTGACAGTCCATGTTAGAGTCCATTAAAGGTGTTATATTTAAATTGTTTCTATAACGAAGAAATGTTGTTGAAGCAATTTAATTTTAATTTGATTTAATTTGAATATTAAAGGTATTAGCAATACAACTTAAACAAAATTCAATAACAAAAACAAATAGATCGTAGGACGATTTCAAAAAGTAACGTCGTTATGTTATGCAAATACATTTTCTAAGTCAAAGGGATGTTACAAGAAATGGTTATCCACAGTAACTGCATATACTGATAATTTTTAAACTTAGTAATAATACAGGAATTATATTGGAATAGCTTTACTATTGGGGACTCAGTGGCGCGATGGTTAATACGATGAACAAGAAGAAGGTGTGGGTTCGATTCCCAGCCGTAGCAACACCTAAATGATTTTTCACTGGCCCTCCTCTCGTGATGATCTGACAAATCATCCGAGTAGTATAAATTGTCAAGAAAAGCTTATCTCAACTTAGCCGTTCAGAGTCGGCATAAAACAGGAGGTCGCACCATCGTGCAACTTGTACACACGCATACATGAATGGTTGTGAGAAAGCTCTGCCCTAGGTACTAACGAGCCTGTTGCGCCAAAAATTTGTATTTTTTAGCTTTACTATGAAAAGTATTGCTAAGGCTTACATAGACCATGGCAACAAAATGGATTTAACTTTGTTGGTAGAAAATCTCTCTTCTTCCAGTTTGGAAATCTTCTAAGATAACAACAGAATTTTAGTGTAGCAGAAGGAAGTATATTTATCTCTACCTTCTTAAAACACCACAATTGTACTTTTGCAAGAATCTCTTGAATAACCACAGAAAATGTAAGAAAGGCCCACATGTGCTAGCAGCCAAGATTGCTTATGGAAAGCCTGATTGAACAGGATCCAGTCGAAATGAAAAGGTAAAATTCACAGTGGAGACACAGTCTCTGCTGAGAATATAGAAGAACTACTTTTGCAAACTGATAAACAAAGGTTGCATGAACTACAAAAAATACACCTTTTGAACAACAGTTGTAGGAGCATAAGTTTCCTTAAAATCGTCTACATAATTGAAATAATCAGACGTTATACCGTGGTGGAAAACTAATTAGAAACAATGAAAATAATAAACATAGCAATTCTCAACTTTGTTCACATACGTCACACCCAAGATATCTGCACCGGTAAATAAACGTTTCCGTTGCGCTTTTTTCTTGTTTCATTTCGGTTACTGAAATGTGTTCACAAAAGAATATTTCACAAATTAAACTGGTGGTGTTAAGAGATAAACTAAAATTAATTGGAAAAAAATTAAAAACAGTGAGAAAATATTGAAAAAGCGGTATTATTTTAAGGTAAATATTTAACTTGCATATTTCTTCTGTTTAAATATATTGGCTTCATTAGGTCCGTTTCCGTACAAAATAATATTTACTGATTTTTACTGCGAAATTATTATTTGCATGCAAAACTTGCGTACGGGAACGGTTTTAAGTAAGAATCAGTAAATATTATTTTGTACGGGAACAGACCTATTATCTAGCTTAACAAACTGCAAAAAAAACATATGAGAGGCTACAATCCGCTGTGCGGATCGTTGAATACCCTATCACATCCCATCCTTAAAATTAATATCCCCAAAAAGTGGGCTTTATGGCGACATAATATAGAAAATGACATAGTCATAACATATTGTTCAAATAGTTTATCAGAATCGTTAGTTGTTCGACAAAAAACAACGTTTTTCCCCTGCATATGCTATAGGGTAGGGTATACGGTTTATGTAGGAAAACGCCCCCATAAAGTGTGCGTGCATTAAAATGATCTATGGACGAAATGTTTATATTATCATACCTAATGGTCCTGCAACAAAAGTTTTTTTTTTAATATTTTAAAAATGTACCGAAAAACGTTTTTTACTAAAAACGCTCCCAAAAATTAAGCGTGGGAAAAACTTTAACATATATATATAGATATTGAGATTCTGTAAATACGTTGTTCACACACTTTTTCAAAATTCCTCACGGTTTAGCCAAAAACTACGTTTAAAAAAAAAGGGGGCGTGGCAGTGGGCGGATTTCAAAATGTTTTACACTTTTTACATTTCTGCTGGAAACAACAAAGAGCACGTGTACCGAATTTCATCATTCTAGCTCAAAATTAAAGGCCCAAAAACAGGTGACGTACATGGCTTAATCGACTCAGCTAGCGATTCTGAGTCGACCATATACTTTGAGGTATATGTAGCTAAATTATTTCTCCATGTTACAAACTATGTATCATAACTAATATACCCCTATGGGATAGGGTATAATAGAGTCGGTAGTTACTCCTAAAAGTATACACCATATTGAAAGTTCTACGAATTTAACGAACACAAAAAACAGGGACTCCCCGAAGTTAGTTCGGACACCACCCATGGTACAAGTCCCCACGACATCCAAAATCTTTCCTAGCACTCTCTATCTCCCCCTTCTCTAACGCTCGTACTGTGGTATTCATAACTCCTTGACTGCGCGCAAATATGCAAAAGCATGTTTTTTTGGGAGGTCGTATTGGAAATTGGATTATTGGATATTGGAAATACGTTTTATACAAAAGTAAGTAAACCCTCATATAAATGCATTTGTTTGCATAATTCACTTTTAATATTAAGGAATATTTTTTGCATTTTTAGGGCCATATTTAAGCACATTTGTGACTTTTTTCAATTTTTTTGTTATTTGTACTTTGTTCATTAAATGTTTTAGTGAAGAAAAAAGTAAACCCTTCTACCATCTGCAAAAATACCTCATGGGACGTCTCTAGCACATGTACTTTATAGAGTTTGAGAAAACATATGAAGATAATTTACTAAAGTCGATCTTTTTATTGCCAGTATACAAAAAGTATTTTTGAAAGCTCCTTCAAGAGTAAGAACTTTTAAGGACGATCTATCACTTCCGCCCCCACCAGTTACATTATTATTTGCATTTACATATTGCATTTTGTAATATGTATTTAAGTTATATCTTATATAGTTGTGTTCCTCAAATAAAAATATACAAATAATATATGTTGTTAAATTTTTTCTGATTTTTTCAGTTGTCGATAATTTTTAGAGCATATAACGTCTTTTTAGAGCATATTTAAAGCGCTATAAACGATTTTTTAATGTTGAATTATTAAAAAATTGTATTTGAAGTGTCAAATTGAATTTCCTTTTCTTTTATTTTGAATTGTTATTGGCTTTTGATTTCTATTTATAGCATCATTTTTTATAAATAGAAATTTATCACTGTGCCATTCGTAATAATGTTTTTTTATTATTTTTATTTTTTTTTGTAATAAAAACTTGTTTTTGTTTCTAAATTGTCTTTCAGCACTGTATGGCATGCCAGACATCAGTAAACATTATCGGCCCTTATTAGTTTTTGAACCAGGAAGGTACACAATTGATCAAATATTTCTGGGGAAAAATAAAGTAGTCCAAGCGATACCCACAATTGATTTGCATAATGTCATAAATGATAGCATTGATCAGAAACAAACTACACAAACTAGTAGGTTTATGCAGGATGGCGATGGAACTATTTTCGACACGCTTGTCATCTGATTTCTTTTGAGGATTGTGCTAACGGTAAGAGCATTATATTTCATAAATCAGCGCAACTACTACCATACGCCGAAGATATTAACGCCTTTGGATTTAGCATTTGCAAGTTTAGAAAAAGCGGCTATAATTGGGTTGGCAGTGAACGAGTGCAAAAAAAGAAACACTTAATATCGACTCTTCTTAGCTCCACTATAAATTCATTAAAACAACGTAAAACTAAGATCATCAGAATCTATCTTGTCAATTGATAGTTCTTCGTTCCTTAATTAAAAAAACACAAATCAAGCAGACAGGACATAACAAAAAACACTTAGGTTAACACTTTACACACATCTGATAACATTGTTTTTGAATGGAGAATGTTGTTGAAATGTACTTATTAAATATAAGTCATATAATATAATGTACCTGCTCAATTTGAACACCATTTAAGTTAAATAAAGTATTTAATTCATTATGTTTACTTTCATAGTATGAAAATCCGAAGTATATTTCTATCTTCTATCAATTCTTTAGGTAATGATTTAGTCATAGTAAGACTTGTCTCTAATGTCAACTTTGAAATTTAAGGGAACAAACAAAATATACTTGTGATGCGCATGATAATAAAATCGTGGAACCAATCCCACAAAAAAGATAATAGCTTTATTTGCTAACCTTAGCTAATGGATGAAAAACATGATAAGTAAGGAAAATAGGACATATTTAGGATAACAGCAAAACTTATTTGTTTGTGTTTAGAAGTCAAACGGAAAATTTATATATTTATACATATTCCTATGTGAATAATTATCCAATTTAAATTGAAGCTAATGTAAACACACCTATATTTTGCGTGTATTAAATATTAACCCATTTTCTATTTTGTAACAGAAATAAATAGATATAAATGACTCAAATAATATAATATGTTAATCGTAGAGCAATAAAACTGAGAAGTGTATTTCTCTGGATGTATAGATGAGAACCTCGATGAGAACAAGGAGAACTTCAGATATCACTTTACTACACTTATTAGAAGAATGTTTTTATTACCGTTATATTTATGACATTAAAACATTTTAGCTGAATAGAATAAAAGAAGAACTATTAAATAGATGTTAGGATTTTTGAAATATTTTACTAAGAGATAAAAAAGGCGTTTTTAAATGGTAGACATTGCTTTGGTAGGAGCTTTCACCTAGCTGATGCCTACCAACTCCGATATCAGCCTTCTCGTGGCGAACAAAAACATGTGTTTGAAATTAACAAAGCAGTAAATGAAAATTTGTATAAAACGTGGTATGAAGAAGATTAAATCCATTAAAATACCAAAAAATTAATTTGATAGTACACAAACATGGAGTTTAACTAAGGGGGTTGTGTGAGGATGAGGATGTTGGGAAACGGAAGGATGAGTATATTTTAAGGAAAAAAAGAAGATGCCAATAAAGAGACCATCCAGCGAGACGATGGTCAAGGTAGGGTGGGTAGAGGCACCTTCTCGCACGCGTATAATACAAACGCGCAACAGTAGTCTGGCATAACAATTTTTTTTGTAGACGTGTCTGGGGGGACAAGTTCCTACGCTCTCCGGCGAGCAAACAAGGCGGGTTCCAGCATGCCAGCAGAGGCCCCCGACAGGACACGTAACAAACCTAAGATTTTAAAGCCACGTTTGCTCGTATAGAAGTGGCTGCAAAAAAGTAAATGAGGGTAAGATTAAGTATATGCTTGTCAACATGCGGCTTGAAAATGTCAAAAAGAGGTTTATCGATTTTCCCCCACGATCCCCTGATTTTACGCCTCCCGATTTTTTCTTATGGGACTTTGATCAGCAAACCAACCACAACCACAGTAAACAATAACATTAAAAACGAAATTGGTAAAATTACACCAGAAGTCGAAATTATGCTTAAAAAAGCTTGCTGCACCACGACCACTTGATCGACATCATACATAATGTTAAAGACCATATAATCAATCAGCAAAATATAAATTATAGTATCGTATTTTATTTAAAAGTTATTGAAAAAGAACATCGACCTAAATGATATTATACGCTGCTGCGCAGAGCTTAATGCTTGTACACTCAGAATATTTTTAATGTGTGTACTATATCACATTAAATAGCTGATGGACTAGGTAGACTAGGAACGGTATGCTGCGCTTCCGAAGCAAATAGGTGGGTAAATTTACCGCTGGCTTTAGTAAACACCAAAAGAAACAATAGCCAGATGGCACAGCACTAATACGTACAAAACAAGCAAGCTATTAGGCCTAAATAGGGCATCAATTTCATGCATGCAACATACACCATTTATGCAGAAAATGTATCGGAAGTAAAAGAGGATATTACATACCTGTTGCCTCACCGCCAACAACAGAATCCTTGGCAGTCACTACTAAAAGGATCAACAGGATCTGGCCCCAGACCCGATCATTCGTTTCTCCAAAGGATCTTGCTGTATCTTTTGGACCCACAAAGAACCACCCCATAGTCCCGTAAGAGACCGATTTACACGATATAAATAAATGTCCCCCAAACTGTTTCTACTTTGTGATTGGAGTTGCTGGACACTATTTTTTTGGAGAACATTTACAAAACTATATGACAAATGGCCAAGAGTTCCACATATATTTAAACTAGAAATGGTATTGCAAGCTCTCCAACAAATATAGTATTCCATTACGATTGAGATACAGTCTTATTTAAATCCAATTGTATTGACAACTTTTATCTCAGAAGGTTCATGTAGCTATTGATCAAATGAAATTTGTAGTTACAATACTTTTAATTAAAAGCTGATTGCAGTCGACACTAAAAAATCATTTTTCTGTGATATATTTCATATTTCACAATTTAAACATTACAAAAAAAAACGTTTTTGAACTTACGAGTCTACCTGTGCTGCAGTGCACCAGCTTTTAATAAAGTTATCTCAACTTGAAGTGCATGCTAAACCTTACTATGGGTTCAAATTATGATCCCAGTTTCATACATAAAACATCCACTAGCATATCAAATAATGTAAGATGTCGAACTGCGTGTATAAACAATTTTTTTTGTTTATAAAACTTTTTAAAGTAAAATGTTATCAAAAAGTGCCATATACCGAAGTGATAACAATCAGAAACCAACGGAAATCCCCCAGGAGTCATTATCAGAAATCTCAAACATACTGTGTTAGTAATTAATTATTGGTACCACAATTATAGATGATATGATATTCATTGTTTAGAGTCAAAATGTTGAACAATGACATAAAAAAGGCGTTTATGTATTAAATAAAATTTAAATAGCAAAGAATGAAAGAAGAGACCAACTCACTTGTCTTCGCTAGATACCGGCATACAGTCAACGTCATTTAAACGTAGTGAATTCATAAATTCATCTTGATTTCTTAGAACATATTCGTCAGTGTTTCTACTAATATCTCGTTCCATATTTTGCAGGTTAATAGTTTCTCCCAGAGCTTTATCGAGAAAATCTCCATCTTCGAGATCGTCTTTCTCATTATTAATGTTTGGGATGGATTGGGCCAAAGAGGAATCTAAATATAGATAATAAAAATATTAATAAATTTATTATTTTATAAAAAAAAAAACAATATCCTACCCATTGTAAGATGTAGAACACAACTTAACAATAATGACTCAACAAATGGCCATTTTTTATGAGTGGCAGTGTTATATTGTTAATACAATAAGTTTTATTTTTCTTTTGGCAATTATGCTGCTAGCACTAGCCACTAAGCACCTTTTTTTTATTTTGTTTGACATTTACAAAAAAGACTGTTTGATTACAAGCCCCACACGTTACGCCAATGCTCCCACTTCAATCGTTAGTCTGAAAACATCTTACTACGTTTTCGTAGATAATGAAAGTGGGTAAAATTAAAGATTATGAATTCTATACAGATGACGCATTGAGAACAAAAAACAGAAATTTTTGCTCAGTAGCTTAATGGTACGGGCGGGTGGTGTGCATGAAAACACATGAAAAACAAGAACAAAAACATATGACAAGCTGTGCCAGCACGACCCGCCATAGAACAATTTTTCTTATATGGAGTGCGTCATCTGTATAGAATTTATAATCATTGGTAAAATGTAATGTTATAATCAGAGATCACCCGGGGATTAGATTTGCATGTAATAAGTACTTCTTTAATGGTGTAAGTTTTGTGAGTGTATGTATAACTTTCAAGTGGTGACGGGTTCTACTTGCATACATGAATTTACAGTCATGAAATTAACTGTCATGTCATTCTCCGGCGATAATTCTACTGAATAGACAAATCAAATCAAAAAAGGGTATGATAATTCCACTGAAAAAGGATATTGGTAATTTAAATAAAAATTGATCCTTATTGGTTGAAATTTGAAATAAAATCAAAACAAAGCCACCGTCGAAAAAAGGGTACGTCAAATAGAAGAAATTTGACGATAGACATAATATAATCGCAAAATACACAAGTGTAAAAGAGAAAGCAATACCCAAATGTCAAATATTCATTCATGGAGTTGTCTACCTAATTTGCAAGCAAAATGTTTTGAAACAAGGAAGAGCTCTTGTGTACAGATACACTAACACAAATAAATATCATGAAAGTTGAATTTATAACATGCAAATCTAAACCCCGGGTCAAGTAAAACTACGTCCTCACTGGAGTTCAAATGAGCACGTTTGAAAATTCACAAAAAAGATGTTTTTACTAAGTTTGCAAATAATGTTTGAGAACTGGCTATATTTCCGAATTTCCTGTGAAAGTTTATAGTTGACATTTATATTGTTTACATTTTTACAATAACATTGATTTCATATGGTTCAACTAGGTGCGTCAGCCAACGCAACGCGTGATTGTGTTTCAGCCATATTTCCCACAAATTTATTGCCGAAATGAGCGTTGCTCAGTGAGAACGTAGTATAAGGATCTCAGTTATAACAGGTGCGTTCCACGAATGCAAATTCCCAAATATTTCCGAGAAATCCGTAAGTGGAACACTATTACTCCACTTTTTTTCTTTAATTAATATAACCCCCAAATAATCCGTTGAACAGTTCGACCTGTTTTTGGCAATATTCAGTGTTTTCTGTCCCACCCGACCGGTGAGGGACAGAGGTCACATAGTGGTCTGCTTTATTAATGCTGGAGGCAGATCCCTTCCTCGCCAGTTATTCAGCTATTTCATTGCCCTGTATGCCTCGGTGTCCGGGGAATTATTGGACGCCAAGAACCTTCAGCCCTTCACGACAAAGCTTAGATTTTATTTTATTTAGCATTGAGGTCGCTTTGGCCCCCTGTGCTACTGCCAATACCTCAGCCTGGAAGACACTACTGTGATAGAATGGTCTTTGAAGGTCAGGGTGGGGAAGCATTTAATCGGAAGATACAGTTCATTTCTCAGCAGTTGAGCTGGCTTATTCTGAGAGCACTTAGAGCACTAGCATATAAAGGACCAGCGGTAGCAGATTTAGAATGGTTTCCAGTCCCGCTGTTGGCTTGATTCTCATTGCGCTAGTAGCGCCCACATGCTATGCTTTTACCTACCTTTGTAATATTTTTTAGATGAGTGCCTATGTTTGTGGATTGCCACCAAACAAGTCCTCCATATGTTAATATAGCTCTTAAATTTGCCGTTTACATCCATAGGATAATCTTGGGGTTCGGAACACAGTTTTTTTTTCCGAATATGCGTTTACACGTATAGAAAATAACACCCAGATATTTTCCGCTATCGGATAGTGTCCCGTCGATAACCGGTGTGTCAAATTTTAAATAAAGAGAACGAGTTCAGTTTTTTGGGGGTTGATGTTGATGTAGTTTTCAATGCATGCCAGGTTTTTTTTCGGAAGGCTTCTTTTTAGTTCTACAGCATTTGTATTTACATTATTTAAGGCTCCTTCAATGTCGAGAATCGCTGCGAGTGTATATTCCTTCGTGAAGCGATTTTTCTATGGTACTAACGATATCGTGTAGGGCTGTGTCGACTCCTTTACATTTCGTGTAAGAATGCTGTGCCGAAGATATATCTTCTTTTCTAATTCTTTGTAGCTATTTCGTCCACCATGTCGTTGATCTTTGTGTTTTTATTGTCCTACGTGGACAGACTTTTTCATAGCTATTAACTAAAGTTTTACCTATTAGTTGCGCTGCAGCATCAATTTCAGATAGAGTTTCCATCGGATGACATATTAGGATGTTACTGTCTTTCTCTACTTCTACAATGAACTTATTCCAGTTGGCTTTCATGGGATTCCAGTGCTGAAGGGGGAGTTTCGTGTCGTCCTCTGTTTCATTTTTATTCTTTGGTCAGAGTATGCTGTTTCTGATGAAACTTTTCTATTCGCAACTAACAAATTATTGTCTATAATAAATTGAAACAGGGACTCACCTCGCGTTTATTGGTATCAGAACTGCCCCATTGTAAATGAAGAGAGTTATGCCTGAAACACATGTGCAGAATTCTCCTTGCAGAAAAGATAGAACACACAGTTTTCAATGTAAAATCTGCAAGCGTTGTAGTACTGCAAGTTGTCTCTATTTCTAAATCCACTGCAAAAATTCAATGGCACCACAACACAAAAGAAAAAAAAACGTAATATTAAGATATTTGGCATCATTGAATTATGACGTTTAATCCACATAAAAAAAAAACAAATAAATGCCATACCAAAACAAATGTATATACATGAAAATGTTTTCCAATTTGAATGGCTTGATGAAGGAAGCAATTACTGAACGAATACCTATTCAATCTTATTATGACCTAAGAGCATAAAGTAAATCCAGTAAAGTATCAAAGATGAGATTGCTTTTTTCAATGTGTATTTGGAATGAATGCTTCAACCAACTGAAATACAAGGTCCTACCATATGCATATTTTTTTATTTATTTCATATAATGAAGCACTATGAGGCAATTATATATCACCAAACACCACCACAGTAAGCTGAATGTAATGACAGGAGCCACTGCACTGCATGTATGTCAGACAAAAAAATAATGCACGTGTGTTTTGCTTGCTGCACTGCGTGCCGCACTGCATGCAGAACCACTGCACGTGTGTTTCAGGCATTAGCATCGCAACAATCGTACAATGCGGAATATATAAACAAGTTTTTGAATATTTCTTTTACTTTAATTAAACGCAGTTGATTTTACTTTTAATATATTTTTATTGAATCGCAGAAAATTCTTTTTACCCTTCTCATCAAATAATCAGTCGCAGTGACAAAATACCAAATGTTAGTTTGGTACTTTCTTGGCTGAATTTTTGTCGCCATAGCCCGTCAACTCAAGTTTTTTTTCGCTTAAAACGAAGGATTTCTTCACCCGCTTCTGATACGTTACTTGCGTTGTAGATTAGGGTTAGTATGCTCTTCTTAGTAGTTCGTGTGAGAGCTTTTTTTTACTAAATTGCCTCCTTATGGCGAAGAAAGATCGGTTGGAAAAAGTAATTCTTCGTTCTTCAAAGTTAACAGCTAAGCCGATGTAAACAAAATTTCCTTACTACTTAAGCGTTTTAGCTTTCAACGATGTTGTGTATCTTTTCTTGTTGAAAATACAACAATGAGTCACCTTGTTCCATGTTTTCCTTTTATGGTTTCGTATGTAGCAGCGAGAATTCTCTACCGTAATCTTGCACAGACTGACGAGTTCGGTAATAGACTTGGTTTTATATATCGATTTGGACTTCTTGTGTTTTTTTTTCCAAGATTTGCCAGAGTGCATTTGTGTACTTTTCTGGTAACGGTAACAGATGCCTATACGTAGTTGGCGAAGCTCAAAGTATAAACTTTTTTGTGGATCGGCCAAAAAATGCTGAGATTCCATTATTCGAGCAAAATTGTTTCCAATAAAATTTTGTTTACGACTTGGTGTGAGTTGCCAAAATATTCAACCGGCTTTATATAGGTTGGCAGGAAGGTCATCATTTCCGTCAGCCTTGTTGAGCTTAATTTGAATAATACAATCCTAACTTTATTTAGGTCGGTTCGCTATTGGTTTGTTTTGCCTGACAACAGAAGATTATTCGTCATCTTACATATTCTAAGCTCCGATTGTGACTGAACTAAAGTGTTTCCTTGCTCATCTCGACAGAATCTAGTTCGCTACTTTAGCCTTGGATTTGACGTTTGCCACTTATTTGGGAATCTTACGAACACAATTCACCTTTATTTTTTCTTTTTATTTTCTTCGTCATTATGAAAATCCTGTGTTATTTGCTATTTCTTTGTAGGCCTGGATCTTTTGAGTATATCTATCAGTTATATAAACATTTTCTTTTTGTTTTCAATTATGTATTTACATGAGAGTTTAAATTAATATTATGTGTGAGTGAATTACAAGCAGATCCGTATTTTCAAATTTTATGAAGAATAATAAAAAAAAAATTAACAAATTAAATTACTCAAGACTAATTAAACCTCCTAAGATAGCAGGAGTAGAGCCTGACTTTTGAAAGATATAAATGCCGGTCTTGCCTTCTTTAGCTGGGTATTTATGTGCTGATTGTAGTACAGTTGCGCCTGAAATCCGAATTACTGCATCTTATTGGGTTGCGAAACGGTATGGCTTCCCATTTCCCATCATTTTTTTAAGCTTCCAATCCGAGCAGAACATTTGAAATTTGTCAAACTTGCATTGGCTCAAAGAGCCAGATGCATAAAGATCATCGTCGTAGGCAAATGTAGATGTTAAAAAGGGAAGGTGCTGTTACCGTGTTTTGGAGAAGAACATTCGTGGCACAAAAACTTCGGAAGTCGTGCACTCTCTATCTGTTACGACAAATTTCTTTGCGTTATCATAGATATTAGATATAATAATCCTTGTGAGATAATGTGGAAATTCATATCGCAATTATCTTTATAAATCAATCCTCGATCCAAACCATGTCAAAGGCTCTGTCGATATCTACTACACAGGCAGCTGTATATCTTTTACTATTCCTTACATACTTACTTGCTGTTCCAGTTCCAGTTAATATTTGAAACCAGATATGTGAAAGAAAGAAATCGTTTGATAGTACACGCTCTATCAAACGATTTCTTTTGAACCCAAATTGGTTCCTTACATTACATTGTTACATTATGAGCTAAAAGAATTATGTAATATTTTCTTCTTTTAGAAAACTTTTTTTGAATTTATTAGCGCCAATTTGGTTCATATGAAGGCATATTATAGTTACAATGCATTTTTATGAGAGCAAATTTCATAAATCTTCTTTATACGAGATTTTGCATTACTAGATTAAGGGATCCAAATAACATAATCATACTCATACAATATCGAACGAATTAAAGATATATAAATATTTAAATGCGTAAGGGTCCTAAAGAACCTTAGAATTATGACACAAGAAGCCAAATATGGAATTTGCTTTACCAATTACATAGTCCATAGGTAGTGAAAATTTTAATTGTTCATTGAAAATGACTCCTAAATCTTTTTGATTAATTACTCTTTTTAGTACTCCATTTTAAATGCTGTGATTATGAGTAAACTTCTCTTTTGTATGGAAGTTCTCAATGAGCACTTTTTTATGTTGACATATTACCCATTTAGAGAGCACGTGAAAAAAGTGCTGGGCCCTCATTCCGTAAAGTGATTAGCGTTTGACGATAACGTTTCGACGGTACATCCTGCATCACGTAAGATCAATAGTCGTTTTTGCAGTCGGCGATATCACTTTAATCACTTTACTTAAAACAATAATCGTCAAATCACAGAAGATTATTGAGCGATTGCTCTTGAGGTCTCGACTACCATCTGAGTAATATTCGTTTTCAATGTTACGTATATGATGTATATGACATGTGGACAAGCACTAAGAAACATTATAATTCTATCATGTTTGGTGTTCCAATGAAGTTGTTCAATGATAGCTATGAGTACAGTTATAGCTTAAATTGAAAATCATCATATGAAATTTTCTTTTACTCATTGCGGCTTTTTTATAAATTCAACCATTGGAGAGTTGGTGTCAAAACAAAGTTGTAAAGTAATGTTTGTCGTTCCACCGAAATGAAACTAAATTTTCCAATGATGCTTATAAGCAGCTAGGGATAACATTTCAATTACATCATGTTGTTTGTTCCAGTGAAGTTGTTCAATAATAGCTATAACTGCACCCTATAACTGGACCCATATTGTACCAGAATTTTATAGATTTGTCCCAGTTCTATTTGCGGAAAGAGAACGTACTTTACTTTATAGACACATCCCGATTTAGATGTCACTTGTAGCTCATTTAGACAAATTGAGCAAAAAATGGCCGAAGTGTCAAACTGATGTGTGAAATGTCAACCCTTCTTTCTTTCTCTATATCCGGTCAGCCATAAGACCTGTAAGTTGTGCATAGTTTTTTATAAAATTAAAATCCAATTAATCGAAACTGAAATATTGAAATATTTTGCCTAATTGTTTTCATCTGTGTTCAAAATATTGTGAATAATTCTGTCAAATTTGTATTTCTCTCAAGTTGTTTAAAAAATATTTTCAAAGTCTGAACTAAATTTGTAAATAACATGTCTCTATATCACAGTCAACGAAGAGTTGTTTTTTTTATTGTTTGATGTTCGGGTATTAACGAATTCGTTTTCTTTTCTTTATAGCGTCAAGATGAGGAAAATTATGAAGCAGGGGAAAATCGTTATCGTCCTTAGTGGACGATACGCTGGTCGCAAGGCCATCATCGTCAAAACTTGTGACGATGGTAATGCTGAGAAGCAATTCGGACACGCTTTGGTGGCTGGCATTGACAGATACCCAAGGAAGGTGACCAAGAAGATGGGCAAGGCTAAGTTGAAGAAGAAGTCCAAGATCAAGCCTTTCTTGAAAGTTCTTAACTACAATCACTTGATGCCTACTCGCTATGTTGTTCACGACATTAGCTTTGACAAGTTGTCAACCAAGGAGGCTACAAGGGACTTGAAGGACCCCGTCAAAAGGAAAACACACCGTTTCCAGACCCGTGTTAAGTTCGAGTCCACATACAAGGAGGGAAAGAACAAATGGTTCTTCCAGAAACTGAGGTTCTAAACTAAAATGACCTGTGAGACATCGAAACGCAGAGGACTCCGTTTAACCATTTTTCTTTTGTACTGTATGTGAAGTATGATTAATATAAGAAAATAATTTTAATTAATGTTTTTCAATTGTTTCTTGTTGGAAGGATGGGTGCAATTCATAGACTTCAAAATCACGTGTTTCTTAGCTGTTTTATTATACTGGCATAATGGCAATATTTGTGGTTAGCATTATCGTGGATTTCTGGACTGTGTTGTGTAAACAAAACAAAATATCGTATTAACGATCAGTGAATGAATAACATACTGAGTTCAGTTATTATTTGAACACGGTTTGAGTTCGAAGTGATGAATTCGGCTATTGTTCCATGGTAACTGGTCATTGGAATTGTAAATTGTAATAGGTAGATCACTTTGATCTACATCTGTTGCATTGTTTTTATATTATAATTTAACGTTCGTAAACGACAACCGACTCACTTATAACGGTTCTTATCTCATCGCACGCCAACGATGCCATGAAACTGCAGATGTCAAATCACATCATCTTTAAACAAGTGATGCACTGTTTTGTGTTATAAACTTATTAACACTGCTAATGTGTGCTGTTCATGTCGATGTAACTATCAAGTGAATCCATCGGTGTGGTGTAGGATCAACGTGCTATCTCAGTCTTAAAAAAACGTAGAGCTCTTCAACTTTCGCAATATGGGTCGGCCTTTATATTAATAACGAAGCGTTAAGCTCTGTTCCTATTGATTGCTCCGCCTATTACCAAATACGTTTCTTGACATCCTTCAGGTAGAATCTTCATAGTATCTCCAAGAATCGGAATTGAGAAATTCCAAAAATAGTAAAAATGTCTTTAAATATAAATATGTGTAGGTCCAAGAAGAAATTAGCTTCCAATGCCCACCTTGAATCAATAAAGAGCATTTGCAACATAGTATTTCAAAAGAGGATAGAAAGGAAGGTATCTACCGTTTTTCCTTTCCCAGCATACAAAATATTGTGATGGCACGAAAATTGGAAGGTGTGAATTGTACAAATTCGTATGTTTTAGGTGGCTTAGTGGAGCCCAAACTACTCTTGTCAATTTGGCTAAAATTTGAGATGTGAGTGTTGTTAGTGGTCATACAGAGGGATTTTTAAAATTTGACTCCTAGTTCCAAAATTAACGGTATCTCCTATATCCAACATAAATTTGCAGTATACGTCTTATAGGAAAGCTTTCAGAATAACTTGCTCACCATATTTTTGCACCATACTAGATTGAAGAAAACCCCCGTAAAAAGTGTTTACCCGCCAGTGAATTCGAATTGCATTTAACTTATATATTAACACGTCTGATTCAGCGCACATCGAGAGTGTGCTCTGATTGGTTGTGGGCTTTGAATTGCTATCCAAATGTGTTCGTCATGCTGGGGATAACGCAAACGAGCAAGTTCGTCATTTAGAAGGTAGCTCTAAATGACGAAGGGCCTATATTGCAAGTGTCTATCTGTCGTACAATAAAAATCGATTGTCGATCGAAATAAGTTGGCGCTGCCGCTCGACATTACATCAGTCTAGGGCCCGATACTTTTTCTGATTTATGTAAATTCGTTATTTATTCAACCTTTTAAGGGCAAAATTACGGCATTTGCAGTTGATACTGCTCTTTCCTACTCCGATAACAGCTATCTTGATATGTTTTCCAATGTTAATTACGACTTAGATATACTACGACGATGGTTCAATTATCATAAGCTGATCATCTGGGGCTATATTTTATTAAACGAATATCGTTGAAATCACTTCGTTCTCGTTGAAATACGATTACATAAAACGAGTATCGTACGAATATCGTTGAAATCACTTCGTTCTCGTTGAAATTTGATTACATAAAACGAGTATCGATCTAGGCTTTACGATTTTCGTTATTTCTTACGACTGACATTTGGCAGTCGTATAGCTTTCGTTTTCGTATTGTTTTGTCTGCAAGTGATTGTCCTCAGCTGTTAAAATGTAAGCAAAAACAAATAGAAAATAGAAAAAAATTTTATAATTTATAAATTTAATAGGCCACCAACACAAACAAAGCAAATGGATTTGCTCACTGCGTTCATGGAACTCAATCCAGATCTCGCCAAAAATTATTTGCTAAATAGCCAAGAATCATAATCACTATCCAAAAATAAATCGCAATGAAAAAACATTTTTACAGAATTTAATTATTCCCGATTTCACGACTTTTTGTTTACGTTATTCAATTTTTGACAGTCCTAAATAGGATTGAAGTTGGTTGCGCTTCAAAAATATATGTTTTTTTCGTTTTCAGTTGGCAACACTTTTCTTACGCCTTTTTCGTTTTACACGATCGCACTTATCGTGACTATCGTTTATGGCTGAAACACAATCACGCTTTGGTGCGTTGCGTTGGCTGACGCACCTAGTTCAACCATATGAAATCAATGTTACCTATCCCAATTTAGCTTTGCCTGGCGTTGAGTTTCCACCTCAAAATGAAAAACGTAAAATCTTAACGTAACGTTGCTGTAAAGCGCCATGGGCAAAGCTAAGGTTGGAAAAAGTGTGAATTGTCAAAATATTTGTTGTTGTTTTCTGGATTATTTTCTGAGAAGGTTGTGGAATACGATATTTTTAGCAAAGATTTTAATCATTCCCCCATTTTTGTAGCAGAAGTTGAAACCGCTGAGAAAATAAATATGTCAAAGCGTGCGCAAAGCAGTTGGGCGTAACGTTGGTAAAGCGAAGCTCCAAAGCATGATTGTGTTTCAGCCATTACTTCTTTATCGTTTACTTGCCGTTCGTTTCGTTTTATGAAATAGAGCCCCAGTAACAAGACAAAGTTTATGGTATTCAATATTAAGGGTGTAAGATCCGAAGAGTTGCCTTTATATTATCACTCAACAAGCTGTTGTCGATTTTGTTTAATCGATGCTTAAGATCATAAATTATTTGACAGCCAGGTTTGTTGTATAGTGCGTACCAAATCAGTTGGCCAACGGTCGATTGCGCAGAGAGAGGATTTAAGGGAAATTTAAGATATTTTACAATAAATTTTAAGAGACCTGCGCAGTAGAATGCCCAACTGGTTTGGTTTGCACTAGTTTGCCAACGGTCGAATGCGCAGTAGATTGGCCAACTGATTTGATACGGACTATAGTGACAGTTGCTTTATAATCGAACGTGTTGATAGTTTTAAATACCTTGGATACGTTATATCTGAATGTGGAGTTGTAAGACAATTACATCACGTTAGTATTTGCTGCAATCTACCTATTTTAAAATTAGTTTATAATGGTATATTTAAATCAAAACTACAGTATGGGATTTCTTGTTGGGGTGGCACTTTTTTTTAACAAAATAAAACCATTGTTGATTAAACAGAAGCATGCAATAAGAATTATGTGTAAAGTCAATCGTAGAACCCCTAGTTTTGAGTTATTCAAATGTCTCGAATTTCTTCCTTTAAGGCAGTTATACTGCTACAAAGTCTAAAATATATTTTTTGAAAATTCCGGGTATTATGATGCTAGAGTTCATGATAGCCATTACTTAAGAGTCAACACCAGGAACTTTGTAAATATACCCGCGATCCACAAAATACATTTCTCACGTTTTTATTATGTTACTGCTCCTCGTTTGGTTAATACATTACCTGAAAAACTAAGGTGTGAGAGAGTGAAAACAGTATTCTAAAATTGTATTAAAAAATGGCTTTTCTCGTTTAACCATTCGGAAATTGACGCTTTTTTAGCGCCAATGATCTAGTAAATACTTTTACATATCCATATATTCTTCAATAATATCATTATTTGTTTTATTTTATTTTACAATTTTCATTGTTTATTTTTCCCAGAAAGATGAATACAAAAATTAAGCGAGAAGCAAAATTTTCTGTGAAAACGGAAATGATAAAAAATGTTATCACTTCACAGCTTCACAGAACGAGAATTGACCGCAGGCAACTGCGCAACTGATAATATGTCAATCAATCGCACCTTATTGTTAAGCATCACTCTAAACAACCAACATGGGTTCATAGTACTAGCGTCTAAATGCGGTAATATGGGTTATGAAATGTTTGACTTTTAGAGCAATACCGTATATTAGTCTATTTGGAGCATAGATCTAGTCTACCTCTACACATGCCAGTTAATTCGACTCCAATGGCAGGTGTCCACCGTGGTAAAGTGCAAGCCAAGACATGCATGACAAATAAGAGTTTGGTTTTCGGCGTGCTTCAAACAATTTGTATTTTAGATTATTCCCCAAAATTATATAGATCAAATTATGTAAGGTACGTAGAGTTGTTGTAATGCCATAACAATAAAGCATGGACAATAAATAAATCGGAAATGCTTTCGCAATTGAGGCCAAATTTCCGTCTTCCTTATAGCCGAATTATAGTGGATTATATGTATGTGATGGAATGTTTAAATAAAACTACAATAAACTTTTGTTTAACTTTTGTCAATTGTTTGTCTTTATATTTAAAATTTATTTGAAGAAATATTATTTCATATTTGTAATTTATTGGTATTGTTGAATCGATTTTATTTTTGGTCAATATGTATTTAGGTCATCCTGAATTCACCGGTTGTTAGTTGTGAAAATAGTTCATGTGACTCTGAAAGTTACAGATTGTAATTTTAGATATTTGTAAAAGAAAAAAGAATGAAACAGTTTACAACAACAGTTTTACTAAAAAAATGCAAATTTATCAAGTTTGGTTCATCACCCATTGGGCATGTTTTAATGCGGAGTAACAAACCAATTACTTCACATTTCAACATGTCCCTCTTTACATATATGGAAATATACAATGTTGTTTGTAAAATGTTTCTTAAAGTATAAGAGGCGGTGATATTATTTTGAATGTAGACTCTGGTTAAAAAAAGGGAAAAATAGTTAAAACACTTATACTCACACGTATGGTTTATCCTTTTTATGGGTACACTCTTGTTAGTAAGGAGTTGACCAATCATCTTTTTTTAGTTTTATAATTTCAGTAAATTTTGGGCTCATAAAATAGTGTTCAGGTCAGATGGGTAAAATACACATCACAGACATTTTATTAAACTCATATTTTTTAGAAGCAAGATTATGATGGGTACCCAGATCAAAATTGGCTAAAAATGTTTTCGTGTGGCCTGAAAATTGTTTAGTTAGGGAGCATAGGGATGGGGCGGGTTTTATTTGGAAATTATTGGGGAAAAGGAATTTAGGGAATATTTTAAAAACGAAGTAAAATAGAAAGAAAAAACAATTTAGAAGTATTCGATATAAATTTGAATATGTGGAATTTTGTTGTGAAAGCATAACTACTCTGGTTCTCGAAACAGATATATATATATATATATATATATTTATATAATTTCCATTTGCATTGAGAGAATCAGCATAGGTGTTCGCAATGATAGCCATCTACGTAAAGCTTACTACAACAGCAAAATTAAATTAAATAAAATGGTATTCAAAATATTACGACATCTTCAAAATGCGTTTTATTTAAAATCCCCACTCCGGTTCTTAACATACTAACATTTAGTAGTCAAAAGGTAAAAAACTGACTATTGGGTGCAATTGTTAGTGAGACAGAAGTTATGGACGAGAATGGATGTGATTTCGAAAGATGCATAACAAAAATTAGTAAATGGGTAGATAGAAAGGTAACAAAAAGGTACTTGTAAAGAAATAACATTAAAAACAACAAAAAAGGAAGAACAAAACAAAATAATACTAATACAAACTGTTCACTTATAATTAGAACCGCAAGTTCTCAAAGATTCAATTTAGACATGATTCGATAAGTTAATAATTAAAAACAAAAAAAAATAATTAAACAAATTCGCAAACAATATTTCACTACAAGTCGTACAGGGTAGAAAATAAACATGTGGGTGTATGCATGTGTAAACGATCAGTGTTTATAGCAGTGTTGATTTTTGAGAATTACCATTGAACGCGTTTCTTTGATAGCACCCGAAGGACATTTTCAATTATATCAGTGCTGCTAGCATTTCCACCCAAATCTAAAATATAATATTTTTTATTACAAGCATTCGTATTAATGGGGACTTCTATATACCTGGAGTGTGAATACGGTCAGTTACGATAGTTTGATAAACAGCTTCGCTAATTACTTTAGCATGCTGTTTGTGTCCCAAGTGATTGAGCATATCAACACCTGCGTTTATCATGGCTATGGGGTTGGCAATGTTCTTACCAGCAATAGATGTGCCTGTGTTACGGGTGCCAGGTTCAAAAACGGCATACTAAGAGGGAAAAGAAAACAATCATTTTTATTTTTGTAAATTGAATAATCATCTACATAACTTATTAATCTAGAAAAATACTTTGAAGATTACTTTTAAATACAGCCACTGCCTATATTTAATTATGATTGAATTTTAGGATTATTTAATTTATAATTACGACATAAGCCTAAAGTCTCTAGGTTTTAATTAATTACATTTTTAATTACATTCTTTATGGATTTACCTTGTACAGTGCCGCTCACTTGAATAGCACCCCCCTTTGCTGTGAGTTTTAAGCTTAATATCTTCAAAAATAATTATGGTAATGACTTGTTTTTTTTTCTAATGAAAGTTTATTAAATTCTGTAAATAAAACAGAAGGAATGGAATTCATATTTACAGTGGTAATTTTTTTATAGATTTTTAAGCGATATGACTCAAAACATACACATCACATTTTGGCTCACTTGAATAGCACCCCCCTCTTATATCAGTTTTCGTGTGGAAGCCAAATCAGGTGGTTATGCAAAAGTATTTTCTAATAATCATTTAATTAATTTAAGATAATTTTAGTTAAAATGGGTCGTGGCAAATCACTGACAGAGGACGAGAAAGCTAAAATCAAGGCTTACAGTGAGTGTGGCCTGTCTATTCACCAAATAGCCAAAAAAAACTCAACGAAGCCGCAAAGTGATATCCACATTTTTACGGAACGAGTCCAACTATGGCAAAAACATGAAAGGACGAACAGTTAGTGCCGTTACCCCAGCTGGAAAAAGAGCAATTCTGCGGCTCGCGTCAAATTCGCACGACTCTGCAGCCAAAATAAGAGAAAAAAGTGGTGTTAAAGCAAGCGTGTCCACAATAAAGCGGATTATTTCGAAGGCTAAGCACTTAAAGCGATTGAAATTAAAGAAAAAACCACCGCTTAACCCATATCGCAAAGAGCAACGCCTTAGTTTCTGCCGTGCTAACATGACATGGAGCAAGGAATCGTACCGTATTGTTTTCTCCGACGAAAAAAAATTTAATTTAGAGGGTCCTGACGGTTTTAATTATTACTTTCATGATTTGCGGAAGGAGGAACATCAATTGGATCGTTTGCACAGTCGAGTTGGCGGTGTTATGATTTGGGGAGCCATAACGTACTATGGCACTTTGGAGTTGCAGTTCCTAACTCCTCGTATGAACGCTCAGTCCTACATTGGAGTACTAGAGAACGTTATCCCTTCCATTAATGGATTATTTGGTGACTTGCCGTGGAAATTGCAGCAGGATAACGCACCAATTCACAATGCCAGAGTGGTAAAACAATTTCTTGGGCGTCAAAACATTTTATTGTTGGATTGGCCACCATACTCGCCAGACCTAAACATCATCGAAAATGTTTGGGGATGGCTTGCTCGGAAGGTGTACGAATCAGGGAAGCAATACTCCAATAAGGAGGAGCTAATAGCAGCAATTAGAAGTAGCTGGATTACATCAAGAAATTGTATGATTCCCTACCTAACAGGATGTATGAGGTTATTTATAACAAAGGCGGAAGCACCCGTTACTATTTTTTTTTTTTAATTCAAATTCAATTCAAAATTTAATTCTTAATTGTGTTCCTAATAAATTTTTAAGTCCAACAGTGTGAAAACATTTTTAAATAATTTTTTTATGAGGGGGTGCTATTCAAGTGAGCCAAAATGTGATGTGTATATTTTGAGTCATATCGCTTCAAAATCTATAAAAAAATTACCACTGTAAATATGAATTCCATTCCTTCTGTTTTATTTACAGATTTAATAAACTTTCATTAGAAAAAAAAAAACAAGTCATTACCATAATTATTTTTGAAGATATTAAGCTTAAAACTCACAGCAAAGGGGGTGCTATTCAAGTGAGCGGCACTGTATAGGCTTATATAGCTAGCCAAGATGCCCAAAAGAATTCTCCCTAAAGGAATATAGATATAGTCCGTCGAAGTGAAATCATAAAATATGAGATATTTATTATCTTGGTGACACATAAGGAAGCTTAACAACAACAAACAAAATCTGTGCACTTGAAACAGGAAACATACCATACATACCAAGAAACATATTGACTATTGAAACAGGAGTATTTGTACACATAGTGACGACGTTTTAAACATTTTAATATTTATGGACCGAAACTAGTGTTTTAAATAACTTCAAGATTATAGCCGTAAACCCCACTCAAAAAAAACATTGTTTCGTAGCAATATCAGCCATCCTGTATATGAAGCATTAAGGAAGGAGACTGCGATTTGAATTTCCAAAATGGTGGATTACGACGAGTAGGGCTAAAGAGGAAAACCACTGTCTATAAGAAATCGACTCTGCATTTCAATTTGTATGCCATATCTAAAATAGGATGGCATAAGGAGTTTCTGCTAAAAATTTATATAACTGTACTTTTGAAAATGTCTGATATCGCAAGAGCGCCCTTGTTTATTTAATTGAATATTAGTATGTAGTGTAATATGGATATTCTGAATATGACTGGTTACTCAGATTTTTCAAAAAACAATTAATTAATGGTAGATATATTTTAATGCAAATTTTTACTTTTTCATTATTTTTATTTTTCTTAAAATGTTTTTGTGCCTGGCCACACGTATTGGAACGAGACAGGTACATTTTATGTGAGCCAAAAAGAGAAAGTATGATTGCATCGAAAGTCCACCGAGAATGGCATGAACGTTTTACTTTCACACCATTTCATTTTGAAAAACAACTCATTTGAAATTTGCCTTCACCAAATGCAGAAATCAATATCGGTTTCAGAGACACGAAAATATGATTTCCCCGTGTTCCATTTAAAAAAGCTGACTTCATTTCAACAATGCTTTTTTGTGTGTGGCCACGGCGTTCATGGGAATGAATGTCGTTGGGATGAACGTATGGCCACCAATATAGTCAAAATCGGTTATAACGACCTTCAAGGGACTGAATTTGGACGTTATAAGCGATAAGTCGCTGTAACCGATAATAATATGTAAATTAATCTGTTTTCAAGTATTTTTTTTATAATCCCGTTTTTAATCTTAAAGTTATACCTGATTTCTCTTCAATCGTAAAGATTTTTCGTTTCTAACTCATTTTCCAACACAGCTTTATGGGAAACGAATGGGAAACGACCAGTCATCACACAAAAAAAATTCATATTAATATTATCAATTCTGCATCGAAAAATTTTTTTTTTACTGAAAACGCCCCCAAAAAGTGGGCGTGGCAAAAACTTTATATAAACGAAATATAGATTATGATTGTCTAAATATGTTGTTCAGAGACTTTTTCAAAATTCCTTACGGTTTGGCCAAAAACTAAGTTTTTCTTAAAAGGTTCGTGGTAGGCGGATTTTAAAAATGTTTACACTTATTCTGTAGGCACAAACGAGGATCCTATATGAACTTCATTAACCCAGCTCAAAATGTAAGGCCTAAAAATCGGTGACGTATAGACGGACGGACAGACAGACATGGCTAAATCGACTCAGCTAGCGATTCTGAGCCGATCCGATAAACTTTAAGGTATATCTAGTTTAATTATTTCTCTATGTTACAAACTATGTATCAAAACTAATATACCCCTATGGGATAGGTATAAAAAAAGACAAAAATCGGTCGTTGTAAACGATTTGTTATTCAATGGGATTATTATAGAACTCAGCCGGGACATATGAATTTGGTCGTTACAACCGATACGTCGTTATAACCGATAGCGCTGTAATCGATTTTGACTGTACTTTGTAAAAGTTTTTGGAGAAAAAAATGACAGTTGGTAACATACTCGCAGCAAAGATCCGAAGCATCACGCCGGCTTGGAAAACTACAACGCTGCTGTGTCTGCGGAAGAGAGCAGGTTGAGGAACGCCGTACGACCCCAACCAAAGTCAGAGGTTCAAGCTCCTCTAAAAATGAGGGCCAACGCGCGGAGGCTTTTACGAAGGTTTAAACACCGTGATTTATCGGAAAGAAAGAGCTTCTCAACCTGACCAGACCCAAAGGTCGCATCCTTATCCCAGGGCCATGCATCCCGAAGGATAGGATTGAGTACAACCTACAGAACCTCAACCCAGACTTCCCTCGAAACCGGCACGGAAGTCGTGGTGCTACTCAGCCACAAATCTATGCCACTGTTACGTTAGAAAGGATACAAAGTACGAGTTGGGATTACCCGATGCAAAGACGTAACGATAGGAGGAAAACTGACCGCCATGAAGATAATACAAATAAATCTTCAAAAATAGTAAGGCGGCCAGCGCCAATCTTGTCTTCCTTTTAAATAGGAATGACATTGACATTGCCTTAGGAAGTCCGAGGCAGTATCAAAAGGTTAAACAGTTAAGATTTAGTATTGTACCATACTGGCTCATTCGACACAAACAGTAAGACTAGATCATTTATTGTAGCTAAGAAACAAATTAACCTTTTTCTCTTATCTACTCTCAGTAACAATGACCAGACCGTGTTAAATTATGAGCGGCGAGGGAATTCCCCGATTGCAATAGCAGCCGTCTACATGCCATACGACTCTATGGAGGGACCTCCATCTGCCCTAACAGACTCCCTGGTGCATATGGCTAAATGTAAGAAGTGGGACCTCATAATAGGATGCAATGCTAATTCCCATCACACAAAGGGGCAATTCAGACACCAACACACGAGTTGTGTCCTTGTTTCAATACATTATAGACAATAATTTGTTAGTGGCGAACAGGGCTAACGACCCCACCTTTGTCACTAAAAAAGAGAAGAGGTTCTTAATATTACCTTCTTCAACAATTCTGATAGATTCGCTGTGCACCACTGGAAAGTTTCATTAGAAACATCATACTTAGAAAAGTAATTGTCAAAGAACCAGCTGTGCCAGGCAGAACCGTCTATAATGGCAACCCCATAACAGCAGCAATGGAGGATATGGTTAGTGTAGAAAGAATCAATTGGACAATTGACTCCTTCTCCCTCTACAATCCCCAGGGGTCGATGGTATTATCCCGATCATGCTACAAAAATCGAAACACCTCGTAACAGCATTCATACACAAATTGTTTGTTGGTAGTCTAAAATGCGGTTACATAGCCAGGTGCTGGCGGGAAGTAAAGGTAGTCTTTATCCCATAAGCCGGCAAGCCCAGCCACACGACCGCGAAGGACTTTAGGCCAATAAGGCTTACATCCTTCATACTATAAACCTTTGAAAACTTATGAATATCTACATTCGAGACAAACGCGACCCCCAATGTGTGGGCGCTACTAGCGCAATGAGAACCACACCAACAGCGGGACTGGAAACCATCCTTTACCTGCTACCGCTAGACCTTTACATGCAAAAATCTGCAGCCAAAAGTGCTCTAAGAATCTGCCAGCTCAACTGATGGAAATCAAACTCAAATTCTACACAGACAGGCTCAGCTGTATCCTCTGACTACATGCTGCCTCACCATGACTTTCAAAGACCATTCTCCGGTATCTTTCCAAGCAGAGAGGTGTAGGAGAGGAACGAATTGGGCACCGAAACCATATCCATCTACACTGATGGATGTAGGCGTTGGAAATGGAGTGTTTTCAGAAACACTAAAGCTAAACAGCACCTTTCGACTCCCTGAGCACAGCAGTGTCTTCCAGGCCGAGATATTGGCAGTAGCAGAGGCAGCCAAAGCGACCTCAATGCTGGCGATACCACCAGATGATATCACCATCTTTATTGACAGTCAGGATGCAATAAAAGCTATCTCTGCTATCGAAATAAAATCTAAGCTTGTGAAGCGTTGTCGTGAAAAGCTAAAGGTTCTTGACGTCCAACATAATGTAAAGCTCTGCTGGGTCCCCGGACACGGAGGCATACAGGGCAATGACTTGATCATATTTGACTGGATTAAACATTTACATGTGGGAAATGGCTTTGGCAATAGAACAATACGGATAAAATAGTTGAAGCCTTAAAATGAGTAAAATACAAAAAAAAATTGATTATTACATTATAAAATTAGCAAAACATATTCTGCTGCTTCTGTCTAACTATAGATATATAATTTTTATATAAATTTTATTTTAGAATATCGTCGTTAACAAGAATATCCTCCTGCTTCAATTAAATAGTTACATTTAAATATACATTTAAATATATATATATACATTTAAATATACATATATAGTATATAATATTATTGATTGGTCACAAAGAGCAAAAAGAGCAAAAAATAATGACTTGTGAAATATGAGCTGCGAAGATAAAATCACAATCACGACCTGTGAACGAGTTGCAAAACTGTGTTTGCTCTTTAGCTCTTTTCACAGTTTCATTCTCACTCGCTCATTCAACCACGATCTGTGAATGAGTTTCAAATAGCCTATGGGCCCAGTTATAGCTATCATTGAAAAACATCATTGGACATTTTCTTTTACTTCTTGTGTTTTTTTTTATAAATTTAATCATGGCGATTTGGTGTCAAAACAATGCTTATGAATTTTAAAACATGATTATCCAAACATATTTTAATTTATAAATCTAGTTATCGTAGAAAATCACTTTTTACTTTTCACTGATCATGATCTATTTCTGTGAAGTAATGTTTGTCGTTCCACCGAAATGAAACGGAATTTTCCAATTAATCCTATAGGTATCTATGAGGGAAAATTTTCAATTCCATCATGTTTTGTGTTCCAATGAAGTTGTTCAATGGTAGCTATAACTGAGCCCTATGTATTCCCAAAACTTGATTAAGATCAATTCCTTTGCTCTTTTCACAGTTCACATCCACACTCTTCTTCTTTGCGATGTTGATGCTGAAGGGTTCAAAATTGAAATTGTACGAGAAGAGCAATGAAGCAGTGAGTCATGGGTGCGTGTGGTGTGTATCTGTGTAATGTGTTTCTTTTGGTTTTGCTTTGGAAGGGTTTTTTCGTTCTTTGTATTTCATGATTTTTTTTTGTAATTTGGCTAAGTTGCTGCGTTTTGCGTGCTGTTTGAGTTGGTGGTTAGTTGGCGCTAGTTTTATTTTTTGTGTTTTCGTTGAAGTGTGATTGTTTTGAGCGTTTAAATTTTTGAATATTTTTTATGTTTCTTTTTCGTGCTAAAAAAGATATAAACAATTAACAATGACAACGCCAATACCCAGAAAAAAAGTTTTGTTGTGGATTTTGTTTGCTGCAGTAGAGAAAAAGGCATAAATTTACTTTAGCTGCCTTTCAGTTTTTGCACTTTTTTTTATTAATCGATTCGTCTCTGCGCACTGATCATTTATATGTATTTAAAAATTGTCGCTCACATTTAGTTTAAAAGTTATTCATAAAACAAAATGGGTTATAATTCCATACAAATTGTATGTAGTATGACACTTTTTTTTATTTATTTCTGCTGCGGTGTACGCAGCATTGCCATGTTGAAAAATCATACTAAATAAAAATATTTTAACAAAAAAAAACCGTTGACTAAGGCGCCTGCCTGACGACTCTACATACCCTGAGCGGAGCAACGAAGTTGCGTGAGCGTGGACTGTCCCCAGAAAGAGAGTTGAAATCTCTTGTTCCCGCGAAGCGGTCCACCCAGAGTACTGGTTAACAAAAAAACTGTTGACTTAGGCGCCTGCCCGACGACTTTACATACAAACGAAATTGCATGAGCGTGGACTGTGGAGCATGGAGATTTAAAATCCTTTGATTTTTATTTTTACATTTTTTTACCAATTTGGGGAATATGTAGTATATATGGCAATGCTGCTTATCACTCAACTTTGTATGGACTGTCAAAAGTAGGGATTTTTTGGAATTTTTATTGTTTATTAACTTTTTAAATAATTGAGAGCGACAAAAATAAAAAAAAATGCTAAATTTTTAGCTTAATTTAATGAGTGGAATAAAAAAAAAGTGCAAAAATAAATAAATAAATACATACATACGTAATATTTTCCAAAAACTTAAGGAACACAACAAGCACTTCAAATTTGAAGATGGAGTAATTTATCTTCCTTTTTTGTATTACAAAGATTGTCATATGCTTTCAAACATTTCAAGTTCACGTAAGTTTAAATGTTATGTTTATTGTTTTGCATATAAAATGTGAGACCATTAATGAGTTTGTTTTTTACATGTATGATCACTTGAGATTTTCTTTTAAATTCATAAAAACCCAGTTTCACCTAACAATGGTTTCATACATATGCAATAACCAAATACGAAATTAATCGAAATTTACTTTTATCACAGATTAAAATCACAGTGAATTTAAAATCACAATCACAGTTATACCAGTGGATTAAAAATCGCGACTAAGCACATCTCTAGTAATGCAGTTAATCTATCATGTGATAGATCGCATGGGAGCATTCACGTGTTTAAAATTTTATCGAATTGCTAATTTCTGATTGAAAAATCTTCATTTGATAGTGAACAATACTAATTCAAATATTCCTTTGTCGCAGTATATAATTGTCTAATCTTAATTTAAAATAAAGAAAAAAGCTAACGAATTATTGATTAATATTTTTAACTCAAACAAAGACTTACATGATCACCATAGTTTCTGCCAGATAGTAAACCTGCTCCTCCAATAAGTCCACAGATCACATTAGAAACAATAGTACCGTATAAATTGGTCATATTCATGACATCAAACTAAAATGTAATCTTTATAAACAAAGATTAATGGAAATGAAGAATATTTTACTTGATGTGGATTTGAAACGAGCTGCATGCAAGTGTTGTCAATAATCATGTTATTATGCTGCAACTCTGGGTATTCCCTTGCAACACGATTTGCGCATTCCAAGAATAGACCATCAGACAATTTCATGATGTTAGCTTTGTGAATTGTGGTAACCTTCTTCCTGTTATTGTTCCTAGCAAATTCAAATGCATAACGTGCAACGCGTTCTGCATTTTCAACAGTTACGACTTTCATACTTTCAACTACACCACGTACTGATTCATGTTCCAACATAGCGTACTCTCCATCTGTATTCTGACGAATTAGCACAATATCAATATCCTTGTGCCTGGCTGGAATTCCTGGATAGGATTTACAGTGCACTACGTTTACGTACAAATCCAACTCATTGCGAATAGCGACATTTCTGGAAACCTCATGTACATCTTCCGATTTGGTTTCAATATTTCCTTTAAGAGCCACACCATTACGCTTGATTGAAGTGATAGCATATTCCAAGTCATCGTTGCCTTGTGTTGTTGGATCAATTTCAATGACTTCAAAATCAATTGGTGCCCCAGAGAAGTGGAATATTTCTCGGATGTAAGACATTAGTTCAGGTCCGATTCCGCCACCTGGAAGCATTGTCACCGCATGACGACCCCCGTATTGTGCATTTGGGATATCAGTCCCCTATGAAGACATAATTCAATTTTGTCAAATCCTTACTTCATCGATTTACTTACGGTTTGCTTTTTCTGCAAGGCACTCTTTGTGTGAGCCACTTCTTCGGTCTTCTCTTTGGCGACAACGAGTGGATATCCCTAAATAATTAGTTTTATATGAGAAAATATGTTTATGCAAAATTTAATTTATTATGTAATTGTATAAATTTGCGAATCTTACCCTGGCCAGGAAGGGTGTTTGGAAAAGCCGAGTCAATCGTAACGCCATTTTAGATAATATGTTATTCTATGTATTATGTTATGAATACCTATTTAAAAAGCAATAAATATAAGCAAATGTCGTTGTAATTTTATTTTATTTCCAAAAATTACCAACCAGGACCGATGGATATAAATTTTCGAAGACAAGTGCTAGACTATTTTTTGACATAACAACCGGACTGCATACTCTGCTAGGAATGATTCGTAAAACATATCAAATGTTTCTGACGTCATAGAAATCGATTAAGTACCTAGTGCCATCTGTCCACTCTGCTGTAAAGCATTCAAATAAATACATATAATTCGATTTTGTATGGGAACTTCAGTAACATTCGATTGTATTTGCAAATTTAATGCCGAAATGAGCTCAGTGAGAACGTAGTATTATACTACGCAAATACGCTCAATCCGGCATTTAATTTGCAAATACGATCGAATTTTACTGAATTTCCCATTCGAATTCGAATTTCCGTAATGGGACAAAAGAAGGGTTAATTGTAAAAATTCCTTTCCCAAAAAATATTTTTTTTTCCAGTCTGCTATTTACACAGCAATTGATGGTACATTTATTGCTCTGTATTTGCGGCTATTATTTCGCACAGAACCTCCTCGGAGTTTTCCATTTTAATGTCAGGATAGACATATGAATCCGAAACCGAAGTCTTTTAATATTCCGCTTCCTCGGTTTTTCCCGACAAATCTTTTAGTCGTTATAATTAACCCCTTTTTTAACTTTCTCTTACAAAGAGAAAGATATTGTTTTCGTGAAAATTTTCGATCTCGAGATTTTGATTGATTCTAACATTACGATGATAGCGAAGCCTAAAAAAGTGGTTTTTGGAATTCCGTCCGTCGGTCCGTCTGTCCGTAGTGGTCTCCCCAGCCTAAACGGCTTGGCCGATTTTCTTCAAACTTCGTATCCAAGCTTGTTTTGGTCATAATTCTAGGCCATTTTTTTTGTTTGCTTTTAGCCATGTTAATAACGGTACCTGCAATATAAAAATTACACATAAGCTCAATTTTCTCGAAAACGGCTCTAACGATTTTGATTAAACTTTATATATACTATAACCATATTAGCTTCAACAAAACTGCATACCCAGTTTTTTCGAGAAAATCCATATAACGGATTTTGTCATTTAGGCCATATAAGGAAAATTGATAATTTCTCGCAAACTATTATGTCAAACTGAATGAAATTTAATATATATACTACTTGTATAGTTTTAAACAATTCCACATAATTAGTTTTAGCCCAATTATCACTAAACGGAATTTTCAGTTTTGGCCAATAACAGAAAATCATTACTATTCACATTGACATCGATTACTTCAAATTTCGGAGTAAACGTTCCTATAAACACATTTCGACATTATTTATATCATTTTTAGGATCAATAATCAAAATGCGTACTATTTGATCTAACGCCCAACTCGCTGTGAAAGAGAAAGTTGCGTACGACCCAGTCGTGCACCCACCACTCGTTTTTTTTTTAGAAAAACAAGTATTTAAATAACTTAATTGTGATTTGAAATTGTAATTGTAAATTATTTCGCCCAGAACCTCCTCGGAGTTTTCCATTTTAATGTCAGGATAGACATATGAATCCGAAACCGAAGTCTTTTAATATTCCGCTTCCTCGGTTTTTCCCGACGAATCTTACAGTCGTTATAATTAACCCTTTTTTTTATTAGAAAAACAAGTATTTAAATAACTTAATTGTGATTTGAAATTGTAATTAACTTAGGACATTTTTTGTTTACAATATAAATGTCAACTATAGGTAAAACGTAATTCGCAAACTGAGTGAGAACGCGTTTTTGGTGAATTTGGAAATGCGTTAATTTGAACATCAGTGAGAACATAGTATAATGAAAACGCCAGCGATTTAGGTCCAAATCGCTCCGTTTGATATTGGATTAATATATCCGGGGGCTAACTACGTCCGTGATTTATTATTGCACCTAATTTGAACGGGATTAGATGTGAAAACCGGATTTACATTTATAAAGTAAAATGATTTTATCAATTTATAACTTTGCTGGCTAAAACCGTGTTGGTGGTTGGTCTGCAAAAGTGCGGTTATCTTCCATAATCTTCAGAAACCTCATAAATTCAGCATCGACTGTTATGACGTTTTCAATCGGTAAACAAATTAGTATTCTTTTTATCTAGATCTGTCAAAAGACCGATTTTGACAGTTGTTGTGTTTCATTGGACAAAAAGTGTTTTTTTTTTTCAGATCAATTTTGCAAACTGGATTTTTCGGCAGATTTACTCCTAATTGCACACACACTAATACAAGTGATAGCTGTCCGTTTGACCAGGGTGATTTTCGTTTTGAATTATTATTATTTCGGTTATGAAAAACTATTACTAATCATTCAAACTGTAGCAGTTCAATATGAGATATAAATTAAATAAAAAACAATCAACCTGTGTGACTTGAAACATGACAGCTACACCCACACTAACTTCACAGACAAGAAATTACAACAATACATAGACAAGAAAATTCAATCTGAAATTGTGTTTTTTAGTTCAAAATCCAGATTTACCAAGTGTAAAAATGGACTTTTGACAGATCTAGTAATGCCTCATTGGCATCATGAAGCTAATAATCAGAGATCAAGTAGTAATTTGTCTTTGTAAACGTGGTAAATTAACTATCAACATTTGTTTGAGAAATCATTTACAACAATTTCGTAAATTTCGCACATGAATTGGGTGTGTAAAAATTATCGCGAGCGGAAAGAGAACAAAAGAAAACAAATCTATTAATAAAAATATTACTGAAATGAGATTAAATTCTTTTGGTTTGGCCAAAAAATAACGTTTTTTCTGATAAGTGAGCGAATTTTAAAAAGGTTTTAAAATGTATTAGAGGCATGGAAAATGAGCTTTTATACCCAATTTTATAATCTCAAGTCAACATTTTAGAACGGACTTATAAACCTCTATGGCATATGCTATTGGATAAGAATCGATATATTTTTTTTATAAAAACGCCAACAAAAAGTAAAATTAACTATATACGAAACTAGTCTCATCCAAATTTTAAGCATTTATTTACATTTTTACCGAAAAGGGTTTTCTTAGAAAAACGCTCCTAAAAAGCTGGCATGGCTACACAATTTATAAATGTATTAAATATTTTTCATAGACTTTTTCAAAATACCTTACCGTTTTACCAGAAACAACGCATATTTAATAAAAAAATCCATGATTTCAGCTCAAAATTGTAAGCCAAAAAAATCAGTGACAAACAGACGGATAGACATGACCAGCGAATCTAGGTCGACACATATACTCGTATGGTATATCTATTGAAATCATTTGTCTATGTTACAAACTTATACCTATGGTATAAAAACACTTTTGGCAGTAGGTCGATAAATATAATATGTATGAATCGTATTTTAAAAAAATATTTTGCAGATACACTAGTCGGCATAAGTATTTTGACGAAATAAAAATCGTGCATTTTTGAGTTTAACTTCTAAATGGCTTGACAAGAATTCATGTTTATTTTTTCATTTTTATATATAACTAATACAAACTTAAAAATAGGCAAACAAATATTTTTTTATAGAAGTCAAAAAAGATATAAATTAATTTGTAATTTCGTGTGTTGGCATAAGTATTTTGACAAGTATATAACTCTAAGAAAAAACATTTTAAACTTAACAAAAGTAAATAAATAAAGAAGAATTTAGTAAAATATATAACCTCCTTTGGCTTCAATAACTTTTTGAAGGCGTCTCGGTACTGAATCTACTAAATTTTGAAGAATCTCTGGAGATATCTTTCCCAAAGGGAAGTGACCTCAGAAATCGTCTCCTCTCTGGTTTTATTTAAAAAACTGTTCTTTTGCGTTTCAAAAGAGACCAGACGTTTTCTATTATATTTAAATCTGGACTTTGAGGTGGCCAGTCCAAAGTGGCAACACCAACATCCTTCAAAAATTTAGTTATCATCCGGGCTTTGTGGCATGGGGCATTGTCCTGTTGCAGGATAAATGATTCACCAATAAGCCTACCTCCGGAAGGAAAGGCATTATCATTTAGGGTTCTTAAATATTGACCTTGGTTCATCGAGCCGGTGATAGGAACCAATTCACCCAGGCCATTATACGCAACACATCCCCAGAACATGACAGAGCCTCCACCATGGCTCACTTTTTGACAAACGGGGCGTCTTTTTTGCCTTTCTACCTTTGGCAATCTAACGTAAAATTTGTTTTTTGATGAGTTATACTCAACGGAGCTTTCATCTGTCCATAGAACGCTTCTCCAGTACTCCTTTGGCTTGTGCAGATGTTCCTTTGCGAAAGACAGTCTTTTAAGCTTGTTTACCTTTGATATGTACGGCACGTCCTTAGCTTTAAATGTTTTAAAATCTCCTTCCATTAAACGTCGTCGGACAGTGCGCTCACTGATTGGATTCGTTGCCGTCAAATTCCATTGATTTGCAGCAGTTTGAGGCTTCAGGAATATATTTCTTTTAAATTCCCGTAGAAGGGTTCGGTCTTCAGTGGGCGTTGTTTTGCGCTTATCACCTGATCTCATTAGGTTTGTGATGTCATTATGCTTTTTAAACTTATTGATTTGATAGTGCACAGTTTGACGCGACACATTAAACTCACTTGCTATGTCTTTTACTGCCGTTCCAGCGTTAAACTTCGCTACCATTGAAGATCTGACAACCAAACTCAACTCAGCCGTTTTACCCATGGTTTTTAATAAATTTTAATAAATTTTTATTTTGTTATCAACGTTTAATGTAAATTAAAGTTAACTACACAAGTTTTTTGGTTATCACGAGCTCAAAACTGTTAAAATATTTACACAAAGTTTCCGTCAAAATACTTATGCCACGTAAAAATTCTTTGTCTGCATGCGTTCTTATCAGCAGAAAGAGAATGCAAAAGGTAAACAATACAAAACTTGGCATGCATAGAGCTAAAAATAGATTCTTTGTTTCGCGCATCATTTTTGCACCGTTGTTTTAACGATACCAAGCAAAGTTAGTCTCAATAGTCACAAAAAGGTTTCGTCAAAATACTTATGCCGACTAGTGTAGTTCAATTTATTAACTTACGCGTTTTACAACGCATCACTGAAAAAATGTTTGACGTTTCAAACGTCTCTTTTTATTTCTCTATGTTCTCCCCTTTTCCTATGCGTATAAATTTTAATGGGACCTGCAGAGTTAGGGTAGGGCTTATTTGGATGTTTGCAACTGTCTGCATTTTACGTTAAAGCGATTCTGCTACTTGCTCAACTGCTCCTTAACTTCTAACATAACATTCCATGTGCAGATAAGAATGTCATCTTTAGTTCGTCCCAGTGTATTAGGTACCCTAGGACACAGGGATGTCAGTAGCCACTAAGGGATTTTAACATCAAAATGTGTTGTTTTTAGCGCAGTACTGACCATAGAAAAAGCACTTATTATTTTTCATTCATAAATGAATTAATAACCTTAAATTTTATAATTTGTATTTGTTTCAATTTTCATATTGACACACCGTCGTAAAACAGATGTTTCCTAGACCAGCGACTTTTCTTACACCAAAACTTACAAAACAACAATAAATTTTCAATTATATTAGGGGTATTCATGCAACGTCGGAAAGTCGTCGTAAACGTTGTAAACGTGATAAATGAACTGTGAATCGGGTGCGTAAACTGAGATGGTAAACGTTGTAAACTTTTGAAATGCTATTTTGACATTTAAGCAGTCACTTTCACACATCAAACGTATGGCTAAACTGAAAAAAATTATCTAGAACGCAAATAGAACAATAAGAAAAATATTCTATCAATAAATAAATTACTAAAATGAGATTGAAATTCAGTGGGTTACAGCATTATTTAGTGGTGCAGATTTAGGGTCGTAAAATAACAATCTTTTGCGCTTAATAAAATTACGACGTTGCATGAATGCCCCTATTTATTTATTGGAACTCAATATTTAAAACCAACAAAGAGATAGAAGTATTTTAATTTGAATTTAATTTTGTTTGAAACATAATACGATTGATTATAAAACAAAATAAGTGTGTCATAATTTAACTATCGTCATTTTATATAATTTTTTTGGTGGAAATATATATGTATATATGTTCATATAATATATATTTCCACAATATTAAATATAATTTTAATATGTGTGTGTAATTATGTATAATTAAAATACTAAATTTCTTATTGGCTAATATTTTATGATGTACGGTTTCGCTTGCCCTTATTCTTTGTTTTATTTATAAAGACACAATTTAGGGTTTTTATGGCGTTCTAAATTTTAGTCAGGTAATGTTTATATTGATTTTTATAGGGGGACGAGATTGAGCAACGAATCGCAAATTATTTCTTGCTATTAGCAGCTGCAGCCGCATCTTCTTCTTTTTTTCGTTGTTTTTCTCGCATCAAATCGGCATCTCTTGAAGATAAATCACAAATATTTTAATTAAAATTTAATGCAAACGTGTGATATGAAATTTTACCTTTGCTTACGTTGATCCACAGTCAGATTGTCAGTACGCTTGCCCCGGCTCTGTTCCTCCTTTTTTTTCATGTTTTTGACCCGAGCAAGATCCCTTTGATTCCCGCCTAGGAAAAAAAAATTAATATTATCATACAGAACACTTCAAAGTGGACCCTAGCTTAGTTATAATTCAACTGTATACTTAGATGTGGGGTGCAGTGGTCTAGTGGTTAATACGTTGGACTACTAAGCGCGGGATCCCTGAATCAAATCCCAAAAGTGATAACTCCTAATATTTTCACTGCTCCATCTCTTGCGAAAGTCGGACAAACATCTAAGAAATTACATTGTGATTCTCAAATTTGCAATTTACAATTCTAACAATAAACTACAGAATATCAGCACCCAATTGATGCACCTTAAATGTTCAGAGTAACTTTTCTCAAAAGTTGACTTGAAATGCGCGACTAAAGGAGGTTAGTTAGAAAACGGTATATTTTGATGAAAATTCACGATAAATATATTTTGTGGAACACTATGACCAAACACATGTTCGATAATTAAGCAGATTCATAAATGTATCATACTCAAAATTAAAATGTTAACAAATCCAACCCTTTAGCAAATCAATGTTAAGTTTACGGGTTGCGTCATCTCACGAAATGTTCACGACGCAAGTCGTGCGATTTTATGTCTTTAACATTATTTTCATTGGGGTGACGTTGAATTTCTTGTCTATAGAAATAAGCCAGCATTGAGGACAATGTATATGCTATCAACACGAAAGGACACACAACATCGTCGAATTTGTCTATCTTGGATAAGCTATTAACATTGACAACAACATCTCGTCAGAAATCAAACGAAGAATTAATCTTGCCAACCGGCCTAGGAAGGCAATGCAGTAGTAAAGCCCTCACTCGAACTACTAAGGAGATCCTATATCAGACCTTATCAACCCATGAGGAATGGCCGTATCAAAAGTGGATGAAGAAATCCTTGGTCGATTTGAGTGGACAATTCTTCGGTCCTGTTTGAGTTGACAGGCTATGGAGACAAAGATTCGACCAAGAACTGTACAAAATAAACAAAATAAACTCCCCATTGGAAATTTAAGATGGCTAGGGCATGTAGAACAAATGGACACGAACACTCCGGCTCGCAGTCTTCGATTCCCAACCAGACGTCACGACATCGGACGCAGCAGTGGAAGACCTTAAGTGGCGCGCACAAGTAAAAACCGTCCTCAACCTACTTGGAGTGCGCAACTGGAGGCAGTTAGCTACGGACGGGGCTAATTGGAGAGGCATGTTGGTTGAGGCACTGGTTCATTATGCGCTGTAGACTAGTTACGTAAGTATTTAGGATAATGTTAAACGATAAATCAACAAGAAAAATTCGTTGGTTAAGTAAGTCAAAGTCGATGTTTAAAATTGGACGGCAATTGCGCTCAAGGTATTCGAAAAAATGAGGCAAACAAAATTATTCTGGAAAAACACTATTCATGCGTCGTCGATGTCGGACATTCAATGGAATAAATCAAAATCAAAATGCACGGCGTCTATCTGGTTGACTTTGACTAAGGTTGATTACCAGACTAAGTTTTCGTAACGTAACTTTGATTTAAGTCATTGCAATTACAAACGGTTCACAAGAGGGGCGGTAAACTCCCCGATATTGTTTAACTGATATTGATGCTTAACCATCAAACGAATCTGGGTCAATGGTACCGAGTGCTTGCCACCCTGTATATATTTAAGTTAGGTTCAAATATTATATTTTCTGTATATACAAAATAACATGTACGTAAAACTAACATTGATAGTTTAAAGCCGAAAAACTTTGGCAACATTGTTAAAGATAAGCTTAGAGTGTCCTAAGGATAAGTAAGATTTTAGCACTTTAAGCATTTTAAGTTAATATTTAATGATATGGATAAAAAGTAACTAAACAAGGCTACATTAACTTATTAGAAAATTTATCCGATAAAAGTATATATGGACTTAAGAGCCCTATACACGGTCAATGTTTATTAAGAAGTATAATTGACGCCTTTTTTGTCAAGTGACATTGATGAAAAATCACGCCCATACGTATCAATGAACATTGACAATATTTTTGCGAAAATTCTGTTTAGTCGTTTCATATCTGTTTACAAGAATGGACAATACCCTATTCCATAGCGATATATTAGTTTTTATATATAGTTTGTAACATAGAGGAATAATTTAGGTAGATAAACCTAAAGGTATATGGATCAACTCAGTCCGTCCGTCTCTTCCCCCGCTTGTATGTCACCGATTTTAAGGGCATTAAATTTTGAGCTAGGAGAATAAAATGTTGGTATAAAGAATCCTTGTGCATTGCTTTAGAACAAGTGCACATTATTTTAGTATTCTTTTCTTACATATTGCCTCTACGATTACCATTTCGCAAATGAAAACATTGACAAGTAAAATTGATACACCCTACACATCATCAATCAAGTAACAATGAAAATTAACGAAAATCAAATCAGTTTTGGTTTTCATCAATGTAGCAAGGTTACTTGACAAGATCACAACGATCAATATTACTGACTCGTTCAAGTAATATTGAATCGTGTGTAGGACGCTTAAGAACGGAATCTCATCAGTGTGCGCGATGACCATAATAGGAGTATCACTGCACCGATTACAAATGTATGTCTATTCCACAACGCTTGTAACATGTGAACGTTTAAAACGGCCTACCAACAATCTGCGATTACCTATTTATTCATCGATTGTTAAGCTGCATATGATTAAAAAAAAACACATTGTACACAGACATGTCTAGTTCTGTTATCACTAAAACGAAATTCGTTACAAAACAAATTTGTTCTTACGATTGTGATAACACCAAGTGCACAATCTTCCACAAATATGTGTATAATACATAGTCTGGCAAAGACGCAGTAGCAGAAGGCTTCGTCTTAAATAGCGCATAACGCGACTTCAACCAATTATCTATTAGCCTATATCTGTATAAATCATTAACATATAATAAATTTTTCTGACCTATTGTTTAGGCATTTCTATCTTCATAATTTGCTTACATAATTTATATTATTATCTCGATTGCTACTTTGGATTTGTTAACACTAAAGTCCTCATCAACTTCAAATTGTCATTAACGTGTTTTTGGAATGCTTTGAACTTCTCACTACCCTAAAGTAAGTTCGCACGCCTGGCATTCATTATATGGACTTTATGTTGTTTACCATATTTATCCTAATTCAGCAATATAGTAAATGAAATGATTGGTTATACATTTCGCATAATGGAACTAGATTGATATCAAAATATGTCCAACATAAGCCAACACATTAAATTATAGTTTATTGATAAAGCTACAACAATTGATGGATAGGAAGGCACAAGTAAACACCAGCTGCGTAATTCTAGAATGTAAATGTATTGGCTATCATACAAATTTTGAAAATATAAAAAAGGAAATGGATAATGACATTATTAACGGCTAAAGTGAAGACAGACCAAACTTTAAAAACGCGAATATGAAGCAAGGAATTATTCTGGCTAACCTAAAGATTATACAGGTATATACCGGCATAATATCCGACATGGACATCTCCAATCAATATGGGAGTAACAACATTGTATGTCAATATGGGAGTAAAAACATTGTATAATTAAGGGAAGAAACTAGAAAGTAAAACAATTCCATACGATTTTCTTTTTATAATCAAACACAATCCAGCTTTATCTATGCTTTCTATCCAGTTTTATGATTTATCCATAGGGGGAGATGCAGCTTTCATATTGTTTAAAATCGTAGATATACTTTTAATTATTTATAAAGAGCTACGTAGTCGTTTAAACAAAGATCAAGTCTATATTTCTAACACATGAAGACAGTCCATATTTAGACTATATAATAATGCTCTCTAAAATCTCCACAAACAATTAAAAGTTCAACTGAGAAGGATAAATTTACTATTTTAAATTATTTGAATATGTACATATATATTTACAGCTTTAGAAGTATTTAGATAACCAATAGATATATGTATACATTCATTAGTTGGGACTATAAAGCCAACGAAAGGTAAAGACAGAAAACCAATTTTCCGTAAACAAATATTTATTATTTTTTAAGTAACTGACTTTTATTAATCGAAAAACCATTCTGAAACTATTTTTTATTCCGAACCTAACCATAACAGAAGATACATTTACGTAAATTTAGAACTTTACTTACGTGTCATCTTTCCAAAGGTGTAGATTTAGAAAAATAAAGAATTGTTGTACCAATAACAAAACTTATGAGGACCACGGGATTCGAGATATTATGAAGGTTTCTAATTCTTTATGTCTTCCTCAAAGATTGAACAAAAATGGCGAAATTGGAAGGAGGTGATTTGTAATGAATTATTATCGAGACTCGGTAGTGAATACGATGAAGTGCAATTATAAAAGGGGTGCGTTCAAAGAGAAATGTGTTGCTGTGTCATCACTATAGGACCGCCCAGAATGAGTATCTGTAGCTGATGCTTGTAGCTGATGCTTGTAGCTGAGTAAAAAGTTAAAAACAAGGCAACCCGTAGGTAGGCAATACTCATTCTGGGCGGCCCTTTATGAATTGACGACTGAAGGCTAGCATTTTGGTATACATCAAAATATTCCATTTTTCTCTACTAGTCGCAAAAGTGGCGCTATTATTGTAATTTTACCAAGCGAAATTAATGTTATAAAGAAAAACTACTCCACTGTTTCAACCAAACGATTTACAACGACTGCTGTTGGTTTATTTCAGTAAGAATTCAAAAGTGACAGCTATTACAGTTGTGTACAGAAATTTAAATACTATTTAAACTACAGTAGTGCTCAACTAAATTGACACAGTATCAACACTTTCCCTTGTTTATTTCAGTTGAATAAATATAGAGCAACAAAATAAAATATCGCTTTATTCTGATTTCTGAGACTATAAAAGGTATATGAATGATAAACAACAAACTACAGACAACTTATAAAAGTCCCATTTGATCACACAGAATTCTAAGTCGTATCTTCCAAAGAGCTTTTGTCATAATGTCTGCAACCTGATGTTCAGTGGATACTTCTTGAATTCTTAGTTTTCCATCGGTCACCTTGTCCACTTGAATGACTGGAACATGCTCAAGTTTGATGATTTCTTGAAAAAAATCTTTTCAGCCAAATCGCTTCCTTGGCGGTTTCACTTGCTGCATTTATTTCTGCCTCTGTCGTTGATGTAGCAAACTACTGTTTGTCATTGACTTATCAAGGTAACTGCTCCTCCTGCAAACTTCACTACTACTCCAGACGTAGATCGTCCTGTCTTGACGCATCCTCCAAAGTCAGCATCGATGTAAACTTCCAAAACGCTTTTTCTGAAGTTGCGACGATAAACTATTCCAAGATCTAAAGTCCCAGCTACATATCGAAAAACTTTCTTTAGTCGTACGAAGTCTTCTCCGGTTGGATTTTCAAGCGTCCTTTATAAAACTCCGACACTAAATGCTAGGTCTGGCCTAGTTCCAAGCATCAAGTACATTAATGCTCCTACAGCTTGTCTATAGGGAATTTTTTGCGATTTGTCATTATCTTTCCCTGGTTTGATAATCTCAGAACCTTTCAGCATTGGGGTTGAAACTGGTTTACATTCCGAAAAATTGAAACGATCCAAAATTTTCTTAGCATGTGCTTTTTGTCTAATTTTTATGAACTCTTCCTGTTGCTCGATTTCAATCCCCAAAAGATAGTCTGCTTTGAAGAAACTCCCCGAGGCGCTTGTTCCAAGATCTTGGTGCTTGTTTGAGTCCGTACAGGCATTTCCTTAGCTTACACACATTACTAGTTTCATCATTGTATCCTTCCGGCTGCTTCATGAAAACTGTTTCTTCTAATTCTCCATAGAGAAAAGCAGTTGATACGTCGAACTGTTGCAGATACATTTTTTCACTCGCTGCGATGCTAAGATTTGAACGAATAGTTCATAATCTAGCAACTGGACTAAATGTTTCATTATAGTCTATGCCTAATGCTAATTGAAACCCTTGATGACTAGTTTTGCTTTAAACTTATCAACACTACCATCTGGATTCCTCTTTAAGCGGAACACCCATTTGCATGGAAACGCCTTTGCACCTACTGAAAGCTCGGTTAGTCCCCAAGTATGATTCTCCTTTAGAGAAACCATATCCTTGTTCATGGCCTTTTTCCACTCACCACTATTATGACTTCGCAATGAATGATAATAAATAGCAGGATCATCTGCGACACTTGCAAAGTGCTCTATTTCCAAAGCGTAGTCCTCCAGGTGTTTAGGTCTTCTAATCGTCAATCTATCCCTCATAGCACGTCCTTCATTTAATGGAAAACTCTCATATTCAGTATCTGAATCATTTCCATTTTCATATTCTTCATCGTTAAGTGTTTCATTTTGTTCTTCTTCTTCAGTGTGTTCATCTCCGACATCTACCTCTATGTGATCGTCCTCAGCATCTTCGATGTGATCGTTTTCCGAATTTTCTTCAATGTGATCGATATTTCTTAAGGGTTGTTTAACTTCCCCATCGTAGCTCACAGGTATTTCTTGGAATTGAACATCGCAGTACACGCAGTACACGCAGTACACGCAGTTTCAAACTCCTTAAAGTCTGTAAAAACATCAGCACAATTCGTCATATGTTTCGTCGCTCCGTTATCAATCCACCAGCATTCTGTATCCACACAATTCACCATGATCTCAGCAATGGATGTTAGCGTAACATTGGTATCAGATGCATTGCTCTGACGAATACTCCCTGCTCATATTTTCTAAGGCGGTCGTCCATCAGCAATCCATTTCTTACAACCTGCTACCCAATGTCCCTCTAATTTGCAATAATGGCAAGTACTCCCTTTTTTTAAACTTTAGCTGACTCTTTGACGAAAGCTTTGAAATCTTTGCCAATAACGCTTTTTCGGTGAAATGTCCACTATCTGCACTTTTCTAAAATTTCAATTCATCGAATGTCTTATTCTCGTCCTTGGACAACAACATCCAACTGGAACAGAAGCTCTCAAATCGCTGGGCAAAATTCGTAGTGTCTTGCAAGTTAAAATCAAATCTTGAAGTGTATGTTCATTTTTAGCTATTAGTCCACTATTTAAATCGTTCCAAATACTTTTTAACTTTGCAAGATGCGTTGAAACATAAACTTCCTTCGTCCAGTTTGGAAGTTGCTTCAAAGTTTTGTTTCAACGCCTCCCACGCCTACCACGCCTCCCACGCTTCGTACCCTGTGTCTTTGTCCATAATTATACCCTATCCCATAGGGGTATATTAGTTTTGATACATAGTTTGTAACATAGAGAAATAATTTAGCTACATATACCTTAAAGTATATATCGACTCAGAATTGATGGTTGAGTAGATTTAGCCATGTCTGTCCGTCCGTCCGTCACCAGTTTTTGGGCCTTAAATTTTGAGCTAGAATGATGAAATTTGGTACACGTGGTCTTTGTTGCTCCCAGCAGAACAAGTGTACAAAATTTTTGAAATCCGCCCACTGTCACGCCCCCTTTTCAGAAAAACGTAGTTTTTGGCCAAACAGTAAGGAATTTTTAAAAAGTGTCTGAGAAGCGTAGTTAGACAATCGTAATATCTATATTTTGTTCATATAAAGTTTTTTTGCCACGCCCACTTTTTGGGGCGTTTTTAATAAAAAACGTTTTACGGTCAAATTTTGAAATTTTCGAAAAAAAATATTGATGCAGAATAATTAGTAATATTAATATAAACATTTCGTTTATAGACCATTTTAACCCACGCCCACTTTTAGGGGGCGTTTTTATATAAATACCATTTTTATACACTACCCCATAAAATATGCAGGAGAAAAACCTTGTCTTTTGTAGAACCGTACAATTTGTTGTGACATTGTCATTTTCTATATTTAATCCCCATCGTGTTTTAAGCCATGTCCACATTTTGGGGATATTAGTTTTAAAAATGGGATGGGATAGGGTATACAACGATCCGCAGAGCGGATTGTAGCCCTCTCATATGTTTATACCCTATCCCATAGGGGTATATTAGTTTTGATACATAGTTTGTAACATAGACTCAGAATCGATAGCTGAGTCGATTTAGCCAGGTCTGTCCGTCCGTCCGTCCGTCCGTCCGTACGTCACCAGTTTTTGGGCCTTAAATTTTGAGCTAGAAGGATGAAATTTGGTACACGTGCTCTTTGTTGCTCCCAGCAGAACAAGTGTAAAAATTTTTGAAATCCGCCCACTGCCACGCCCCCTTTTTAGAAAAACGTATTTTTTGGCCAAACCATAAGGAATTTTGAAAAACTTTCTGAACAACATATTTAGACAATCTGAATATCTGTATTTCGTTCATATAAAGTTTTTTGCCACGCCCACTTTTTGGGGGCGTTTTTAATAAAATTTTAAAATTTTCTAAAAAAATTTTGATGCAGAATCATTAGTAATATAAATATGAACATTTCGTCAATAGACCATTTTAACCCACGCCCACTTTTTGGGGGCGTTTTTATATAAAAACCATTTTTATACCCTACCCCATAACATATGCAGGAGAAAACCTTGTCTTTTGCAGAACCGTAAAAGTTTTTTTATAAGCAGTCTGAAGAATTTGTTGTCACCATGTCATATTCTTTATTTTATCCACATCGTGTTTTTAGCCATGTCCACTTTGTTGTAGTATTAAGTAGGTGTACGTATATGTTATTATTAAAGAGGGTACATCACTCTTAGTTCTTAAGCGTGTGTTATTCTTAAGTGTGTGTCAGTATGTGTTATAGATATAAGCATTGAGTAGTATGTGTGTAACAGATGAGAGATCATTAAACGTTGTACCTTAAACTGAATCGGACGTGTTTATTATTGCTTACAAATTCAGAAGTGGGATGGGATTCACCCGGAATTTAAAAAGAAAAAAATTATTTTTTAATTTTATTTACGGCCATAAAATAAAGAAAAGTGATTGACGTGTGTGAAAAAAAAACGAGTGTAAAACATTAAGAAACTTGTACGGCAAAAGATAGAACAAAGGAACGTGTGCGAGAAACAATATATGTAAAATGAATTCGGTTGAATACGGCGATTTTATGGCGTCACAGTTGCGGGATTGGTTGCGGCGGTTGAATGAAGTACCGGTGGAGGAAAGAGGAGAATTTCCCTGTGTTGCGAATGTAGAACAATCGGATAGTCATAGTGTGAGCGAGCAGGGGGATGACGAGAACGTAGGCCAGCGTGAACCAAACGTCGTGGACGTCGAACGATGTGCAGCTGTGGCAGAAGAAGAATTCGGGCGTATAGATGCGTGTGTCGATGTGAGCAGAGAGCTAGTATTATTTAAACGGGAAAATTATTTGTTGAAGAAGGAGAAAAGGTGATACAGAAAGAAAATGACATGCTGAAAAGGATGGCGCAAATGAGTGTTAAACAAACGAGTGCAAAAATATGAAGGCGAGTGAGGAGAAAATTGAGTCGACTGGAGTAAAAAATGAATCGGAGTTTGCGGTTTGCAGGGAAATGCTGCCCGAGTATGATGGCGGTGCAAACCTAAATGTGTGGCTGGCTCAGTTGAGGAGCATGGTAAACGTGTACGAATTGAACGAAAACGAGATGCGTACACTTTTTTTAACGAAGTTACGAGACAGGGCGAAGCAGTGGCTACAGTCAAATCCAACTTTTTTTCGAAGAGAGCCAGATGAAGAATGTGTTTGGGTCGGAGGAAAGTGTGGTGACACTACGCCGTCGGTTTGAAGCACACATGTGTAAGGTGAACGAGACGTTCGACGATTACTTACTTACTTAAGTGGCGCTACAGTCCGGAATGAACCTGGGCCTCAACCAACATGCCTCTCCAATTAGCCCGGTCCTTAGCTAACTGCCTCCAGTTGCGCACTCCAAGTTGGTTGAGGTCGGTTTCCACTTGTGCGCGCCACTTAAGGCGAGGTCTTCCTCTACTGCGTCCGACGTCTGGCTGGGAATCGAAGACTCTGCGAGCCGGAGTATTGGTGTCCATTCGTTCTACATGTCCTAGCCATCTTAAACGTCCAATGCGGAGTTTTTTGACCAGGGGCATGTCGCTGTACAGCTCGTATAGTTCTTGGTTGAATCTTCGTCTCCATAGCCCGTCAACGCAAACGGGACCGAAGATTTTCCGAAGAATTTTCCTCTCGAATCTACCAAGGATTTCTTCAACCGCTTTTGATACGGTCCATGCTTCAGCGCCGTAGAGCAGGACTGGGATGATCAGGGTCTTATATAGGATCTCCTTAGTAGTTCGAGTGAGGGCTTTACTACTAAATTGCCTTCTTAGCCCGAAGAAACAGCGGTTGGCAAGAGTAATTCTTCGTTTAATTTCTGACGAGATGTTGTTGTCAGAGTTAATAGCGGAGCCGAGGTAGACAAAGTCCCGTACTACCTCAAAGTTATATCTGTCAATGGTGACGTTCTGTCCAATTCGTCGATGTTGTGTGTCCTTTCGTGTTGACAGCATATACTTAGTCTTACCCTCATTTACTGCTAAACCCATTTTCACCGCTTCCTTCTCTATACTAGCAAACGTGGCTATGACATCACGTTGAGTCCTACCAATGATGTCAATATCGTCAGCGTATGCTAGTAGTTGCACCGACTTTTGGAAAATTGTGCCTCTGGTGTTGGCTTTGGAGTTTTGCACAATTCTCTCAAGAATCAGATTAAAGAAGTCACATGACAGCGCATCGCCTTGCCTAAATCCTTTTTTGGTATCGAATGTGTCGGTGAGGTCGTTTCCGACCCTGATGGAGCACCGAGAATTCTCCATCGTCATCCTACACAAACGGACGAGTTTGGGCGGTATACCAAAACTAGACATGGCTCTGTACAGTTCGTCTCTATAAATGCTGTCATATGCGGCTTTGAAATCGATGAATAGGTGGTGGGTATCGATTTGGACTTCTTGAGTTTTTTCCAGGATCTGCCGAAGTGTGAAAATTTGATCGGTTGTGGACTTTCCTGGCCTAAAACCACACTGATAAGGGCCAATCAGGTTGTTGGTAAACGGTTTCAGGCGTTCACATATTACGGCAGATAGGATCTTGTAGGCGATGTTGAGGAGACTTATGCCTCTGTAGTTGGCGCAGTTCAGAGGGTCTCCTTTTTTGTGGATTGGGCAAACGATGCTGAGGTTCCATTCTTCAGGCATATTTTCATCCGACCAGATTTGGCTTATGAGTTGGTGGATGTTACTTACCAAGTCATCTCCGCCGGCCTTATAGAGCTCAGCGGGAAGGCCGTCATTTCCGGCAGCCTTATTAAGCTTGAGTTTAGATATTGCTATCCTCACTTCACTCAGGTCGGGTGGTTGGCAGTTTTCGCTGTCGTTGCCAATATTGAATGGTTCGTTCTGCCTGACAGCGGAATGTTGTTCGTCATCGCCGTTTAACAGTCTGCAGAAGTGGTTCTTCCATATCCTCAGCATCGACTGTGTCTCAACTACAATATTTCCTTGTTCATCTCGACAGGATTCTGTTCGAGCCTTGTATCCTTGGCTTTGACGCTTTACACTTTGGTAAAACTTGCGAACATCGTTCCTGGAGTGGCACCTCTCTATATCCTCGATCGCGCGCTTTTCTTGCTCTTTTTTCTTCTTGCTGAAAAGCCGATGTTCTTCCCTCCTTCTTTGCCTATAGAGCTCAATGGCAGCTCTCGTCTTCACCTGCAGCTTAGCCTTGTAGGCCTCGTTCTTGGCTGCGAGCATCTGTCGGCATTCCTCATCAAACCAGGGGTTTCTTGCTGGTGGGCGCGAGAAACCTAGCACATCAGTTGCGGCTGATCTAATGGCCTGTTGGCATCGTTGCCATTGCTCTTCGACATTCGATGCTGGTGGTATGGTGTTAATCGAGAGGTTAAGGGATACGCGTTGTGCGAAGGTCTTGGCGGTCTCTTGCGATTGCAGTCTTCCGACATTAAATTTTTTCACAGTATTTCTGGATTGTTGTGGCGTGGTGGATATCCGCATTCTTACCTTGGCTGCTACAAGGTAGTGATCCGAGTCGATGTTAGCTCCTCGGAATGTTCGGACATCCAAAATACTGGATGCGTGCCTTTTATCTATCGCAATGTGATCAATTTGGTTGACCGTTCGTTGATCTGGAGACCGCCATGTCCCCTTATGGATATCGAGGTGAGGAAACCGTGTGCTGGCTATAGTGGCATTTCGTTCCGTAGCGAAATCAATTAGCCTAAGTCCGTTACCAGACGTGTTGTCGTGTAGGCTTTGTTTTCCGACAATACTTCTAAAGATGTCTTCTCTTCCTACCTTTGCGTTAAAATCTCCCAGCACGATTTTAACATCGTACTTCGGTAGTCGCTCATAGGTTTTGTCGAGAAGCTCGTAGAAGCAATCCTTAGCTATATCATCTTTTTCTTCCGTCGGAGCGTGAGCGCATATAAGGCTTATGTTGGCGAATTTGGCCTTGATGCGGATTGTTACTATGCGTTCGCTAATGTCTTGGAAACATAAGACTTCTTGCCTAAGTCTGGCACTTATAACAAATCCGCATCCGAATAGTCGCTGTTTCTGCTCACTATAACACGGTCCGTAGTATATGTCACAGTTTTTCATCCTCTTTTTGCCCGGCCCATCCCATCGTATTTCCTGGATGGCAGTAATGTCTGCTTTGTAGCAGTTTAGGGCTTCCGCTAGTTGTTCGCCTGCACCTCTCCTGTTTAATGTTCTCACATTCCAGGTGCAGATGCGAACGTCGTTGTCCTTTTTTCGTTTAGCAGGGTCGTCAACAATAAAATCCGTCCTTTCCGAGGCTATTGGTTGCTTCGTAACCATGTTTTTTTTCTGTGGGTGGGTAGTTAACCCAAAGCACAACCCCCAACCTGGAGGGCCAGTTCCAATTTATTAGATACCCCTAGGACACGGGGCCATCAGTATCCACTACGGGATTGAGCGCTGCCGTTGGCCTTTCGGTTCATCCGCCACCATCTCTGTTCAAGGGGCCTGACTAACCCTTGAAATTCCTAGACAACCTGTTGTCCGAATATGTCAGAGCAGCTCATCTAGGTTCGCCTGGGACAGCAGGCCGGGTATTCTTCCGTGCCATTCTCACCAGGGTGTTTATAGTGTTGCTGTTTTTCGTCGTGTTATCAACACTCGCACTTATCGTTTAGCAAGTCAAATCCGGTTGGATGAGACCAGTACCCGATGGTTACCACTTGGAGGTAAAAGATAAGCACATTTGATGTGTAGTCAGAGTTGCAACACTGGGCATTGCCAAGTTAACGCCAATCAGAGTCTACCCTCGTTCTACAGCACCCAACCCAACGTTCGACGATTACTTCAACGATAAAACAACTTTAGCGGAAGGCATACAAATGACAGCAGTTATTGCTTACAACTTTTTGGGGATTTTAGTTTTACAGATAGGATGGGATAGGGTATTCAACGATCCGCACAGTGGATTGTAGCCTTCTCATATTTTTTTGATAAACTGCATCTGTAACAGAACTAGAAATCTTAAGGCGTTTTCCATTGGGAAATATTGATTTTGATCCGAAATTTGATCTTTTTGTATTGGTGTCATTTCGTGTCTGTGAAGTTAGCGTCGGTGTAGCTGCCAACATTAAAAACATAACAAACATTTTTTTTTCAATCAATTTAATAGTTCACGTATAACTTTCTTTTCTGTGTCTATATCCATTATTAATATCTAACCAAAAGCACTCTTGTTTTTCACAACAAAATCAAAATGAAAATCACTCTTGTCAATTTGACAGCTATCATTTGTATTGGTATTGGTAAATCTGCCGAAAAATTCAGATTTGCAAAATTGATCTCTGATCAAAAAAAAAATAAATTTTTTCGCCCAATGGAACACAACAACTGTCAAAATCGGTCTTCAGTTCAAAAAAAATTGATTTTTTTCCCAATGGAAAACGCCATTAGATTTAGCGTAACTATTTGCTTTACGATACAACTCAGAAGTTTCTCTGCGCTTCTTGCTCCCTGCTTCTGTAGCACTTGGTTGCAAGGGTTCGGGCTTTATTAATTTCTTCTCAATAAAATCTACAGCACCATCGTGGTAGTCGAGCAAATCACGCATTTTTCTTTTCCATATCGGCCAGTCGTCTCACCAACAAGTGGCTTGATGTGCTTCGCCAAATCCATATTTCGTGCGAACTCCACACCCCCAAAGTCGATGAGAACGTGATTTGTTACATTATATAGTTGGTAAACTTTTTATTATCTAAACATATGAGAAGGCTACAATCCACTGTGGGGATCGTTGAATACCCTATCCCATCCCATCCTCAAAATTATTATCCCCAAAATATGTGCTTTATGGCGATAAAATATTGAAAATGACGTTGTCACAACATATTGTTCAGACGAGTTATCAAAATCTTTTATGGATCGACAAAAAAACAACGTTTTTCTATTGCATATGCTTTGGGGTAGGGTATACAAATGGTTTTTGTAGGAAAACGCACCCAAAAAGTCGGCGTGGGTTAAAATGGTCTAAGTACGAAATGTTCATATTAATTTTATTAAAGTTTTTGCATCAAAAGTTTATTCGAATATTTGAAAATTTGACTGAACAAGGTTTTTTTTTTTAAAACGCCCCCAAAAAGTGGGCGTGGTAACAAACTTTATATGGACGAAATATAGATATGGGTATTGTCTAAATTTGCTGCCCGAGTATGATGGCGGTGCAAACCTAAATGTGTGGCTGGCTCAGTTGAGGAGCATGGTAAACGTGTACGAATTGAACGAAAACGAGATGCGTACACTTTTTTTAACGAAGTTACGAGACAGGGCGAAGCAGTGGCTACAGTCAAATCCAACTTTTTTTCGAAGAGAGCCAGATGAAGAATGTGTTTGGGTCGAAGGAAAGTGTGGTGACACTACGCCGTCGGTTTGAAGCACACATGTGTAAGGTGAACGAGACGTTCGACGATTACTTCAACGATAAAACAACTTTAGCGGAAGGCATACAAATGACAGCAGTTATTGCTTACAACTTTTTGGGGATTTTAGTTTTACAGATAGGATGGGATAGGGTATTCAACGATCCGCACAGTGGATTGTAGCCTTCTCATATTTTTTTGATAAACTGCATCTGTAACAGAACTAGAAATCTTAAGGCGTTTTCCATTGGGAAATATTGATTTTGATCCGAAATTTGATCTTTTTGTATTGGTGTCATTTCGTGTCTGTGAAGTTAGCGTCGGTGTAGCTGCCAACATTAAAAACATAACAAACATTTTTTTTTCAATCAATTTAATAGTTCACGTATAACTTTCTTTTCTGTGTCGATATCCATTATTAATATCTAACCAAAAGCACTCTTGTTTTTCACAACAAAATCAAAATGAAAATCACTCTTGTCAATTTGACAGCTATCATTTGTATTGGTATTGGTAAATCTGCCGAAAAATTCAGATTTGCAAAATTGATCTCTGATCAAAAAAAAAATCAATTTTTTCGCCCAATGGAACACAACAACTGTCAAAATCGGTCTTCAGTTCAAAAAAAATTGATTTTTTTCCCAATGGAAAACGCCATTAGATTTAGCGTAACTATTTGCTTTACGATACAACTCAGAAGTTTCTCTGCGCTTCTTGCTCCCTGCTTCTGTAGCACTTGGTTGCAAGGGTTCGGGCTTTATTAATTTCTTCTCAATAAAATCTACAGCACCATCGTGGTAGTCGAGCAAATCACGCATTTTTCTTTTCCATATCGGCCAGTCGTCTCACCAACAAGTGGCTTGATGTGCTTCGCCAAATCCATATTTCGTGCGAACTCCACACCCCCAAAGTCGATGAGAACGTGATTTGTTACATTATATAGTTGGTAAACTTTTTATTATCTAAACATATGAGAAGGCTACAATCCACTGTGCGGATCGTTGAATACCCTATCCCATCCTATCTGTAAAACTTAAATCCCCAAAAAGTGGACATGGCTAAAAACACGATGTGGATAAAATAAAGAAAATGACATGGTGACAACAAATTCTTCAGACTGCTTATAAAAAACTTTTACGGTTCTACAAAAGAAAAGGTTTTCTCCTGCATATGTTATGGGGTAGGGACGTAGGGTATAAAAATGGTTTTTATATAAAAACGCCCCCAAAAAGTGGGCGTGGATTAAAATGGTCTATTGACAAAATGTTCATATTTATATTACTAATGATTCTGCATCAAAAGTTTTTTAGAACATTTTAAAATTTGACCGAAAAATGTTTTTTATTAAAAACGCCCCCAAAAAGTGGGCGTGGCAAAAAACTTTATATGAACGAAATACAGATATTCAGATTGTCTAAATATGTTGTTCAGAAAGTTTTCAAAATTCCTTATGGTTTCGCCAAAAAATACGTTTTTCTAAAAAGGGGCGTGGCAGTGGGCGGATTTCAAAAATTTTTACACTTGTTCTGCTGGGAGCAACAAAGAGCATGTGTACCAAATTTCATCCTTCTAGCTCAAAATTTAAGGCCCAAAAACTGGTGACGTACGGACGGACGGACGGACAGACATGGCTAAATCGACTCAGCTATCGATTCTGAGTCGATCCATATACTTTGAGGTATATGTAGCTAAATTATTTCTCTATGTTACAAACTATGTATCAAAACTAATATACCCCAATGGGATAGGGTATAAACATATGAGAAGGCTACAATCCGCTGTGCGGATCGTTTAATACCCTATCCCATCCCATCCTTAAAATTGATATCCCCAAAATATGGTCTTTATGGTCATAAAGTATTGAAAATGACGTTGTTACAACATATTGTTCCGAAGGATTATCAAATTCTTTTATGGTTCGACAAAAAACCACGTTTTTGTATTGCATATGCCTTGGGGTAGGGCATACAAATGGTTTTTGTAGGAAAACGCGCCCAAAAAGTGGGCGTGGGTTAAAATAATCTACTGACGAAATGTTCACATTAATACTACCAATGATTTTGCATTTCGATTTTTTTTCGAAAATTTTCAAATTTGGCCAAAAAAGGTTTTTTTATGGAAAACGCCCCCAAAAAGTGGGCGTGCAAAAAACTTTGTATTGACGAAATATAGATATTACGATTCTCTAAATATGCTTTTCAGACACTTTTTTTAAAAATTCCTTACGGTTTGTGCAAAAACTGAGTTTATCTTAAAAGGGGGCGTGGCAGTGGGCGGATTTCAAAAATTTTTAAACTTGTTCTGTAGGCATTGGCGAGGATCCCATATACCAAATTTCATTATCCTAGCTCAAAATTTATGGCCTAAAAATCGGTGACGTACAGACGGACGGACGGACAGACAGACATGGCTTAATCGACTCAGCTAGCGATTCTGAGTCGATCCATATACTTTGAGGTATATGCAGCTAAATTATTTCTCTATGTTACAAACTTAGTATCAAAACTAATATACCCCTATGGGATAGGGTATAAACATATGAGGGGCTACTATCCCCTGTGCTGATCATTGAATACCCTATCCCATCCCATCCTTAAAATTAATATCCTCAAAATATAGGCCTTATGGCGATGAAATCCAGAAAATGACATTGTCACAATATATTGCTCAGGCAGTTTATCAAAATCTTTTGTGGTTAGACAAAAAACAACGTATTTCTATTGCTAATGTCTTGGGATGGGGTATACAAATGGTTTTTGTAAGAAAACGCCCCCAAAATGTGGGTGTAGGTGAAAATTATCTATGGGCAAAATGTTTATTATACCCTATCCCATAGGGGTATATTAGTTTTGATACATAGTTTGTAACATAGAGAAATAATTTAGCTACATATACCTCAAAGTATATGGATCGACTCAGAATCGATAGCTGAGTCGATTTAGCCATGTCTGTCCGTCCGTCCGTCCGTCCGTCCGTCCGTCCGTACGTCACCAGTTTTTGGGCCTTAAATTTTGAGCTAGAAAGATGAAATTTGGTACACGTACTCTTTGTTGCTCCCAGCAGAACAAGTGTAAAAATTATTGAAATCCGCCCACTGCCACGCCCCCTTTTTAGAAAAACGTATTTTTTGGCCAAACCATAAGGAATTTTGAAAAACTTTCTGAACAACATATTTAGACAATCTGAATATCTGTATTTCGTTCATACAAAGTTTTTTGCCACGCCCACTTTTTGGGGGCGTTTTTAATTAAAAACGTTTTTCGGTCAAATTTTAAAATTTTCGAAAAAACTTTTGATGCAGAATCATTAGTAATATAAATATGAACATTTCGTCCATAGACCATTTTAACCCACCCCCACTTTTTGGGGGCGTTTTTATATAAAAACCATTTTTATACACTACCCCATAACATATGCAGGAGAAAACCTTGTCTTTTGTAGAACCGTAAAAGTTTTTTGTAAGCAGTCTGAAGAATTTGTTGTCACCATGTCATTTTCCTTATTTTATCCACATCGTGTTTTTAGCCATGTGCACTTTGTGGGGATTTTAGTTTTACAGATAGGATGGGATAGGGTATTCAACGATCCGCACAGCGGATTGTAGCCTTCTCATATGTTATTACCATTGCGGAAGTATTTGCATCAAATTTTTTTTCGAATGTTTTAAAATTTGGACAAAAAGCGTTTTTTACTAAAAAACGCCCCCAAAAAGTGGGCGTGGCAAAAACCTTTGTATGGACGAAATATAGATATTGGGATTGTCTTAATATACTGCTCAGACACTTTTTGGAAATTCCTTACGGTTTGGCTTAAAACTACGTTTTCTAAAAGGGGGCGTGGCAGTGGGTGGATTTTAAAAATTTTACACTTGTTCTGCTTCGTCGGCCAGAGAGTCTATATACCAAATTTCAACACTCTAGCTCAAAATTTAATGCCCGAAAATCGGTGACACACAGACGAACGGACGGACGGACAGACAGACATGGCTTAATCGACTCAGCTAGAGATTATGAATCGATCCATATAGTTTGAGGTATATGTATCGAAATTATTTCTCTATATTACAAACTTAATGTCAAAACTGATATACCCTCCTATGGGATAGGGTATAAATAGTAAGGCTCCGCTTATTACGGACAATTTCCGCTATTTTCATCACGTAGAATTTCGGCCCAGAAGATTTACAGAAACCAACAAAATAATTCTTTGTTGAATTCCAAATATAAGCGGAATAATGTGTGTGTTTTGTAGATTTATTTTAATATTTGAGTTCGTCTTATGTCGAGGCATAATTATTCTTTCTCGTCCCTTTCATAATGCACCGTGAAATTTGCATTTTTCTTTGCGAAACCGTACCGGTACTTTTCGTGGAAATGGAAGAGATTGGAGATTTGACAGTTTTTTTTTCAAAGTATCCACACAGGCCTTTTCCCATTTAGATACCCTATCCCATAGTTAGTTTTGACAAGTTTGTAATCGATAGATATACCTCAAAGTATATGGATCGACTCAGATTCACCAGCTGAGTCATTCTAGCCATATCTCTTTGTCCGTCCGTCCGTCTGTGTTTCACCAATTTTTGGGCCTTAATTTTGGTATACATAGAGTCTATATACCAAATTTCCGACGATGTAGGACAAGTGTATACAATTTTAAAATCTGCCGACTGCCACGCCCACTGTAAAAAAAACATCTTTTCTGATCAAATCATAAGAAATTTAAAAAAAAAAGTGTCCGTGCAAGATATTTAGACTATGTTATATTGTCTATATTTCATCCATATACAGTTTTTAGCCACGCCCACTTTTTGTAGGCGTTTTGTAAAAAAAAGATGTTTGGCAAAAGTTAAGTAAAGTTCGAAAAATGATGCAAATACTTCGAAAATAATGTAAAATGCATTTCGTCCATATATTATTTTGACTCACGCCCACTTAGCATATGCAATAGAAAAACGTTGTTTTGACGAACCATAAAATATTTTGATAAACTGTTTAAGCAGTATTTTATGAAAATGCCACTCGCCACGTTTTGGGAATGTTTAATTTAACCATTTTCTCCCCAAATTATCAATATGTGGATAAAAAAAATAAGTTTGATGTTTAAGGATAATATTGGCATTCTTAACATAACTGCATCATTTTTAAAGTGGGAGTCATCCGGGTGGGCGTGGCTAAATGGTACCCATATGGCTACATTGGGGTGCTAACTACAAAATCAAGACTGTTTTTTTTTTTGTTAAAAACAAAAAATATTATTTTATAAATATTAGCGATTAGAACATAAAAAATATATTATTATTTAACCCAAGAATACAACAAACATTTGAAAAATAAACGAAATGAAACACGCTAAATTATAAAAAAATATGTGTATATTCAGACTTGCTATTTATTATTTTGGCTTGTCAAGTATGGTACTAAAAAAATTATTTCAAAAAGTAGGTATATGTTGATGTATATATTTATACACTGATTTATACAATAAATAAATCCGTTCTAACTTTATAAATAATTTTAGTAATGTTTAATAAACGAGTATGGTGGGTGCAAGACTGAGTCGATTTTCATAATTTGTCCAAAATACCCAACAATATTCATTTTAATTATTGATGCTAAAAATGATACAAATTTTGGCATACATTTACTTTAGCTGCCTTTCACTTTTTGCACTTTTTTTATTGATCGATTCGTCTCTGCGCACTGATCATTTATATGCTTTTAAAAATTGTCGCTCACATTTAGTTAAAAAGTTATTGATAAAATAAAATTGCACTTTTTGGGTTATAATCCCATATAAATTGTTTGTTGTTTGACACTTCATTTTTTTTTTGCTGCGGTGTACGCAGCATTGCTTATATATTATTTATTATATTAGATTATCGTATGAATCATCCCAATCATTAGAACATGGTTCTGGAATTGCTTCTTGTCCGTTATATAACTTGCCGGCACATTTATAAAATTCTTCGAGGGTAATTCCGTTTCCCAAACTTCGACTCATCTATCTCTACAATTTTGCCTATACCACCTGTTAATACATTTGTATATATTATTATTAGTAACTTTTTATTATAGACTTATAAAACTTTCTTACATATGGTAGTATGGCATTTAATCATGGCATCGTATACCACCTCTCTGTGGAATTTCGCTTTTGACGAATGACCTCTTGATATTTTTCGTCCATAAATGCGTAAACATAATTATTTTATTGAGGGTGAGATGCGAATTGTGAAAAAACGTATTATGTCTTATTGACTTCATTGATTTGCATCTCATCCTTTTCTTATACACATTTTTAACATAACAGTCGCAACTCCAACTGTATCCATCTAAAAAATTTGTTTGGGGGCGCAGTACCATAATGTGATTGTTGTTACATTTTATCTCGCCATTTTGAGCTATAACGCCCCAACTTTGTAATGCATGTAAAGCTTCCGGTGTAATATCTCCTTCTTTTGCATGAAAAAGTTTATATATTCTTAGTTGATTCATTATACCCTATCCCATAGGGGGGTATATTAGTTTTGATACTTAGTTTGTAACATAGAGAAATAATTTTGCTACATATACCTCAAAGTATATGGATCGACTCAGAATCGCTAGCTGAGTCGAATTAGCCATGTCTGTCTGTCCGTCCGTCCGTCCGTCCGTCTGTCTGTTCGTCACCGATTTTTGGGCCTTAAATTTTGAGCTAGGATAATGAAATTTGGTATATAGGATCCTCGTCCGTGCCACCAGAACAAGTGTAAAAATTTTTGAAATCCGCCCACTGCCACGCCCCCTTTTTAGAAAAACTCATTTTTTGGCCAAACCGTAAGGAATTTCAAAAAAGTGTCTGAGCAGGATATTTAGACAACCCTAATATCTATATTTCGTTCATACAAAGTTTTTTGCCACGCCCACTTTTTGGGGGCGTTTTTAGTAAAAAACGCTTTTTGTCCAAGTTTTAAAAATTTCGAAAAAATTTTTGATGCAAATACTTCCGCAATGGTAATATAAATATTTGGTCCATAGATCATTTTCACCTACGCCCACATTTTGGGGGCGTTTTCTTACAAAAACCATTTGTATACCCAATCCCAAGGCATTAGCAGTAGAAATACGTTGTTTTTTTGGCGAACCACAAAAGATTTTGATAAACTGTCTGAGCAATATATTGTGACAATGTCATTTTCTGTATTTCATCGCCATAAGGCCTATATTTTGAGGATATTTATAATAACGATGTGATGGGATAGGGTATCCAACGATCCGCACAGCGGATTGTAGCCTCTCATATGTTTATACCCTATCCCATAGGGGGGTATATTAGTTTTGATACATAGTTTGTAACATAGAGAAATAATTTTGCTACATATACCTCAAAGTATATGGATCGACTCAGAATCGCTAGCTGAGTCGAATTAGCCATGTCTGTCTGTCCGTCCGTCCGTCCGTCCGTGTGTCCGTCCGTCCGTCTGTCTGTTCGTCACCGATTTTTGGGCCTTAAATTTTGAGCTAGGATAATGAAATTTGGTATATAGGATCCTTGTCCGAGTCACCAGAACAAGTGTAAAAATTTTTGAAATCCGCCCACTGCCACGCCCCCTTTTTAGGAAAACTTTTTTTTTGGCCAAACCGTCAGGAACTTAAAAAAAGTGTCTGAGAAACATATTTAGACAATCCTAATATCTATATTTCGTTCATACAAAGTTTTTTGCCACGCCCACTTTTTGGGGGCGTTTTTAGTAAAAAACGCTTTTTGTCCAAATTTTAAAACTTTCGAAAAATTGTTTGATGCAACTACTTCCGCAATGGTAATATAAACATTTTGTCTATAGATCATTTTCACCTACGCCAACATTTTGGGGGCGTTTTCTTACAAAAACCATTTGTATACCCCATCCCAAGGCATTAGCAATAGAAATACGTTGTTTTTTTGTCGAACCACACAAGATTTTGAGAAACTGTCTGAGCAATATATTGTGACAATGTCATTTTCTGTATTTCATCGCCATAAGGCCTATATTTTGAGGATATTAATTTAAAGGATGGGATGGGATAGGGTATTCAACGATCCGCATAGCGGATTGTAGCCTCTCATATGTTTATACCCTATCCCATAGGGGTATATTAGTTTTGATACATAGTTTGTAACATAGAGAAATAATTTAGCTACATATACCTCAAAGTATATGGATCGACTCAGAATCGATAGCTGAGTCGATTTAGCCATGTCTGTCCGTCCGTCCGTCCGTCCGTCCGTCCGTCCGTCCGTCCGTCCGTCCGTCCGTCCGTACGTCACCAGTTTTTGGGCCTTAAATTTTGAGCTAGAAGGATGAAATTTGGTACACGTGCTCTTTGTTGCTCCCAGCAGAACAAGTGTAAAAATTTTTGAAATCCGCCCACTGCCACGCCCCCTTTTGAGAAAAACGTATTTTTTGGCAAAACCATAAGGAATTTTGAAAAACTTTTTGAACAACATATTTAGACAATCTGAATATCTGTATTTCGTTCATATAAAGTTTTTTGCCACGCCCACTTTTTGGGGGCGTTTTTAATAAAAAACGTTTTTCGGTCAAATTTTCAAATTTTCGAAAAAACTTTTGATGCAGAATCATTAGCAATATAAATATGAACATTTCGTCTATAGATCATTTTAACCCACGCCCACTTTTTGGGGGCGTTTTTATATAAAAACCATTTTTATACACCACCCCATAACATATGCAGTAGAAAACCTAGTCTTTTGTAGAACCGTAAAAGTTTTTTATAAGCAGTCTGAAGAATTTGTTGTCACCATTCCATTTTCTTTATTTTATCCACATCGTGTTTTTAGCCATGTCCACTTTTTGGGGATTTTAGTTTTACAGATAGGATGGGATAGGGTATTCAACGATCCGCACAGTGGATTGTAGCCTCTCATATGTTTATACCCTATCCCATAGGGGTATATTAGTTTTGATACATAGTTTGTAACATAGAGAAATAATTTAGCTACATATACCTCAAAGTATATGGATCGACTCAGAATCGATAGCTGAGTCGATTTAGCCATGTCTGTCCGTCCGTCCGTCCGTCCGTCCGTCCGTCCGTCACCAGTTTTTGGGCCTTAAATTTTGAGCTAGAAGGATGAAATTTGGTACACGTGCTCTTTGTTGCTCCCAGCAGAACAAGTGTAAAAATTTTTGAAATCCGCCCACTGCCACGCCCCCTTTTGAGAAAAACGTATTTTTTGGCAAAACCATAAGGAATTTTGAAAAACTTTTTGAACAACATATTTAGACAATCTGAATATCTGTATTTCGTTCATATAAAGTTTTTTGCCACGCCCACTTTTTGGGGGCGTTTTTAATAAAAAACGTTTTTCGGTCAAATTTTCAAATTTTCGAAAAAACTTTTGATGCAGAATCATTAGCAATATAAATATGAACATTTCGTCTATAGATCATTTTAACCCACGCCCACTTTTTGGGGGCGTTTTTATATAAAAACCATTTTTATACACCACCCCATAACATATGCAGTAGAAAACCTAGTCTTTTGTAGAACCGTAAAAGTTTTTTATAAGCAGTCTGAAGAATTTGTTGTCACCATTCCATTTTCTTTATTTTATCCACATCGTGTTTTTAGCCATGTCCACTTTTTGGGGATTTTAGTTTTACAGATAGGATGGGATAGGGTATTCAACGATCCGCACAGTGGATTGTAGCCTCTCATATGTTTTTCTTTAGTTTTTATACCCTATCCCATAGGGGGGTATATTAGTTTTGATACTTAGTTTGTAACATAGAGAAATAATTTTGCTACATATACCTCAAAGTATATGGATCGACTCAGAATCGCTAGCTGAGTCGAATTAGCCATGTCTGTCTGTCCGTCCGTCCGTCCGTCCGTCCGTCCGTCCGTCTGTCTGTTCGTCACCGATTTTTGGGCCTTAAATTTTGAGCTAGGATAATGAAATTTGGTATATAGGATCCTCGTCCGTGCCACCAGAACAAGTGTAAAAATTTTTGAAATCCGCCCACTGCCACGCCCCCTTTTTAGAAAAACTCATTTTTTGGCCAAACCGTAAGGAATTTCAAAAAAGTGTCTGAGCAGGATATTTAGACAACCCTAATATCTATATTTCGTTCATACAAAGTTTTTTGCCACGCCCACTTTTTGGGGGAGTTTTTAGTAAAAAACGCTTTTTGTCCAAGTTTTAAAACTTTCGAAAAAATTTTTGATGCAAATACTTCCGCAATGGTAATATAAATATTTGGTCCATAGATCATTTTCACCTACGCCCACATTTTGGGGGCGTTTTCTTACAAAAACCATTTGTATACCCAATCCCAAGGCATTAGCAGTAGAAATACGTTGTTTTTTTGGCGAACCACAAAAGATTTTGATAAACTGTCTGAGCAATATATTGTGACAATGTCATTTTCTGTATTTCATCGCCATAAGGCCTATATTTTGAGGATATTTATAATAACGATGTGATGGGATAGGGTATCCAACGATCCGCACAGCGGATTGTAGCCTCTCATATGTTTTTTATTACTTTTTTATTTTTCAACTTAACCCAAAACGCACTTTTTAGTTTAGCAAGCTGCAATCGAATGGCATCGGAATAACATTCGTATATTGTAACGGTGTTTTGATGGATAAGTCCCGTTAAATATAAGACATCGTTACCATGTTTAAATTGTCACCTTAATATGAAAAGGTATTATAATATAAGTTTAATAAAAACTAGAATTTATAATTATCCTAGAAATCTGAAATACTACAATATAATAAAATAATAGTATTTATTCTTGTGAAATTAATTTAAATGCATGGTTAAGATATTTTGTTCAGTCATTTTTATTATTGTTAATAATTTTTATTACATTATTACAAAATGTAAAAATTTTGGGAAATATGTGAAATTTTTTTTTATCTGGCAATGTTCCATTGGAATTTATTTTTCACTCAGCTATGTGTGAACTGTCGGAGTCGGAGCGAGACCTCAAGCGAGTATAGACGTGGGAAAAAAGTGAAAAAGAAAAGTGAAAAAAAGAAGACATTTCGAAAAAAATCGAAGAGAATGACAGTGAAAAAAGACACTTAAAAATTTTTTATTTTTTTATTAAAAACAAATTTAAGGTGCATGGGTATCAAAAAATACCTCCAGCTTCCTGGGGTGATATTCACACGTGAACATAATAATAAAGCAAAAAGTGAAAAACTGTGGAAATGGGCTAAACACCATAAAACGCTTACAACAAGCAAGCCCCAACAAACTAGAAACAGCTCAACAGCTCCTGTAACTCAATGTGGCAACATTAAACCCTAACAGGGAGAAGAAATTGATTCCCACAAACTCCACCTTGATGAAGAAGACACCATTGTCACACCAGGCAGCACCGCAAGCGACACCAACAACGCTGAAAGATCCGCTATCGACGTTAAATTCACCGCAACCGCAACCACAACAGCAACATCCTTGTAATCTAATGAGTGCAACAAAGACGAATCATCTAACATGATGCAACTTGACGAAGTCCCTCACTACAGCAGCAGCGAAAGTTGGAAGGAGACAAAAACAAACGGAAACCGTTTCGAAATCTTCAACGATGTATCACTACGAACAAAGGAGAACAACCGCAACAAAATTCTGGCGGCAAAAATCCCAACGCAACCAACAATCAACGACGAAGCTGATAAGTTCACCGGAGAAAGCAACAGACCAGCATCTACACCCAACATCTCAACTTTAAATGGAATGCAGCCAGCAACATCAGGAAAACTTTGCAATGAAAGTAAAGGTAGGTTTTGCCCTCCTATTTTTATTAAAAAATTAGATATACGACAATTGTGTCAGACTTAAGAGCGAAAAACATTAAATTCAAAGTTAAAAATAGAGGAAGTCGAAGCAAAATTTACCTCGAGGACGCCGCGGTCCATCGAGAACTTTTATTAAAGCTTAGAACATGCCCAAACATTCAAGCTTACTCTTTCACTTTGAAAGAGGACAAAACAGCCAATTTAATTCTCAGAGGCTTAACCTCAGATTATTCCGAGAAAGAACTCCTCGATGAGATCAACGAGCAAGCTCCAGGACTGGTAGATTCGGTAAACAATTTCTCTACAATACGTTCAAAACTTGAGAATATTGTTTATAATTTGTTTATCGTGCGTTTAAAACCGGGAATTCTTCCTAATGATATAATAAAAATTAAATACCTTTTTAATACGCAAATTAGTTGGGAAAAACCTAGGGGTAATAGTGGTCCACTCCAATGCAGACGATGCCAAAAATTCGGACATTTAGCCAAAAACTGTGCTAGTCCATATAACTGCGTAAAATGCGACCAAAAGCACCAGCCAGGTGATTGTCACTAAAAGTGATGGCTCGAAAGCTAAATGCACCAATTGCGGGAGCGACCACCCGGCCAATTACTGCGGTTGCTCGGTGTACAAATATTATTCTGCATATAGGATGAAGCTCCTAACGGAGAGCAAAACAAGAAGAGAACCACTCCTGTCAGGGACCGCCCCTAAAACAATCGGTAACTCCTTCAGTTACATTCGCAAGCCTTTTTAAAAACCGGAAAACGGTTACACAGTCTTCAACAGACAAAAAACAAGCGAACCAACTATTATGGGGCAATTCTTTGATCTATCAAATGAATTATTCGGTGTGGATATCCACTCACTTTTGCAAAAAATTGAAAGCTTCTTAAAGAACATCAACAATGCAAGCACCATCCAAGAAAAAAGGATGCAATACCTTGGACTCATGAACCAAATCTTGTTAAACAATAAATAATGATCCTCAATATTATGACTTTTAACATTTCGTCATTTCGGCAAGAGGATCGAACTCGAAAAAATCCTCCACACTAACAACTGTCACATAGGTTTTACTCAAGAAACCCACCTTAAAGATAAACATCGGATTATGTTGGACTCTTTTTATTGTTTGCGAAATAACGCCAACAGGGAGTAGCCATAGTTATTAGACAAAACATTAAATTTGAAAATGTAACTCTTGCCAATGCAAACCCACACTTCCCAAGCAAATTTTTGACGATTACAATATCCATTAATACACTTAAAAAAAAATCTCCTAGGGTCACTATACATACCCAGCAATAGTCAAACCTTGGCCTTGATCAATGAACTGAAGACCTAGCCTCCAAGTTTGACGGAACCTTCATAGGAGGTGACTTAAATGCCAAAAGTCCCAACTGGGGAGACTCAGGGTATAACCTTAATGGTAAAACAATTGAAAATTGGTTTCGTACAATAACACCATCGATATCAAATTACACCTCAACAAACCCAACTTTCCCAAGGAGCTCCTTATTCCTCGACCACTTCCTTATCTCATCCCAACTGATGAACACAATCAATCCAAATTTCACAATCAACACCCTCCCCACTTTCTCCGACCACTTCCCCCTCTTACTTAACTTACAGATTGAAGGGCAAGAACTTCCAAATGCGTTACCTTTTACAGGAAAATCTTTCAAAAATACCTCTTGGCCTTCGTTCCGAGAAGACCTAGACGCATACCTAGACGATCATTTCCCCCCAACAAACGCAACCTTAACTTACGCCGAAATAGACCAATTTATAACAACATTTAACACCGGTATTCCTCCACACTGACAGAACAACACAATCCTTTAAAAAATATATAAACTTACTTACAAAATAAAACATCAATGGCAAAGACAACTCAAAAGAATCTTCCACAACACTTTCAATAGAACGAATAATGAATATAGGGAACTTTCCTGTAGAATTGCTCTGCTAAAAATAATAATTAGAGACAAAGTTAAAATATGGTTAAACAAAAACTTTAGATCGAGAATCTCCAAAATCGTACACTGGCATACGCCTCAGACGACTTGCCCTCAACGGCAATTAGCAATCTAAAAGAACACATTAACAATTTCTACAAGAAATGGGGCATCAAAATTAACTTCCCAAAATCCAACCTAATTTGCATACGTAACTCTTAATAAACGTGAGGATTGCCGAAATAAAAGCAGATCAAATCTTTAATAATACAGCTTGTCTTTATTCAGCGAGGTTAAAAGTAAAAGTGAACAAAAAGATGATGAGTACGTAAAAGAAGAAAAAATAAAGGAAATGATAAAATAAAAGTTCTTACAACCAAGCTTTATATGTGATCGGAAGTTAAAAGTTTTGTTTGTTTTAATATTGGTATTTCAACACTCCCCCTCAATAGTAAAACGATTAATGAAAATCAAAATTAATTCCAAGGTTTGTAAAACAAAAGTAATGTTTAATTTTTGGCAAAGCTTTTGTAAGTCCATCTGCAACCATCTCATTCGTCGGAAGATATTTCACATGGACAGCACCTTCTTCAATAGCCTGTCGTATAAAGTGGTACTTATAATGAATATGCTTCGTCCTTGAGTGTTTTCCACCATATTCGGCTATGTGTTGGGCACTCTGGTTATCGCAGAAAATAGTCGTTGCTTCTGAGTTCGCACAGCTCAGCTCTTCGAGTAAGTAGCGAAGTGAGTATGCTTCCCTTGCTCCTTCAGTTAAGGCGATGTACTCCGCTTCAGCGCTCGAGGTGGCAACAGTTTGTTGTTTTCTTGATTCCCAACTTATGGCAGCACCTGCAAATACAAAACAATAACCACTTTGAGATTTCGAATCATTCCGATCTTCTGCCCAACTTGCGTCAACATATCCAACCAAGGGTAAACCCGTTTTATGGAACTCAAGCTTCGCGTGCTTTGTAGCATTAATATAATGTAGTAAGTTAATGGCTGTAGTCCAATGTTGTTTTTTAGGGGTTTGACTGAACTGAGAAAGTGTGCTTACACTATAAGCAATATCAGGACGACTAAATACAGATAGATGCATTAAAGATCCTATAAGTTCTTGATATTTCAAGCATTCAACTTGCTCATTTTCGCCACAAATTTTCGGTTCTTTCTCAAGTTTCAACTTAGCCTGCATCGGTATATTACATGGTTTGGAATTTTGTAAATTGTATTTCAAAATAAGCTTGTTTATATAATTAGTTTGACATATTGATAGTATACCCTGCTCATTTAGGATTTCTAATCCAATACATACAAATGGATGTCCTAGATCTCTTATTTCAAAACTTTGTGAAAGACTCTGTTTAATTTTCGAAACAAAGTTGTCATCATTCGATGCAATGACTATGTCATCCACATATATACCTAATATAGTTCTTAAATTGTTCCTTTTAATACAAAAATAAATGCAACTATCATATTTAGATTGCATTAGCTTAAGAACTTTAAGTTTATCATCTAGAGTTTTATGCCACTCTCTACTGGCCTGTTTTAATCCATATAGCGCTTTATGAAGACGACAAACTTTATTTGGATGTACCGCATCAACAAAACCATCTGGTTGTTTCATAAAAATTTCCTCCTTTAATTTCCCGTTCAAAAACGCTGTTGATACATCGAGATGGTGAAGTTTTAAATCATGCTCTGCAGACAGGGCATAAATTAGTCGCAAAGAACTCTGGCGAATTACCGGCGAATAAGTATCCATATAATCAATACCATACTTTTGATTGTAACCTTGCGCCACAAGTCTTGCTTTTCGACGATCAACTATCCCATCAGGCAAGTATTTGGTTTTAAAAACCCATCGACATCCAATCGCGTTTCTACCGGGGGGTAAATTACAAAGTGTCCAGGTATTATGCTTCATTAGGCAACTATATTCTTCTTTCATAGCAATATTCCATTCTTCTGCATGCGGTGAAGTTGCTAGGTCATGAAAATTTACCGGATCATCATACTGACTTGCATTAAAAGCCATTTCCATAGAACATTTTGAATGATGTTTTGCCCTTGTCCGACTACTAATGAAGTCACTTTCATTTGTGATGCCTTTGTTAGTCATCAACTCTTTATTTAAATTTCCATTATTTCCTTTAATGCCTTCAAAATTAAATTCATTCTTCTGATTCTCTATGCTTTCTTTTCCAACCTCATTAGAAAATCCTTCAGCTTCCAGAAATTCATCTTTACATTCTTCTTTCTTTCTATCTTCTAATAATTCGTCATCACAAACTTTAATTTTTCTATTATCAAACACGACCTGACCTTCCTTTGTTCCATCATTTAATATAAACTCTTTGTAATTATTTACATCATCTAATACTTCTTCTATAAAGCGAACATCTCTACTTTTAATTACAGTTCGAGAGCCCCTTTTCCACAAGCGATATGATTTAGATTCATCCGAATAACCAACTAAAACATATTCTTCACTTTTAGGATCCAACTTTGACCTGTATGGAGATTTATTTAAAACAAATGCTCTGCATCCTATCTGACGAAAATGTCTAACTTTTGGTATCCTTCCGGTCCAAATCTCTTCTGGAGTTCTGTCAACATTTAGATTAGTTGGGCAACGATTCCGTATATAGACTGCCGTGTGGATTAGCTCTGCCCACAAAAAATTTGGAAAACTTCCATCAAGCAAAAAACATCTTGTCATTTCAACAAGAGTACGGTTCATTCGTTCGGCGACACCGTTCTGTTGCGGCGTATATTCTGCAGTCAGTTGATGTTTGATTCCATTGGAACTCAAAAAATTCGAAAAATCAGTACCAACAAGTTCACGTGCGTTATCGCTTCTCAAAACTTTAATCCTTTTGTTCGTTTCATTTTCAACTTGGCTTTTAAAAATTTTAAATACTTTTAGGTAATCACTCTTCCTTTGCAAAAAATAAACAAAAATCTTCCTTGACCAGTCGTCAATAAACGTAGCAAAATATATGCTTTTTCTCAAAGATTCTGTCTTAAAGGGACCACAAAGGTCAGTGTGAACTAGCTCCAATAGCATTTTTGAAGATTTTTCATTTTTAATTGGAAATGGGAGCCGAGTTTGCTTTCCTTTAAAACAAGTTACGCAACTGGATACGGAAGAATTAAACGTAGGAAGACCTTGAACCATGCTCTTATCTTTTAACTTTCGAAGGGACGTCATATTAAGATGGCCATAACGACGGTGCCAAACTTCCAACCAATTATCAGATTTGGATTCTGCTACTCTGCAAATCATTGTATTTGCTTTTAACATGTTAACCAAGTACAAGTTTTTGTATTTCCTAGCCTCAAGCAAAACTACGTCATTTTTAACTATCAGCCCACGCTCTCCTTCTATGATAAGCTTACAGCCATTATCTGTGGCCTTACTTGCTGATACAAGATTACTTCTCAGATCAGGTATAAAAAGTGTATCAAAAAGACAAATAGATTTAGGTTTTCCACATACAACTAAATTCAATCTCACTGTTCCAATCCCCTTAATATTCGCAATTTTATTGTTTGCTACTTGAACTATTCCAGTGTAGTTTTCATTTATACTAACAAAAAGCTCTTTCAAACAGCACATATGGGATGTAGCGCCGCTATCTACATACCAATTGAAACGTTCAGTTAACTCTTCTTTGACGTTTTGCGAAACTTCTTTTACTGCTACTTCGTTTTTGTTTACTTCTTGTTTTTTGTTTACTTCTAATGCAATAAAACCGATTTCATTTATACTATGTTCCTGACTTAAACTGTCTGTCTGTGCGAGATTTGATCTGTCTCTCACTCCATTCAACTCAACCCGGCAGTCTCTTTTTTTATGTCCTTTCAAGCCACATCGATAACAATTAAATTGAAAGCGGGACGTACCTGTTTGTTTCTTGTTTTCATATTTCTTTGGGTGAAACCTTGAGTGAAACCTTACTTTGAAAACTTCGTCGCCAACCTCATCGACGTTCCTCTTCTTATCACTTGCTTCCAATAAACGAGCTCGTAAGACTTCCATCGTAGGGGATTCATTTGATGCGTCAAATGCTGCTAGCAAATATTTAAAAGACTCAGGCAGACTATCCAGTAGCATAACCACGAGAAGGTCGTCATCCAATTTGGCGTCCATTTCACGCAGCCGCGTCACAATCAAATTAAAATTAATTAGGTGTTGCTCCATATTTTGGTTTTCATGCATTTTAAAATTAAGCAACTTACGAAATTCTTCCAATTTAGTTCGGGTTCCCTTACGGTTATACGTTTTCTCCAAAAACTCCCAGACTCCTTTCGATGATGGTATTCCATGCACAAGTGATACCTGCTCCGGATTCATTGAGATTATAATCTCACTTCTAGCATCCAAGTCCTTATTTGTCCATTCTTCCAATTGTGCTGCATCTTCTGGCTTCGGATCGTGTCCCTTCACATATTTCAGCAATCGATTTTTATGGAGAATTGCCTCCATCTGATGCTTCCAAGTGAAAAAATTGTTCCCATTAAACATTGGAATTTTTCCCGACAACGATGCCATTTTTATAAAAATAGTATTTTATTCCGAATTTAAATCTTTATTTTATTAGGTCTGGGCCCATAACCTCTTAATAAACGTGAGGATTACCGAAATAAAAGCAGATCAAATCTTTAATAATACAGCTTGTCTTTATTCAGCGAGGTTAAAAGTAAAAGTGAACAAAAGATGATGAGTACGTAAAAGAAGAAAAAATAAAGGAAATGATAAAATAAAAGTTCTTACAACCAAGCTTTATATGTGATCGGAAGTTAAAAGTTTTGTTTGTTTTAATATTGGTATTTCAACAGTAACACAAGTGGCAAAGGAAAGCATGGGGCGGTAAAGGAAAGCCGAAACATTTCTTTAAACATCGATAACCAGGCTCCTTGGCGCGATGGTTAGTGCGATGAACTGCCGCGCAGGAGGTCTGGGTTCGATTTCCAGCCGTAGCAACACCTAAATGATTTTTCACTGGCCCTCCTCTCGTGATAATCTGACAAATCATCCGAGTAGTATCAATTGTCAAGAATAGCTTATCTCAACTTAGCCGTTCGGAGTCGGCATAAAACAGGAGGTCCCGCCATCGTGCAAGAGTACACACGCACACATGAATGGTTGTGAGAAAGCTAGGCCCTGGGTACTAACGAGCCTGTTGCGCCAAAAATTTGTTTTTTGTATCGATAACCACACAATAGTGGTAAAAAATGACCTAAAATATCTAGGAGTACACTTTAACAAACTACTAAAATTCAATCGACATGCCAGAATAAATATCGACAAAACTAGGAAAATAACCAACATACATACAACACTCCTAAAACATAAAGACATGCAAAAAAAAAAAAAAAACTAAAATACTCCTATATAAAACCATCATCAGACCTGTCCTAACATATGCCTTCCCAATATGGTCCTCTAAGTCACCTAGAGTAGCTTCCGAAATGGAAATTTTGGAACGAAAAATTCTGCGCCTCTGTATTGGCAGATCATATGTATCCAGGGTTAAGAAATTCTCAAACTCATTTGTGTACAACGAAGCTAACATAACTCCGCTAATAAAATACGCTTTAATGCTCATGCAAAGAACGATAAGCAAATTAACCCAAATTGACAATGATCTCATTAAGGAGATAACCTTAGCCCAAAACAACACCCAATGGGCAAACACGGTGTACGCATCACCAATCGGGATACTAAACGAAAATATTGACGCAATCCCAGTAGGTTCGCCAATAGCCTTTTATAACAAAGCGATTCCGGGTCACAATAGAGGCTAAATCTTGCTTCGACTTCCAACTATTTAACACAAAAAAAAATAAATAAAAATAATAATAAGAAAATAAATAAATAAAGTAAAAACATCTTATGGAGAGCAAAACCACCTTATATAGTTATAAGTACATAAGTAGGTAAAAATCCCTAGCACTACCCTATTAAAACGAAATATGTAGCTCTACGAAACTTGATAAGAACATAGCTTTATGTAAATAAAATAAAACAAAAAAAAAATAAAAAAAAGTAAATAATAACAATGTAATATATTAAAAAAAAAACAAAACCAATTACAAGTCTGAACGTAGATTATTCTACGAAATTGTTGTGAAATAATCACAAAACTGATATACCCTCCTATGGGATAGGGTATAAATAGTAAGGCTCCGCTTATTACGGACAATTTCCGCTATTTTCATCACGTAGAATTTCGGCCCAGAAGATTTACAGAAACCAACAAAATAATTCTTTGTTGAATTCCAAATATAAGCGGAATAATGTGTGTGTTTTGTAGATTTATTTTAATATTTGAGTTCGTCTTATGTCGAGGCATAATTATTCTTTCTCGTCCCTTTCATAATGCACCGTGAAATTTGCATTTTTCTTTGCGAAACCGTACCGGTACTATTCGTGGAAATGGAAGAGATTGGAGATTTGACAGTTTTTTTTTCAAAGTATCCACACAGGCCTTTTCCCATTTAGATACCCTATCCCATAGTTAGTTTTGACAAGTTTGTAATCGATAGATATACCTCAAAGTATATGGATCGACTCAGATTCACCAGCTGAGTCATTCTAGCCATATCTCTTTGTCCGTCCGTCCGTCTGTGTTTCACCAATTTTTGGGCCTTAATTTTGGTATACATAGAGTCTATATACCAAATTTCCGACGATGTAGGACAAGTGTATACAATTTTAAAATCTGCCGACTGCCACGCCCACTGTAAAAAAAAAATCTTTTCTGATCAAATCATAAGAAATTTTAAAAAAAAGTGTCCGAGCAAGATATTTAGACTATGTTATATTGTCTATATTTCATCCATATACAGTTTTTAGCCACGCCCACTTTTTGTAGGCGTTTTGTAAAAAAAAGATGTTTGGCAAAAGTTAAGTAAAGTTCGAAAAATGATGCAAATACTTCGAAAATAATGTAATATGCATTTCGTCCATATATTATTTTGACTCACGCCCACTTAGCATATGCAATAGAAAAACGTTGTTTTGACGAACCATAAAATATTTTGATAAACTGTTTAAGCAGTATTTTGTGAAAATGCCACTCGCCACGTTTTGGAAATGTTTAATTTAACCATTTTCTCCCCAAATTATCAATATGTGGATAAAAAAAATAAGTTTGATGTTTAAGGATAATATTGGCATTCTTAACATAACTGCATCATTTTTTAAGTGGGAGTCATCCGGGTGGGCGTGGCTAAATGGTACCCATATGGCTACATTGGGGTGCTAACTACAAAATCAAGACTGTTTTTTTTTTGTTAAAAACAAAAAATATTATTTTATAAATATTAGCGAATAGAACATAAAAAATATATTATTATTTAACCCAAGAATACAAAAAACATTTGAAAAATAAACGAAATGAATCACTCTAAATTATAAAAAAATATTTGTATATTCAGACTTGCTATTTATTATTTTGGCTTGTCAAGTATGGTACTAAAAAAATTATTTCAAAAAGTAGGTATATGTTGATGTATATATTTATACACTGATTTATACAATAAATAAATCCGTTCTAACTTTATAAATAATTTTAGTAATGTTTAATAAACGAGTATGGTGGGTGCAAGACTGAGTCGATTTTCATAATTTGTCCAAAATACCCAACAATATTCATTTTAATTATTGATGCTAAAAATGATACAAATTTTGGCATACATTTACTTTAGCTGCCTTTCACTTTTTGCACTTTTTTTATTGATCGATTCGTCTCTGCGCACTGATCATTTATATGCTTTTAAAAATTGTCGCTCACATTTAGTTAAAAAGTTATTGATAAAATAAAATTGCACTTTTTGGGTTATAATCCCATATAAATTGTTTGTTGTTTGACACTTCATTTTTTTTTTTGCTGCGGTGTACGCAGCATTGCTTATTTATTATTTATTATATAAGACTATCGTATGAATCATCCCAATCATTAGAACATGGTTCTGGAATTGCTTCTTGTCCGTTATATAACTTGCCGGCACATTTATAAAATTCTTCGAGGATAATTCCGTTTCCCAAACTTCGACTCATCTATCTCTACAATTTTGCCTATACCACCTGTTAATACATTTGTATATATTATTAGTAACTTTTTATTATATACTTATAAAATTTTCTTACATATGGTAGTATGGCATTTAATCATGGCATCGTATACCACCTCTCTGTGGAATTTCGCTTATGACGAATGACCTCTTGATATTTTTCGTCCATAAATGCGTAAACATAATTATTTTATTGAGGGTGAGATGCGAATTGTGAAAAAACGTATTATGTCTTATTGACTTCATTGATTTGCATCTCATCCTTTTCTTATACATATTTTTAACATAACAGTCGCAACTCCAACTGTATCCATCTAAAAAATTTGTTTGGGGGCGCAGTACCATAATGTGATTGTTGTTACATTTTATCTCGCCATTTTGAGCTATAACGCCCCAACTTTGTAATGCATGTAAAGCTTCCGGTGTAATATCTCCTTCTTTTGCATGAAAAAGTTTATATATTTTTAGTTTTTTCTTTATTTTTTTTTATTACTTTTTTATTTTTCAACTTAACCCAAAACGCACTTTTTAGTTTAGCAAGCTGCAATCGAATGGCATCGGAATAACATTCGTATATTGTAACGGTGTTTTGATGGATAAGTCCCGTTAAAATATAAGACATCGTTACCATGTTTAAATTGTCACCTTAATATGAAAAGGTATTATAATATAAGTTTAATAAAAACTAGAATTTATAATTATCCTAGAAATCTGAAATACTACAATATAATAAAATAATAGTATTTATTCTTGTGAAATTAATTTAAATGCATGGTTAAGATATTTTGTTCAGTCATTTTTATTATTGTTAATAATTTTTATTACATTATTACAAAATGTAAAAATTTTGGGAAATATGTGAAATTTTTTTTTATCTGGCAATGTTCCATTGGAATTTATTTTTCACTCAGCTATGTGTGAACTGTCGGAGTCGGAGCGAGACCTCAAGCGAGTATAGACGTGGGAAAAAAGTGAAAAAGAAAAGTGAAAAAAAGAAGACATTTCGAAAAAAATCGAAGAGAATGACAGTGAAAAAAGACACTTAAAAATTTTTTATTTTTTTATTAAAAACAAATTTAAGGTGCATGGGTATCAAAAAATACCTCCAGCTTCCTGGGGTGATATTCACACGTGAACATAATAATAAAGCAAAAAGTGAAAAACTGTGGAAATGGGCTAAACACCATAAAACGCTTACAACAAGCAAGCCCCAACAAACTAGAAACAGCTCCTGTAACTCAATGTGGCAACATTAAACCCTAACAGGGAGAAGGAATTGATTCCCACAAACTCCACCTTGATGAAGAAGACACCATTGTCACACCAGGCAGCACCGCAAGCGACACCAACAACGCTGAAAGATCCGCTATCGACGTTAAATTCACCGCAACCGCAACCACAACAGCAACATCCTTGTTATCTAATGAGTGCAACAAAGACGAATCATCTAACATGATGCAACTTGACGAAGTCCCTCACTACAGCAGCAGCGAAAGTTGGAAGGAGACAAAAACAAACGGAAACCGTTTCGAAATCTTCAACGATGTATCACTACGAACAAAGGAGAACAACCGCAACAAAATTCTGGCGGCATAAATCCCAACGCAACCAACAATCAACGACGAAGCTGATAAGTTCACCGGAGACAGCAACAGACCAGCATCTACACCCAACATCTCAACTTTAAATGGAATGCAGCCAGCAACATCAGGAAAGCTTTGCAATGAAAGTAAAGGTAGGTTTTGCCCTCCTATTTTTATTAAAAAATTAGATATACGACAATTGTGTCAGACTTAAGAGCGAAAAACATTAAATTCAAAGTTAAAAAAAGAGGAAGTCGAAGCAAAATTTACCTCGAGGACGCCGCGGTCCATCGAGAACTTTTATTAAAGCTTAGAACATGCCCAAACATTCAAGCTTACTCTTTCACTTTGAAAGAGGACAAAACAGCCAATTTAATTCTCAGAGGCTTAACCTCAGATTATTCCGAGAAAGAACTCCTCGATGAGATCAACGAGCAAGCTCCAGGACTGGTAGATTCGGTAAACAATTTCTCTACAATACGTTCAAAACTTGAGAATATTGTTTATAATTTGTTTATCGTGCGTTTAAAACCGGGAATTCTTCCTAATGATATAATAAAAATTAAATACCTTTTTAATACGCAAATTAGTTGGGAAAAACCTAGGGGTAATAGTGGTCCACTCCAATGCAGACGATGCCAAAAATTCGGACATTTAGCCAAAAACTGTGCTAGTCCATATAACTGCGTAAAATGCGACCAAAAGCACCAGCCAGGTGAATGTCACTAAAAGTGATGGCTCGAAAGCTAAATGCACCAATTGCGGGAGCGACCACCCGGCCAATTACCGCGGTTGCTCGGTGTACAAATATTATTCTGCATATAGGAGGAAGCTCCTAACGGAGAGCAAAACAAGAAGAGAACCACTCCTGTCAGGGACCATACCGCCCCTAAAACAATCGGTAACTCCTTCAGTTACATTCGCAAGCCTTTTTAAAAACCGGAAAACGGTTACACAGTCTTCAACAGACAAAAAACAAGCGAACCAACTATTATGGGGCAATTCTTTGATCTATCAAATGAATTATTCGGTGTGGATATCCACTCACTTTTGCAAAAAATTGAAAGCTTCTTAAAGAACATCAACAATGCAAGCACCATCCAAGAAAAAAGGATGCAATACCTTGGACTCATGAACCAAATCTTGTTAAACAATAAATAATGATCCTCAATATTATGACTTTTAACATTTCGTCATTTCGGCAAGAGGATCGAACTCGAAAAAATCCTCCACACTAACAACTGTCACATAGGTTTTACTCAAGAAACCCACCTTAAAGATAAACATCGGATTATGTTGGACTCTTTTTATTGTTTGCGAAATAACGCCAACAGGGAGTAGCCATAGTTATTAGACAAAACATTAAATTTGAAAATGTAACTCTTGCCAATGCAAACCCACACTTCCCAAGCAAATTTTTGACGATTACAATATCCATTAATACACTTTAAAAAAAATCTCCTAGGGTCACTATACATACCCAGCAATAGTCAAACCTTGGCCTTGAGCAATGAACTGAAGACCTAGCCTCCAAGTTTGACGGAACCTTCATAGGAGGTGACTTAAATGCCAAAAGTCCCAACTGGGGAGACTCAGGGTATAACCTTAATGGTAAAACAATTGAAAATTGGTTTCGTACAATAACACCATCGATATCAAATTACACCTCAACAAACCCAACTTTCCCAAGGAGCTCCTTATTCCTCGACCACTTCCTTATCTCATCCCAACTGATGAACACCATCAATCCAAATTTCACAATCAACACCCTCCCCACTTTCTCCGACCACTTCCCCCTCTTACTTAACTTACAGATTGAAGGGCAAGAACTTCCAAATGCGTTACCTTTTACAGGAAAATCTTCCAATAATACCTCTTGGCCTTCGTTCCGAGAAGACCTAGACGCATACCTAGACGATCATTTCCCCCCAACAAACGCAACCTTAACTTACGCCGAAATAGACCAATTTATAACAACATTTAACACCGGTATTCCTCCACACTGACAGAACAACACAATCCTTTAAAAAATATATAAACTTACCACCACACATAAAATCCCTTTACAAAATAAAACATCAATGGCAAAGACAACTCAAAAGAATCTTCCACAACACTTTCAATAGAACGAATAATGAATATAGGGAACTTTCCGGTAGAATTGCTCTGCTAAAAATAATAATTAGAGACAAAGTTAAAATTTGGTTAAACAAAAACTTTAGATCGAGAATCTCCAAAATCGTACACTGGCATACGCCTCAGACGACTTGCCCTCAACGGCAATTAGGCAATGTGTTCAAAAGAACACATTAACAGTATTAACAATTTCTACAAGAAATGGGGCATCAAAATTAACTTCCCAAAATCCAACCTAATTTGCATACGTAACGCAAGTGGCAAAGGAAAGCATGGGGCGGTAAAGGAAAGCCGAAACATTTCTTTAAACATCGATAACCAGGCTCAGTGGCGCGATGGTTAGTGCGATGAACTGCCGCGCAGGAGGTCTGGGTTCGATTCCCAGCCGTAGCAACACCTAAATGATTTTTCACTGGCCCTCCTCTCGTGATAATCTGACAAATCATCCGAGTAGTATCAATTGTCAAGAATAGCTTATCTCAACTTAGCCGTTCGGAGTCGGCATAAAACAGGAGGTCCCCCCATCCTGCAAGAGTACACACGCACACATGAATGGTTGTGAGAAAGCTAGGCCCTGGGTACTAACGAGCCTGTTGCGCCAAAAATTTGTTTTTTGTATCGATAACCACACAATAGTGTGGTTATCGATACACTTTAACACTTTAACAAACTACTAAAATTCAATCGACATGCCAGAATAAATATCGACAAAACTAGGAAAATAACCAACATACTTACAACACTCCTAAAACATAAAGACATGCAAAAAAAAAAACTAAAATACTCCTATATAAAACCATCATCAGACCTGTCCTAACATATGCCTTCCCAATATGGTTCTCTAAGTCACCTAGAGTAGCTTCCGAAATGGAAATTTTGGAACGAAAAATTCTGCGCCTCTGTATTGGCAGATCATATGTATCCAGGGTTAAGAAATTCTCAAACTCATTTGTGTACAACGAAGCTAACATAACTCCGCTAATAAAATACGCTTTAATGCTCATGCAAAGAACGATAAGCAAATTAACCCAAATTGACAATGATCTCATTAAGGAGATAATCTTAGCCCAAAACAACACCCAATGGGCAAACACGGTGTACGCATCACCAATCGGGATACTAAAGGAAAATATTGACGCAATCCCAGTAGGTTCGCCAATAGCCTTTTATAACAAAGCGATTCCGGGTCACAATAGAGGCTAAATCTTGCTTCGACTTCCAACTATTTAACACAAAAAAAATAAATAAAAATAATAATAAGAAAATAAATAAATAAAGTAAAAACATCTTATGGAGAGCAAAGCCACCTTATATAGTTATAAGTACATAAGTAGGTAAAAATCCCTAGCACTACCCTATTAAAACGAAATATGTAGCTCTACGAAACTTGATAAGAACATAGCTTTATGTAAATAAAATAAAACAAAAAAAAAACATATGAGAAGGCTACAATCCGCTGTGCGGATCGTTGAATACCCTATCCCATCCTATCCATAAAACTAAAATCCCAAAAAAAAGTGGGCATGGCTAAAAATACGATGTGGATAAAATAGAAAAAATGATATAGTGACAACTAAATCTTCAGACTGCTTACAAAACACTTTTACGGTTCTACAAAAGACTAGGTTTTCTCCTTCATATGTTATGGGGTAGTGTATAAAAATGGTTTTTATATAAAAACGCCCCCAAAAAGTGGGCGTGTGTTAAAATGGTATAAAGACGAAATGTTCATATTAATAATGTTAATGATTCTGCATCAAAAATTTTTTCGAAAAATTTAAAATTTGACCGAAAACAGTTTTTTATTGAAAACGCCCCCAAAAAGTGGGCGTGGCAAAAAACATTATATGAACAAAATATAGATATTACGATTCTCTAAATATGCTGTTCAGACACTTTTTTAAAATTCTTTACGGTTTTGCCAAAAATTACGTTTTTCTAAAAAGGGGGCGTGGCAGTGGGCGGATTTCAAAAATTTTTACACTTGTTCTGGTGACTCGGACAAGGATCCTATATACCAAATTTCATTATCCTAGCTCAAAATGTAAGGCCCAAAAATCGGTGACGAACAGACAGACGGACGGACGGACACACGGACGGACGGACGGACGGACAGACAGACATGGCTAATTCGACTCAGCTAGCGATTCTGAGTCGATCCATATACTTTGAGGTATATGTAGCAAAATTATTTCTCTATGTTACAAACTATGTATCAAAACTAATATACCCCCCTATGGGATAGGGTATAAAAAAGGGTAAGAAAATTTCAAAATCCCACTTTTTAGAAAATGTTGTTCTTGGTCAAACGGTAAACAAATTTATAAATTTTTTGAATAAGGAATTTGGGCAATCTAATTATCTATATTTCGTCCATATAAAGTTTTTTGACACGCCCACTTTTTCGGGGAATATTCTTACAAACATCATTTGAAAACCTTACCTTACATCTGGATCACTGGGAAGGGTCTAACAGTACTGGACAGATGAAGAAACCATCCACATACATGGATGCCAAATGGGCATCACAGTGGGGGTATATTGACCTGAGTGTGATGAGAGAAGACGTACACCGCCTACCAAATCAACCCACTAACCTAACCTAACCTAAACCCTTGGCCGGCGAAAATCCTCATCCAAACCCTCCCAGTGGGTGCCGGCCACTAAGGTCAGAGGGCTTTGCGGTGGTGTTACTTTACTTCTCAATAGTAAAATATCCCGTAGTATGCCTTTCGACCATAGGACTAGAGGTACCTGATTTCAGTGGTGGTGTGAGCGCACTTAATGCAAACCGTGCCCAAGAATGCAATGCATTTTAATTAAACTTTATTCCACACTCATGGAGACGTGTCAGGGTAGTTTTTATACCAAAGGCAGGTAGACGTGGACATGAATCTGCAAAAGATTTCAGGCCCATTAGCCTCGCTTCCTTTATTTTAAAGACCCTGGAACGGATCCTTGACATCCATGTGCGCAGCATTCTGAATGAATCACTGCTATCCACATCACAGCACGCATATCTCAAAGGTAGATCGTCTGAAACCGCTCTGCATGAGGTGATAGGGACCATCGAAAAGTCCCTTTACTACAAAGATTATACCCTAGCCACCTTCCTTGATATAGAAGGGGCTTTCAATAATGTACAAACTGACAGCATACTAGAGGCCCTAACCGTAACTGGTGTAGAGGAGCATTTTAGCCAGTGGATTATATCCATGCTAAGGTCTAGAATCATTCAATCAACACTAGGCAACAGCATCCTAACGCATTATGCTGACAGAGGTACACCACAGGGTGGTGTGATATCTCCTCTGCTGTGGCTTATCGTTATGAATAAACTGCTGGTCCGACTTTATCGGGATAGGATTAAGGCAGTGGCCTACGCGGACGACATAGTGATCCTTTTTTTTTTATTTATTTATTTATTTATTTATTTATCTACCGAGCTTAACTCTAACAGATTTGGATTTAAATAATATTTCTTTTTAACATATTTACATTATTAACAATCAACGGATTTATTAAAGTTCAAGTTCATCTTTTAGGACATATTTATATTTAAAATTGACAGTTTAAATTTTATTCTATCATCACACAAATCTATTTCAGTACAAATAGAATTAAAAAGTTTTATGCATTTTGTTATTGGTTCATGAAGACCATAATTGTAAAAATGCCTAGGATTCAATAACAAATTTCTGGTTCGAAGAATTCTTTCTGGTGCATATAACTTAAATTGTTCACGGATATCGGGACAAATTATACGATAAGAAAAAACATCATAAATAAACAGTATAAAATGAACATTTCGTCTTTTTTCTAAGGAATCCAAACCAATTAACGCACATCTTGTTGAATAAGACGGCATTCTGTCAAGGTTCCATTTCATTTGTCTTACAACAAATCTTGTAAAAGACTTTTGCACTCTTTCTAGTCGCATTTGACAATTCGCATAGATTGGACACCAGACCATAGAACAATATTCAAGGAAAGGACGTACTATAGACATATAAACAGACTTAAGGGCATATGGGTTAGAGAACTCAGCACATGTTCGTTTCAGGAAACCAAGCATTGAATTTGCTTTAGCAACAACGTAATCGATGTGAAGTGAAAAAGAAAGTGTCGTGTCAAAGATCACAGCAAGATCTTTTATTTCAGTTTTACGAGATTTGCAGGTTCTGGATATTGTTTAGTCATAAATCATAGGGACTAATATACGATACACAGAAAAAGAATGACATTTATTTATGTTTAAGGTCAGGTGATTAAGCTCACACCAATAAACAAGTTTGTTTAAATCATTTTGAAGACGTTCACAATCATACATACTTTTAACACGCAAAAAGATCTTAAGGTCATCGGCATACATTAGACAGTTAGCGTGACTAAGCAATGAGGGGATTTCATTAATAAAAACATTGAAGAGCATAGGCCCTAAATGGCTGCCTTGGGGGACACCAGATAAGACCTCAATGAGCCTAGATTGAGAACAACCAATTTTTACGTACTGCTTCCTATTGGAAGCATCGAGTGTATGCCAAACGATTTTAATTTTGTAATGAGGATATTATGACATATTGTGTCAAAAGCTTTTGTGAAGTCGGTGAAAATAACATCCACTTGATATCCTGACTCCACAGAGTCAAAGAGATATTTTGTAAAGAGTGTCAAGTTGGTTGATGTGGACCTACCAGAAACAAATCCATGTTGTTGCAATGATATTTGTTCCTTTATTGAAAAGTAAAGTTTTTTTTGTAAAAATAGACTCAAACAATTTAGGGACAGCTGAAAGTTTAGAAATTCCACGATAATTTTCAACTTTTTGTCGAGATCCAGCTTTAAATATGGTTATGAATGAAAATTTCCATTCATCTAAAAACATCCCAGACTCTAAGGATAAATTGAAAATTAATTTTAATGGAAGACACAAGGATAAATTGCATTGCTTAAGCACATGAAATGGAATACGGTCTGGACCTGCACTTTGGCTTCATTTGAAAATTAACATTTAATATCACCAAGATTAAAATCGCCCAAAAGCAGCTGTTCAGCAATGAAATCGATGTTCGCTAGATGACATTCGTACACACATAGCGGGCTTTTTGGAGGTATGTAGCTCACAATGAAGAACAATTTTTGTCGTCCAGTTGCCTCGCTGTCTCGCTAGAGTAACAGCACAAGTTGTGAGAGTTGAGCGCACAGCAATAAGTACTCCCCCGCCACGTTGACAACCATTCATTGATGTTCGGTCAAGACGATGAACAGTGTAGTATGTAGTTATCAATGATTTCAGCAGTTGAGAAGTTGTCATTCAACCATGTTTCTGTGAAGACAATAATGTCATATTCATGTAGAGAAACAGCAAGAAAAACATCGCTGGTCTTGGTTCTCATTCCACCAGCATTTTGGTAATAAACAGTAATTACATTAGTTGACGAAGAGGACAATAAAGAGGAATGAGAAAGATTTACTTCATTGTTTATATTTGCACGATGTCTGCGCTCTCGTTTTTTGGAATGAAACGAAAATTTCTCACATGCACATTTAAAGGCCAGTTATCAGCATCAATGCATCGTTAATAATACAAGCAGGAACACTAAGGCGAAAATTGACGAATTTTAGTAACGACAGATCAGCATCGCTTTTGTAAAGGGGAAAGCAGGAGAGAAGATTTACAGGAACACTCAGCTTCTTTGACGCATACGCTAGAATCGAATCTTCTTTTGTGGTTGTAGAAAAACGAGAGAGATGAAGCCATTTCTTAGCAGATATTAATTCAACGTGTATGTGGAGTCTTTACCGATGATCTTTGACTGAATTCTGTTGTTGTTCCTTTTCCTTTTTTGTGCTGTATTCCATTGCAGATTTTCTGGTTCAGTTAACTCTTGAGAATAAGCGTTAGAATGGTAGGTCAGTGACATTGATAGAACTGACCGTGGGCTTCTCACAAGCAGTGTTGGTGTTGATTACCGCAGTGTTTACTTTATGCACTTGTGTCTTGTTTTTGTTTTTTTGTAATTTATTTTTGTCGTTGTTAGATTTAGGTGTTCGGTCAGATGGACTGATTTTCACTGTACTTTCGTTTAAGGTTTTAATTTCCTCATGCAAGATGTGAACAGTTTTGCATAATTCGGCCACTTTACATACTAAACCAAGCACTGGGACACTAGCACAAGCATTGCACTTCCATGAATAGTTTATGCTTGACTTCAAGAAATTCAAGGCACTTTCTGATAAATTTACACATGAATCATGAAATTTTAAACCGCAAATACCGCCGCATACTATAAAGTCTTTGCTTATGATATTATCGCACTTAGTACACTTTTCGGACATTGCGTTTGTTTATAAGTAAGTTAACTTAGAGAGCACAATTAAAACACGTCTGCACACTATGAATGATAGCTTCTAGTGTCAGGAAAGTTTCTTCCAGTGATTAGCGAAATCATGGAGTGCGCTCTGGATTCTGTTAGTACTTGGGCTACTAGTTGTGGCCTGGGTGTTAATCCGAGCAAAACGGAAATGATGCTTTTCACCACGAAGACCAATATACCAGCCTTTAATCTCCGCCGACTTAATGGACAAGTGCTCTCACTCTCATCCAATGTGAAATATCTAGGGACTATCCTGGATACCAGCTAAATTGGCAAACCAACATCGAACAAAGGGTTAAGAAAGCATGTATAGCTTTCTATGCCTGTAGAAAAACGTTTGGCAAAAGATTGTGCCTACAACTAAAGATGACAATTTTGATTACACGGCTGTTGTTCGGCCGATACTCACATACGGGGCACTTGTCTGGTGGCCTTCTGTGAGTAAAGGGTACATCATTGACAAACTTAAGAGGGTACAAAGAACTGCATGCATCGGTACAACTGGGACCATGAGATCATGTCCCACTGATGCTTTAACGGTTCTTCTTCATCTTCTCCCTCTAGACATCCATATCAAAGGCATTGCAATGTGCAGTGCAGTTAGGCTCAAAAAATCCGGCTGCTGGTTCAAAAAGCCCTATGGGCATAGCAATATCCTAGATTCAATGCCAGCACCGCTGGTTTTCCAACTAGAAAGGATTGGAAAATCGCAGTGGTTGAAATAGATTTCGACACACTCATATACACCGACGGCTCCAAAATGGACTGCAGAGTAGGCGCAGGTGTCTACTCGGACACACTAAAAATAAAAAAATCGTTTCGCCTCCCTACTCCTCCAGCGTATTCCAGGCGGAATTGCTGGCTATTAGGGAGGCTTGTCACTCGATTAGACACGATAGTATACCCAAACAAATTATCGCTATTTTTGTTGACAGTCAAGCCGCTATTAAGGCGATTATTTCGGCATCGACTTCATTAAAGCTAGTACTTCAATGCCAGAACGAATTGGCCTCCATTGGGAGTCGGTACAGTATCACTCTCATATGGGTTCCAGGCCACAGTGACATAGATGGAAACGAGCAGTCCCTTCCAAGCTCACGTGCAATCGGCATTCTCACTTAATGCCACTGGTTGAATTTAGTACACGCCAACTTACAACAAGACACAACATTTAACCGCACGAGTATTTGGCATCAAAACGGCGCACCCCAGCGCTAATTACGTTTCGTCTTGTACGAACAGCCAATCTTACTAACTAACTAAACCCTACCCCGAAGCATTTGCCATAAAAAACGTCGTTGTTTGTCGAACCGTAAAAGATTAGATACTATCTGACAAAGATGTGGTGATAATGTAGTCATCTGTTTATACCCTATCCCATAGGGGTATATTAGTTTTGATACATAGTTTGTAACATAGAGAAATAATTTAGCTATATATACCTCAAAGTATATGGATCGACTCAGAATCGATAGCTGAGTCGATTTAGCCATGTCTGTCCGTCCGTCCGTCCGTCCGTCCGTCCGTACGTCACCAGTTTTTGGGCCTTAAATTTTGAGCTAGAAGGATGAAATTTGGTACACGTGCTCTTTGTTGCTCCCAGCAGAACAAGTGTACAAATTTTTGAAATCCGCCCACTGCCACGCCTCCTTTTTAGAAAAACGTATTTTTTGGCCAAACCATAAGGAATTTTGAAAAACTTTCTGAACAACATATTTAGACAATCTGAATATCTGTATTTCGTTCATATAAAGTTTTTTGCCACGCCCACTTTTTGGGGGCGTTTTTAATAAAAAACTTTTTTCGGTCAAATTTTAAAATTTTCTAAAAAAAATTTGATGCAGAATCATTAGTAATATAAATATGAACATTTCGTCAATAGACCATTTTAACCCACGCCCACTTTTTGGGGGCGTTTTTATATAAAAACCATTTTTATACCCTACCCCATAACATATGCAGGAGAAAACCTTGTCTTTTGTAGAACCGTAAAAGTTTTTTATAAGCAGTCTTAAGAATTTGTTGTCACCATGTCATATTCTTAATTTTATCCACATCGTGTTTTTAGCCATGTCCACTTTTTGGGGATTTTAGTTTTACAGATAGGATGGGATAGGGTATTCAACGATCCGCACAGTGGATTGTAGCCTTCTCATATGTTTTTCATTCCCATTTAGTTTTTAGTTACGCCCAATTTTTTGGGATATTCATGTTAAGGATCGGAGTTTCTACAGAAGTCATTGCTAAAGAGGCCTAGTCTTTTTGCGTGTAGGTCTATAGGACAGTATCATATAAGAACACAGATTATGGTACTGGTGCTTGATCTGTTCAGCATTGTCAAGCAGATAGAGCGCTTCTGGTTATAAATACTTAGGCCGGAATTGCATGGATATTTGACACGTTGTGTCGTTTATCCATCTGCGGTTTGCTTTCTTGATCGCATCTAGGTTGATCTGTCATACCTAACATATTTACTGCCTGTAGAATTATGGGTGGTGCCCTGCTTTGCAAGCTCATCCGCCTTGCAGTTCCCAGGAATGTCTCTGCGGCCCGGCACCCTGAAGAGGTGAATGGTGAACCGCTCTGCCATCTCATTAAGAGATAGTTGGCATTCGTGGGCTGATTTCGATTTGAACGAGGTGGATTCCATGGATTATGATTGCCGCTTGGCTGTCATTGAAGATGTTAATCGTGGATATTACATTCCTTTTCAGTCAGAACAAGGCTTCTTTAATTGCCATGATTTCTGCCTGGAAAACGCTTCAATGATCGGGAAGGCGAAAGGATATGCTTAAGTAAAGCATCTCGGAGAAAGCACCTCCACTTACTGCGGATTCTGTTTTCCGTATAGATGTGAATCGAGCTATTGGTTCCAATCGAATCCTCAACCAGTTAAAAACTGAGTAGGGTAGTGGTGTGGCCAGTGTTTTCTGTAATGCTAAGGTGATTCCGAATCTTTGTGTGTTCACCTTGAGTAGACCCAGGAGTATGGGTCTAATGATAGACACGTAAAGCCAGAAAGGTATATGTGGTTGCATACCCCATTTCTTTCCGATTGTTTTTTTACAAGAGCATAATGTTACGGTGGCTTTCTTAACGCATTCTTGGATGTTGGCTTTCCAGTTCAATTTCTTGCCCAAAACCAGACCCAGGTATTTAGCTGATTTTGGGAACTGGAGACTGTCGCCATTAAGTTTGAGAGGATCAATGTGCGGGACTTTGTATTTCCAGCTGAAAATTACTAATTCGGTTTTTTCAGAGTTCGCGCCGATTCCGCATCTGGCGGTCCATTTCTAGTACACAGAGACCATTTTGTAATTGTCTCAAGAGTATTAAGTACTCTTTCTAGATTTACTAGCAGCAGACAGGACGCCCCCTTGTGGGGTGCCACAGCTTACAGATCTACGTGCGGATGAGACGCTAAGATTTGTGTTAATAATTATGCCTGTGCTGTGAGTAGCTGATTTATTAGCACTCCCAACGAGTCATCGACATTAAAATAAGTACTAACCGTAGACAACTGGTCATGATGGTTAGTAGCCATGATAGCAGGATATCAAGTTGGTATGGGAGTTCCACATGTATGATGTATGCATGTATGAATTATGATTCCATACTTCCAGAATTTATATGGTTTGAAGCTTTTGATGACCCAAAGAAATGGATACGTTCAGTGAAATTAATATAAATTCAAACGAATTTTTGGTAGCAAAGCAAATTTGTGAAGTTTTGGTTTTTTAAAAAAATTTAATGAAAAAAACCTATGAAAACAGCTGCAGCGCAAATTGCATCGAATTTTATAAAAGTGTATTTTTGCACTGGAGAGGGAAAGCTTCAGCATATCATTTCTAAATTTAATAAAAAATGAAAAATATTTTGACTTACTTTAAATACATCTTTCTAAAACTGAATTTTATTTATTTATTATATATATTTCAATAAATTTAGTTCAGAACTTTTGTATTAATTAATTAATCAATTGATTGTATTGTAGTTGTACTAATAGAATGATTTTTCATATCTTTGCGAGATGTATACCAGTGGAATAAATAGTTGGAGTTGGAGATAAGATTTCAATTAACATTGCCAAATTCTCAGCAGAAGAAAAATTTATTTGTCAAACAACAATATAAGCGCACAATAATGCTAAATTCCTTTCCTCAATTGATATAAATATAAATAAGTTAATACAGAAGAATAATTGTATTTAGGACTTGTTAGTATGCCTAGGTATCTGCGTCTAAACGTAATTTTGGATATTGCTCAAAAACTGAGTCATTATTTTCTGCCTCATGAATACTTTTACAGATTATTTATTATTCATTAATAAACGTTTTCATAATCACAGTTGCGTCTTTTTATTTGTTTCCTCAATATTAACTTTTCTTCGTATATATCGATTGACGATACCCAGTCATATAGGCAGAACTTGTTTCACATGTAGGGGGGCATTGCCTACTTTTAGATTAGTCGTTAAAGACCATCGACGAAAATTAATCAACTTGGACCTAGTATCTTCTGAAAGCTCTATTTACCAATGTTTATTTCTTAAATGATTTAATAATACTTATTTTACATATATATATATATATATATATATATATATATATATATATATATATATATATATATATATATATATATTAAATTCATTAATTAAATTAATTATAAAATACTCAATCTTATGGAGTTAGTATTGTAGACTGAATCCATGATAAGTATGTTGCCACGTTTACGTAAACACCGGGAATTCCTGAAGTCGCACATCCAATTCCCCATGCCACTAAGCCAACCACAAACCATCTATCATTGTTTTGACACACCAACGGAGATCCACCATCGCCCTTTAATTAAAAATGTCATTTGTTTATATATTTATTTCGAAATCATCTTATCTCACCGTGCATGCATCCTTGCCATTTTCCCCACCAGCACAGACAAAACTAGCATCGTTCAGTACAAAGTTTGATCCTAGCCTTGTATTCCTTAGTGCTGTCTGGCAGGCGGAATTTGTAACAAGGGGTACGTCTACTTCTCGCTGAATAGCTTGGTATGCACCGTTTGGCCCAAAATCATTTTTGCCCCACCCAGCAACATAGCACCTCTGCCCAACAAATAGTGTCGTTGGAAGACATATTGTTCCAATAGTAGACTTCTGATTTAACACTACATCTCGGCTTAACCTCAAAATAGCAATATCATTTTGTAGATTATCCTTATTAAAATTGGGATGAATAAATATACGTGCGATTGTAATGTCTTCAGCAGGAATTGGTTCAGTAGTCGAAGAAGCATCCCATTCACCAAGTCGAACTTTAAAGGAAGTAGTCCTTTGAGAAAATTTGCCGTTAGCTCCAACAAATATCTTAATTTCTTTTTAACTTACGGAAGATTTAAAACTTTATGCGCCGCAGTTAAAATGTGTTTGCTATCAATAAGTGCTCCAGATCCTAAGTACACATCACCTGTTGTGAGAAGAGCAGCTTGCCATGGATATGCTCCAAATGCAGCTTGGCCTGCACTATTTGTTGCACTATTAGGTGGTGGTGGGAATCTCCTTCCACAGCGATAAGCTCCAAGTTGACAACACTGAACGAGCCCATAGTTGCAGCTAAATGGAGCTGTCGTTGATTGATAGGGCTTTAATGAAAAATAAATCCATATTAAAATCACTTTTAATATAATAAATATTAATATTAATATTAATTATTATTATTATTATTATTATTAATATTAATTATTAATTATTAATATTAATATTAAAGAGTTATAACTCTTGCTACACAATTTGCGAACCAATCTTGAAAGCATAAAATTTAATTTTGTTGTTTTTTAAATAAATATTATTATAATAATTTTTTTTGTTCCCGTACCACACTACTTTTACTGATTTTTCTCCAAAAATGTATTTGCTTAAAAAAAATCAGTTGTATGGGAACTGAAATAATGTAACCATACTTACATTATTTACGATACGAATGTCAATTTGTCCACTTCCATCAGAAGGAGTTGTTGGATTCAGACATGAACCAGGTGGAACACATATACAGGTTGTCACTGTAGAGACAAGGGAAGGAACTGTCCCTTGGATAAGTTGTCGCGGTCGTACTAAAAATATTTTAATTTCAAGAGATAGTTATTTGTGTGCATATAAAATTCGATAAAATCTTTATTGTATTAATCGAAGCTATAAATAATTTCGGATTTTGTATAAATAGTATTTCGTTATGACATAGAACTCTTGCAATATGTACGCGTAAGTTGGAAAGCTGATTTACTTCCTTCTTTGGATTCGGCTTGTAAATATACACGCTTAAATATGTTTACTAAAGCTTAGTCAATTATAGTTTTTCATTTTGGTAAAACTTCTGAACATCACGCTGGAGTGGAACATTTTCGATCGTGTACACGTCTTGTTATTTTTCCTTCATTCTGAAAGGAAATTGTTCTTGTCTTTATCTTTATACAGGAGTTCATGACGGGATGACGGGATTGTGTTCTGTAGGTTTATCTTCGGCCCTCTAGCCCTAAATTTTAGATTTTGTTAAAATTTATACTAATACACAATAATAAATACGATGTCAAATTACATGGTGGCGAAACCCACCCAGAAACTGTAATAATAGAAATACGGATCAACCAATTCGACGTAATTAAGTATTTCATATCTCATCAAAGAGATTGAAATGGTGGAAGCTACTTTTTAAGCGAATTATTTTGTCTATCGCCATTTTGTTGCGACGATTTATCTTGCCGTTGGGTCGGTGCTGGCATGCAAGTTCCCTCTATAGCTCGTCGGTGGGTGTGGGACTTGACCCTTTTTAAATCAGAACAAAAAAAAATTTCCATGCCAGTCTTTTGCGTCTGGGTGTGATAACGCTTGCGAGATATTTTCCTACCCTCCCTACCATGGTTATTTTACTCGCCTCAATAACCCCGTATGTTGCCTCCCTTCACTTCCTAATTTTTTGCCGCCATTATCGCCCTTCCCTATCCTACCATCCTCATCCTTTACTGCTCCCGCTTAGTTCAAACACATCTCTTGGGTTTATTTTGTCTATCAAAAGCTCTTATAGTAGCTCTCATAACAATAATATGGCAAGTTACTGGAAATTGTGGAAGCAGCAATACACATTTTTCGAGACAGCTACGCAGATTAAAACCAGACCAGAAAATGTACAAATCGCAACGTTCATGTCAACAATTGGTCCTATAGCTATTCAGATGTATAACACTTTGCCACAACCTTAAGTACCAACTGGACAAGAGCTTACTCTAAAACAGGTACAAAATGTTTTTAAAAATGACCTTATCCCAAAAGCCAATAGAACTTTTGAACGGTACAAATACCACAAAATCTACCAAAAGGATACAGAAATCATCGAAGAACTAATGTCGCGACTGAGACTTGAAGCAAAAAATTGCGCCTTCGCAAAATTTAGTAGAGGGAATGTTGCGCCCCAGTAGATTTTAGAAATAAAAAATGACGAGCTGTGAACCGGCCTTTCTATCCCAGGATATCACGCTGGACCAGGCGACAGTGAAGTGCAAAGTGACCGAGATTGCACAATAGCAGACGGATCAAATAGCCAAAGAAGCGGAAAAAGGAGTGTCGTTCGTCAGTCATGAGTCATGCTTTCGTAAAAACCAGAATAGCAAAGCGTCAAAATCTTTGTTCGCCAACGACAAGGTGGTTAAAACAGTTCAGAGTGGATACATACAGGAGTGACTCAAGCGATGGCTACGGCAACGGGACAGCATTTGTTGGTAAAATTCTTAATGGAAAAATCTCCAATAGAACCAAGCATGCTTCGAAGTTATGGATGGAAGAAATCTTCTTCAAATTCAAATGCAATATCCTACCATTGATACTAATTGAAGACACCGTCACGACACTAATCAAAAGTGCAAAAAAATCGAAAAGAACTTCAGCGTATCCTCGGTACGTTCACTTACCTGAGTAAATTTATACCAAATTACTCACAGATGATGTCACCACTGCGAAAACTACTTGAAAAATCCACTTAATGGATATGGGATGTTATCAACAAAAATCATTTCGCGAGTTAAAAGAAGTCATCGCAAAACCACCTGTTCTTAGGCTATACGACGTCCACGAAAATGTAAAGTTGCAAGTGGATGCAAGTTCATCAGCACTCGGAGCCGTACTTCTACAGCAAGACCAGCCAGTAGCATATGCCTCCAAATCGCTAACGGAATACCAACAAAGATACCTACAATTGGAGAAGGAAGCACTTCCAATAAAATTCGGATGCGAAAAATTTCACGACTATGTATGGGACAAGCAACCAATTGTTGAGTCATACCACAAACCATTAGAATCTTTATTCAAGAAACCGCTCCATGCATGTTCAGCTATAGACTCCAACGCATAAAACACTTATTCCAGAAGCGATGCACCGTGATATCTTAAACACGTTCATGGAGGTCATTTGAGCTATGAAAAGTGTATATGTCATGCAAGAGATCACGTTTTCTGGCCAGGATTAAATCAGGACTTAAAACTTCCTGACTTTGTGTCAGGTCAATCAACGAAGTAACAACAAACATCCAATCGAAAATAATAAAATTCCAGAACATCTATTTGAAATCGTTGCTACCGACCTTTTCTATTTCAAAGGAGATGATTACATAGTTCTCACTGATAGTGACTCCGGATTCGGAACTGCAATTTTTTTAAAGAATATCTTTACTTAACACGGAATACCTAAAACATTAAGAGTAGAAAAATGGGCCGCAGTTTTCATCAACAGAGTTTAAGAACTGGCAGTTCAACCACCACACTAGTTAGTCACATCACCCAAAACAAAACATTTAGTGAAGAAGTGCTACTACGACAATACAGATTATCATCTGGCGATCCTCAACCTTATGAATACACCAAGAGAACAAATTGGTACACCAGCTCAACGCCTCTTCAGCAGAAACCTCAGTTCACAAATACCAGCTACAACTCAAGCATTGCTACTCACTCAACCAAAAAACATCACAGCGGAGCTAGGCAAGAACTTAGTCTTTGAGGAAGATGCAACGATCCCGACCGAAGCTACATCCACAGCTTGCCCATGAAATCAAGAAACGACAACAGGTACAAACTATACCAACTTCAACGACTGAGCAACAGCAAGAGTACACACCGAAGAAAGTTAATAGTTCCGGCAGTCATCCGACCACCAAATCGACTAGACTTGTAATTTGTAAAGAAGGGGGATGTGAGTAGACCACCAGTTACAACCGTGTAATTCCAACCTAAATTAACATTTAAACACACTCTATCTGTCTCCCTCTACATATCCCAAAAATGTATCTACAACAAAAATATGACATCACTTTTGTACCTACCTATCTACCCTTTGGTATCGCGCACACAAAAAGATTTGTATTGAATTGAGAATAAATAGTTTATATTACAAAACGTTTGAATAGTCTTTAATTTATACGAATTATAAATTACAATACCTGCCGTTGGTAGGGACATACTCCTTATCTGAATTCCCAATGGTTTTTTTTTATCTATATTTTTGTAAGAAAAGAAGAAAAACATTCAAATAAAATGAAATGGGTTTCCAGTAAACATAGCCCTCTTCAGTTAGAATAGAATTTTTGCTAAAAGATGGGGCCCATTGCTAATAAAAGCTGCAGAATAAGCAAGCGTACTGGACATATTGCAAGAGGATGTCAAGTGAATAGTCAAGTGATTATCAAAGCTCTGACATCAAATATGATTGGACACAGTTATGCAAAGACAAAGTCTCTATGCTATCAGAATAAGGTTCAAATAATCTGGCTTCCAGGTCATAACGAAAAAGCGGACAAACTAGCTAGAATATGATAGTCACGCTGTGCTATCCGATGACAGATTAAATCTCCCACTGCCTTGCCAAAACGAAACATAACAAGGTAGATACGCACAAATGGAAACAATGTCAGCATATAAAACAAGCTTTTAAACCTAAATTGATAATTGATTTGAATAGCGGTGAGATTGATAGCAGTTCACAACCTTAGAAATAGAAAAAAACTTAAGAGATAAACATTATGAGGAACTATGTTATAAGAACGTCTATTGCGAAATTTTAAGAATATTGGTGTCCATGTAAATTATAATGATTTTTCGTTATTGACCAAAACTGGAAATTCCGTTAAGGAATAATTGGGCACAAACTAATTATGTGAAATTGTATATTGTATTTGTAAATTTCATTCAATTTTACCAAAATATGTTAAGACAGGCCGACCGATAACTGGTGGATGGTATTTCAAAAACCACTTCTTTGGGATTCTCTATCATTATAATGTTAGAGTCAATCAAAATCTCGAGGTCTTAAATGTTCACGAAAACAATATCTTACTCTTTGTAAAAGAAAGTTAAAATTTAATGATAAGAAATATTACAGCAGTTTGGTCTACGTCTAAAAATAAAGTTATTTTTTTTATTATATATTATTATTTTTATTTACCTGGATCCTGATTATTATCTAGACCCGCATTCTTATCCACCGAATCGAAGGTAAATGATGGCTTTCCGAACAAAAAATAACAATGGCCAGGAACGGAATGTATAAGAAAAATAACTACCGAAGTTATTGCAGATAACCTTTTCATTATACAAGTATTTAAAATAATGTGTAAAAGATATATTTGGGAATCACACAAAAATTTAATTCTTTTGCACTTATTTTTAAAACAAAATTTCTGTTTGCTATTCCGTTAACTATTGATTAAAATTTGTGTGCATAGATTCCGTACTGATGATCCGTTTTTATTGCATGCGACGGGGAAACTAAACTGTGAAACTTTTTGTTAACATTGGGATTTATATTCACCAACAACTGTAGTGGATTTTCCCATTTCTCCATGCCATTTTACATATGTAGGTAATCGTAGTGATTATAATGAGAAATACCTATTACCTTCACCATAGTAATTTTAATATAGATTTTTCCCGGAAAGGTTACTTATTTAGTGACCATATGCATGACGTTTTTATATGAATTTTTTTCTATTTGATCAAATGGTATGTGTTGACAGGCAACAGCAAAAGGTGATAATTGTAACACTATGTTGATTAAATAGAGATACAATTTAGTTTTTACGCATCAGTTATTTTTTGTTGGACACGGTGACTACACCAAAAATCTTACTATAATTGCTTACAACTAGGTTGAAACAGAACAGGGTTATTATTGATCAAAAAGAGATTAATATTTTATATAAGACAACACATTTATTATAGACACCATTTGGGTTTGGTTATTGCAACTTCTGGACACACAAATGGTAAACATTCATTAAGTGCATATTAAGCTTATTTCGAAATTATGTGCATTTACTAGATATAGTTAACCTATTATGAAATTTCACACTATTTTCCTCAATTGCGTTTTGGTATGACTTCATGAGCTTTTAAGTTAATTTACTTGATTGTAATCAAAACGCACCTATCAAATCATACCTACGACGAATGATGATTTGACTTGTCTGTCACTTGACGCTTATAAAAACTCCACATCTTAATTTTGCCCTTAATTAAAAGCATCAATCTTATAGCTTGACAAATAAAACCGGGATTGTCAGTCGGTAAAATTCTCTTCTCAGAAACTGATGTTGGGAAGAGCAGATATATTAGTATGATTTCAGACAAGGTATCGTTAATACTTTTTCCGGTAAGTGCAATAATCCTATTATATATTATTATCCTATTATTGTAATGTACCATTATTTCCAATCAGATATTTATTTTATGTTTCACCATCTGTCAACTTTACCCATAACTTCCAACTTTCAAAATATTCAGTATGGTGTGCTATTTCATTATCGTTTCTTATCATATCTTTTCACGCTTCCCGAACATACTGAAATCAATAAAAATGTTTCCGAAATTCTGACTCAGTTGTAAATACGCGACGTATTTTCCTCGTGCGGTCGGTCGTCATCATGACTTCAATGTGCAGGCAATTGGTCCCAACATGGGAAAGTTTGAGCATGAGTGGAGTCTCTTGGATCTTAAGCAACTAACCAGACAGATATTGGTACAAAATATAGAAGGTACAAAGAAGACACAGAAATGTCAATTCGGTGCGGATCAGCTGAATTGCACATCGCCTGATAGTCTACCCGGTTTATTTGGGCCCACATCCACATATGATTGTGCTGACGTCAGAAATAAGGGCGGACGGCCATAGACAATGCTGTGAATTTCCTAATTGGGCGTATAATTTTTGGTCGGAGATATGGATTTTGGCTAAAAAGAGACGGCCAAGTTCTTTTGTCATATAAGTCAGCCACAATCAAGTAGCCAAAAATGAGGACTACAACGGAAAGCTGCAGGCAAAGAGGTATAGAAGTACAATTGCGACGAGAGCGAAAATTATTACTAACCGACATAAGTGAAGTGAGAATAGCAATATCTAAACTTGGCCGCGGTGTAGTCTTAATGTGTTTTCCTGTTGGGTGCGCGAAAATTAAAACAAGTGGTGGGTGCACGACTGGGTCGTACTCAACTTTCTCTTTCATAGCGAGTTGGTCGTTAGATCAAATGCCAAGCATGTTTGGTCAAAATACACAATAACATTCATGTTGATTATTTATATTAAAAAATTATATAAATAATGTCGAACGAATGTTAATTCTGGAATTTGAAGGAATTGGTGTCTATGTTATTGATCAAAACTGGTAAATCCGTTAAGAACCATTTGGGCCAGAAATTAAAACTTGGAATTGTTACAAACGGCAATATTAACATAGATATTAAGTTACATTGAATTTGACTAAATAGTTTGCGAAAAATTGAAAATTGTCCCTATATGCCAAAAATCCGTTATATGGATTTTCTCAAAAAAAACTGGGTACGCAATTTTATTGAAACTTTTACATATACTTAGAACATGTGTTAAGTTTAATCAAAATCGACAGAGCCGTTTTCGATAAAATTGAACTTATGTTTAATTTTTATATTCCCAAACCCATTTTTTGGGGTTCCTCTTCCATTACGAATCAATCAATCGAAAATTTTGACGAAAACAATATCTTTATCTATGTAAGAGAAAGTTAAAATAAAGGCAGTCGCAAATGATGGCTTTCCTGCCAAACTTTATAAATACGGTGGAGATGATTTGGTAAGTAACATTCACCAGCTTATAACCAAAATTTGGTCCAATGAATATATGCCTGAAGAATAGAAGCTCAGAAACCGATCCACAAAAAAGGGACCCTCTGATTTGCTCCAACTACAGAGGTATAGGTCTTCTTAACATCGCCTATATTTGCAGTAATATGTAAACGCCTCAAACCGTTTTCAAACAATCTAATCGATCCAGTGTGGTATTCATGGTTTTCAAAGCCTAATATCAGAGCATTTATAGAGGAGAACAATTTTCCATATTAGCCATAGTATGGAACTTTGTCTACCACGGCTTCGGTATTAACTCTGACAACGACATCTCGTCAGAATTAAACAAAGAATTACTCTCCTCAACTACAGTTTATATTGGCTTTTTAAAAGTTGAAAGTAACTCAGATATTCAATTTCTTTTAACTACATATGTTTTTTTAATAAAATGTGCCTCTAAGGTATAGAAGGTATTCGTGCTTTGGCAACACCGACACATCTCGTCGGTATCTTTGGCGGTAACTAAACTTTTTTCTTTGAAGTTTAGTAGCTATCAGACTGTTGGATGATCTGCCAATCACACAACGTATAAAAATAAAACCTTTGAAGTGATTTAATCCAGTTTTGTTTTATTATATAAAAAATAATTTTATAATAAATTCAAATTCATTAATAAAACAAAATAGAGTTTTGGTCAATTTTATATTGAAATAAAGGAAATATTATCAATGGCAATGCCAACGCCAAATATCTGACTCATCTTTGAAGCACCTACGTTTTACATGTGTACCTAGTAAATACATAATTGTGTGTAAATAGTACAACAGGTGCAGGAATAACAAGAATGTTTTTTTGTATATAAACAGGAGTATGCGTATTACTGAGCGATGTGTTCCAATCTTCGACTGCTAAGGTAAATAAATAGCTGCAGTTATTGTTATATTTAATAGCTATGAAATACAATTAAATTTATATTCTTTATACGAATAATTCGCTAATGACTTAAATTTTTAATTTAAATTATAAAAACATAGTTTATGTACCTATGTGTGCCTTAAGTGTGGTAGATTCGGCGCGCTACAAATGTCGAAACATAAATACAAAATTGTGGAATCTGAATCGAAATGTATCTCCTTATTGGAATTTCATTGTTCAACATCCGTTAGCGACCTCCGTGCAACAAAATGTGCATATCGTTGGAACCTAATACAACTTTCTTTTAACGTCTTATAATCATCTTGTATATAAAACGACTAAAAAAGGCGGGCATATAAAATTCTATAAGCGAAATGTAAATAAAAACATTGTCGTCGAATTACCTTTTTTTCAATTTTTTACGGATTATGATTATCCAAAAACGTGGTTTTGCATTTGCAGATTTAGACTGGATCGTTTAACAAAAAGTTCATCTAGCAATTTTTTTGTCCAAAAACAATATTACAGTAAAATAAAATACATTTTTAATTTATTTCTTATTGTTAGAATATTTTGATAGAAGCTTAGCTTAATAGATAGATTTGTCGTTTTTTTGTATCATCGTAATGTCTGATTCTATTAACATTATTGTCCACGATCCTAACAGTGCTAATTTTTTTCATTTAAGGCAGTCCAGTTTGGATAATAATGCTGCTTGGCCAAAATAGATTAATGGTCTGCTGACTGAATTAGTAGGCCTATTTCACGATGTTGTCAATCTAAACGACACTAGGGTAGTCATTGTTTATAAATTCAAGATATATTATACATAAAATAAATAAAATATTGAATTAGGAAGATACACTATATAAAATGAATGAATTATTAGAAAACATCAGAAAAATATACGATAAGGCTTCAATCTGCTGTGAGAATCGTTGAGTACCCTATCCCATTTCATCCATAAATTAAACATTCCCAAAAATTATATTTTTACAAATTTTGCTCAAAACTGTTTCCAATTTTTTTTTAAATCATGCCGAAAATCGTTTTTTAAATAAAACACAAACACAAAGGGGCGCGGGTAAAAACTGTATATGGACGAAATATAAATATTAAGATTGTCTAAATATCTTGTTCAGATATTTTTTCATAGTTCTTCACGTTTGCCTTTTTTCATTTGTTCTGCTGGGAGCAAAAAAAAGTGTCCCAAAATTTCGTCATTCTAGGTCAAAATTTAAATCCCAAAAACTTCGGACGTATGGATAGATGGACGGACAGACAAGGCTAAATTGACTCCGCTAGCGAATCCATATATTTTAATAAATAGATTGCTTAAATATGTCTCTATGTTACAAACTATGTATCAAAACAAATATAGACACCCCTGTGGGATAGGGTATATATATAAGGCCTGTCCATGTTTTGAGGCCATTAATATTAATAATGATAATAATGTGCGGGTCATCCAAAAAGTTGGCATGATTCAAATTTTTCTACAATACATATACGAGAATAAAAATATTGTTTGAGATTTCTTAAACTTTTTTTTTACAAAAACGGTTCCTAAAAGTGGGTGTGACTAAAAGTTTTATAAAGATGAATGGAAGACATTGCCTAATAATCTTGTTTTGCATTTTCATAAAAATTTCGTACGGTTTCACAAAAAATTTCGTTTCTCCTAAAACTGTTAAAAATATTAACGGGTATTATAAATAATCATATTTACTAATGCTTCGCTTTTCTTTTGTTTTTAAAGAATTGACAAACATTGAAGAAATGTTCGCTGCACCACATAATAGAAACTTACGTATATTACTAATCAGTTTGCTCTTTAGAACTACATAGTAATATACTGTTGCACACCAACTCTGATTAAAGGATTTGGTCTAACAAGAATCGTCAAATCACAGACGATTATTGAGCGATTTCTCATGAAGTCTCGACTACAATCTGAGTGATAATCGTTTTCAAAGTTACGGAACGACTCCCCAGTTTATGTGCTAAAGAGCACATGCTATATTGTCTACCTGGCAACGCTTACTGGGGACTTCTGTTTGAATGATATCCAACATGGGGAGTAAATTTCATGTTCCACAAATAATATTGAAATTAAATTAAGGATAAAACTCAATGGGGATATCGAGCAACAACAGTCCGTCCTAAGTAGCTGTGTCAAACAAACGTGAAAATTATTTTGGAATATATATTTCTACGAGTAAAACAACAACATTTGATATTTAATCAAGTTGTGTAACAGATTTTACTGTGAATTGTCATACCAATTTTCACAACAGATTTACATCTTCACATTTATAAAGAACTAATATCAATTCACGTTTTATAATTATATAAAAGGTGTTATTATAAATCTGGAGCAACATTTATGCAACAAGAAAAAAATACTAAACAATTCTGTGTGGTAATATATTTAGTTATGAGCTCGTATGTTTATATTTTCTTTTGTGCTGTTTGCTCTGTCAATGGTTTATTATTTATACTTAGTTATTTTCTTTTATATTTTTGTACTAACTTCAAAAATCTTATTGGATGAGCACAGTACAGATTAAATATATTTGTGTTAAATGCGCGTATGTTAATTATATTGTGCAATCAACTTGTGTTAACTTAGCATTCAACAGTAGCAGATAGATTATTTGCAATCATATTGCTTGTAGACATTATGTAGTGTTATTTTTGTTATTTATATTTCAGAAAAAAATATCATGTACTTAATATGAGTTTTAATGGGCACATAATATTCATATAAATCTATTTATCTATCTTGCATTAAGTACTAATCGACTAGACACTGAATAGAACCAGGTCATTGTGTAATAGCCTCGAAGGACATTGATGTTATACCTACCTAAAAAAAAATCATTGAAACAGACAGTTTGAATTGTCCGACCAGTTAAGCATTTCCTTTTATTAATCAGGTGTTAAGGCCAAAACATGTTTAGAGGCCACGAGTTAAAAACGATTATCTATACGTACTAGCATTGCATCATTTGTGTTGTCTTTTTTATTTGAATACCCTTCTGTGTTTAACTTTTGACACATGAAAAAATAATGGTATTCAACTACATACAAATATGTGTATATCTAATCTTCGCGGTGTTTTAGTCCCAGTGTGAAATGCTTATTTAACTTAATACGTGCAATAAAATGCCTGCGGGGAAGGTTCATTCACCCCCTAAGTCAAACGGAAGAGTTCAAGGGTAAAAAGAGTTCACAATATGAATGTTGTTAGATTTTTGGCTTTTGTTAATTTCGGAGGATAAACTATTTGCAAGCTGTTATGGAAGCATATGTATTTCAAGAAGATATTCTATTTTAAAAACTGCGTAGACTGTTCAATGCTGATTCAGAATGCCTGTGTTCAGATTGAATTTACTTAAATAAAATACCCCTATGGAATAGGGGTATATAAGTTTTGATACATATTTATTTTGTAACATAGATAAATAATTTAGCTAGATATACCTCAAAGTATATGGATACTCAGAATCTGGATACTCAGAATCGCTAGCTGAGTCGATTAGCCTTAGACCTTACATGTTGACCTAGGATAATGAAATTTGGTATACAGTCACTTGCAAAATTATGTACACTGTGCATCGATCGTACTTTAACCAACCTATAAAGCAAGATAACTTTTGAAACAAGAACAAATTGTTTATTAAATTTCTCATTTCTAATGTTAGCAGTTTTATTCAAAAAGTAATTAAAAAACTTAAATGAAATTTCAACAAGTAACAATTAAATTCGTAATATATCAAAGTGACACCATTATTTACACATCCATCGAACGGAGGCAACATTATTTACACAATTTGTACGAGATGGCAAAAACTATTGAGCTTTCCCTTGAAATAAGAGCGGTCATTGTTGGGTGTTCCGGCAGTGGAACTCTCTAAAAAAATATGTTTGTACCCGGAAAACCTTTTATAATATGACTACTATGTTTAACGAACGTGGAAGTGTAAAAAATAAAATTGGTAAAGGCAGAAAAAGGGTAACATCAAAAAGAGAAGATGCTAAGATTGTTTGCTCCTTCAAAAGTAACCCACGTGAAAGTGTTAAAAGTGTACTTATGGACATAAGCAAAGATCGCCAAAATAATAATATAAGTGAGAAGATTGCGACGAAGATTAAAAGAAAACGGAATAAATGCTTACGTTATCCAGAAAAAGGCGCATATAACACCCAAAAACAGGAAAGTAAGGCTACACATCAACAAGGGAACACATCAACAAACCACAAGAATTTTGGAGGAGCTTTCTTTGGACAGACGTACCAGCTTGTTCCTTGGATGTTACATATGGGCGTAAGTTTTATTATTCCACATCTAAAATGATGGCCAAGCAACCAATCACTCAACCCACACGACATTCCAAAGGATGTAAGATAATGATATTGGGTTGCATATCAAATAATGAAGCAGGTTCACTTGTAAGGTGCTCCGATTACATGAAACACATTATTTGAACATTTGAAATGATGTTGCATGATAATGCGCTGATACACACCGCCTGGAACATACAAAAGTATTTGGCAGAAGTAGGTCAAGAAGTTTTAAAAAGGCCCCCGAAGTCCTGACCTTAATGTAATAGCGAATCTTTGGCACATAGTAAAATCTAAAACTTCTGAATACATTGGCAGAACTGCAGACCAAACTTGGAAGGATTTTATAACGGCTTGGAGTTCCATTCCAGTAGAGCAAGTTCAAGGCTTAATAGACTTAATGCCCAGACGCCTTGCAAAAGTTATTGCGGCAAAAGGAGAAAGCACAACCTATTAAGTAGTGTTACTTAAATAACAGTTAACTTAAAACTTAAAAATATTTTTCTTGTTCGCTTCCAGATGTAGTGAAAACGAAAAAGCTGGGTTTGTGTAAATAATTTTGCCTCTGTTAGATGGATGTGTAAATAATTGTGCCACTTTGATGTTGTATGAATGTAATTGTTACTTGTTGAAATTTGATTTAATTTTTTTAATTACTGTTTGAATAAAACTGATAACATTATAACATTAGAAATGAGAAAAGTTGATAAACAAATTGTTCTTATTTCAAATTATTTACACGCAATGTGTAAATAATTTTGCCAGTGACTGAATGTGATTTTTGTACGTGCGAAAAAGTGTACACATTTTCAAAATCCGCCCACTGCCCGCTTATTAGAAAAACATTTATTTTTAGTCAAACGGTTAAGAATTCTGAACAAGTGTCTGAAGAGCGTATTTTTAGCAAAAAATCTTTTTCGGTAAAATTTTGATGCAAACATTTTAATAAAATTAATATGAACCTTTCGTCCTGGTCATTTTCTATATTTCATCTTCATAAAGCCAACATTTTGGGGATATTATTTCAAGGATGGTTTTTGTATTAATACCTAAAAGGGTTTTCGGTACAAGTCCGACCCAGTCTTGCACCCACTACTCATTTCCTTTTTCGGCAGTTTACAATTTGGATGTGTCAGATTATAACTTTTCCGCCTGTAAAGTGAACAGCATGTTTCTCTTGTTAATTTTTGTTTAGCTACATTTATATATCATCAATGTTATTTGTTGAACCATAAAATATTTTGATAAACTGTCTGAACAACATGTTGTGACAACGTCATTTTCTATATTTCATCTTCATAAAGCCCACATTTTGGGGATATTAATTTCTAGGATGGGATGGGATAGGGTATTAAATGATCTGCATAGCTGATTGTAGCCTTCTTGTTTGCTTCAAAACAGGATTTTTTTTAAATTTTGTTTCGGTAATGGGTCAAATTGTGCAAATCTCATATGTCGATTTACCGAAAATTACTATTTTCCAATGGAACAGTATTTAGGTGAACCGGTATGCAGGATTAAGGTATTTCAACTTCGTTGCTAACATTATTGCTCTAACGCTTTTCGTCAGGCAAGTGCCTATTGCTACAGTACGTAGGTAATCCACTTTGCGGAAGCAGATAATAATAAATTTGTTGCTCCGCTAGGTGTAGATGTTTTTTTCAGGCTGGCGTCTTTAGCGATAGTACCAGGGTTACCAAAAGCAACAGTAAACATTGACTGGAAACAAAATCTTAATTTTTAGAAATGTCATATGAAAAACTCCATTAGTATTGCAGTAATGATATAAAATATTTGCGGCAAAGTTATTCTGGCTTGTTCGATCAATTACGAAAACCTCGGCTTGCTTTCACATTGCAATTAAACTTCGGTCATTTATATTATTAAATTTTGCAGGTAAGTATATATTGGTACTTACACGGCACAATTTAGACAATAGTAAAAACCGACGTGTATTGGTAAATTCGGTTAATTGCTGGTCTTTACCTACAATTGTTTTTCCTAGAGATGGACAGCATTAGGAGAATGTTAATAGTTAAGCAAGATATCTCATTATCCGCTCTAAATTCAACTTCGATTTCACTTCTTGTGATGCTTATAACAAAGTATTTTCACTTGAATCTATTTAGAAAAGATAACTCGTGTAGTAAATATTAAAAACTTTGAAATTTCGTGCAAGCACGTGCAAATTTCGATTAAAATCGATATTTTTCGAATTTTCAAATTTTATCTCATATCGCCAATGAGAGTGGTAAAATTGTTTGGGGTAGATTAACCTACAATTTTAATTTATCAAAAACTTTATGCATTTGCGTCATTTACGTTACATTCAGTATAACTATGATGAGCTATTTATATCTAATTGTTCAATTAATTATGTTAATTGTTAGCTTTTAATTAATTATTAATAATTCAACATTTTAACGGTTTTTGTTTATTTCTTACCATTTTTTCTATTTTGTAGTGACCTAACAGCCATATCAATAACAAATACATAATAACACACATTGGTATAATATCAGCCAAAGTCAATTCCATATAAATGCACAATACGGATTAAAAACTTTTCAAACTTTTTACAAACGAAACACAATACAACTAGAAAATAAACAAACAAAACAAAAAAAACATCAAGTATATTCATACAATTGTTTTTTCCAAATATTATCAAAATCCACCATCAAACGCCAAACAGCAAAAAAATGAAAAAACGTGACACTGATTTATGACTCGTAAAAAACATAACAGGGGGTCACTATAAGGTGGCCACCCGATGCGTGCCCGAAGTTAGTATAACGTCGCCATCTGGCAATAATGAGAATTTACAAAATAGTAGTAATAATTTGACTAATAATTACCCAGCTGCCACGATATTACTTGAAAATGCGGTATTAGAGGCTGCTGGTGTCTATTCCCCCACTACACCATCAACGACTGTGAACTGCTGTGATCCACCAACCATTACACCGGCAACACCGGCAACATCGTCCTCAACATTAACTACCCTGGAAGCAAAACCAAATACAACACCAGTTGTAGCGACATCTATCAATTACAGTCACAACTCAAACACAACCCGCAGTTGGCCCGTCATCTATAGAAATCCCCAAAGCTATGATTATGAAGCCCTATATGCTCTCAACAATAATAACAATATCAACAATTTTAATAATTCCGTTATTTACTCGAGTACTGAAGATATAGCCGATGAAAGTACCTACTATTACTTTCAACCCAATATATCCAACAAACGTCCAAGAATATTAGAGATCTCAAACGTAGCGGAAACTCAACGGAATAGTATACTCTTGCGCAATAGTAGTGGCAAAATAATGCCAACAATAACACAGCCAACAGATACTCCAACATCGGTAAATAGTGCGATAGACAGTGGTGGAAGTAGTTGTTGTGGGGGTTGCTGCATGGGTCCACCACCTGTATTGTTTCTATTTGTTACGCTTTTAATGACAACCAGTGCGACGGCAATGCTGTGTGCAGCTATTATGACAGATCACTGGGAGCATGTGCGATGGGATCGAAAAAGCCTTGATCGATTGTCAAATCATACTGAAAAAAGGTTGGAATGGGTTTTAAATGAAAAGGTTGCTATTTTACCTCCAAAAGGTAAGTCATATACCTATGAATTCAATTATGTATTACGGTTTTAAAATTATATAGGATTTAGGTATAGTATTAGAATTAGTTATAGTATTTCGTTAAAGTTCCGGCTTTTATTTTACAAAATTGACTTACACATTCATTAGAAAGTATGTCTTTTCCAATAAATATTTAGTAGAATTCATAGACATTTCATTTAGTTTATATTCATTAAGGAATAGAATAACGGTTTATCGAATTAGGCTTTGACTTTCTAGTTTATAGTTTTTCTTTGGTATTTTTTTCCAATAAATATTTAGTAGAATTCATAGACATTTCATTGAGTTTATATTCATTAAGGAATAGAATAACAGTTTATCGAATTAGGCTTTGAATTTCTAGTTAATAGTTTTTCTTTGGTATTTTTTACTGCACAAAATTATTTTGAAATTTTAATTTAATTTAATTATAACTCACCATTACAATGATGAAGAAATCTGAAAAATTGGGTCTGATAATTCAGTCTGTCATCGGCCTATGCTCGCATCAGTTAACGCATATATATATATATATATATATATATATATATATATATATATATATATATATATATATATGGTTTTTGTATTAATACCTAAAAGGGTTTTCGGTTGGTGGGAGCAAGACTGGATCGAACAGTCTTGCACCCACCACTCATTTCCTTTTTTGGCAGTTTACAATTTGAATGTGCCAGATTATAACTTTTCCGCCTGTAAAGGGGGCAACATATTTCTCTTGTTAATTTGTGTTTAGCTACATTCCATTTATATAACACATCAATAACATCGCATTAATACATATTTCGATTCAAAAATGTCACTACGCGCATTTGATTCCGTCCCTTCAAGATAATTTGGAATAATTTATATGATGGTTGATGTTGAAGTATGATAGATAACTCTGAGATCTTCTCTCATATGTGGTATTATACTGAATCTGAAGATTATGTTAAATTTGTTGAGCTCAAATCGATTTGAACCCGTGAAACTATTCTTGAACTACAACCTAAGGGCTAAGATCAATCAGAAACCACATAGAAGACAGGGAAAGGCTAATTTTTAAGTTTATCTGAGTTTACGCTGATTAGCTAATCAATGGCTAGCTTGACAGTTTTCCCCATAAGATTTTTTTTTATAACACTATCAGATCTGTGGCGTAGCAAGCTTAATACAAGCAGCATCTACGAGCAGAGATTTGCCACAGCATATAATATGAATCCACAGGCTCATCATTTACTGCATTTGTTAGTGGGACAAAACAGAACATAGATGAAACTAAGTTTGAAATCACTAGCAAAATCAATAAACGATTAAATTACAATGAAGCTATATATGTTATTAAACTAAAGACAATTTTAAATATACTTATTACGGCTCTAGAACACAATTTCGCAGAGTGTTTTTCAAACTACTTTTACTAACAAGCAGTTCAACTACATCGTTATTTTTATTGTAAACTCTACTCATGCGACTAATAGCCTCATGCATACCATAGTTGTGTTTATGGCTAGGTATATATAATATATTGAATCTACGCAGGTTGTAGTAACCTCCCCGAGTATTAAAACCAATAGCACTTAAAAGATCAGGAGCATCAATTTGTCCTGATAATAATTGGTGTAAGAAAACCATGTCATTGTTAAGTCTACGTTGAGACAAGGGCAACAGTTGAAGCAGTTTAATTCTGCACCTATACGGAGGTAAATCGTGACGATCATCCCATGGAAGTCCTCTCAAAGCAAATCTTATGAATTTACGTTGGATTGATTCAATTCTATTTGAATGAACTACATAGAAGGGTGTCCAAACTTGTGAAGCATACTCCAAGTGAGGCCGAACTAGACAGTTATAGAGCGAAAGATTTACATTAAACTCTTTTGACCATCTTTTAATAAATCCTAACATAGAGTTTGATTTATTGACGATAACGTTAATATGTTTATTAAACTCCATTTTGGGATCAAAATATACACCAAGATCTTTAAAACTGTCTGCACGACAGAGAGTGTGCCCGGACAGAGTATATTTAAAATTACATGGAGCGCGTTTTCGAGAAAATGACATATGCTGGCACTTTGTAGGGTTCAGATTCAAACCGTTTTGAAGACACCATATGGTAAAACTATTTAAATCGGTTTGAAGTGAAAACGAATCGTTTAGATGTCCTACACATTTGAAAATTTTCATATCATCAGCATATATCAATATTTTGCTATCTCGAATACAAGCTTTTACATCGTTAATTGCAAGTATAAATAAAATTGGTCCTAAATGACTTCCTTGAGTACTCCAGATTGAGCAACAAAAGGGTTTGACTTGGAACCTCTAAATTTTACTTGGTATGTTCTCAATGAGAGGTATGATTTTACCCAATTTATGAATCCTGGAGGGAATCCATACGCCTTAAGTTTAAAAATTATGATGTTATGTGATAACTGGTCAAAGGCTTTGGAGAAGTCGGTGTATATACAATCGACTTATTTTTTATTTTCCAAAATATTGGAGCAATGATGCATGAAAGTTAATAGATTTGTTACAGTGGATCGATGTTTAACAAAGGAAGACCAATTTATCACAAATAATATGTTCGAATAACTTGGGAATGCAAGATAGTTTTGGGATAGGTCTATAATTAGAAATATCTCCACGCTCACCTTTTTTAAAAACAGGTGTAATAAATGCATTTTTCCATTGAGTTGGGAATACTCCAGTGGCAAAGGAGCTTTCAAACATATGCTTAAGGTAGGGCAAAAGAGCATCTTTGCATTGCTTTACGACTACTGGTGGGATTCCATCGGGCCCCGCAGAATAGTCATTATTTAATAAAAAGTTATATTTAAGTAGTGTCTCATCGTCAAATATAACGTTGCTGAAACGGTGTATATACAATCGACTTATTTTTTATTTTCCAAAATATTGGAGCAATGATGCATGAAAGTTAATAGATTTGTTACAGTGGATCGATGTTTAACAAAGGAAGACCAATTTATCACAAATAATATGTTCGAATAACTTGGGAATGCAAGATAGTTTTGGGATAGGTCTATAATTAGAAATATCTCCACGCTCACCTTTTTTAAAAACAGGTGTAATAAATGCATTTTTCCATTGAGTTGGGAATACTCCAGTGGCAAAGGAGCTTTCAAACATATGCTTAAGGTAGGGCAAAAGAGCATCTTTGCATTGCTTTACGACTACTGGTGGGATTCCATCGGGCCCCGCAGAATAGTCATTATTTAATAAAAAGTTATATTTAAGTAGTGTCTCATCGTCAAATATAACGTTGCTGAAACTAACTTGAGGACAGTCATTGAGATAACTGAAATAATGTTCGTCTAAGACAAGAGGGGTGTCAATAAATGATTTACTGAAATTCTCTGCGAATAAGTTAGATAAAATTAGAGAGTTCGATGTTTTTGAATTATTATAAGAGAAGTTGGCTGGATATCCATCCGTTTTTCTCTTCGAATTGACAAAGCCCCAAAAGCGTTTAGGGTCATTTTTAAGAGTGTTTTCCATATTGACTATATAGCCATTATATAAACTACTTGACATCGTAGAGAATTCATTAAAATAATTCAGGTATTTATCATAGTCGTGATGATTCTGGCTTTTTACAAAATTATTCCAGGCCCGGTTACGTCTATTTCGAAGAGATTTAAGCTCTTTCGTGTACCAAGGATGCTGGGTTTGAGCATTTTTTGAATATTTGACTGGGATTGTTCTATCCATGCAATCTTTTATTAGAAAATAAAATTTTTTAACAGCTTCTTCTAAATTGGTGAAACCATGTTTTTAAAATTTTTTGCTTATCTACTTATTTAAAAAAAAATTCTTTGGGGATTTTGCAATCGGGCCACCATATTTAAGAATAGAGTATGCTCTGCAGTCTTCCTCTAGTAGACACAACCGAAACCATAGAAGAAGCAACAGCAAGTGCTGTTTGTCCTTCTGGTCGAATTTTTATAAGAACAATCTTCACAGAGCCTCCTAGTAATAATTTATTCATTTTCAATAGTTATATTCTGCTTTAAATTAGAATAAAGCGGAACTATGGGCACAGTTAGTATTTTTTTAAAGCGAATAGCGTCATAGCGGATAACTTTTTTCTCGCTTGATTCATTATTATAGTTACTCCTTATTATTTCTTACAATCAAAATATATAATGAACAAAGAAAAACAAAACAAAAAACAAAATACTCTCAAAAAATCAAATCGAAAAAATTCAAAAGTCTTTTACAAGGTTTTTAATTAAACAATTAAATTGGAATTTGTCCGAAACACCGCGATACTCTGCAAGATGCGCTTTAATTGGCCTAAATTCTCTGCAAAATCGTCGGCTTGTAAATTGTGTTATGTTTGTTTATGATATACTGTCTTACTATATTCAATGCCCCGAGCTACTTAATTTTTTAAATATTTATGTTCCAAGAAGAAATATTCGTGGCAGACAATTGTTTAATATTCCGTTGCCAGATATAATTACGGTTCAAATAAACCATTCTGAAGGTGTATGAAAATATTTAATGAACTTAAATTTAGTTTAGATATAAGTCTTGAAAGAAATATATTAAAAGTATTATTAATTGAAAATGTAATATAGGTTAAGCTTAGCAATCTGTAAGAGGTAACTTGATAGATGAAATAAATAAATAAATAAATAAGAACATATCTAAGAATACCGGACAGACAGATTTTCCTACATTGCGTTTTACAATATGTATATACTACCTTGCTAGTTGCTCGGGTTTCAATTAAACCATACGGTTGCGTTATCAGTTTAAGCGAATACTTTTTACAACTATTAAACAAATTAATTTGTTTTTTTGCAATTAAAAATGAAATATTGGGATACGCCTGGTCTATGAAAACATAGTGGCTTCATAAGCGAATGTATCTGGTGACTGTAGACTATGTTCGACTGTTATTGATATTTGCTGTTTGCTTAACATTATAAGCTATTTAAACTTTAATACTTACTTACAAATGCATTCATTATCATTTCGGTGACGTATACATAACATTTTTGTTCTATATTGCAGAACAATCCTTGTAATCAAACATGTAGGAAATTAACAATTTTTACAAAAAGTACCTATAGCTAATATAATAATGTGTATTAGCGATAATTAACTAATAATATTATAATATTAACTATTTCATTAAAAAACAATATGATTAAGCTACTTGTAAACCTGTGTTATAGTAACAAACTTATTCGTTGGGTTTTTCGATCCATCTGTCAATATGGAGTGTGTTAAAAGGTACGCCAATTTACTATATTTTTGTTACCGTCAGCTTCGATTACACTTTATTGACATTCTAAAATAAAACAAAACATTTTACATAATGTGTTAGAATCACTGATGTAATGATTGATTTAGAAAAATAAAAGGATTTTACTGAAATACTTAGAGTCAATTTGATATTTAAACTACGACACTCGATGAGTACAGCAAATTATTGCTTCACTGCAATAAAACCAAAACTTAATGGTGTTGTCAAACCAAAAATCTGACGCACAACAACCAATGCGATAAAAATATGTCCTTTGCTTAAAAGACACTGCAGATTATAGTGCCGTATTTGAGATTTGGTCATAAAAATCACCTGCGATGATCATTTTGGTACGTTTACTATTAGTACCTTTTTATTTGACCAACTGATACATAGCTATACATATTCTGATTATTTGGTTATTGTGGTAAATAAAAAAGGAACTATTGATTTGTCTATCAATAAATGTCAGGTCTTACGTAAAACTCCCCATTCAGAAACACCTCATGTTTATGCAAATATCTTTGTACCCTATAAATTAATAAGCTGGGAATCTAATAAAAAAGTTTTGTTAGGAAACAGTTATTGTTATTTACCTCTAATACATATATATTGTTACCATAGTTCTTCATTTGTACATATCAAGTATATTTTAAATAAATCCTATGTCACTTATTTGCTTTCGTTCTTTATTTATGTTTTTTTAGATCCTCGAAACAAACGGGATGCTGTATTTCTTGTACCAATGCACGGTGGTATTTGGACGTTATGCATTGATCTACCAATTTCAGAAATGCACCTGTTAAGGCGGCATCCAAAGTTTCCGCAAACAGCAGTTCCTTGTGTTAATTATTTGGCTGGTTCAATGGAAAATGCACGGGGTGAAGAGACTCGTAACGACTGGCAACATAGTGAGTCCCAGACAACATTGCAGCCACATTTAAGTAGGTACAACTTAGATGTAATTAGTTCCATACTTAGAGAATTCAAAAACTATTTACATATTATTTATGGATTGCTAGTGAAATTTCACTTTCATATGATCCTTCAAATGATACTTTTACGAAATCTTCTTACCCTTTTAGGTTTCTGTATCAAATTAAGTTATTGATGAAACATACATTAATTAAAATAGATCAAGCTTTTCAAAATTAAATAATATTTAACGTTTTATGGGCCATTTATTGTAATTATTGTAAAAATATTTCATTTACTAAAAACTATTTTCTTTTCAATGGTTAAAAATTTAACATGACGTCCGTCTTTTGTCGCCCGAATTAAACCAATATGAGGTAGGCTAGTGGCATGGCAATAGGCAGTCCATATCTAATACACCAAAAGCAATGCATAAACAATTTGAAAATTCACCAGGACAACAAAAAGGAACACATACCTAATAAGTATTAGTCACATTGACATCATTTTATTAGTGAAATAAAAATAAATAAACATAATCATAACACATCATAACATTTATCGATTAAATTGAAAAAAAATCTTTTCAAGGCACGTGTTGTGTGCACAAAACACACCACAAAAACAATAATGCATATTACTGAGTCAAAAAGAATTTGATTAGCCTTTCTTAGTGAAGATGAAATAAGAACAGAGCAGGACAGAAAAGCACAACTTCAAAAATGTCAGAACAGAAAAGTAAAGATTATGGACAAGGTAACATTTTTTTTCAAATCCTAAAAGACATATGACATTTTTAAGATTTATTTTTGAGTATTCATAATTTACATACTTACTTACTTAAGTGACGCTACAGTCCGGAATGAACTTGGGCCTCAACTAACATTCTTTTCAATTATCCTGGTTGGTCTAGGTCGGTTTCTACTTGTGCGGGCCACTTAAGGCAAGGTATTCATCTACTGGGTCTAATGTTAAGCTGAGAATCGATTATCGAGAGCTGGACTTTAGTGTCAATTCGCTCTACATGTCCTAGACATCATAAACGTCCAACGCGTAGTTTTTGAACAGGTCTGTGTCGCTGCACATCTCGTAATGTTCCTGATGAAATCTACACCACCCCAGTCCATTGTTTATAATTATAATGATCGATGGCAGCTCTCGTGTTCGTCACAGTTTTCCATCTGCTTTTTGTCCTGCCTATCCCATCGTATTTCCTGGGTGGCGGTAATATTTGCTTTGTAGCGGATTAAGGCTTCCGCTAATTGTTCTGCTGCACCTCTTCTGTTTAAAGTTCTCATATTTCATGTGCAGAATCTCTTGGCTATTTCGTAACAATATTTTTTTACGTGAGTGGGTAGTTAACACAAAGCACAACCCCCCACCTGAAGGGCCAGCTCCTAAGACACGGGGCCATCAGTATCCACTTTGGGATTGAGCGCTGCTGTTGACCTCTCTGTTCTTCCGCCACCATTTCAGTTCAAGGGGCCTGACTAACCCCAATGATTCCTAGATGACATAGTGCCTGATTATGTTGGAGCTGCTTAAATAGGTTGTTTACTGTGACCACCATAACTGAGACGGTAGACGTCAAGGTTGACTCCATCTTAAAATTTTGTCTTTTGATTGGGGACCTTACCTAAGGGGTAAGTGGTATTTCCCACCAATTTTCTCTATCCGTCACCCGAGGACCCGTCCTTTGGGAGACTGCCAATCACTTTTCTACTGAAAAAAGATTATTGTAAATAGAGGTCGAAAAAAAAACATAATATGGGACAATGAAATCGGAAAATAAGGGTTGGCATAGTTCAACGTTTACCTGACTACTAATAGGGTCCACGCGCTACACATACCTGCGTGCTCAAACTGATAGTGTGGACAGTCACACGTGCATGCGGCATGAGTGATTTCGGAAAAAAATGTATGGAAGAGTACATTTTTTTAACTGGCCCTACCATGGTATCTGGTCGGAGAGTAATTTTCTACGCAACGCAAATCCAGTCAGAGATTGAATTTACGTTTATAGTAGATATCCGTTTTCCGAAGGTTTGTTCACTTAAATATATTTCTGCGAAAAACAGAACAGTGTGGCTATCAAAAACAGGCAACAAATGCAACCCATCGCAATGAAAGGTAGACTGCCGAATTCAAATGAAGAGTGAGTTACGTTTTGTCGGAGAAATATTCCGACCAGCTGATCGGAACGATTACCATGAAGCAAATTCTCCGATTCGTACAAAATCGGAGAATTTTCCATTCGGAACCAAAACCATGATAGCGCAGAATATTAATGACGACCAGCGTCAGTCAGCAATTAGCGCACGAATGAGTACTGCTCTGTTTTTACATATAGTGTGCGGAGGAAGCGTGATTCATGAGCAGTCTGTAGAGCCCTATAATGCAAGATTTTGCATTCCAAATGTACCTTACTTCTGACTGTAACCTGAGTTCAGGACCTCGGCCATTGTTTTAAAAAAGGCGTTCACAAACGGCAGATACCATCTTGTAGTCGATGTTGAGGAGATGTATGTCTCTTTAGTTAACGTGAGCGCATATAAGGCTTATGTTGGCGAATTCGGCCTTGATGAGAATTGTTACAATGCGTTGGCATATGTCTTGGAAACATACGATTCTTGCTTAAAGTCTGGGACTTATAGCAAATCCGTATCCGAATAGTCGCTGTTTCTTCTCACTATAACACGACCCGTAGTAGATATCACAGTTTTCCAACCTTTTTTTGCCCGGTACATCCCATTGTATTTCCTGGATGGCAGTAATGTCTGCTTTGTAGCAGCATGGGGCTTCCGCTAGTTGTTCGCTTGCACCTCTCCTGTTTAATGTTCTCACATTCCAGGTGATGATACAAACGTCGTTGTCCTTTTTACGATTAGCAGTGTCGTCAACAATAAAATAATTCTTTTCCGAGTCTATTGGTTGCATCGTAACAATGGTTTGTGTCCATGGGTGGATAGCACAACCCCCAACCTGGAGGGGCAGTTCCCAACTTTTATATACCCCTAGGACACGGGGCCATTAGTATCCACTACACGATTTTGCACTGCCGATGACATTTCGGTTCATTCGCCACCATCTCTGTTCAAGGCGCCTGACTTACCCTTGAGAAAAATAATGTGTAATCTCAAGGGTTGGCCGTGTATTCCGTGTCATTCTGACCAGCGTCTTGATATCAACACTCGCACTTATTGTTTAGAAAGACATCCCATTATTATTAGTCTTAGATGATTAGCATTGCTTTTAATGCAGTGGCCTAGTGGTTATTGCGTTGGAATACTAAGCGCAGGGTAGCTGGTTAAAATCGCGAAAGTGACAACACCGAAGTGAACGTCTGACTATCATCCAAAAGTATAAAACTGTCATGAGAAGCTTCTCACATTCGCTGTTCAGAACCGGCGTTATATGAGGCACCTTTTTGTGACAAAAATATAACTTCGCACACACAAATGAATGTGCAATATTGTTTTAGTTGCTTCATTCGCTAAATGATACATGGACTGCTAGTAGGGATATAAATTGTAAGCTTGCTTAGATTTGCACCTACCATCTCCTTCAAGTCCAACGCTGTGGAGTTGCAAACTAAATTAAATTGGCAAGTGTTTAAAGCTTTCTATTATTAAGACACATAAATTTAAAAAAAAAACACAAATTTAACAACAAAATAATTCCTGCGCTTTCAAGAGATGTGCCTGAATGTACACATTATGCGAACATCGCTTCCATATAAAAAGTAAAGTAAAATGTTTGATCATGTAGGAAAAAAGCTTACTTCATTTATTACGCCTATTTGAATCACAAGACTATTTATCTGTAAATGATGTGCATATATAGGGAAAACAAACAAACTTTGGAGGACTTTTTTTCTTCGTTACAACACTAGTAATTACTTTAAAAATTAAATACATAAAAAACGGTAACGTATTATAAGACTTCAACTTAAAATTAACAATAACTAGAAAAAAGTATCAAAAAAGTAGGCATATAATAATTTCCATTGGAATGAGAAATATTGTGACGATTCGATGCATAAAACCTTAGTTTGCTGGTTTCTTAGCTGGTGATTCAGCTGCTTCAGCCTCTGATGTTGGTGGGGAGTCTGGTTTTTTTCTTTTAATTAAATGCGAAATATCAGTTGGTTTAGAAGACGATGTAATTGCTGATGATGAACTTGCCGCAGAAGAAGATGAAGTGGCTGCTGAATCATCCGGTTTAACTTTAGCATGACCGATAAAATTATCCAAAGCCGCTCGAACTTCAGCTTCATTCTGAAAGAATAATGTAATAATATAGTTTAATAAAACTAATAAATTATAGCTTTTTTGAAACAAACCTGCTGCCTTGTTTCCTCAATTTCAGTAATTTTTGCTAAGATCTCTTGATTTGTTTCTTCCAAATCCTTAATATTTTCTTTATCTTTGTCAGATAGATCTTCTTTTGCATTAATTTCAGCAATTTCATCTTCAATTAGGGTACAAGCCTGTTTAAGAGACTCGGCACCTTCTTTATTCATTTGTTGCATAAGATATGTAAGACCAACTTTGTAATGAATTTCTGCCATTGCTCGACGATATTTGTCCGACAGTTCTTGATAAATTTTCAGAGCTTTCTCTGCAAATGTTTATTAAAAAAACATTAGATTCATAAATGTGGAATTTTGAAATGCTTACCATAATCCTCCCGTGCCGAATCAAGAATATTATTCTCAAATTCAATGTTAGCAAGCTCAGTTTGAACCTCTGCCAAGTTCGGTAAGCCACCAGTGCCCTGACGGGTAAAAATCTTGGCAGCAAGCTCAAGAATTTCCCAAGCTAATTGAAGTGTTGATGCCTTTGTGTATAGAAGCAAACATATATTAGAATACTCTGCTATTTCATATTTCGATATGAATATACTTACAGCTTCATTTTCTTCATCCTCTTCTGTTTCGACGATGCCATTGGAAGTGCTGGGCTTTTCGCAATCCATTATTGTTACTTTACATAAATTGCCATTTACTGAACTTCCATTTGTTTTCACATCTGCAGTACTTGTAACAACTGCTTCTTCAATCGGTTGAGAATCCTTCTTTTTGATTTCGTCAACTACTGTAGAGTCGGCAGTGGCCTCTTCGGCTTTGTTTTTGTCGTTAGTAGAGTCTGCTTCTTTTTGGTCTTCTGCAGTTTTTTGAACTGTTTTCTCAGTCGCTTCATTAGTGTCAGCCTCTCCTTCGTCTGTTATAGTGTCCAATTTGTCCAGTTTTTTATTCTCAGTTTCTGTTGCTACTTCGGCATCGTTGCTATTTTCTTCGTCGTCTTCCTCATCATCTTCATCGTCATCCTCGTCAGGCACATCAATAACCTTATTCTCATCTAAGGCAAGAGCGATCAATGATTTGGCATATCTAAAAAAAATCAACTTTATAGATATATTTTATTTTGAGTATATTTTGCTTACAGCAAATATGGCATTCCAAGTTCATCTGATAGCTCCCCATGGATTTCCCCGTAAAGTGAACATACTTGACTTAATTCGTCGGCAGCTTCACTGTAGCATTTTACCAGATAATTTCTAGAGCCTTGACTGTAAAGGTCCTTGGCCATTAGAATCTTCTCATCGCGCGTTGGCTCAACTTCATCCAATTTCGGTTGGGCAGACATTTTAATTTAAAATCTGATAAAGAGCAATTTATAATATCTTTTCATTTGTATACTTTTTTTTAAGAACTTTCAGTAAAAATTAAATAGTTTTTTAACAAAGGTATATAAATTGAGACTATAAAGGAAAATGTAGAAGCATGAGATAAAAATGCAAACTAGATGCATATTAACATGCTTGTCAATTGTCTAGTAGCACATTGAAACACTTATAACGATTCCAGTCTTTAGAACGTTTGCCACGCTCGTATGTCTGTTTTAAATCTTCTATTAGACATGATAACAGATAACGGTTAAAACAAAAGTCCAATGAGCCTTTAATCCTATGATGCTAAAAGAGTAAGCTCACATTGACAGAACAGCTGAAATGATGCTTCAATCTGATGTTTTCTTTAATTTGATTTCACAAAGATAATGTGTAAATATCACAATGTAATAACTCATAAGCCGTGACTAACATTACGTATTGTTAGTTTATTATCAGTTTTCCACGTATAAATATGGTGAAATTTAAAAACAACAACAATGAAGAAATTAAAATAACAAAAACATGATTTTTACTTGCTTCTGGGACCATTTTTAGTAATATAAAACACCAAGTCAACGTTACTGAAATAACCGATAAGTCATGACAAAAAGCGATTATGAAAACCGATCAACGAGGCAAATTGTTGAACCGCAATCAGCTTTTCTTCTATTTTTGTCTGTATTAGCATGTCTATTGACAGATTGTTTGTTTTGCTTTTATTATTATTGGTTTTCACCTTGTGATTTTAAAATTTTATTTAAAAAAAAAAAACGAAGTATAGTAAAATCTTAAATGATTTACGATTTTCGTAGTCGCATTTAACTGATAACGAAGTACTTTCAGCAAAAATCGTTTTATGGAATAGAACGATTTTTTTAACATTCAGAATATACCATTATTCATACATTTAAAAAAAATACAGCCGAATATTTATTAAGATACCTAATAAAAAAACAGTAAGTTGATTATTTTCATCAAATCTTCGTTCAACATGAGTTGAGCCATACCAAATGGAGAACAGTCAATTGGTACTCGCGCTTCTTTTTATATTACATAATAGACTCACACGCTGATTGTAAATCCACTAAATTACGGCACCAGTTTTTTGAAAAAAAAAAAAAAAAAAAAAAACAGACTTAACCAAGCACCATAGCGGTGGACAACCTGGACGCTCTTAAATAATTAATAGGGGTATTCATGTAACGTCGGAAAGTCGTCGTAAACGTTGAAAACGTGATAAAATTACGACGTGATAAATGAACTGTCAAAATTTGTATAGGAAATCTTTTCTAATAATATCGGAATTTTCTCACTGCGTAAACTGAGGTGGTAAACGTTGTAAACTTTTGAAATGCTATTTTGACATTTAATCAGTCACTTTCACACATCAAACGTATGTGCCAAACTGAAAAAAATTATCGAGAACGGAAAGACAACAATAAGAACAAAATTCTATCAACAAATAAATTTCTAAATTGAGATTAAATTAAGTGGGTTGCCGCAATATTTAGTGGTGCAGTTTTAGGTTCGCTCATGAAACGTCGTCGCAAAATAACAATCCGCACGTAGTAAAATTACGACGTTGCATGACTACCCTTATTATGATATTTAAATGTGTAGAGTATGCCAGATCATCGAATGCATTGATTAGTGTGAATAGTTATCGAACTAAAATGTTCCAAGTACTACAATTTGCAGTTCAGTTTTAATGGTATTTATAGGGAAGGTTTATATATACATATAACTGTAGATCTAGTTATATATATATCATCTGTCTTTACTGTTCTGTATCACTTTTTGTTTGAAAATCGTTAGAGCCAATGTTTTGAGTTTTGCGTATTGTGCAAGTAGTATAAGTACCTATCCGATGAAATACATTCAGTTCATCATTAAGAGATAAAAATAATTCAATGCGAGGTGACAACGATTAAGTATAAATTTGCTTCGTCTGGCAATCTAATTTTAAATAGGATTGGATCAGACATTCAACCGTCATATTATATTTCATTTATTTTTTTAGACTACTTTTCATGATTAGGGAAACGAGTTAGCTAAGTGAACAATATTACATAAAGTTGTACCACAACAAATTTACTTTAAATTAAAGTTATGTTTACTAATAATATACAATAGTTTGAGTTATAATTTTGCTTATTATATCGCGCTTTATACATTATAACATAACATAAATAACATAAAATAGGTAAATCGATTATAGTAATACATATTGAGACTATTATCGACTTACAAAGGGCCTCTGCAGAAGTATAAGTATTTTGGGTGGCCGAGTGTAGTGATAATATTCTCCCGTGCGTCGGGTGGAAAGTTTAATGTTCAATTCCAGGCAAAATACATGAAACCATAATCATGTGGCATTGCTGATGTAGTTTACCCATAAAAAAGTATCCTGCAGCTTTTAAAAATGCCTGCGCTTTTATGTACTATTAATCTTAAATTTTTTTTTAAAATAGATGGTCATTCTCTACTAGATCTATGATATTAGTAGTAGATACATAGTGGCAAGTAGACAGGATAGCTAGTTAGCTATTGGACCAAAAGAATTTTGTATAGTTATTGATCTCCTAGATCAGTTTTTGCAATAAGCTTAAGCTCAAATAGGTTTATTTAGCTTTTGCCTTGGCTTGCCATTGGTTTAATCTACTTTGATTGAATAAAATCGATTAAGATTTGTAAAGTCCCGATTTTATGTGGTGAGTAGTAACACACTTAACGTTTAAATAAATATAAAGCCATTTCACCAAATGAGACAACAAGTTTTAAGTCTTGAAATTTTATATGTTTACATCTCTGTTCTGAGACATCACTATTTTTTATACAAGGAATGAAAGCATGAAAATTGTCTCATTAGATTAGCAGAATCTCATAGTCTGATATTTGTACTATTTATGTAAACTCCAGGCTAGTAAATTTGAGTTTATCGAAAGATATTGGGAAACATTCCAATGTTTGTATACATGATGTCGCAGTTAATAATTCCGAAAATTCTGATCAAAGACTACCGTGCGAGCGCACATAGCGCACACGGTTTTATCAATCAGGGTTCGCCCACGTATGTTATGAACTAATGTTGTATAATCTACAAAGCTAATCCGCAATAAATTATTGATGGCCTTTACTCAGTGTCTGAGTATCAGAGATATTTGGACACATCAAGAAATTACAAGCTATCCAATTTTGTATCAATGTAAAAAAATCACAATGTATAATATGTTACAAGAAAACAAAATCGATTTAAATTATGAAATTAAGATATGGCATTGGGTAAAATTAAATACCCTATTCATCCATTCATCATTTTACATTCTTCGTTTTTGTTGGTAAAATCAAGCAAAGTGCATCTTTTAAGTTGTTTACTTGCATATTGACAAGAAACATTAAAATTCACTATTATACAATTTCTCCCATAATGTTTTGATCAGTTTTCTTTGAAATCGCACGTTGTTTACAGTATGTAATGTTTTTCTACAAATAATAAGTTTTGCATGAACATAATGCATAATTGCATAATTAACCAAAAAGTTGTTAATTGATTTCCCAATATGAAATTAGTTTTACAGAATGAGCCGACTTGGATTTTCTGATTTATTGTTCTCTCATTATTTTGCCTAAAAGTAGAATTTGTTATATATCAACAAACATTCTAAGTGATCTACATTTTCTGGTTCACAAGCGATGGATCCTTTTAAGATAAAGGTATCACGATAAAGAATCACATATTTCTGGTTCCAAATTTCCTAAAAAAATTTGTAATTGATGATAACAGTTTGTCACATAACCTGTCAAGCTTCTTCTTTGGAAACAAGCCGACGGATATTTGATCCTGACAGACCCGATACTTCATCGTAGTCCTCAAACTAATTGATTAAAGTCATAATCATGATTCCACTTACAGATGTGGTTCGCAAGCATACTTAGCCCAGAACTTTTATGTTTGACAGAGCTGTCGATTTCTATGTGAAGCTCTCCCTTTCAGAAGTCAGTCTAGATGCTTGTATTTTCTACAGTATCCCGTGGCGCTAATGGTCATTATCGAGAAGATACTCTCAAAGGTTTGATATACTGATTACTGATAGCTAGGTGCTCTAGAATACGTCTACATGTTACGATATGAATATGATACGATTACACAGCGTCACTTGTTTTGGAACAAATATGATTCAACACCGCATAAATACACACTTGGTCGTGTCATTTTAAATGAAAACATAAGAATAATAGCAATCCAAGTTGGCCCAATCTGTACAGCCATTTATCCAGAGCTATTTATTTTTCTTCGCATCATTGACTAATTTTTTAACACTGTTCACATCCAGCTAATTGGAAGAAGCTTCAAGATTCAATTAAAGGTTTACCAATTCAATTTAGTGTTTATATTATATTTTCCATCATCACTTAACTTCAATATTCTTATTTCTAAATTTATATTTTCCAGTTCAATTAATCGTTAAATTCTTAATCATATAAAATTCTTCAACTCCAAATGAAAACGAAATATTTTTATAGGAATGCAAAATTTGTCAATTTCCTGCTCTTTGGTATGTCTTATTATTCTCGGCAGTGCAGCGTTAGTTGGAGCCTTTGGCGTTTGTCAACGACAGATAAGTGCAATATTAATAACAGGCGTTATGTACCTATTAGCCGGTGAGTGTTTTATGAAAATTATTGATGGCAGTCTTACATAAACGTATATACACATTTATAATTAAAATTTATTTATTACAGCACTTTTCGCCCTTTTTACTCTGATGATAATTCATTTTAAACGCCAACAAGGACGTCCTATGGCCGACAGCGACTTTGACGGAACGGTGGACGGAGTAGTAGCAGCTCGTGGTGTAGCCAAAGTGGCTCAAGATCTACTGGGTGCCAGAATATTTATCACTTCTTGGAGTTTGGATTTAGGCTGGGGTGGTGTAGTGTTGTGTTCGATAACATCGGTTCTTTGGATTTTATTGTCGAAAATAATGCGATATAACCCATTCTCAGCTTTGATGATATAGAATTATGTGAAGTGAAATTGCATTTTATTTCGTTATTAGTAATCATTACCAAAACAGACGAAACAAAGTAAAATAAACTCATTTAAGAAACTTTTTGATATCAATTAAAAAAAAAACTTTACTTAAAAATGTAAAAACGCATCAAGTAACAGAAATACAAAAGGAATTAAGAACTATTCGCTACATTCTAAAAAAAGAGCACTTGCCTTAAACTATAAAGCTAATAGCTTGTATATAATGCATGCCATGTAAACTATTGTAAACATCTAAGTATTATCAGGAGGAGTCCTAGGTTCATTTTACACTTTTTCGATTTGATTCTGGTCGTATTCTTTTTTTTTAACCTCTTCAACCGTCCACTATTCAACATGAGTGTTTTTCTAACAAAAACAAGCGTAATATAACCATGAAGATGTGGACACCAAGTTGGCTATTTCTCCTTTTTCAGACACTGTGAAACCGATTCGTGTTCGATGTTACGCTGTATGTATCATATTCCGGATAAACCGGTATTATACATATAATACAATTTATAAATTATTTGTTTTGCACTTTTTGAAATGCAGAATTAAGTTAAGTCTTTGAACTCATGTTATGTAAGTTCCTTTCTAATGAAACATAAGAAAATAAAAAGGGATAATAATATTATATATATCATGATTTGAGTCAAGCCCATTTTTGAGGGCAATTTCTTAAAAACAATCCCACTTATTGATAAAAGCTGATTAGCTAATCAGTGACTAAATTTTGCAAATTTGTGGGAGTATTTCTTATGGGGAAAACTGTCAATTTAGCCATTGATTAGCTAATCAGCAATTATTAATACGAGGGAATATGTTTGAAGGAAAATTATATTTAAATAACACAAAAGAATAATGTTTACGCAACTTTTTTGCTCATCAAAACTGTTGCACTATTTCGGTCATTGGCCTAATTTTTCGAAAATGTTCAGCGTTAAGTGCATTAAATTATTGATACCAAGGTTCCTCCTTCAAATAATCTTAAAAAGGCCTTCTAATCACTTGCAAAAATGTAAAAAAAAACATCGTGAGTGGAAGGTTCTTCGGTTCCTAATGCATGATATATTTTTTTAATTATTTTATTTTTCTTGTGAAAATGCTATTTAGTTACAGTTAAACGAGGAAGTATCTGAGCGTTGTACCCATGACACATCATCACAGCGTCAACCACTCCAATATTGGTTGAAATATCGTTTTTACAGATTCTGTTGGTGTAATCTATTCTCCATTCACGAAAAAGGACAAGATTAACCAAGCATGTGTCCTTGGATTTGTAACATTTTAATACAATTTTTTTTAATTGAATTTTTTTCATTGAAATTTGCTATTCGTTTTCTAACAAGTGACCATTTTTTATTCAAATATTTAATTTAAGAGATTTATTGAAAGTGTTAAACAATTCATTAGATAATACTATAATGTTTAAAATACAACACTGGCTTGCAAATGGATTTTTGACAAATAACTCGGAGCAAAGTCTATTGTAGTTTATATATACAAGAATACTCAGCATAATGTCGTTCGTTAAATGCACAAAGACTAACTTTTTGTCATTCATATTATTTTATGTAAGCAATGTGATATTATACTCCCGTAAATTCTAAGCATTGTTACAGGAAAAGAAACTATTGTTTATATTTTATTTTCTATTAAACAAATGCTATTCTAATATTTTTGTAAACTAAAAAAATGATTTTATTGCATTTTCTTTTATTTTAAATGTATAAGCAGAATAGTAACTATATTTGAATATTCAAAAATATATTTATGCAAATGCTTTGCCTTAATAAATTATTTTAAAAAAATCAATTCGTATATAACTGTATTTTTAATTGTGAAAGTGTCACAGGACATTTTTCATATAATAAAATGCCAAAACGCGAAGCTTAAGTAAAACACAATTTATAGACTACTAAGCGGGGGTCTCCGGTTCAAATCCCCAAAAGTGACAATACCTAAGATTTTTACATTGCTCCACCTGTTGCAAAACTTTGACAAACACCCAAGAGAAACACTGTCATGAAATGTTTCCCAAATTTGCCGATTGGTTGGGCATTAAACAGGATTTGATCTTCGTAAATAATTTCTTCGCACACAGAAATGAAGGGGCAGCTAGGTTTAAGTTAATGGCAGATATTTAATGGGATCTTAAGATTAATACCAGCAAATCTAAGATAATGCTTTTTCGAAATCAAAATCGTGTCGGTAGGATACTGGATGGTAATAACATCGAAGTATAAACGAGTTTAAATACCTTGGTTTTCTGTTAAGCTACAACATGAGCATCAATCCCCATATAAAAAGTAGCAGCAGCTAAAGCTGCAATTAATACGATCTGGTATAAACTCTTTTCAAGTAGTTACGTAGGTCTCTAAGTTTAAAGTTTTTTACGGTAAATAGCTGCTTTTGCTATGCAAATGAAGTGTATGGCTGTAAATACTTGGATAAGATTGAATCAATTCAACGAAACTTTTTCAAACGTATATTTAAACTTCCAAGTAATTGTCCAAATTATGCTATATACGTTGAGTCAGGACTTCCGTTTATATACATAAAAAACCTTAAAGCCAGCGCAGACTATATCTGTAAAGTATTTCGGGGACCCAACACAAATCTTCAAAAACAAATTTTTCAAGTTGCTTTCTCCCGGTCAATCACCTTTCAAGGAATGGTATGATATTGCCGAAGCAAACAACTCACCACTGGCTCTGTAAATAATGTAAACGAATGGAAACATTTATTCTATGACTGTGTGTCTGCTGTAGATGATGGACTGTACCAAAGTTGCATTGATCAGGCTAGATCTTTCTCGTCTAGATTAATCTACAGACAGCTTCACTATTTTCTTGGCCCAAATAATTATATCAACAGCAGATTCTCAATCGTGGAAATGTGTCTAATCTCTAAAATTCGCACCAAAATGATCGAACTAAATTATAGACCAAATAGAAAAGATATTGACCCCATATGCACCCTGTGTAATCTCAACCAAAACGAAGATATATTGCACTTCGTAACGGTATGTCCTATACTAATAGAAATCCGAAGACTACATTTTGCCAAAAGCTCTTACGATGAGTGTATGCGGTTGTTAAATAGTAGTGGTGGTTGGAAATACTTATTCGCGTTGTCTCACATGCGATGAGTTATCGCAATATGTTTATAGACTGACAAAAATAAAAGTTGGCTCGAGCTGTAGTCTCTCAATGAAATAGGTTCCCCTTTTGTGTTTTGCTTTAGCTAAACTAAAAGCCCTGTTACTAATTTTTATTCCATTGCACCTCGAATAATTGTAGAAGTATAGAAATTATTAATACTTATATGTTTTTCAACATTTTTTTGATTTAGCTAAGTCCAAACTACGCTTAAATTAAAACTCTTCTAAAATGAAGATGTAATCCATTGATCCCCAAACCGGCAAACGGTTTTTCGCCACGCTATGTAATCCTTGTAAAAACAATTGTAAATTTGGGTGTTCCACTTATCGTGGAACACCCAAAAGGAAAAGAAACCATCGACGAACTAGTGTTACAAGCTGCTAGTTGCGGATTTGGGTATTAGAAAGGATGGATTAAGATCCAAACAATTGTCAGAAGCAACCAAAGCATGCCAATTCACAGAAATGACGTAAACACAAACTGCTGATATAATAGGATAAAGAATCGGAGTTGGATTGTCGTAATTGTGGCAATAATCACAGCTTTTGTAATTGGTCAGCTTATTAACAGGTATATAAGCTTTGCAGATAAAATATTCACTTTGAAACCTACTGTACTAAGACTCAACATAAAAGTAAAAGCTGGTCAAGCACGTCTAAACACATAGAACTTTACGAAGAACAAAGTGACGAAAACGATTAACTTTTTGTGTGTTGGATGTGTGCCTTATGGTAATATTGTTGAGGATGACAATTTCATAAAAAGAATAAGTATAAACGGAGTAATATTATTTTTGGATGTATAGAAGTTGGCAGCACTATTTTAACTGGTGGCCCTGGCCATTTTGTGAGCTGTCAAGTGATGAAGCCTACTTTTGGTTGAATTGATACGTCAATAAACAAAACTGCAGTATTTGAAGTGATGATAATTCTCAAGTGTATGTTGAGAATAATGGTGTCTCACACAAAACTGACTGTTTGATGTGCTTTATGGGTCGGTGGAATAATTGGTCCGTAATTCTTTAAAAACTATGCTGGCCAGAACGTTACAGTCTATGGTGACCGCTATAGAGCCATGATTACTGACATTCGTTTATTAATTGAACAACCATGATGTGCAGGACCTGTGGTTTCAACAAGATGGCGCAACATGTCACACAACTAGTACCACAATTGATTTGTTGAAGGAAACTTTCGGTGAGCGCATAATTTAGGGTTTTGGTCCTGTGAATTGGCCTCCAAGATCGTACGATTTAACGCCGCTTGACTATTTGCTGTGGGGAAATGTGAAGTCACTAGTCTACGCCGATAAGCCCAAAACGATTGACCACTTGGAGGACAACATTCGCCGCGTTATTAACGATATACGGCCAAAAAGTCATCGAAAATTAGACCTCCAGATTAAACTACGTCCGAGCCAGCCGTGGCGGTCATATGCCAGAAGATTATCTTTTGAATATAGTAAATTTTATTTCAAATTAAAAAAATCATCTTTGTTTTAATCCATTTCAAAGTTCTATACATCTAAAAAAAAAAACACCCTAGTAACAAACAATTTGATATCATTCGGTAACCACAGACCTAGGGTATTTAGTGATTCAATAATTCGCTGCATCATCGCTAATCGAAAATGCAAAATTGGATTTAAAGCCGTAGGGGAAAATATAGAACCAGTACTAGGCGCATGTGAGAAAATTGGTCTAGTGAGTCGCATTGCAAAATCAGCTCAGACAACGACGTGTTTGGGGGATTAGGCCGCCTAAAATACTACGAATATGATATCGATTTGGTGCACATCTCAAAATTTGAAATAAGATCGACTCCCGGATTTTATAAAAGATTCGAATTTTATAAAAGATACAAAACCTCTACATTTGCAAGACAATTATAATATAAAAAAACACGGGTAGTATAATTTTATATAAGTCCGACGCTTTAATAAAATTAAGTTACTTTACATAAATAATAAAAAGATCTATGTAATGTTTTAACAATTTTGAAGTTTTTAAGGCATTTTTTTTAAATTCCGTTATTTGGCTTTTTGATAAAAAAAATAGTTGGTAGGTATGCAGATATGTCTACAGATCCTAGGTAGGTATGTACTAACATAAGAAAAAAATTCAAAAAATAATGTAGTGTTTAAAATACGTCACGCTACTTCATTATTTTTATACTTGAAAACAAAATCTCAGTTTATTCTTATAGCTATATGGAATCAAAAATTGCGTGACGGATATAAACGGATAAGATGAGATAAACTGCTTTCATGACAATTGATAGTTCATTTGATATCTTATTAGAACAGCGCAACGAACGAACTACATTACCATACCAATATATGCATTTAGTTGAAAATTACTGAATCTTACCGGCATTGGAAGCCCGTTTTAATCCAATCTAATTTAAAAGGATTATCATCAATTGTCAAGGTGATGGATAAAAAGTAAAAAATAACTCACAGTTAAAATTGAAAAAAAAAGTTTTATAAAGTCTTTCTTCTTAATATCGTAGTAAGTATCAATTTCTTCACTTGCAAAATATACCTGGCATACACGAATTACTTTAATCGGTGCAATAATACATAAATAAATACATTGTTATTTACACATTTATGTAAATTAGATTTGTATAAAAGAGAATGCTTGGTAAACTACTCATGAACCAAACAAATTTGGGAGGAACTAGACTTGGCTGCAAATCTTTACATTAGATATAAATCATAAATACACCTTTATTGTAATACCAAATATATTTTAATAATGTTTGTACATACGTGACAAGCACTGGCTTTTAATATGTAAAGATTTATAAATTGACTCACCTGCTCTCCTAACAAAAAAAAAACAATGTTTAATTTTTAATAACAATAAATACGTTTACAGTTATTTTACAGAAATTACTTGAGAGATACTTGTTAACAACAAAACACACACTTTGCTTCCTTTCCTTTGGGATAAGAAGCGATTTTTCCAACCGGCAGCTGTTTTTCGCAAATTTTGCGTATAAAATTTGAGACCAAATTCTTTGTAAGTTGACAAGCGGTATATTTTGCGAAAATGGCGCGTGCTGAGCTAGGTTATCTGATTCGAAAATGATTCGTTCACAATAATGCAAGTCGAATAGGCCGCGTTCATAAAGCAATTCGCCAAGCGATTTGTTTGGGTCTGTAAATATGCACACAACCCAATACATAACACCTATTCCACGTTTGTTCTTTAGATAACTAGTCGGTGATAAACATTTTTTACTGCATTAACTTTTTTCATATGAAGGCCGTGTGCCAATTGCGTTAAAATATTAGCCAGTGGATAATTTTTGACATTAGTGTGGTGAATAGTGACTTCAAAATTATAACCTGCTCAACAGCTCGCTAAAATTTATCCAGTGGCTAATTTTTGACAGTTGGTATACCTACTGAGGAGTGAGCGTGATGGAAAGCACACCAGTGTTCACATGTGTTGGAAAATAGCACAGCATTCAGATTTTAATATAAAGCAAAGAATTAGTATTTCATATCAGAAAAGGTAAACAAAGTTTAAACATAAACTTAAATTGGTTTTTTTTTTTTTTTTTTTAAAAAAAGGATGGTTACAAAAATGTTATGACTACATTTGTTACGGTATATTTTGTTTGCGAAATGTGTGTAATTTGAACGAAGTAAAATAGATATCTTTAATCATGAACATAAATTGTACAACAATTATGTTTTAATGTCAATAATAAATAATTAGGATTTTTTGTATGATTTCTCTGAATTCTATTCGGCATTTTTGTATTACAAGAAAATATATAGAAAGGAATTTTGTTCCAAATCTTTTGGGAAATTATTGAAAATAGTATTGCATATCACATTTAATCCAACTGACACAGCAAAAATCCAAATTTTGTTTACCCCAGCACCCAGCAGAAATGTGAAAAATTACCCGGTGGATAAAATGTAACCCCTTCTTTAACGCAATTGGCACACGGCCTAATAAATATTTGAGTTAGCTGCCTTGCAAACGATTTTGTTTTTTATTATAACCGGAACAACTTTATACTGAGAAGAATTTATTACAGTAGTCGAATGCTTATTTCCAAGATTGCTAGTGCAAATTATACATGGAGTAATGGCTGAAACAAATCACGCTTTGGTGCGTTGCGTTGGCTGACGCACCTAGTTCAACCATATGAAATCAATGTTACCTATCCCAATTTAGCTTTGCCTGGCGTTGAGTTTCCACCTCAAAATGAAAAAATATTTGTTGTTGTTTTTGGATTATTTTCTGAGAAGGTGTGGAATACGATATTTTTAGCAAAGATTTTAATCATTTCCTCCATTTTTGTAGCAGAAGTTAAAACTGCTGAGAAAATAAATATGTCAAAGCGTGCGTAAAGCAGTTGGGCGTAACGTTGGTAAAGCGAAGCTCCAAAGCGTGATTTTGTTTCAGCCATAAAGCTCTTATTAATAAAGGGCATGTTAAAGCTTGATTTAGTTCGACAGCTTGTGTGTGTTAATAATCGACACTATTGCCAATTCATATCCCCTTGTCGATTATAATACACCTATTTGAATTTGCGCTTCCAATTGACATAGCAAAAATTATATTTCCAGTGCCATGCGTTATATGTTATAAGTATAACGGATGATCCAATACGGGGTACTTTCAATAGTTTTCTTTTTGCAGCAACTGGATTGTCTATATGACGTTTGTGTTCAGTATGCATTGCCATTTCATCATGAATACACACAAAGTCCTGAAAAGTTTCCTATCTCTTCTTTACCTGATCTCTGCAGCATAACTCCTGTTTTTCATAGATTATCGGCCGATATGCTTGAAAAAGTGATCGCAAATTGGACCCGTATATGCCGACTATGTTAACATATAAGGCTGTGTGTCTTATTGGGGTTAAATGTTATTCACTGGCTTATTTTTGACATTTCTGCAGGGGTAACACAAAAGTTGGCTTTTTTGCTGTGTCAATTGGATTAAGGGCCGGTTTGCTCACTGTCGGTTAACTTTAACGGACGGTTATTCCAGCCGATGACCGACGAATGCATTGGTTCACCGAACATTTAACCGGAGAATTCACGGTTAGGTTATTTATCCGGATAAATCTGTAACCGCCTGATTTATATTTAACTTTATTTTTTTTAACTTTATTTACAAACGTTTAGTACAAACGTTCTTGCTAAAATCTACGCCTCACTTTCCCCTTGGGGGACCTCTTTCTTCTTCTTCGACCATCGCGTCTCGGTTTCATACTCCTCACCAATTTCGATGGGCAACCTGCCTCCCCATTCACTCGATCTAGCACATCGGTACGCATCCCGCCCGTGCTTGGATTGGGTGAATATAATTTCTTGTAAAGTTCCTTTCGACGTGCACATGCGACAAACCGAGTGCTTGGAACGAACTAGAGTTGGTCGTACAAGACGAGGTCAGTTATCGCTGACGTCTGTGCGTGGCCCTTTCCGGAGCACCACATAACTATAACGTGCAATTTGCTTTCCTGTCTTCTCGCCTAAACCAAGTGATTCATGATTTACCTCGAAGTTGCAAGGAGTTTTATCCGTTAGGGACGCAAGCCGAGGACAACGCATATTATGGGGACATGGAGCAAAAACGTGTCCCACTAAACCGGCGTCTTTTAAAGTAACAATGCTACTCCGCACTTCGTTTATGATCTCGGATCCTTTTCTACTACCCTCTTCGACTATGACCAAGTAACCGTCACATTTCTTCCATAGATTAAGAACTACCTCCTTTCGCTCCTTAGAACTTTCCAATTCGAAAAGGAAAAAGGCTGATACGACAAGATCATATTTTGTATCAATGCTGGGCAAGAACTGTCGGTAATAGACATTCCGCAGTGTCGAATGCTGGTTCTCGTTACCGTCTCTCAAAATCAAATTTGATAAATCCTTATTTCTCTCGACGAGTCCACATTAAGATACTCAAATATCGATTCCTTCCACATACTACTGGCCGCCCACATTGCAGTTCCAATGCCAGAACCAAAATCAAAGAAGCTACGTGGTTGAAAGTTTGTCTGTCTGGTTTGTATTTCCTTAAAAATACTCGTCAAAACTGCATACTCCCGGGCACTACGCCCAATAGCATACACCAATGCTTCATACTTTCCGTATGTAATGGGTTTCCATGCAAATGTCCAGTTCTACTTCATGCACCTCACCTTCATCCGGTATCGGATACTTTTCATTCAGCTCTATACAATTTTTTTCAATTTTCTTCTGAACATCTTTAACCTCAGACGGCGGATGACGCGAGCTAAACATCGACTTTGCCATCATTCACTAGCGTTTTGATTGGGAAATCACCTATAGCTTTTTCAATTGCATTTGAAATTTTCTTTGGCACTGTGAGGCTTCCAGTTTTGATAATACCCGGATGGTGACGATGTTTCAGCTCCTCATTTTTTAATTTCTCGACAAGATCCGGTTGCACTGTGACTGCGATTTTGCAGGCGTTTCGTGCATTGTACTTTATGACAAAGGGATATATTTGATTTTTAATACTATTACTTGATAGGGTTCTTTTTAAATTCATTGTGCCACTGTGTCTTTGTTAACTTTTTTGAAACACAAATATACAATCGAAGAATCACCCAAATCGCATGGTAAAATGTTGTTTGTGCGGTAACCCAAACGGAGAAAATGAAAATTTTGTTCGGTTAATAGCATTTGACCGATGTTTATCTGGAATTTTTTTTGTTCATGCTTGGTTTCGAGCAGAGATCAAGTAAGTAAAAGAGATAGGAAACTTTCCAGGAGTTAACGTTTTGCCTACAAGCTAATAATGGTATTTTCCAGGATTTTGATAGATAAATTGATCACCACGGTTCAACCAGACACCCACATTCCTTGTTTCACACACACTTGTTTGCAGCCCAGCTAATTTATGCGTCAAAACGACACGTAAGAAATCGGGTGATAAAGGGGGAGACGTTCGAAAGTTCCATATCTCTTCCTTATTTGATCTCTGGTTTCGAGAGAGTGTATTATTTTTCACTTGTCATTCACAGAACAACATTCCGTCGTGTGCTACAAAATAATAAAAAAAAACAATTAAATTATAATAATTATACTAATAATTATACTACATATTAATATGGAGTGCGAGTAAATTTGTATTTTGTGTATTATTATTTATATATTAATTACAAATTAAATTCATTTGGAGATTGCATTTGGGATTCGTAGAGTAGTGCGAGAGTGAGGACGATCACTACCAATTATTGGTGGACAATAAAGGCTGAACTATAATAGACGGAAGCAATCGGAAGCTAATGTCAAAATTCTTAGTTAAGTTTTCTTCAGTACTCTCAAAGTCTCAATTACTCAAGTTGCCCATAATAGACTTATGAGTTATGAGAATGGAATTGCAAACAATAAAAACAAAATTTCGTTGCTTAGGAACTTACAAATTTAATTGTACACAGCTGTTGAAGTGAAATGTAAAATTTGTGTATGAAAGAACAAAAGAAAGAGAAAGAGCGAATCAATTCGCTTTTTCGTAAGTAAGCAAAAGTGAACGAAAACTGAACGAATCGAAGCGAAAAGCTATTATGGTCGTACAATACAAATTGCATGTGTTCGCACAGTTACGGAAGTGGTCGTCCGTAACCAGCTTCTATTATAGTTCTGCCTTATGAAAGATAACCCACAGAACGAGTTTGACAGATAAACTGGGAAATGGAACGATTTATCGCACATCCACGGTTAGGTAATCGAAGCGAAAAATCTAGTGAACAAACACACTTCGGTAACTGCAGATTCTTAATCGTGGGTTAAATCAACTCTGCGGTAACCTAAACGTCGATTTAACCGTCAGTGAACAAACCGGGCCTAAGTAGGATATTATTTTAACACTATTTTCAATAATTTCCCACCAGAAATCCAACGTTTTATATCCAACAATTTTATATTTTATTTTTGTTCACCAAAAAAGTTAAAAATATATTATATTACCATAATGTATGTATTATTTTTACTAGAAAACAAAATTAGGTTTTTTGCTCTTATCTGGGCACTCAGGCGAAAATGTTTACCTTGTTTCGTCAGGCATTTCCCCCTCATATTTCACAAGACTAAAATGGTCAGTTGACCAATGAACAGTTCTTCATCCAAGATATCTTACAACGGTTACCGAAGTTTTACCTTGACCCACTATTATGATTCTGCAGTAATAGTGTTTGTTCACTATATTTTTCACTTCGATCACCTATCCGTAGATGTGCGAAAAAACGTTCCAAGTTTCTAGTTTATCTGGTCAAAGTGTCAAACTTATTCTGTGGGGTAACTATTAACGTTTTCGATTAGGATACATGAAGCACTTTTTTATCTAGATCACTTTTTTTGCTCTAGATCATTTTTTTCGTTTTCGATTTATATAAAAAATCACTATTTTTTCATCTAGATAAATTTGGAAAAATCTCGATTTCAAGTCAGAATTACACCGCTACATGCACCAACACAAAAGCATTTGACACATCAGTTTGAAGTTTGCCTTTCGCAGTTTGATTTGTGTTTTATTTAAAGAAAAATGGAATCAACATTCAATAAATTATTGGAATATTCTTGCTCATCATCACCGTCGTCTTCTCCTTCTTCATCATCTACATCAAGCGACAGCTTATTCTTGGATTTCCACAAAAAAAAAAAACAATTCCTCATTCATTGCTTACAACAATTGTTCTTGTTCATTTTCGTAAGTTCATTCTTCCACAGTAATAGCGTTTTCGATTGGGATTTTTAGATTTACTCCCAGATTTCAGATTTTACCCATCCCAATCGAACATTAACGAGGTTACTCTCGTTTTGTGTGTGTGTGTGTTAGTGTGCTATTTGACATTTTGACAGCTTATTGTTTATCTTTAGGCCGCAATTATAGCTATTAGCTATCAATGTAAACCATCATTTGAAATGTTCTTTAACTCATTGCGGCTTTTTTATAAACTCAACCATTGGCGAGTTGGTGTCAAAACAAAGCTTATGAATTTCAGAACATGATTATCGTAAAATATTTTAATTTCTAATTATAGTTTTCCCCGAAAATCACTTTTTAATCATCAAACTGCGAAATGCAAACTTCAAATTGACATATTAAGTCAGATGTTAAATGTTTTTGTGTTGGTGCATGTTGGTGTAAATCTGACTTGGAATCCAGATTCTTCAAAAGTACTCTAGAGTAAAAAAAAGGGTGCTTTTCGTATCCCAATCGAAAACGAAAAAATAGATCTAGAGTAAAAAAAAGTGCTCTAGAGTATAAAAAGAATGCTTTTTGTATCCCAATCGATAACGCTATAAAAAAATGAGCTGTGAAGTGGCACACTAACACACACAAAAACATATCAATCTATTTTATGTTCGATTGGGACGAGTAAAAATCTAAAATCTGAGAGCAAATCTGAAAATCCCAATCGAAAACTATGTTTATGTATATGTTTTCGTTGTACGTTTTTATTTTTTAAACAATGGCACAAGCAAAGAGATCCACAAATGTCTCAAAAAGCGATGTAGAAGGAAAAATATGGTAAAATAAACGCTTTTCACAATTCTCAGAAGAGAAATTTGCTTTAGAGGATTTCATTTCAGAATCCTCTGTCTCTGGCACTCAAGAAGGAATAACACAAACAAATACCCTTTATAATGCAACTCACCTTTTTGGCTTTTTGAAAGTTCACCAATCACTTTCAAAATAGTTCAGAAGTGGTTTTATAATACCAGCGGTATGTAGAATGGGTGGCATTTTGAGTATTACAATACAACACCATCTGACAATAACTTCTGAATTTTATTTCAGAAAAACAAACACTTTCGATATCATATTTTTTTGCCAATGGAAATTCCCATAAATTTATGAAATTCTTGGAAGCAGAAAGAGGGACAGCCAGAATCGTTGGAAAGTTTGACAACAGCAGCAACTTGACTTATCTCTGACGGAAACTTGACATAAGACATAAATTGCAATTTATAATTTATTAGTAAATAGAGATCAAAACTGAAGCCGGCATGTTTATATTTAAATGAGTACAATCATATTTATTTATTTATTTTTAAACAATGGTATGTAGGTACATAGATATATTATTTTGAATGTAATACAAAAAATATTTTCTTTTTATGTTTTTTATTCGTTCCATCAAGAGCATAAAATCTTAAAATGTTTTCAAGCAATGATTTATTAAGCAGAAAAACGCCACAACATGGTATAGGACGAAAAGAATACATAAATCATTTGGTCGATGAATTCCATACAACCACAAATGTTGGTGAGCTCTAATAAATAAATGTGAAACTCAAAACCTTAATATAAAAATTTCTTAGAGGCACATGAACAAATCAGTGCTAATTTAGCTAACTTTGCATACGATCCAATAAACTTTGAATACCTTCGTGAATCATCTGCAGTAGATATATTTTTTCAACTTCTTATCTTGCCTAATGAAAAGTTGATACTTCATGGAATAGCGGGGTTAAACAATATTTGTTTAGGTAAAATAATATTTATAAACAATAAGTATTTGCTAATTATCATGTTTTTAGATCCTATATCACGTATCAAAATCACAGAAACTGAAAACCTTAAACTCATTTCTGAAGTACTACAGTCAACTGAACATATTGAAGTTGCAATAAATATCTTAACATTGTTCCATATTCTTTTATCGGAAAATCTAAATTTACGACAGGAAATTTGCATTGCACGTAACTTGCAAAGAATCCATCACTTCAAAAATTCATCAGAAAGAAGACTGAAAGGTTTAGCTGAGGTATTTTTGGATGATTTTGGCACTCGTACAATTGAGTTAAAAAAATGATGTACAGAAGATTTGTTAAATACGCAGGACATCTATCCAGATATTATTCCTCAGAAGTAAAATTTACTAGAATATTCACACAAGGTGACTTGGACCAATTTACAAATTTAACTGGAGACACAAATCCAATTCATTCAAGCGATGTTCCGGAGAACGAACGATTGGTGCATGGCGCATTACTAAACGGTGTTGTTTCCGGCATAATAGGGACGAAATTGCCAGGACACGGCACTATATTACTATCGCAGAAATTATACTTTCCTCGTAAGTGCAGAATAAACAAAGAAACTGAATTTTGCATTAAACTAATACAAGATAGAAAAATTTCGGTGGTTCACTTTGAATGCAAACAGGAAAATGAAGTTGTATTTCAAGGAGAAGCTAAAATAATGTCTACGAAAAATAAAAATAAGTAGTTTTTGTTACATGAAATGCGTTTATTATTTCTTAGTTGCTCGTTTGCCTTCACCCTTCTTTGGTGGTGCTTTACCTCGTAAGCGACGTAATCGTTTCATTTCTTCTTTAAAGTCTTGATGTTCGTCTCGGAATAGGCCATACCACCTCAAGTTTTTCATTAGGAGATGGGTTTCTACATGTCGAGGATACCAATTAACGACGTAATCACGTTTATGAATTGGTTCTTCACTAAACATTCTTACGACTTTCATGGATTTATCATTTGTTGTTCGTGCGACTTCCCCAAAAATTCGATTCGACAGGTAATTTATACGACGAGCGTATTGTGTACCGACTTTAATAAGATCGGTGTACTTAGACATTATAAATAAAGTTAAATTTTATGAATTTGCGTAGATATTTGATAAACACGACTTTTGGTTATATCATGCGGCTACAAAAGCGAGAGAAATGTCAAGTTTTACAGCTGATTTCACTGACAGGCAGGCATTTTTTGAGTGTAAGTGACATCTATAGTTCAGTATAATCAATGAATTGTTAAGTACAGATTCGAACCAGAAATTTTTGTAAAGCCTAATACTTTCATGTCCACTGATGCCGTGCTTGGTTATTATTAGGAATTTCCATGTGAATATTTACGGCATATTGCTAACTGAGAAATGATTTTTCGGAGACCTCGAAGGGATCGGTAGGTGGAACACGCCTCCTGCTGTGTGCAATAACAGGTGGACGAATTACCCAAAGCCCTTAAACCAGTAAAATTCTACCCCAGCCGTATTGTTAAGAAAATCGTATTTCATGGATTATTCGTGGAATAATCAGTCAGGGAATAAGGAATTTAGTATGTTATTTAATCGCCGATATAAATAAGCAGTTACTCCTATATACCAACAACATCAACAAGTTTACTCAATAACCAAGTGGCAATTTTAAATTTATACGTCGACCTTCGTCCCCTTCTGAAAATTCGGTGTGTTTTACTTATTTTCGCCTAAAGTTTGATGAGGTTTTCTGATTTTTTTAAGTTAAGGGACAAAATTATTATGGTATGTAAACATACAAACTCCCGGATGTACTTTTATTTAGTGAAACTAAGCTTAACCGTATTATAATAATAATGAAAACCTTTCATGATACATCAAAAATAAGTAGTTGCACTCTTGAACAGAAAGGAGATGTATCCAACAATTTTTAGTGCCAACATAATGTTCGGAGATCTCGGATGTTTGGTGATGTGGTAAGAAGAGACAGGCCCAACACCTCTCAAGCGGGAGTGTCGCTGTCTATAAACAGTCCTTCTTCAAAAAACAATATAGACTGACCCTCTACTACCAAAATGTAAGAGGGCTCCTCACAAAAACAAAAGAATTTTTTCTTAAACCGCTGTTTTATCGAAAAATTGTGTTCAGCGATGAGGCTCATTTCTGGCTCAACGGATACGTAATTAAGCAAAACTGTCGCATATGGAGTGATGAACAGCCACATGCTATACAAGAATTACCGATGCATCCTGAAAAAACGACAGTTTGGTGTGGTTTATGGGCTGGTAGAATCATCGGTCCATTTTTCTTCAAAGACGATCTTGGAAAAAACGTTACCGTCAACGTCGGCGATTTCTTTTGACCCAGTTGGCTGAGTTGAACTTGGTTGACATGTGGTTTTACCAAGACGGTGCCACAGGAAGGATGAATTTGGTGAGCAGCTTATCTCTCGAAATGGCCCTGTGAGTTGGCCGCCAAGATCATACGATTTAACGCCTCTTGATAACTTCTAGTGGGGTTATGTAAAGTCGTTAGTCTATGTGGACAAGCCGAACACGATTGAAGCCTTACATGATAACATAACACACGTAATTCGTGGAATATAGACCGATACGCTCGAAAAAGTGACGCAAAATAGGACCTTCCGAATGGACCATTTGAAACGGAGCCATGTGAAGTCTTTTAAACGTAAATGGCAAAGGCCTTGGAGTATGCCTCACATGTTTGGACACCCTTCTTTATGCAGATCATTTGTAACGTACCCCGAACCCCGCGATGAAGAGCGTGTGGCCTGTCTGACCTGGATGTTCCATCCGAAGAACCTAGACCTTATCCGGCACTATCACCCGTATACTCAAGAAGGCCTTGTCCACTTATCGTAGCTTTCTATCATCGTGTCGAAATTCGAAGCACACAAGGTCACAGGACCCTTGGGCCAGTCCAGGGAGACTAGTAAAACGGGTGTCCAGCCATCATGCGGCATATCCATCCGCTCGCTAGCTCAACGGTGTGCATGGGTTCTTGCCACATGATCTGGACCGGGGTTACATTTTTATTTAAATGCCCGAAAATGAAACAAAAATCGCAAGAAAAGGGAAAGATGGTAAACCATTGCACTGGTAACAAACTACTATAAGTGCTAGGCCCAAATTCTGCTTCTATTTAATACGCTATACTATACAAATTTTATTCCTGTAGTGAGGGAAAAAACGGAGAGTTTATAATGGAATTCTCTCCGAGAGCGGACCCACCCCTAGAAAAAAAAAACAAAACAAAGTTCGGCTTTGTCATCCATGGCTATCGCGAAGCTCCATACTCCATTACAAAGGAGTATCTAACCTGTTGAAAGTTTTTTGAAACTCCGTCACTAAAGCCCTCTTATATCAAAAAATATTCTCTGAATAATGTTGAGGACTTTAATTTCCTGAAATTAGTTTATTTTATGAATTATACATATATTTCTATTATTTAAATCTTGCAATTAGTTCTTTTTGTTAGCTCTATATCCATTTACTTTTAGTTCAATTTTAAATTTTAATTTACTATCTTTTTTGCAGATTACTTTTTCGTACTTCTTTTCTGTGCTTAGTTTGGCATAAAGAGAACTTTCTTGTGCAAATAATATGGCCGCTTTCTTTCCCAGTAAAGTGATGCTGACATCTACATGTGGGGTGTTTTAACTTCAGTGCTGCCAGTTTTGGCAACATTACCCTTTAGGTTACATACCGCTGAACTCCTCTAAAATGCCACGAATCTATCAGTCTAGCACTCTAGCACATCCTCACAAGCTTCTTACAAGCTACTCATCGCGAACAGCAAAAATTCAAAAATATTGAGATGTCATCTAACCATGGCTTGAAAAAAACAACGCTCAATTTCCGGGAAATGACAATCTTCCTATTTCAAACACTGCTAAAAAACAATGCACTTCTTCTGCAAAGGAACTCATTGAGCATTCCAGATGCTTAGAAAAACACAATACACTATTTTTTTTCCAATTCGTTATAATATTTTTGTTTTTATTTGTATTCGACTCAAAAAGTCGTTTATCTCTTCAAAAATTAAAACTTAATTCTAACAAATTATCGTTACTACCTTAAAGGTCCAAGTATCTTTAACCTCATATAAAATATCATCAAGGGACTAGGTACTTCCAAATTTTTAAACTTATTTAAACTATAGTTTATGAATTCAAATTGAACGTTTTGTTCTTAACTTTTTTCAAGTTTTTTTAAGCTCACAATTCATTATTGTTATGACTCATAAATGTATGGGTTTTTAGTACTAACGTAAATACATGAAGTAGTTGACCGTCGGTAGTTGACCATAAAAAATACTAATTTTTGTTCAAAGTGTTCTACCATTATATCTTTAACAAGACTTACCCTTAATTTGGATGTTATTTTCTATTGTTAAAAACGTTCTTCAAGGTGACGGGGATGAGGTACACCGCATTCCTTCCTTGGGTCTCTGGTGAAATGTATTTTGCTGCTAGCTAAATTAATTTTGAGATAACAACAAAAGTTTACAACAAGATAAAACAGAAAAAAATCAACTACTTCCCATTTGAAGAGGCAACTATATTCAGCGTCCCCTAGGAGCTGGTAGGTGAAGAGCACGTGGTTCGGATCTGCGATCCGCGATAGGCAATGGTTTCGGGCTGCGGTGGCGAATACAGACTTTCAGCTGGGTTCGGGGCTGAGGTGGCAGCTTTCCAGGTGAGGTTCGGAGCTGCGATTGTTTGTATTTTTCCGCCCAGCGAGTTCGGCGGCGGCGAATAAGGCAATTTCAGTGAACTATTCCGTCAATTATTTGAGTGTTGAGCTCGGCGATTTTCGTTATGTAGGAAGGGTTTTTTTTATGAATGTACTTTACTTTGTGCTGTTTCGTCGGTCACACTGCGGTTTTACTATGTGCTATTCACCATTGCACCCATTTATGTGAATGTACTGTGGTTACCTTGTGTTATATCCTCCATCTAGCTTTAACGCATGCGCCGTATGCGTTTCGTTTTCAAGGTCCCTAGCTCACTAGATTTTATTCAGAAAATGACGTTATTGGTCTTAAAATTCAAATCCCGATTCTGAATAAAATCCAGTGAACCAGAGAATTTAAAAAATGTTGGCGCCATAACGTCAGCGAAAAAATGACAGCCTATCTAACGTCAGCCATCCATTCGTTCGATTACTTTATGTTATCGAAATAACCGTCGCAGCAAATACTTCCACTCGGCAACGCATCACAGAAAGCATGTCCGTGTTGTTATTTATTTGAAAACAAAACCTTCGAAAAATAGTGAAAAAAATAAAATAAAAAGGAATTTTGTTTCTTACACATTCAAATAGAATTCAGAAATCAGTCCAACGTAAATTCATAGGATTTGCTTTGAGAAGACTTCCATGGGGTGATCGTCACGATTTACCTTTTGTGTAGGATTAAACTTCTGCAACTATTGCCAATTATTGCAAATGTGTAACCCTTTCGGGAAAAGTTCAAGGGTAACGAGGTCACCTACATCTGGATCTTAAAAAAAATATATATGTGTCTTAAGGAGCTCGACAACACTAGAAGTGTCGGCCCACGAAAACGAGACTCAATGAAAAATAAGAGCCTAAAGGAAGAAACGACGTTCTTCGAACAAGGCTTAACAATGTCGAACTGCTCTGCGAAGAGCTTCGTAAAGAAATTCTCCATCTAAAGGAAGAAAATATGACTCTGAAGAGTTCATTTAGAATACCTAAACCAAGCTCAAAAGGCCCCGTGAATTCGGAATACCACACGGATGAAGAAGAACTCAGTCGCGAAACTGACTGATTCTTAAAGAAAAGACCAGTAAAAAAGAGGAAAGCTGTAGCCTCTCCTGAAATAATAAACCGCGACAAAGAGATTATTAATAAAGCGAAACAGCTAAAACAACGTCCCCCACCGCCAATTAATGTGATCGGTATTGACGACATTAACAAGTTGCATACCTTGATAAAATAGTTGCTATTATCGGGCTACCAAGTAACTTCGCTAAGAAAAAATACATGGAAAGTCTGCGTTAAAGACCCTGAAAGTTACCGTCTATTATCTCGCAAGCTTAATACCGATAAAATAGAATGGTATTCCTTTGAAAATAAATCTGAAAGTCCTTTACGCGATGTAGCTAGAGGGTTACATGCGTCGTGTTTAAAGGATGACATTGTAAACGATCTGAAAAACAGGCAATATAAAGTCATAGATGCCGTTAACATTGTCAAGCGAGACCAAAAGCAAAAAGATGGCGAAGGAAATGTGATAAAACGCGGTCTTCCTTTATTTATACTCACTTTTGATAGAACAGAGAGTTTGAACAAAATTTAAGAAATAAAAACAATACTTCTTATTGTTGTAAAAATAGAGACTATGCGTAAGGATTCCAAACTAGTTCCCCGGTGCAAGCGCTGCCAAGGATACAATCATACGCAAAGCTATTGTCAGAAAGAACCGCGGTGTGTAAAATGTGCCGGAAATCATCTGACGGTAGATTGTATGTCAGATAAGAAAACTCCTGCTATCTGCATTAACAGTAAAGGCAATCATCCGGCAACTTATCGCGGCTGCGAAGTAGCTAAAGGGTTGCAAAAAAGAAGGACGAAATTTAATAGTATTAATTCACAGAAATTAAATTTAAACAAAAAAAAATCCTAAAATTCCAATTAAAAATATGTAGAAGACAAAGCAGGCCATAATCGAAAAAACCTAAATCTTCACAAACTACGCGGCCATCAGATATCCGTTCGGATCTTGTACATCCAAAACCAATTGTACAAACGTATGCTCAAGCTACAGTATCCAATAACGCCCAAAAAATATCTCACCTGACCCAGTTTCAAATATATTTTCGATTATTCTTTCAAAACTTGAGGAACAAAGCAAAAAGAATAAACTTATTTTTGACAGGCTCGTTAAGCTCGAAAATAGCATTCGCAAAAGAAGTACCCCATCTTTAACATGAATAGATTGCTTAAAATTCTTACGTGGAATGCCAATGGCCTTTGGCAAAAACTTGGAGAACTTGAATTATTTATGCAGGAAAAAGATATAGACATCTGTTTAATATCCGAAACCCACGCAAAAAGTAATTAATAACATAGAGATTAAAGGTTACCTCGACTATCATGCTCTACATCCATCGAATAAGGCTAGAGGTGGAGCCTCACTATATAGTAAAGAGTGTATCGAACATTGGATTGATCTTAAATTAGAAATCGAAACAATGCAAGTTAGCTCTATACAAGTCAAAATCAGACAATCCTTTCTGAAGATATCGTCTATTTACTGCCCACCACGATGCAAGGTTGAGAAAATTGACTTTGAAAACTTGCTTAATTCCTTTGGACAACGTTTTGTGATCGGAGGTACTTTAATGCAAAACATACATTCTGGGGATCTAGATGCATATCACAGAAAGGTTGGATGCTTTTTTATGATGTAGGTAGAAAGTACAATACCGAATTTCATTCTACGGGAAAACCAACTTACTGGCCAACTGATGTTAGAAAAATACCAGATTTGATCGATTGATCGAATCGAATCAAAATTGAAGAATGCTTTGATCTTTCCTCTGATCATTCTCCAGTCATTTTAACAACGAGCGAGTCACTGATTATAAATGAAAAACCACCCAGACTAACAAACGGGAAAACCAACTGGGAAGGTTTCAAAAACGATATTGAAAATAATATCCGACTGTGTGTATCGCTTAGAACCCCATTGGAACTCGAAGTCGCGGTTGACTCCTTTATCGATACCATCCAAAAAGCAGCATGGAATAATACTCCTCAACAGAACAAAATTGTGAGCTATAGTAAAATTAAGTACCCCCGAGAAATACAAGATTTAGTAAGATAAATCGGTTGAGTAATTTGCTATGTTGCCTCAGAAAGCATTAACTAGCTTCTTTTTATTATAAATGCAGCAATCAGATTAGAATACATACCAAGACAGTGGAAAGTCGCGGAAGTGATTATGGTCCTAAAACCAGGAAAATCACCGAATGAAATAAAATCCTACAGGCCTAATTCACTTCTTCCAATAATTTCAAAAGTTTTTGAACGGATATTACTCGGTCGCTTACACCCCATAATTGAACAGAAACGTCTTTTACCTGACCATCAATTTGGGTTTAGAATAAACATTCAACGGTGGACCAAGTACATCGAATTACAGATGTAATTGAGAAAGCTTTCGAAGAAAAGAAAATTTGTTCAGCCGTATTTCTTGACGTGTCACAAGCTTTTGACAAGGTGTGGCACAAATGCCTTATGTATAAACTAAGTCAAGTTCTGCCAGAACAATTATATAAAATCCTCGTGTCGTATCTTGAGCATAGACTCTTCCGTGTGAAACTTGGAAGCGAATATTCCGAGTTCAATGAAATAATGGCAGGTGTACCTCAAGGAAGCGTCCTTGGACCAATCCTGTACCTCCTATTCACTCGTGATAAACCACAAACAAACGATACAATAGTTACAACGTTTGCTGACGATACTGCTATACTAGCAGTTGGCACAACAATAGAGGAAACAAATATCAAATTACAAAACGCTCTTAACGAGGTTAATGAATGGACTTAATCCTGGCGGATTGCACTTAATGAGAACAAATCGATCCATGTAGATTTTTCGTATAAACGGACCAACAATTTGCCTGTATTTCTAAATACGGTTCGAGTTCCGTTTGCAAATGAAGCGATATATCTCGGTATGACACTCGTTGCAAAATTAAAATGGAAGTCGCATGTAAAAAAGAAATGTGAAGAACTTAAGAATAAATACAGAGAACTGTACTGGTTGTTCGGAAAATATTCGAAGCTTAACCTTGATAACAAGCTGCGTAGGTTCCATAGTCGCAGAAGAATGTATGTTCTGTCGCTTTATACACTTGAGCACCCCAGCCAACTCAATTTATAAGTGAGACAGATACACTCTTTCCTTGCTTGTAGCTTCTATCGGCTGAAAATTATTAACTTTTGGGAGGTGACCTTCACGCTAAGCATGCGGCTAGAGGTCGACAGCTTAAATTTAGTGAGACAACTATTTAATTGAGTACAGACTTAGTTCTTTGTATGCATAATACTCAAGAGGATTTTTTTCTTGGAATTAGATCAGAACTGACGAATACGCGCGAAACTGCGTACATGCATCGAGTACGATAATGACCACTTCGGATACCAAACGAGCACACTCAGTTGGAAGAGTTTGACGAAGTATGTTCTTTCAACTACCTGGTCGCGCTTCGCTAGGGTTGTAAAGAGAGAAATACCATTGAGCGAAAGAACTCACCGCCAAACTGAAACTGAACGAAATACGACAATGACCGGCATTAAGTCCAGAATGTGTTCACCACACGGTCAATGGATCAAACTATCCTTGGAGTAGCCTTTTCTGACGACCATGCAGAGAAACATAGAACGCCAACATTCGATCCGCTGCGGATATGTAGACAATGCTCATAAGCTCCTCCGCTTCATCACGGCGATATCGGTTCGAGATGAACCCGATATAAAAAGGCAGCGCAGCAAATTTGGCTAATGGTGGCTGAATAATGAGGAAGCTAGCCATCAGAATACTAATTTGCATAAACAAAAAGGGTGAGTAAAAAAAATGTACATGCTTTCATTTTTAAATTAAAAAAAAATGGTATGATTTAAAAAATTACTTGTTTAAGCTTAGTACGCTGCTCGAGCGAAACTAAATTTTAGCTGCTCTCCACTATATCTCTCCAAACACTAGCTAAAATCCTCGCTAAATTTTGACACAGAGTGCTTTGTGGATAGGTGTTACAACAAACAGCTGTTCTTTGAAAAATAAATTTATTGCAACAACTCAATAGCACACCAGAAAAAAACAATACGATGTGTCAAAATTTAGCTTGAGAAAATGTCCCGAACAATTAATGGGCGCGCTAAATTGTGACAGATACATCCAGTACAGTCTGAAATGAAAGTTTGATTTTTTAGCTGAAGCAGCGTACCGCTCGGCTAAATGGATTCGCTTAAATTTAGCTCAGCTAATTTTTGGAGAGAATTTTGTATGGGAGCTAAAATTAAGCTCGAGCAGCGTACTTAGCTTTAAAGTAAAATTAAAATGATTTACTAGAAATAACGAGTCGCAACAATTTAAATGATTTTTTTATTAAAAATATAATGGCCAATTTATTACCATTATATGCCATGGTATTTGATTTGGATTAAGTTTAGATGAGTATTTTGGTAAGGCAATATTTTGTTGTTAAAAATAAGAAGATGCCTGCGCCCTTCGGCGAGGAAATATGGTAGGTTCCTTCATTCTTCAAAACTTTGAAAATAAATTATTTCCGTTTGACAATGACTCAATTGCGATGGTTAACAAAGTCATTGGTAATAAGGTTTTGAGGACAGTTAGAGTAATATATCCGCCGGTTTCAATGATTGGGTTTCTTTAGTGAATTGAACAACTGTAAAATGAAATACATTCGCAGTGCATCTACCGGATTTATTGATAACCATGAATATTTTGCTATTCGAAAACTAGTAAATTATAGTAAACACAAAAATGTAAACCAAAATTAATTGTTGAATTTCAAATATTTCATCTTTATTAAAATGAATACAAATAAAATCTATTCTTACAAAATACGATTCATTAACAAGAAAACAATTACATTATACATGTTCCCTTATTATAACTATGGTACACAACAATTGTTTAAAAAATTCAACCAATTATAAACTAACAAAATCAAGTGGGTATAATATATAAATGTATATATGCAACATCTGTAATTTAAATAAAATGTCTAATTTGGAATATTAGACGGTTTCAATAGTACCCTTTCGTCGTTGTTTATCTTCCTGGGAAATAAAAGAAGTCTCTTCAGAGCTGATGGCGATAACTTCTTTTGCAACCGCAATTCCATTTATTTGCGTTATCAACGATGGATCGTTATGATTTGGCGACGCATTATGAACAGAGATTGTTTCGTATTTCACTCGGGAAGGTGTATGGGATCTCGAAGGAGCATTTGATGGGCTTCGCGAATGTGGACTTCCATTTCTTGAATGTTGAAAATCTTCCAAAGGAATTTCTTCCGACCTTAAAGAATATATTGAATTAAGATGAATAATAAAAGCATTGTATATATTTTAAAATACCGTGGTCTTGGCATTCGTGGACTACTCTCTCGCGATCGTGGAGAGCGATTTCTTGAGTTTTCTCGGGATTGTGATGAACTTTTTCCACTAGGTGAATTTTCACGTACATCGTTTGATGAGCTCGAACTAGTGTTGGAGCTTCGTTGACGTGAACGACTATTGCTTTCATTCCGAATTCTAGTTAACGTTAGTATTATTAGTATTTGCATTTTACAATTTTAGTTGTTTAAGTTACCCTTCAATGGATCGATTTTGAGCTATATGTATGCGGCTTACGCCTGCAACGGGTGTGTTGTCCCTGCGCAGTGCAGCCGCAAATCCAGGCACTCGATTTGAGTTTGTAAAAATTGGCCGGTGATCTCGAGATGTTCTTGAACTGCTTCCGGATCTTAGACCAGATACTGCATAAATTGGCGAATCAACTATTTGCCCAGGTATTTCTAATAGCTGTGCTATTTGACACATCTTTTTTTGACGAGCTTTGCTTCGACCCTAGAAGTTGAACGATTGCAACGTGTAATTAGGTAATAAAGGAAATAAAAGACTGTTTTTTTCAGTTACTGTAACTAACTTTTGTTAATCGTTGTTTAGCTGCCATACATCTAATATGATCATCAAATACAAATTTGGCTGAAAGTAGGGGCGTACGATTGTGGGATGCACCACCTCGGTGTACGGTTATGTGTAAGCAGCGAGAATCGTCTTTATCACCAACGACTTCCACGTCTTGAAGAAACCCAACGAATTTCGCAACGCCCCAACCTAACAACTTAGCATCGGGTTCTACCAAAATTAGCTGCAAGGAGTCGATAACAAGAAACCTTCTTTGTTTTATATTATCCTTAGTTAGCACGGTGCACGCAATCAAGTCGCTGTTATCTAAAATGCAATTAATTATATTGTTGTTTTATTAGAAAAAATCAGGGATATAGAGTTTTCAAAGTATTGTCATTTCCGAAATATGTTATCTTACTCAAATCCAATACGTTGTCAACTTGAACACAGTTCGTCACATTTGTCAGAGGAAGAAGTGTTTCGGTTTCATTTATAAATTTTTGACATGTTCTGCGTAAGAGAAAAAAACCTCGAATAGCTCGACGCGCTTTTTCTACTTCTCCGCATGGCAGACGACGAGGGAAACTAATTCCAGTAAGCGGTGTACCTGTTGGAGGCAGTAGGATAGTTGAGTCCATGCATAGGAATTCCACGTTCAACAACGATTTCTTCATTTCATTGTACTCGTCTTCAAAGAGGTCGAGGAAAATTTCCTCTGATTTGTAAAAATTACGTAAGACAGCCATAGCTTGACACTGGGCTAAAAATAAAATATGCTGTTGCGCTTCAGTAATACAGCATTCATCGGTGTTGGGCTTCGTGAAGGTAAAAAGCAGGTCCAGTGATATTTCTAGTGTTATAAGACGTATTCGGCAAGCTGTTAATAAACAAGAAATTTTTTTTAGAAATTAAAGCTTTTGCACTTTGATGTATAAGTTTTGAGTATGTTTTATACATATATAACCGTAATATACTTAATTGGTGTCACAAGAATGATAAAAACGGAGATTTTACGTTTATTGGAGGCTCTGTGAAAACGTTTATAGATATCTGCGCAGTGTCAGGTGAATAGAACAATGCTTTTTCAGATCACATGACCATATTAGTAACATTTGACTTTGGTATAAGCACTATGTATCATACACTTATTTTATCACCAAAACTTATGTGGAAAGATACTCACAAAGAATTGTATGCAGAAAAATTATTGAATGAGATACAGAGTACCTGCGCCACCACTACATTTTTAGCCGCCGCATAAAAGATAAGTTTCTTAAGCAACAGTATTAAAAAAGTTGATCCAATAAACCCTATATTAAAAAAACAAAATTGCCGGCAGAAGTGGTTCGACCAGGAATGTTTCACCGCGGGAAAACTGTCATTTAACTTACTTAGAATTCTAAAAATATCAACAAGCCCAAATAAAGCTCTTACAAAACAATACATCAACACTAATAAAAGTTATAAATTGCTATGTAGAACCAAACGTGAAAAATACTATTAGTCAGTGAACTTGGCAATTTGATATTAGTGAACTTAAGAGTGAATATCAAACAGGGTTCCGCAAAGGCTACTCCACTGTTGACAATATATTTTCACTGACAACGATCGCCCAATACTTTCTTTGGCAAAATAGAAAATTTGTACTTGTTTTTTTTGTGGATTTTAGAGCTGCTTTTGATTCAATTGACCGAAACGCTCTCTTTTATAAACTTTCACAAAAAGGAATGTCAACTCAAATGCTAGGGGTTAATGTAGGTCTCAAAATCGCACAAGCAACCAGTAAGGTTCTACTATACGCAGACGATATTGTTTTACTAGCGGAATCACCCCATAGCCTACAACTAATGATCAACAAAATGCAGAAGTACTGCAAAATGTGGAATCTGAGAGTGATTTTGGAAAAATCAAATATCCTGATTTTACGTAACAGACAAACTAAACTGGAAGAAAATGAAAAGTGGTTTTAAGTAAAACAATAGAAGTTGTCACCCACTATAATTATCTCGGCATAATTATGGAGTCAATCATGAAAATAACGCATCACCTTGAAAAGAAACTATCAGCATCAAAAAGCGTTATTTAAATACCAATCTCAGCTATGTATCGTGTGTTTGAAGTGGTTATGCGCTGAGGTATGTGATATAGTTGCCATACTTGGGTATTCAAACAATATTTAATAATTTAATTTAATACTATTTCTAATTAGGAAATATAAAATGTCTCTCCTTTTTCTCTAGTAAATATTATTCATTGTTCAATTACACTAAGAAATTATTTTTTTTTGCACATTGTAACTACATTACTAGTGAAAAAATAAACGTTTATACTTATACTTATACTAATACGAGGAAGTAGAAAAGCTTCTTCGATCTTTCATACAAAATTGTTCGATCTTCCCATTAACACACCTAACTACGTTTTACCTTTAGAAACAGGTTTCAGTTATACCCTGACTTCGATTATATACTCAAAGTGCTTTAATATCCTGCGCATAGACTCCCATACATTTTAGGAAAATACACTTTTGAAAATAAATTGGAATGGATTAATCATTGGGTAGCACTAGCCGATAAATACAACACAAACATAAATATCCAGTAAGATGATCTATTACTTCTGATTTTATAAATATCCAATAAGATGATCTATTACTTCTGATTTCTGAAGCAACAATGCTATAATCTTTTGGAGCTGTCTGATATCGACAATCGCAATGAAAGCGTGAATCAAGCCATATCATCCCAGATTGATATACCCCGAACTAAACTTCGATCTAAAAAGCAAACATTATTTTAATGACTGGCACAGCCTGAATGCGATATCCTTGATATATAGAGCAAGATGTGGAATTTTAAATCAAAACGGGTCGCCATTCAAAAAAAAATTGAATCAAATCTCTGCACAATATGCAATCCAAAGATACATTTCATTTTTTGGCAATATGTCCATGTCCAATCTACAAAGATATATGACTTATTTATTTTGGAAAGAGATCATTGACCATTTAACATCGATCGTTCTTTAAGGACATAATTGGAATGTTCTCTATAACTTTATCGAAACCGCATCTTCATACCGAAATAATATTATAACGGAATTTAGATAGTAATAAATAAAATAAAAAAAATCATGTTTTTATAGTAAATTTTATGATTAAATATGTTAAGAATTTATTTTTTAATTACTATACACACACGCAAACATTTTAGTGAGTCAATCAGGCTGACGGCAACGCCAAAATCCTAAAACAAATCATGTTACGAATATTGTAAATTCAATAAAATAAATCTAATCTAATCATGCCAATCATAAAATCCGACAAGCACACCGACCAGAATTGTAATAGTAACTATTTTAACTATATATGTATATAATATATAAACGTCGGTTGGTAAGTAAAAGAATATCGGAAAAAAAGTTTCCATTTAAGAGGTGTCATAAGAAACAACTGATCGGCGCCTAATACAGTTGTTCAAATAACTGAGGCTCACTAATTTTGATTCGTATTTAATGGATCAAAGAGCACAGTCAGCTGAATTTGTGCTATTTAACAGAAAAGTACATTAATACTGAATTATCTTGAAGTGTTTTTTTTTTTCATATACACTGCGAAATACCTTCGAGGAATCGCTGTCTGTCCGTCCGTCCATATGTCACGTACTATTTGTTGCGTATTCAGTAAAAACGGTTTTGGTATAATTTTAATGCAATTAAAAAAATCATTCGATGCAAATACCTTGGCAATGTTAATATAAACATTTCCAGCCTAATTCATAAATTCATTATAAGGAGTGTATAAAGTTATGCACTCCTTAAAATGCCTCTAAACGCAAAAACCTTATACAACGTTGAATAGAGGATGCAAATCCTAAACGCGTCCGATGGTTGAATAGTGCCTGTATAAGGATATATAATTTTTTTATTTCTGTATACACAGACGGCTGAGCATCAGGGTTACCAAAGGTTCTTGTAAGTTGAAAAAAATCATCCAGGGTATTTTTGTATTTAGCAGTTGTGTTTCACTGTTTAGTTTGTTCAAATGTTAATTCTTCTTTACCTACAGACTCAACATTGTAAACGATGTTATTGAGTCAACATAAGTCAGTTCTCAACGTGACGTTGTGGGGTACACTCGTGTCGAGAATTAGTTCCTTCGGTATTTCCCTAATCTATTAAGATGTCTTGCTTATGTGGACATAAAGTAGAGCGAAATGTTCCGAAAATTCAATGTAATCAGTGTAATAGTCATTTTCATTTGAAATGTATCAATTTGAAACCTAGTGATAAAGACTATATGAAAAGAAATCACATAGAATATCGTTGTCCATTGTGTACTAAACAGAGACGAGATTCATTACGATTCTCTCCAACTCCAGCGAACACTCACACAACACCTCAGTCTAAGTCTTCTAGTGTACAATCCAAAAAACAACAACAAAATCTTAAACATACACCTCCTCCACCAACACAAACACCACCAACACCACAAACCCCAACGCCACCACAGCCACACACATTAAATTCCGAAATCACACAGTCTTCTCTGCTACAGCCATTGTCATCCATCACACCAACACCTCAATCGCAAACACCCGTTCTCGTGTCCACTCATAGCAGCAACACTACTCATATTACTCTTGAAGATGTGCATAAAGAGATTTTGTCTTTGAATAAAGAAATAATTTCGTTGAAGGAGATTAACCGCAATGTATTGTCTCTCATTTGCACACTACAAGAAGAAAAAAGCAGCTTGATAAAGAAGGTGGATATGCTTCAGCACAGAATCAATATAATGCAACAAAAAGCACTGCATAAATGTATTGACATTGTGGGTATGCCAATTGTAAACAAAGAGAGTGTACTGACCTCGACACTGAAGCTTCTAAAAAATATCGATGAAAGCATCACAGCTGATGACATCAAATATTGCCACGTAAAAACAGTGAAAAAGAAGATGAACGAAACTACCAACAAAAACACCACCGGCTCATCTGTAACAACAAAGCCAATGGATATCGTATGCATCAAATTTAAATCACCAGAATGTAAGCAGAAAATCATGCATAATAAGAAAAAGAAACAAATTAATTTAAGTTTGTTTGGTAAAGATTTTGGCAAAAAACCTATTTTTATAAATGATAGCTTAACAACTTTCAATAGAATATTATTTAACAAAGCTAAACAACTTAAATATGAAAAAAAATATCAATATCTATGGTTAAAGAACGGAGTAATATTAATGAAAAAACAAGAAGGAGAAACCATTTATCGCATTTCAACTTTTGATGATCTTAATGAAATCATTTAGATAAGGCCAATATGTTTTTAACAGATCTAAATAATGCGACATTAGTTACTCCTTTTTGTTTTTATGATAGAGATTTTTGTAAAAGTGTTTTTCATTCTGTTGAATACAAAAATAGTTTTTTTATTGTCCAACAAAATATTAGAAGTCTTCGAAAAAATTTTGATTTGCTTCTGAGTCATTTAGAATCGTTTGTTAATAAGCCAAACTTAATTTTTCTGACGGAGATTTGGATCTATGAGCATGAAAAGGATTTTTTTAGAATTCCCGGTTTTAATTTATATGCAAAGTGTAATAATAATTACGCTTCAGGTGGTACTGCGGTTTTTATAAATGAAAGCTTGAGCTACGATTGTGTCAGCAAGGATCTTTTAAGCGCTGATATGCTTGAGATCTCTGTAGATTTTAATGCTGTAAAACTTGTTTTTATTTGTTTTTACAGATTTCATAATGTAAATGAAGATGTTTTTATGGAGGAGCTAAACTCGTTGTTGATTAACAATAATTCTAAGCACTTGTTTATAGTTGGTGATATAAATATAGATATGTTGTCAGATACTGTAATAGTGGAAAACTATAAGTCGTTATTGTCAGCCTTTGGCCTAGAATCTTGCATAAATGAACCAACAAGAATAACTTCAACATCTAAAACATGCATTGATCATATTTTGGCTAGAATTGACTTAAAGACTAATTTAACTCTAACAAGTACAATATCTGATTTTAAGATTTCAGATCATTGTATGACGTGCTTATTTTTTAATTTCAAAGAAAATATTCAAAACAAAATAAGAAAACAAGTTTTCTATAAGCAAATTACCAAAACTAATTTTGAACTGCTTAATTCTTATTTGGTTTTTGAAAACTGGTCAAGAGTTTATACTGATTCCAATCCATCAATTGCTTTTGATACTTTTGTTTTATTTTTAAATCGCTATGTTGATCTTAGCTCGAAGGTAATTGGGAGTAAAAAACCTAAATTGAAAAAACTCAAACCATGGATGTCTGACTATTTAATTAAGAAAATCGATTCTAAAAATCAACTAAGGCTTAAGTGTAAGAAACACCCTAATAACGCTTTATTACGTGAAAAGTATGAACTTCTAAGTAAAGAGATTAGTCTTGAAATTCCTATTTGCAAAGAAAACTTTTATATGGATAAGTTTCATAAAGCCAAAGGAGATCTAAAAAAAGAATGGGGCATAGTTAACGAATTATTTAACAAAAACAAAATTTTAGATATTCCTTTAAATCTTAACTTTGGAACTATGAATATTGTTGATCATTCTGAAATGGCAAACATCTTTAATGAGTACTTTATTCAAATAGCTTTAGATACTATTGCCAATGCAGGGATTAATCATTATTCTGTTAATTGTCCAGAAAATTGCTTTAATGAATGTTACCAATCTAGTAGTTTTTTTCTTGAGTCTTTATCTTCCTTTGAAGTCTACAAAGTAATTCGAGACTTAGATAATTCGTATTCTTCTACGTCAAATGGTTTCTCCAACAATTTGATAAAAAAAATAAGTCTTAATGTAGTTGATATCTTAACATTTCTATTTAACAAAAGCTTAATTCACGGTGAATTTCCGCAAAATCTTAAAATAGCTGAAGTTATTCCTATCTTTAAAAAAGGTGATAAGAAATCTATTAGCAATTACAGGCCTATATCTTTATTACCAGTTTTTTCAAAAAATTTTGAAAAACTCATAAAAATTAGAGTAGTAAACTATCTTGAGAAAATTTCTTTTTTCAGCTCAAAACAATATGGATTTAGAGCTGGCAAATCAACTGAAGATGCACTCTTAGCACACTGTTGTCATATCTACGAAAGTATCGACCAAAAAAAGTGCACTGCTGCTCTGTATATAGATATTAAAAAAGCCTTTGATACAGTAGATCATACAATATTATTAAGGAAATTAGAAAAAGCTGGCTTTAGAGGTTTTATACTCGATTGGTTCTCTTCTTACCTAAAAAGTAGAAAACAAATGGTTAAGATAGGTAGTAAATTCAGTGAAACCAGAAATATTAATATAGGAGTTCCTCAAGGTTCAGTTTTAGGTCCAATTTTGTTCCTTATTTATATAAATAGCGTATTCAGTCTTAACTTGAAGGGTAAAGTCTGTGGGTTTGCTGATGACATAGCTTGTGTATATTCTAGTCCCACAGTATTAGAACTGATTTCGGATATCAATTATGACTTGGAGTTATTCAGACATTGGTTTGGCATCCATAAGCTTGTCATAAGTGAAAAAACAAGAGTTATGTTTTTTAATTTACACGCTGTAGATTTGAATCCTCCACTTTTAATTCAACATAGCATTGACTGCACAAAATTCGCGTTAAGTAGTGCATCTTGTTGTGTCTCAAATGTTGTCACAACAAATGCTCTAGACGTTACTTGTTCTCCAAATTGTTTTCGTATCGAATTAGTAACGGAATACAAATATCTTGGCTTAATAATTGATAATAAAATGAACTGGAAAGTTTACACCATAGCATTAAAAAAATATTTGTTGTCAACCACTTTTGTCATGTTTCACTTAAGAAACCTATGTTGTAAAAATTTAATGGAGACAATTTATTACGGATTAGTTCAATCCAAAATACAATATGGCATAATATGTTGGGGTGGCACTTTCAAAAACTTTCTACAACCTTTGTTAGTTACCCAAAAGCATATACTAAGAACCATCTGGAAGAAAATAAGATACGATCACAGCTTTTCGTTGTTTGTCAACTCTGGTATTCTCCCGCTTAAACATCTTTATTTCTATAAAGTATTAAAAATATTTTTCTGTAGAAGTGGTTATCTATCAAGCGGCACTACTTTTGCTTACACATTACGTAGTAGCGATAGAAATCTCGCTATAATTCCTGTTCATAATACTCATGCCTTTTTAAACTTTTATACTTCAGTAGCACCTAGGCTGTATAACAAATTACCGTTTGAAATACGATGCATACGTTCAACTCATTCATTCCATAAAAATATCAAAAAATGGCTATTTAACTTTGATTTTGAAGCAATAGAAAACATAATCAAAATTGTAATATAATTGAAGTGAATCTACTTCCGTTTAAATACATTTTTAATAAACTTAACAATTATTTGCTCGACTCGTTACCCCACATCACTTGTTGATTAAATACATTTTTTAGTATTAATTAATTTATATATTATTTTTTGGCACTTTCGACACTTGTCATTAGACAACAGATTGTGCCTTTTCTTATTCTTTACTTTTCTCTACTGAAAAACGCTTAATAAACATATAGTTATATTATATCTTTGTAAATAAAAATAAATGAGTATGTACAATTTTAATTATAAGTTATTAAGTTCAAATATTGTTAAAATTTAAACTTTAAAAGAAGAAGAAAATAAAAATAAAATAATAATAATAAAAAAAAAAAATAATAATAATAATAAAAATAATAATAAATAAAAAATAGTCATCAATATGTTATAAATATGAAGAAAATAAAATTGTCACCATGAGTTTCGCAACCATAAAAATGATCCCTTGGTAGCTCTGCCGAGCTTTTTGGTAATTTATTTGACACAAACCCTGTATAATTATTATGGATTGGGAAATATGTTATGAATAAGAAGTTGTGCGACCCTGAATACAGGCTGTATAAATACTTATGCCCTGTATAACTATAAGCCGTTGAGATGTGTTTTAGTGAAATCTAATGAATAACTGGGTTCGTCTATAATTAATTTTAACCCACGCCCACTTTTTGTAGGCGTTTTCCTATAAAAACGATTTTTAAAGCATATGCAGCTTATGACATAGGTCATAGGAGTATAATAGTATGCCCAAAAATATTGAGCTAGGATTTATACAAATAAGTAAACATTTTCTTTTACATTTCAGGATATAGATTGCGTCTAATGAGTGGTCAAGGGGCTATCCCTCGCAAACGTGGCCAGGGGGTAGCCAAAGGAAGTGGCGCAAGACATGAAGGGTGGGAAGGCCAGACATTGCCGACAACATCCGGTATATTTCGGAATACGATACTGGGAACAGATGTATCGTGTTCAGGTTATTTTAGGATTAGATTAGGATTATTATTAGGTTATAAACTAATACTTTTTGTATTCCTTTGATTATATTAGGTTAGTTTTGTAGTATCGAGGTCGTTTTCCTGGTATCTTTCTGTCGGATTGGCATACACACTTCATATTTTATTTTAATCTATTTACCTAATTCGATACATTTCCTATTTAGAGCCCTTTATATCCGTCGGTGGTCAATTTAACGTTGTTTTCTTTTCTCTTTTGTAATTTTATAATTTGGCACGAGATACAAATGTTTGTACAGCTCGGATGTTACAGTGACGGAGGAACAACTACCCCCTTCTGACGAGAATAGCTGAGCAACCACTAGCGTGCCGCGCCCTTCTCACCTACATCGAAGTTGCCCCCGTGCCTTACCAAGTCTCACAGCAATGGCCACTTTTAAGGAATGTTTATTTTATTGATAAGATAGGATAGGGTATTGAACGATTCACATCGCGGATTGTGGCCTTCTCATATCTTTTTATGTCGCAGAATCTTGAACGAAAGTTGGTGTATACTTGTAGACGAGTTAACACAGAACTTTTATTTTTTAATATTTTCTCAAAACCATTTAAATGTTTTAAAACATTGCTAGCGTAAGAGAAGGGAAAGAGAGTGGTAGGAAAGATGTTGGATCTAGTGGAGACTTACTACATGAGTGGCGCCCAAACTATGTTCGGGGAGTCACTGTTTTTTTGTGTTCATTATATTCGCAGAATTTTGAAGTTGGTCTACACTTTATGCGAGTAACCACCGAACTTTTATTTTTATTTCTTTTAAATATTGTTTGATGTATTTTAGCTAAGATTGAACGCACAAACTTTAACTCAATAGGCGAATACATTACAACTACACAGCGTCCACCAATGTTTGATTTGTAACACCTGAGTTTTTACGTGTTTATACATTAAACCAAAATTGATTGATTGACGAGCATCCACATATTGTTGTAGATAATTCCAAAGTGTTCCAAAGTATCGTCGAATATGCTATAAAAAATTTGTTATTTAAGAATGACAATGATTCCTAAACCAACAGTTCCAAGTTCCCTTTAACTATTTTGTTTATATTCTAATTACCACTAAACTTAAATAATAACTTTACAATAACTTACTAAAAACATTTTACTTACAAGGTTGATTGGATAAACTGATTATACTCAGTAGACTTTCCACCAGTTCAGTTTTGTATGTTTGAGAAGATTTTCCAGATTTTGTAAGAACTTGATCCAGCCAATCTTTGCTTACACCTAGAAAGGAAGTTTATTATTTAAATATTCTGCTGAAAAAGTAAACACAAATAAACGTTTTTTTCATGCAGATAAATAGGCAGAGTGTACGGAATACCAGTGCGAGTTACTTTAAGTAAAAGAATAATTTAGAACGTCATGTCGTAGAAATAAAGTTATTAAACGAATTAAGCAAACAAAACTAGTTCGTATTTTTCTGTTTAGCTGAATGCATATTTGGATCTGCGGTGATTTTATGCTGAGATTGATATCAGACTCGAAACGTTGATTGTCCTATGTAAAAAATTCAACTAAGCAAGCTTTGCCTTAGTTGGGCTACTGCTTACACTCAAAGAGCATAGAAAATCCTCCTGGCGTTACCAACAAAATATCCAATCATGTTTATATATATGTACAACCTTTTTCTATAAAAACCAATCTTAAATTTGCAATAAAAATTATTTCCGGTCACTTATCAAGGTAAAAAACTGTATATCTCTTAAGTTTCGGAAATTAACGTAACAGATTTTTATATATAAAGATATGAAAATTCCCGTTAATATTGACGATATAGTTTGCGTGAAATTAATATTTTTTTAGATTGGTCTATTAGATTTATGTTCTAAACACAAAAAAAAGTTAAAAAAAAAACGACGAAATTATTTTATATATTACAGCAAGCACAAAATTGGGGTTCGTATTAAGATAACGAAAAATAAATAACTGTATGTGTATGAAATGTGAAGTAAATTAAATTACGTACCATCTAGAAAACGATTTTGTGAATAGTTTTGCATTAGAATAGAGGGAAGTTGTTAGCGATACAAATAATATAATAAATCAAATATTTGTAAGACAAAACCCACCTCGATTATTTGCCATCGCATAAATAAGACACAGAGATAGTAAAGCCAGGTAGTCATTCTCCGCACAATCCAAAGATGATAAAACCAAATCCAGAAATGGACGAAGCATATCTACTGATGAGGATTCCACAAGTTTCTTAAGCTTCTCCTTTTCTTCATCGGTAATGTTAGATTTATGCAAGGATTGCATTACAGGAATCGTATCCTCGGCACTACTTTCTAAAGGAGGAGTAGAACTATCTACATGAACATTCGATGATGATGAAGCTGTAGCTACGATATCCAATGCTTCCTCTAGACTCTCTCTTGGCTCAACAAAACCGGGTACAACAACTTCCCGTCGCTCGACGTATGCATTTAAGATTTCCGCAGCACCTTCCGTAAACACTCTGTGATCCGCATTTAATATAACCCAGGCTAAAGCATGTACTAAAGGTCCATGTGTAATAACGAGAAAAACCAACGAAAGTAGGTACAATGCAACTATAGATGATACACGTGGGTTGTTCATTTCTTGAATATCAATATCAACGACTTTGTTGAGTACAGCTGCTAAATTTTGCGTTATTACAGCCATTGAGAGTGGTGGAGCAGGTGTGAGCGAAAATATGTATAGGGGAACAAAGAGCTTATGTAAAAGATGTTCTGTAAGAACCGCATTTAGATCGCTAATTTCAAGTAGTAGAATATCATTAAGGTAATGCAAATGATCAAGATGCTCAGCAACTAGATTTGATAGTTTCTGATTTGATTGGTGGCTGAAAATAGAAAAACATTTTAAATTGAGAGTAAAGTGTGGGATTTCAAATGACTTACTCAATATCCGTTCTTACACAGGTGTCTAATTCCAAAATGTGTTTTCCAATAAACCAAACCAGATTGCTGAAGTATGGGGCGGCGGTTCTATAAATGATTTACGAAATTTATGTATAAATTTTACGACTGGATAAGAACAAACAAATAATCAAGGTGTTTTCACGCCAATGAAACATTTTAAGAACAAAATTGTTTCGTCATGTTTAAGTTGCTCGGTACAAAGGAGTCAACGATTTGGGTTCTTTCAAACCTAAGCAAAGGGTAAAATTATCTGCGTAATTAGTACGTCTTAAAAATAGTTTAAAATAGTCAACCGAGCCTCATCTATGTTAATACCCATTGAGAAGGTTGTCAATATCGCGTTGACATTGTACTTTGGGCTACCACCCAATTAGAAAAAGTGTACATATTGTTTAGAAGAAACCAAAAACATTATGATAGTACAAAATTTATGGTTGAACTAAACAAGGAACATGTACATTGAGTTTTAAATGATTATGCTTCGACGAGATCAGCGATCTCAGTGTGACAATTGTATCAATTCGGCAACATAGTTAATTATTTATATGAGATCAGTCGGAAGAATAAGATGACATTACCAAAGACTATTTTTTTACGATCGGTTTAGTATCATGCTATTCAAAAGGGGGAACGGCGGTCTCATGCCAAGATAAATGAATCACATTGCGGTGAATAATATTCATGAAAATTCTGACGTACTAACATCGACTATTTCTTTTTCAAATCCAAGGTGAAAAACAGAATATTCCTCAAAAGTTGGCAAAATAGTAGATCCGTTCGGTTACTTTTGTGTAAAGAAAAATAAAAAAATGTCAAATCTTCAATATCAAGAGAGAGTACAAAGTATAAATTAACGCAACTACATTTTTACTTCGTTCAACTCTTTACATTTACGCGTAAGGCTTTGTGAAGTTTCACATCAAAGTTTATTCAAATTAACTCTTGCAACCCGAACGGACCTAGTGTGAACAAATTTAATGTTGAGAAACTGAAACCTTAATATACTGCCATGATCTGTGCAGAAAACGTATGTCTTAATATCTGAACTAATTCCAATGAGTAAAGAAAAAATTATCTCAATACCTATGGGAAAAAACCCTAGTGTATTCCAAGCTGAGCTCCATGCCATAAAAGAATTAAAAGAATGCGCAAACCTAATACACAACTCAGGTATTAAAGGCGCAAACATCCATATATTCATGGACAGTCAAGCAGCTATAAAAGCCCTTAGCTCACACATCATTGACTCCAAATCAGTACTACACTGCTTCAACTCCCTCCAAACACTCAGTTCCAGGAACAAAACCAAACTATGGTGGGTCCCCGGACATAAGGGAGTTGAAGGTAACGAAAAAGCTGATGAACTAGCCAGAAAAGGTTCGGAAACCCCCTTCATTGGACCTGAACCCTTCTGTGCAATCCCCAAATCAGCCATAAATCTGGTCATAAAAAACTGGGAACAAAACAAATGTGTTTCATACTGGGGAAACATCCCAGGCCTAAGACAGACCAAAAGAGCTATTCAGCCCTTCAAATCAGATGCCAATAAGATACTAAATCTTCGCAGGCACGATATCAAAAACTTAGTAGGCTACCTAACTGGCCATCACGGTCTGCGATATCACCTAAACAAAATGCGTCTAGTCGACTCACCGGAGTGCAGACTATGTCTAGAAGAAGACGAAACAGCCGAGCATATCATATGTGAATGCCCGGCCCTTTACGGTATGAGAAGAGAATCTTTCTTCAGGGAATTCTTAAGTCCCGAAGAATTGAGGAAATCTTCGGCTGAAAGTATTATCAGCTACATTAGGAAAGTAGAAGCGCTACTAACCTAAAAAGCATCTGACGGCAAGCACAATAGATCTTTTAGGTCGAAGTGTATATTACTGCTTAGGCAGGTCAGAATTTAAAAAAAAAAAAAAAAAAATTATAGTTAAGTCACAGTCACAGTATGCTATGAATATAGAACAACGACTTCTACCAAAGATTATGAATTCTATACAGATGACGCACTCCATATAAGAAAAATTGTTCTATTGCGGGTCGTGCAGGCACAGCCCGCCATATGTTTTTGTTCTTGTTTTTCATGTGTTTTCATGCACACCGCCCGCCCGTACCATGAAGCTACTGAGCAAACGTTTCTGTTTTTTGTTACGATAGCGATTCCGACTTTAATGGCATGAGGATATAACTAGGCTGCCAATATGACTACCTTTCTGCCGAGCATACACTAACATTGTTATCACAATTTAATAACAATAAAGATATCCTGTGAACTGTAGCAATTGTAGAAACTTTCGTCTTCTCAATATTACCTACAGGATCCTTTCTACGGTATTTTCTGAAACCGCTCGTTAACTAATTGGGCCCCACCAATGTTGTTTAGGACAGTGCACAACTTATAAATAATCACTCTTACATCATCCATCATAGTTAAACTTGTTTTGGAAGCATGAATAAAAAAAACTTATACATATACCAAATTTCATTATCCTAGCTCAACTAGCTCCTAGCTCCTAGCTCGGACTGACTTATGCCAGTCCCATAGCATAGAACTGGTTATACGAAACGATTTTTAAAGAAAAACGCCAACAAAATGCAGGGTTAAAATGCTCCATATGCGAAATCTATATACAAATATATTAGTGAACTAATCTCATCAAAACTTTTTTCGAATTTCCTTAAATTTTTTACCTAATATCATTTTTAAAACCTTTATATGTATCAAATATAGGTAATCACATTGTCTAAATATCTTGTATTTTTCCAAAAACAACGTTTTTGAAAAGTGGGCTCTGCAGACGTACGTACAGACAGACAGACACGGCTATATCGACTTAGCTATCGATTATGAGTCGATCCACATACATTAAGATATATCCGTCTAACTTTTTTCTCTGTTATAAACTATGTATCAAAATCAAAACTAACATACCGCTATGGGATTGGGTATAAAAATGCAGCAAACCATTGAAAAATCCCTAACTGATGTTTTTAGAAGCGCACAGTGCGCTTCTCAAATGGCTAGAGAAAGTCGTTTATTATAACGTGTACTTTACCAATGGCAATTACTGAAATATTATCGATAAGCAATATTTTTAGAAAGTGACGCAATGTTGACACTACATGAAAATGTTATTATATGTGTGATACGCAACAATAATTTTGAGACAGACCGATTGTAGAGTAAAATTAAATTGAAAAATATCAAAAGGAATACAAGATTAGACAATAATACTATATTGCCCTAAAATAAAAAGTCAAATATTTACCTTAACATCGTACAAATAATAAATAACTCGTATACTTACTTGTCACGAATAAATTGTAACATGCTAGCATTTTGAACTTTGTAAACATTCAGAGAAATTGTTCTCACAGCGATTCTCACCATAGATTCAGGATGATTAAAAAATTTAATAGCCTCTGTGTATAGTGGGAAATCGTTTGTATGCTGCAATTATTTACAAATAAATATATTACGATTTCTGTAGATTCAGATCAAGTCATATCACCTCGTTATAAAAGAAATGTATTGTATGAGTATTTAGTTTAAGGCTCAGTGTTTTCAAAAATAATATATAATATCCCATTACATCCTCGTCTGAGAAGTCGAACTTATGTACAATTATTGAGTTCACATGATTATTGCTTAGAAGATAATCTAAAACAAAACAATGTTTTAATAATATTTATATATATATTACAGAAAGTGTCTTACATAGCGATGTTTCATTTCGTATGTTTTCAAAGAGAATATTTAATGTTTGCAAGAGTTGAACACATACGAAGCTGGATCCGCCGCTCTTTTGTCGCATTATATGAAGAAAATAGGAAAGCATATTCTTCTCTAAAAAGAAACTAAAAATAGGGGTAAATATTTGGGAATTTCGTTAATTACAAATTTAGTTTGGAATTACTCAAAGACTGAAGAATCATGTTGATCACCCCAAATTAATATTTCGGCAATACATCGTAATGACTCCACGAGTAGACCCCTATTATTTTCCGAAACTGTAGTGTTTTTTTCCAAAATACTATACAGGTATTTTAAATGCTCCAGCGAAAGTCGATTTTTTGGGCGGTTCCACCCGCCTCCGAACCAACTACGACTTCGAAACATGAATCTTTAACCAAGTTGTCTTTCAGGTGGTTTTATAGTGCCAATGTGGAGGATGCACGAATAGAAAAAAAATATTTTCTTAGCAATATTCTGTAGTTAGCTTTATATTACAAAGAAATTAGCAATGTTTTGCCAAGAGATAATATTTATAAATGTATTATTAAATTTAGGTACACTTTTTTAGGAAACATTATTTTTATACAAACGTTATGACATTGCCAAAAACATATGATGTATTGACAGATGTTCTAAAAGTACAAGTTTAGCATTGGGGTCTGTTCCTTGTTAGGGGTATTTATGCAACGTCGGAAAGTCGTCGTAAACGTTATAAAATTACGACGTGACAATTGAACTGTCAAAATGTGTATCAAAAATCATTTCCAACAATATCGGAATTTTCTCACAGGAATTGGGTGCGTAAACTGATATGGTAAAGGTTGTAAACTTTTGAACTGCTATTTTGACATTTAATCAGTCACTTTAACAAATCAAACGTGTGCGCTAAACGACGTTGCATGAATACCCATTTATAAAACAAAAAGTTAATTAAGACGCGTACTATTTACAAATTTCTCAACCGAGTTTAGATGGAAGAGTATAAAAATGGATGGCGTTTTCCATTGGGAAATCTAGATTTTGATCTGAAATTTGATCTTTCTGAGTGTCAATGGAACACGATTCAGATATATTTTTTTTTATTGTATTGGTGTCATTTCGTGTCTGTGAAGTTAGCGTCGGTATAGCTGCCAAAATTTAAAACATAACCAAAATTTGAAAATACAGAAATTCGGCCCTAGTGAGGTATCCGTCGGAGCGGAAAATTCTCCGATTTTGTACGATTCCGATGATTTTTGCTTCGAGGCGAAAAGCTGTTCGGAGTATTTCTCCGACATTTTGTAATGCATCCCAGCGAATTGCGTTGAAGTGCTTTCAGGTGCATTTTTCGTTCAATTTTTGACAGCTAAGGGCAATTATTTTTCCGATTTCCTTCGACACAAATTCTCCGCGGAATTTGTTTAAGAAGTGAAGTGGAGTATAAGAAAAATGTAAGTAATTATATAAAACTATATATTTAAGTAATTTTCGTACTAATCGTTTAAATTTGTGTTTCAAAGGAAAAAAGGAAAGGAAAAAACCACCCCTCAACAGTACGAGCTTCGTCGTCGCATTTGTGTAGTATTTCTTTCCGACGAAAGAAAGAATCTCCGACGAAGTATGCGTTGCGGAAAATTTTCCGCTCCGACGGATACCTCGCTAGGGCAGAGATTATCTTCATCACTTTCGGAAGACGAAGTCGAACTAGATGAATTTAATAGTTCACGTATAACTTTTTTTTCTGCGTCTACATCCATTAATAAATCCAAACGCAAAGCACTCTTGTTTTTCACAACCAAAGTAATAAATCAAAATGAAAATCACTCTAGTCAAAGTGACAGCTATCATTTGTATTGGTATTGGTAAATCTGCCGAAAAATACGGATTTGCAAAATTGATCTAAGATAAAAAAAATCAATTGTTTTGCCCAATGGAACACAACAACTGTCAAAATCGGTCTTTTGACAGCTTCAGATAAAAAAAAATTGATTTTTTCGCAATGGAAAACGCCATAACTTTCCTAATATTTATATATTTTATTTTTTTTATTCATATATTATTTTTTACTTTTTGTGCCTTTTTTATAAATTGAATCATAAGCGAGTTGGTGTTAACCCGCGGTTTAGATTCACGAGTATGAATATTATTACTTCTTTAATGGTGACTGCTGGCATGAAATTACCAGTTGTAACAATTCAAATGTCATACTCCGGCGGTAGTTCACTGAAAAGTGATAGATATACGATAATCGCAGAATCCAATAATTTAAAAAAGAAAACATACCCAAAATCAAATTCACTTTTATCGCAGTTCGACCTACTCGTCAGAAAAAATCTTTTAACATTCAGATCGCGAGTAAGAGATCTCGTGAACAGATAACTAACACATACTCATCATCATATTTCAAATTCCTCAATCTACACCCCGAGTGAATTTCACTAGAAAATGACTGTTCTTCTTATATATTTGGCGCCCATTGGTACTTTCTACCAGATAGAATGAAAAGAAGACTATTTCTGACAAACGAACACTCATAACAAATCAAAAAGTGATTATTTGTAGTAAAATTGCTTACTACAGTATTGCGAGAATATATTGTCGATATTTGAGTTATCGAAATTGATATTATAATTGATTATCGAATTTAGAACATCGCTAGTCTTTTGCGGCAAGAAAATATTTTGACGTTTGACTTTTGACTTTAACTAACCTTACTATGAAATAAAAAATAATGCATTAAAATACTTATAAACAGAAACACTACTTGCTCAATTAAATAAATAAAATAATGAGTTAAAATTAGAAAATTATTAAAAAAAACATAGTAGCGTGTACTAATTCAGTGATATTTTCAGTTGTCACTATTTCATCAACATGACAACTATGGAAGTTGATAGCACTTCAGTAGGATATGTTACGAAATTCAGCTTTGTCCATGCTCTAATTGTAAGTAAATATACCTAAATATAAAATGTATGAATAATACAAAACTTAATTTTCTTCCAAGTCTGGGGCAGTAGCTGGCGCAGTAGTCGATATAGCCCTGTTTCCCATCGATACAGTAAAAACCAGATTGCAAAGTGAGAATGGGTTTTGGAGATCAGGTGGGTTTCGAGGCATTTACAGAGGACTTGCACCCGCTGCTGCAGGCAGTGCTCCAACAGCCGCATTGTTTTTTTGTACCTACGAAGGATGTAAAAACTACTTGAGTGTCGTAACTGGGAAAAAGGACTCTCCATACATTCATATGATGTCGGCATCTTTTGCTGAAGTTGTATGTAAATATTTTAAATCTTGGATTGTACATTTATATTATAAACAAAATTTTCTTCCAGGTAGCTTGTACTATTCGGGTACCTGTAGAAATAGCAAAACAACGAAGGCAGGCACTAGGAAATCGGATAAATAAAAGTGCGTTGGAAATTTTGTGGACTGCCTACAAAACGGAAGGAGTACGTCGAGGACTATATCGAGGATTTCTTACAACAATTTGTCGTGAGATCCCCTTTTCGTTTATACAATTTCCGTTATGGGAATTTATGAAACTAAAATGGACAGGTGCCACAGGGCTGTCCTTAACGCCGATTTCAGTGGCATTATGTGGTGCGATTGCTGGGGGGATATCAGCAGCAGTTACAACACCATTGGATGTAGCAAAAACAAGAATAATGCTGGCGGATGAAAATAGCGGTCGTACTCTTAAAGTGAGCAGTGTTTTGAAGACCGTTTACAGAGAAAGAGGCATTAAAGGGTATGTCATTAAATTATATTTTTATTGCATAATGTTAAGTTGAATCTTTATTTGGAATTATTGCCGTTTATATCCAATTATATTGATCTGATAGATAGTATTTTTGTATAAATAGTATATCATATGATTATATTAATATTAGTCAGAAAATAACTTCGATTTCTTCTAAGATATCAATATATTTAGTAAGCCTGTCTCATTTTCTGTTTCTACTATTATAATCTACACGATCATGGTCAGGCCCATTATAACATACGCTTCAATAGTATGGTGGAACAAAGTCACCCAAAAAACAACTATAAATAAATTAAATAAGGTATAACGGCTTGCCTGTCTGGGCATTACCGGAGCTATGCGTACCTGTCCCACGGCGGCTATGGAAGCCATAATAGGACTAACACCTCTCCACATTTATATAAAAAAAGTGGCAATTCGCAGCTCAGCAAGTTTGACACAAGCGGAAGAATTAAACATTAGTGAACATCTAAAACTAATTGAACTTCTATCCGAACTTCCAGAACTTGACATGATCTGTGCGGTTACAGACCGCTTACCAAAGACACTATGCTTCGACAAAAGATTCTCAACGGAGATCACAGCCAGAGAAGCATGGTGTAGCAACAACCCTCCAAACTGCCTAAACGGCCTAAAGTGGTATACGGATGGTTCTAAAATGGACTCAGGGGTAGGAGCTGGCATACATGGACCAAATAAAAACATCTCAATACCTATGGGAAAAAACCCTAGTGTATTCCAAGCTGAGCTCCATGCCATAAAAGAATGCGCAAACCTAATACACAACTCAGGTATTAAAGGCGCAAACATCCATATATTCACGGACAGTCAAGCAGCTATAAAAGCCCTTAGCTCACACATCATTGACTCCAAATCAGTACTCCACTGCTTCAACTCCCTCCAAACACTCAGTTCCAGGAACAAAACCAAACTTTGGTGGGTCCCCGGACATAAGGGAGTTGAAGGTAACGAAAAAGCTGATGAACTAGCCAGAAAAGGTTCCGAAACCCCCTTCATTGGACCTGAACCCTTCTGTGCAATCCCCAAATCAGCCATAAAAAACTGGGAACAAAACAGATGTGTTTCATACTGGGGAAACATCCCAGGCCTAAGACAGGCCAAAAGAGCTATTCAGCCCTTCAAATCAGATGCCGACAAGATACTAAATCTTCGCAGGCACGATATCAAAAACTTAGTAGGCTACCTAACTGGTCATCACGGTCTGCAATATCACCTAAACAAAATGCGTCTAGTCGACTCACCGGAGTGCAGACTATGTCTAGAAGAAGACGAAACAGCCGAGCATATCATATGTGAATGCCCGGCCCTTTACGGTATGAGAAGAGAATCTTTCTTCAGGGAATTCTTAAGTCCCGAAGAATTGAGGAAATCTTCGGCTGAAAGTATTATCAGCTACATTAGGAAAGTAGAAGCGCTACTAACCTAAAAAGCATCTGACGGCAAGCACAATAGATCTTTTAGGTCGATGTGTATATTACTGCTTAGGCAGGTCAGAATTTAAAAAAAAAAAAAAAATTATAATTAACCTATTTTCTATCTTAGGTGATACTACAGTGATGATAAGCATCATATGTAAGATTTCCTTATTTGTTCGAATAAGTGCCTTGTTATCAATTAGAATAGCTAATCATAGTTTTATTTATAACAAATGCTTCGGTCTAGTCTTTGCCGATCTTGAAAGTGCAGTGATCATGCACAGACGAATAAGTTTATATGTATGTATTTATTAATTTAGTGGATATTCCACTATTTATATTCAATTCATAGTGAATTATTATTGATAATAACATTTAATAAAGATAATCATTTTTCTTTTATATATTTTAATTTTTTTTCATTTTTTTATTTGGCATTGTATTAAACATTTGGAACCCTTTATGTTTTGAGTTATATTTGATAAATATGAAGGGAGTCTAATATCGTCTCCAATACTTAAATTACATGGTTGGGAATCTCTTACACATCTCAAATGTTTTCTTAAATATTTAAGCATAAGGTCATTTTTAATTTTAAAGATAAAACATTAACAAGAATTCTTTGTTTCATGCTCAACCACATCAGCATTCTAACATCAGTCTTTTTGGAGTATATCTATTACATTTTAAAATTATTTTCATTGCGTTGTTTTGAATACGCTGTAAGACACTTAATATATTATTACTACATAGATATAGGATGGATGAACAGTATTCAAAGTTTATAGCACTTAATAAATTAATGTTACTCCTTATTGTTTAAAGAAATAAACTTTTTTTGACACTTTCTTTAAGATATACTCTAGATGCATGTTAAACGTTAAATTTGAGTCAATTATGACTCCTAGGTATTTAACTATGTTTATTTACTCAATACTTATCTGTTTTCAAATTTAGATTATACAGTTTCTTAAATACCATGCACTTAGACTTACTGACATTAAGTTTCAGCCACAAACTTATTCTAGAAATATCGTCCTGAATCGTATGCATACATTCTGTTATGTTTTTACCGGTTATGAAGAGGAGGGCATCATCGGCGAAGAGAGCAATTTGGGAATGTATGAGCTTATCTTTGATATCATTTATATAGATGATAAAAAGTTATGCTTCAAGTACAGATCCTTGTGGAGTGGTTTCTATGCTGTCTGATGTTACACTATTCACATTTGTCTTTTGGGTCCTGCCGCTGAGAAATGATTCGAACCACGCCAGTTCGTTTCCTGTTATACCATAGCTAAACATTTTACTTAGAAGAATGTTTCTGTCGATTGTTTCAAAAGCTCTTTTAAAATTAAAAAAACAGCTAGTACTACGTTATTCGCATCGATTTCTTCTTTCCAGCTAATAATGAACCCGTTCAAAGCAGATTCCCAAGAGTGTTTTCTTCTAAATACGGATTGGCTTTCGATAAAAAGGTTATTGGACTCAAAGTAATACTGTAATTGCTTATGTACTATTCTTTCCAAATTTTGTTCATGTATGGGAAGTTCGTTAACTGGTCGAAAGTTTTTACATTGTACAGTACCTTTTATTTTTTCGAAAGGTGTTATTACCGGTTCTTTCCAAGTTTGTGGGAATATACCTCTACATAATGACAAATTTACTAGCCGCACTAGAACTGGTCCAATTATGTCTATAGCTTCAGTTAGCTTCTTTGATTCATTGAATTTGGAGCACTTCGAGATATTTTGAGATAATTATTAAACACTATAACCCTTCAAGTGAGACATAAAAAAGCGATGGAATAAACATTTATATAAATTTTAAGATATTTACACACTACACTTTTACAACATGTTATTTAACTTAACGCATTAGGGAGTAAGCTTAAATTTATGCCATCGTTTACGTATGCAGTGACATTAATACTTTTTACGTCGTATCTTTATCCTCAAGCGGTGATATAACTTTAATCTTTAATAGCAGATATTCGTAACAAGGGTTTACATATGGATTATTTACTCCTTGAAATAAGTATTATAGATCATGCATAACCAATTCGTTTTAGTATTTTTAAAACCTTGTTTAATTGATCATATACATACTTTATTACGTATACTAAAAGATCATTGTTGCAATTTTAAGGTTTAAGCGATAATTGTATAATTTTGTATATATTAAAGTACTGGTATAGTAAGCCATACTGTTTTTTTCTAAATAGTATTAGTGCATGTATATTTCAACAAAACAATAATTATTACTAATTTTTACCTATATTATTCAATTTTGTATTACAGATTATTTGCTGGCATTGTTCCAAGAGTCATGTGGATAACTATGGGTGGTGCAATATTCTTTGGCTTCTACGATTTAACATCCAGATTACTCAAAACAAATGATTCCTAATTTGCTTTAAATTTTATTGTATAATTGTATATATAAATAACATTTGGTTTGTAATACACGCATACTTTTTTTATTCATGTTTCCGTTATTATAAATTAAGCGAGATTACATTAATATTAGATAATGCAATGATCAAATTTCAATCAACGATACATCCACATCGGCGCTACTAAATTTATTATCAGGAAATACATGTTCTGGTAGTTTTTGCTAGAAAACACTAATGACTTCAACTTCAAAAAAAGGCATGAGAATACCGATAAACTCAAATACCAACTCAGCTCATCTACTGCATGTACCAATCAGCGACTCTTTGGACTGCAGTATTGGCGTGCATTCCCTACATCATAAACGTAGCATTCATAGTGTTTTGATCAGTTCTAAGTAGCTGTATACCTCGTAAAGTTCATGGTTTTCGTGTCTTCATAGTCTATTTACGCCAACGGGACCGACAATTTTCGTTTCTTTCGACCAATGATTTCTGTTAGTAGTTTAAGTATGGGGTTTCCCATTCACGAGTATTCGTTGTGTTTTTTTTTACTTTGTAACATAGAGAAAAAATTAAGATGACATAATATTGTCTCGTTTTATTAAAAAACATTTGTTGGTAAAGGATTTAAGAAATTGTTACTTTATTTAACGTATTATTTTATTTAAGTGGCGCTACAGTCCGGGATGAACCTGGGCCTCAACCAACATGCTTCTCCAATTAGCCCGGTACTTAGCAAACTGCTTCCAGTTGCGCACTCCAAGTTGGTTGAGGTCGGTTTCTACTTGTGCGCGCCACTTAAGGCGAGGTCTTCCTCTACTGCGTCCGACGTCTGGCTGGGAATCGAAGACTCTGCGAGCCGGAGTATTGGTGTCCATTCTTTTTACATATCCTAGCCATCTTAAACGTCCAATGCGGAGTTTTTTGACTAGGGGTATGTCGCTGTACAGTTCGTATAGTTCGTGGTTGAATCTTCGTCTCCATAGCCCGTCAAAGCAAACGGGACCGAAGATTTACCGAACAATTTTTCTCTCGAAACGACCAAGGATTTCTTCATCCGCTTATGATACGGTCCATGCTTCAGCGCCGTAGAGCAGGACTGGGATGATCAGGGTCTTATATAGGATCTCCTTAGTAGTTCGAGTGAGGGCTTTACTACTAAATTGCCTTCTTAGCCCGAAGAAACAGCGGTTGGCAAGATTAATTCTTCGTTTGATTTCTGACGAGATGTTGTTGTCAGAGTTAATAGCGGAGCCGAGGTAGACAAAGTCCCGTACTACCTCAAAGTTATATCTGTCAATGGTGACGTTCTGTCCTATTCGTCGATGTTGTGTGTCCTTTCGTGTTGACATCATATACTTAGTCTTACCCACATTTACTGCTAAACCCATTTTTGCCGCTCCCTTCTCTATACTAGCAAACGTCGCTATGACATCACGTTGAGTCCTACCAATGATGTCAATATCGTCGGCGTATGCTGGTAGTTGCACCAATTTTTGGAGAATTGTGCCTCTGGTGTTGGCTCGGGAGTTTTGCACAGCGCATCGCCTTGCCTAAATCCTTTTTTGGTATCGAATGTGTCGGTGAGGTCGTTTCCGACCCTGATGGAGCAGCGAGAATTCTCCATCGTCATCCTTCACAAACGGACGAGTTTGGGCGGTATACCAAAACTAGACATGGCTCTGTACAGTTCGTCTCTATAAATGCTGTCATATGCGGCTTTGAAATCGATGAATAGGTGGTGGGTATCGATTTGGACTTCTTGGGTTTTTTCAAGGATCTGCCGAAGTGTGAAGATTTGATCGATTGTGGACTTTCCTGGCCTAAAACCACACTGATAAGGGCCGATCAGGTTGTTGGTAAACGGTTTCAGGCGTTCACATATTACGGTAGATAGGATCTTGTAGGCGATGTTGAGTAGACTTATGCCTCTGTAGTTGGCGCAGTTCAGAGGGTCTCCTTTTTTGTGGATCGGGCAAACGATGCTGAGGTTCCATTCTTCAGGCATACTTTCAACCGACCAGATTTGGCTTATGAGTTGGTGGATGTTGCTTACCAGATCATCTCCGCCAGCTTTATAAAGCTCAGCGGGAAGGCCGTCATTTCCGGCGGCCTTATTAAGCTTGAGTTTAGATATAGCTATCCTCACTTCCCTTAAGTCGGGTGGTTGGCAGTTTTCACTGTCATTGCCAATATTAAATGGTTCGTTCTGCATGACAGCGGAATGTTGTTCGTCATCGCCGTTTAACAGTCTGCAGAAGTGGTTCTTCCATATCCTGAGCATCGACTGTGTCTCAACTACCACATTTCCTTTTTCATCTCGACAGGATTCTGTTCGAGCCTTGTATCCTTGGCTTTAACGTTTTACACTTTGGTAAAACTTGCGAACATCGTTCCTGGAGTGGCACCTCTCTATATCCTCGATCGCGCGCTTTTCTTGCTCTTTTTTCTTCTTTCTGAAAAGCCGATGTGCTTCCCTTCTTCTTTGCCTATAGAGCTCAATGGCAGCTCTCGTCTTCACCTGTAGCTTAGCCTTGTAGGCCTCGTTCTTGGCTGCGAGCATCTGTCGGCATTCCTCATCAAACCAGGGGTTTCTTGCTGGTGGCCGCGAGAAACCTAGCACATCAGTTCCGGCTGGTCTAATGGCTTGTTGGCATCGTTGCCATTGTTCTTCGACATTATACATACATTTTTTTGTGGCGTGGTGGGTATCCGCATCCTTACCTTGGTCCGAGTCGATGTTAGCCCCTCGGAATGTTCGGACATCCAAAATACTGGATGCGTGCCTCTTGTCTATCGCAATGTGATCAATTTGGTTGACTGTTCGTTGGTAGTCGCTCATAGGTTTTGCCCGGCCCATCCCATCGTATTTCCTGGATGGCAGTAATGTCTGCTTTGTAGCAGTTTAGGGCTTCCCCTAGTTGTTTGCCTGCACATCTCCTGTTTAATGTTCTCATATTCCAGGTGCAGATACGAACGTCGTTGTCCTTTTTTCGTTTAGCATGGTCGTCAACAATAATATCAGTCCTTTCCGAGGCTGTTGGTTGCTTCGTAACATTGTCTTTTTTCCGTGGATGGGTAGTTAGCCCAAAGCACAACCCAGGCCAGGCACTTGACCCTAGGACAGCGGGCCGGACAAATTACCGATGTCAGTAGCCCATTTTGGGATATACGCGCTGCCGTTGACCTATTGAGGGCTCCTCCGCCACCAACTCTTTTCCAATACCCTGGCTCAGTATTGGAAATCCCTATAGACCTGGTGTTCAAATATGTCGAAGCAGCTCATATAGGGATTTCACTACCAGTTCGATCAAATTGGAGCTGTAGGCGCCACCGTTGACTCCATCTAGGGAATTCCCCCGCTGCCGCCTGAGAGTGAGTGCCTTAGTGAGAGGACACTCCCCCCCCTCTCTCGTTTGCTGCCACCAGCGACCTTCCACAGGGGTTTAATACCCCATCTCCAGTCGAGGTACTAGGCACACACCAGTCACCAGCGTGGAGGTGAGAGTAGGAGTTGATAGTGAGAGTCTAGAGTGAGAACGCTTGTGTCTTCATATAATCGCATCACTATCCTTAACCCTTTCGGTGTATTTGTTGCTATATGACAACATCAACAAAATACTCTTTTTTAAGGAACTACAAACTGATTTCCTCACAAAAAATAATGAAAACACAGTGGCAGCACTTTATTCTCACTGATTCTAAACCTATCTGTCAAACAGCCCGCCAATTTCTTATTATTATTTTAACCCTTTATACAAAAAATATGTTGTATCATATTTCTGGCTTATCTTGGGCTTAGAAACCAATTAAAAAATAAAAAATGCTCAAGGACACTTCAAGGAGGTGTTACCAAATGGCAACAATTCGAGCTTGAGTAGTAAAAAAAAAACATGAAAACCGTAAGTAATTCTTTTTTTTAATTTTATTTCAGTTTTAACAATACCAAACAAAAAAAAAATAAATAAATAATAGAAAACAATAAATAATTCAAGCAAACAAAAAGTGAAATTAATATAAAATTATAATTTTTAATTCATTGTAAGTTCTGAGCAGTAAAGCAGGTGTAAAAATGAAATACAATTTTACATTCAATTCAAAAATCCCTGCTGTTGAAACTAATAATAATAATAACAATAACAAAAAATAAGGCAATCAAATTAAAGGTTTTAAACGTATCACATATATAATATAAGGTATATATAGATATATCAATGCTTCGAATGAAACTGTTCAAAACAATTTCACATTTTTACACATCACATTTTTTACATTTCAATCTCGACATTCCAGTACAATTCAGTTCTTTGCACCTTCCTCTTATCGCAGTAAAACTGGCCAGTGCTCAGATCCATCGTATCGTACTGATGTTCCCGGTCGAATTTCAAACGACTTCCTTTTTGGACTCGGGTCCATTTCTTCATCACTTGCTATGTTGCGTTGCCGTCCTCGTTTGCGTTCCTGTAGCATATATTCCCAGAGACTTTAACTGCTCCAATAAGGGAATATTTCTGAAGAAGTTATCAAACATAATCTTATGGCCGTTATCCTTGGGAATGGATTCGCTTAGTCATATAACTATGTTTAATGAGAGACCCATGTTGTAGCTCCCCACAATTGTACCCTTTCCCTGGTACACTTCAAAATCATGAACGGTACCATCCGTACTGCAGAGCACGAAGATTTTCATGCCCCACTTGTTTGGCTTCTTGGGCATATATTGCTTCAGGGAAGTTTTTCCTTTGAATGGAACCATAATTTCGTCAATGCATACGAATTCCTGTTTAGGAATGACTGAACATTTTTGGCGAATAGTGTTCAATAGAGGACGAACTTTCCACAACTTATCTGTGGGGCTAATGACATTTGAAAAGTGCAGATTATTCATTATCAAATGAAATCTATGCCTTGACATTGTTTCGGAAATTACGGAGACCATGGTTGACTTTTTCCAATACATTTTAATACGTGGAAACCCCAATGGTCCAATTGTAATTGCCATTGAGATCATTTGGTATATTTCATTTGTGGTAACCTTAATTATTTTGCCGGTGCTGGACAATGCGTACTGGTTTGTACATTCTGCTAAGTCTTTACAAAATTCGTCGGGAAAATAACTTTAGAAGTACTGTGTTGGGGTCTTACTAGATACATTCTCATTGTCACAACTCCTTTGGTTCGATTCAGCAAATTGAACACGTGGAACATGAAACTCTACTTTTCGCCAAGTATACTCACGCTTAGAGGACTTAGGTGGATTGACATCTTCTATTCCTGGCTCTGGAATTGGCACGTTTTGTACTTCACTTTCTTTCCTCACTTCCATTTGAGTAAACTGATCTACTCCGCTTTCTCGTTCTTCATTAAAAAGCAGCTGAGAGGCTCCGTCAAGGTGATCATCCACATCATCCCCATCGTCACAGTCACTAATGTCTGAATTGTCGAAATTGTCGAACACTTCCAGGATTTCGGCTTGGGTTCTAAGTACCTTGCGTCATATTGGTGCTGAAAAATAATGTTTGCCCATATTAGGAAGTCCCAAAATCATATGACTACTGAATGTTGCTATACGGCAACAATTTTTTTTCCCAAAGAAACATAGCCATTTTCACGAATTGTTGCCGTAAGGCAACACACTATTTTAACATTTTTTTATCGCGTTCAAAGTAAGTAAATAAACTTTATTTGATTATCTTATCTATATATATAAAAATGGATCTTGGTTTGTTCGGATGCTTAAAACTCGAAAACGACTGGACCAAATTGGATACTTCCTTCTGCGGATTTGTTCGTAATTGCTCTGCGAAGGTTTAGGAAAAAAAGGTGGCGCTGTAGGCGGTCATTCCATTTGATAATGGCAAAACAACGTTTGACGGGCCAGCTTGTTTTGTATAATTATAACATGTTAGAAATTATATCTTCTAACGTTTTATTACAAATTCATAGCATTTGAAACAATTGGTAGGTAATTTATGTGGACTTACCTGCCATTTGTTGCGTTCCGGCCACCTGGTCAGCTGTCTTTAAGCATATATTTAACGTATATTAGTTAATTTTGTATTACAGATTATTTGCTGGCATTGTTCCGAGAGTCATGTGGTATGTGGATAACTATGGGTGGTGCTATATAATAAAAAAAGACATTCATTCAAAATAATTTGACAATATTGTAATATACATTTCGTCTATAGATCATTTTAACCCAGTCAGGCTCTTTGTTCATCCCTCAGTAGTAGTATTTATTACAAGTTTCAAAACACATCGTGTTTTTAGCCATGCCCACTTTTTTGGGGATTTTAGTTTTATGGATAGGATGGGATAGGGTATTCAACGCACAGCGGATTGTAGCCTTCTCATATGTTTTATATAAATTATAACACCACCTGTTCGTCTTGATATGCTATTACACCTCGGTACAGTATAGTTTGGAATCATTATTTCTTCGTCCGATCTATCAGTCGCTATCACACAATTATTGCACTTTTAGTTCGATATATCAAGCCTCTGGTCTCATGGTTCTCACCACATTTCGCACATAACACCTTCTAATCTATACATGGTCGTTCACTATACATCTGTCCCATCCGATATTCAGTCTTCCTCTCTCCGTTATTTTCTTATAATCATCTCTTTCTAAATCGAATATTGCTTTGTATCTTATGATATTGTTTATACCCTATCCCATAGGGGGTATATTAGTTTTGATACATAGTTTGTAACATAGAGAAATAATTTTGCTACATATACCTCAAAGTATATGGATCGACTCAGAATCGCTAGCTGAGTCGAATTAGCCATGTCTGTCTGTCCGTCCGTCCGTCCGTCCGTGTGTCCGTCCGTCCGTCTGTCTGTTCGTCACCGATTTTTGGGCCTTAAATTTTGAGCTAGGATAATGAAATTTGGTATATAGGATCCTTGTCCGAGTCACCAGAACAAGTGTAAAAATTTTTGAAATCCGCCCACTGCCACGCCCCCTTTTTAGAATAACGTAATTTTTGGCAAAACCGTAAAGAATTTTAAAAAAGTGTCTGAACAGCATATTTACAGAATCGTAATATCTATATTTCGTTCATATAAAGTTTTTTGCCATGCCCACTTTTTGGGGGCGTTTTCAATTAAAAACTGTTTTCGGTCAAATTTTAAATTTTTCGAAAAAATTTTTGATGCAGAATCATTAACATTATTAATATGAACATTTCGTCTTCATACCATTTTAACCCACGCCCACTTTTTGGGGGCGTTTTTATATAAAAACCATTTTTATACACTACCCCATAACATATACAGGAGAAAACCTTGTCTTTTGTAGAACCGTAAAAATGTTTTGTAAGCAGCCTGAAGAATTTGTTGTCACTATATCATTTTTTTTATTTTATCCACATCGTGTTTTTAGCCATGCCCACTTTTTTGGGGATTTTAGTTTTATGGATAGGATGGGATAGGGTATTCAACGCACAGCGGATTGTAGCCTTCTCATATGTTTTATATAAATTATAACACCACCTGTTCGTCTTGATATGCTATTACACCTCGGTACAGTATAGTTTGGAATCATTATTTCTTCGTCCGATCTATCAGTCGCTATCACACAATTATTGCACTTTTAGTTCGATATATCAAAGCCTCTGGTCTCATGGTTCTCACCACATTTCCCACATAACACCTTCTAATCTATACATGGTCGTGCACTATACATCTGTCCCATCCGATATTCAGTTTCCTCTCTCCGTTATTTTCTTATAATCATCTCTTTCTAAATCAAATATTGCTTTGTATCTTATGATATTGTATTTGTTAACATTTTACACAATTGACATCTTTAACAGTTTTTTGTTTTTTAATCGCGGTTTCTAAGTGTCCTTTTTTACATTTATCCCTCATGATCACACATGATTTTTATACCCTATCCCATAGGGGTATATTAGTTTTGATACTTAGTTTGTAACATAGAGAAATAATTTTGCTACATATACCTCAAAGTATATGGATCGACTCCGAATCGCTAGCTGAGTCGATTAAGCCATGTCTGTCTGTCCGTCCGTCCGTCCGTCCGTCCGTCCGTCTGTACGTCACCGATTTTTAGGCCTTAAATTTTGAGCTAGGATAATGAAATTTGGTATATAGGATCCTCGTCTCTGCCTACAGAACAAGTGTAAAAATTTTTGAAATCCGCCCACTGCCACGCCCCCTTTTAAGAAAAACTCAGTTTTTGACCAAACCGTAAGGAATTTTAAAAAAGTTTCTGAACATCATATTTAGACAATATTAATATCTATATTTCGTCCATATAAAGTTTTTTGCCACGCCCACTTTTTGGGGACGTTTTCAATAAAAAACTGTTTTCGGTCAAATTTTAAATTTTTCGAAAAAAGTTTTGATGCAGAATCATTAACATTATTAATATGAACATTTCGTCTATATACCATTTTAACCCACGCCCACTTTTTGGGGGCGTTTTTATATAAAAACCATTTTTATACACTACCCCATAACATATGCAAGAGAAAACCTTGTCTTTTGTAGAACCGTTAAAGTGTTTTGTAAGCAGTCTGAAGAATTTGTTGTCACTATATCATTTTTTCTATTTATCCACATCGTGTTTTTAGCCATGCCCCCTTTTTTGGGGATTTTAGTTTTATGGATAGGATGGGATAGGGTATTCAACGATCCGCACAGCGGATTGTTTTTAATTCAGGTACTGATACATCATATTCATTTCCAAGCTTTTGCGAGCTTCTTTCTATAAAACTTGTCTTGATTCATTATCCTCACAGTTTATAATAACCGTTCCGTCTTTTTATTTATTACACCACTCACTTTCACTGACAATGATGTTGGATTTATTTTATTTGTGTACCCTATCCCATGGGGTATATTAGTTTTGATACATAGTTTGGAACATAGAGAAATAATTTGGCTACATATACCTCAAAGTAAATGGATCGACTCAGAATCACTAGCTGAGTCTATATTAAGTCTATATAAAGTTTTTTACCACGCTCACTTTTTGGGTGCGTTTTCAGTAAAAAACTGTTTTCGGTCAAATTTTAAATTTTTCGAAAAAATAATAATATTAATATTAATATGAACATTTCGTCTATAGACCATTTTAACCCACGCCCACTTTTTGGGAGCGTTTTTATATAAAAACCAAGGAAATCAGCCAAAATCAATTTGTCCAGGTAATTATCTGAATTTTTTTTAATAAATATACAATAACATTCATTTTGGTTATTAATGGGATTGAGAACGTTTATTCCGGAATTTGAAGGAATCGGTGGCTATGTGAATATTGATGATTTTTCGTTATTGGTCAAAACAGAAAAATCCGTGAAGAACCATTTGAGCCAGAAATAATTACATGAAATTGTTACAAACGGTAGTAGTAACATAGATATTAAATTTCATTCAATTTGACCAAATAGTTTGCCAGAAAAATGGCCTTATATGGACTAAATCCAAAAATCCCTATTCTGTCGATGTATGCTTCTGTAGTTGGCGGAGTTTACACGGTCCACTTTTTGAAGGTCAGAGACACTTTCATCCACTTCATACAGCTCGCAGACTTATAAAGCGTAAGTTTAGGCATCGCTATCCTCACTTCATTTCGATCGTTTTGCCAGACAGCTCGTCATCGCCGTTAAACAGCCTGCAGAAGTGGGTCTCACATATTCCCAGCATTGGCTGTGACCAATGAGTATAGAACTACATAGAGTGCGCATCTCATGCAACGAAAATTTACTATGTGCGGTACTGATATTGGTACCCCAGTGTTCACATTGGCACCACAGCATAAAACACGAGCATAGTCGACGATGAAAATTTACCTTCGTACTAACCGAAACGGCTTTGTAGTTCTATACTCTTTGCTGTGACTCACTACAATTTTAAACTTTCTCTTACAAAGAGAAAGATATTGTTTTCGTAAAAATTGTTGACCTCGAGATTTTGATTGCTAACATTACGATGATAGCGATCAAAAAATGTTTTTGTTTTTAAATTCTGTCAGTTGGTCCTTCGATCCGCCTGTTCGTATTCTACAGCCTAAACGGCTCAACCGATGTTCTTCAAACTTCGTATTGACACTTTTTTGGTCACAATTCAAGGCCATTTTTTTTAAACTTAGCCATTTTATTAAAGGTACATACCATATATAAATTACAAATTAGGTAAATTTTCTTGAAAACGGCTCTAACGATTTTAATTAAACTTAACATATACTATAAATACAGTAGTTCAACAAAACTGCATAACCAATTTCTTCGAGAAAGCTAGTTGGTCAAATAGAATGAAATAGAATATCTGTTACTATTATTGTTTTTGACAATTGCAAATACACAATTAGTTTAAGCCCAAATAGTTCTTAACGTATTAATCAGTTTTGGCCAATAACGGAAAATCATTATAAAAATCATTTCCGGAATACTTCTACATTATTTATTATATTTTTAACAACACCAAAATAAATGTTATTGTGTACTTTGACCAAACTATTTAAATGTCATATTCTCCGATTTTTGGTATTTTATCTACCTTGCGTACGACCCAGTCGTGCACCCACTACTCGTTTCTTATTCATCTCAGAATTATGTGCGTTCATTGTATCCCTGACACTTACGTGTTACATTTCGTAGAACGGTCAGTAGTAAATGTCTCAGTTTTTCATCCACCTTTTGCGCAACCCATCCCATGGTACTTAATATACCATCATGCATTTTTTCTTTTAAGCGGTCTTACATTCCATGTGCAAATACGAACATCATTGTCCTTTTTAAATCCTATCCCATAGGGGTATATTAGTTTTGATACGTCATAATATAGTTTGTAACATAGAGAAATAATTTAAGTAGATATACCTTAAAGTACATGGATCGAGTTGGATTCGCCCGATGACTTAACTTCAAATCCGCGTTAGATAGCATCCATCGCCAAGAGCTTTATAAAGAGATGTTGGAATTCGGGATACCTTAAAACGCGTTGCAACATTCAGTTTGGAGACAGCTCATCTGAACTTTTCCAAACATGAGCAGGATTGTTGTGACATCTACTACGGACCGTGTTATAGAGAGCAGAAACAGAGACTATTTGGACGCCGATTTGTTATAAGTTCCAGACTTAGGCAAGAAGTCTTATGTTTCTAAGACATTAGCGAACACATTGTAATAATTCGCATCAAGGCCAAATTCGCCAACATAAGCCTTATATGCACTCACGCCCGATGGAGAAATAAGATGATATAGGTAAAGATTGCTTAGACGAGCTCCTTGACAGAACCTATGAGCGACTACCGAAGTACGATGTAACAATCATGCTGGGAGATTTTAACGCAAAGGTATGAAGAGAAGACATCTTTAGCAGTATTGTCGGAAAACACAGCCTACACGACAACACGTCTGGCAACGGACTTAGAATAATTGACTTCGCTACGGAACGAAATGCCACTATAGCCAGCACACGGTTTCCTCAGCTCGATATCCATAAGGGGACATGGCAGTCTCCAGATCAATGAACGGTCAACCAAATTGATCACATTGCGATAGACAAGAGGCACGCATCCAGTATGTTGGATGTCCGAACATTCCGAGGGGCTTGCATCGACTCGGACACTACCTTGTTGCAGCCAAAGTAAGAATGCGGATATCCCTTCCCGCCGAGCTTTATAAAGCCGGCGAAGATGACTTGGTAAGTAACATTCATCAAATCAAAAGGCAAATCTAGTCGGACGAAAGTATGCTTGAAGAATGAAACCTCAGCATCATTTGCCCGATCCACAAAAAAGAATACCCTCTGAACTGCGCCAACTACAGAGGCATAAGTCTCCTCAAAATCGCCCACAAGATCCTATCTGCCGTAATATTTGAAAGCCTGAAACCGTTTACCAAGAAGCTGATCGGGCCTTATTAGTGTGGTTTTAGGCCAGAAAAGTCCGGAACACTTCGGCAGATCCCTGAAAAAACACAAGAAGTCCAAATTGATACCCACCACCTATTCATCGATTTCAAAGCTGCATACGACAGCATTTATAGAGACGAACTATATAGAGCCATGTCAAGTTTTGGTATACCGCCCAAACTCGTCCGTCTGTGCAGGATGACGATAGAGAATACTCGCTGTTTTATCAGGGTTGGTAACGAACTCACCGACACATTCGATACCAAAAAAGGATTTAGGCAAGGCTGTCACGTGACTTCTTTAATTTGATTCTTGAGACGATTGTGCAAAAATTCCCGAGCCAACAACAGAGGCACAATCTTCAAAAAATCGGTGCAACTACTAGCATACGCCGACGATATTGACATCAGGACTCAACGTCATGTCATAGCCACGTTTGCTAGTATCGGTAAGGAAGCGGCAAAAATGGGTTCAGCAGCAAATGAGGGTAAGATTAAGTAAATGCTGTCAACATGAAAGGATACACAACATCGACGAATTTGACAGAACTTCACCATTTACAGATATTTCTTTGAGGTAGTACGGGACTTTGCCTACCTCGGTTCCGCTATTAACTCTGACAACAACATCACGTCAGAAATCAAACGAAGAATTACTCTTTCCAACCGCTGTTTCTTCGGGCTAAAAAGGCAATTCAGTAGTAAAGCCCTCACTCAAATTACTAAGCAGATCATATATACGACCATGATTATCCCAGTTCTGCTCTACAGCGCTGAAGCATGGACCGTGGATGAAGAAGTCCTTAATCAATTTGAGAGGAAAATTCTTCGGTCCCGTTTGCGTACGGGCTATGGAAACGAAGATTCAATCAAAAACTATACGAGCTGTACCTACAGCAACATGCCCCTAGTCAAAAACTCCTCATTGGACGTTTAAGATGGCTAGGACATGCAGAGTCATCGGTTTCCAGCCAGAAGTCGGACGCAGTAGAGGAAGGCCTCGCCTTAAGTGGCGTGCACAAGCAGAAACTAGTTAACTATGGATCGGGCTTATTGGAGAGTCATCTTGGTTGAGGCCCAAGTTCATTCCGGAATGTTACGCTACTTAAGAAAGAAAAAGATCAACAAACAATGTACTGTAACTCATCGGCCGGGGGTAGTTCTTGCCCTCTCACCAGAAAATACAAAAAGATAAAAAAACATATGAGAAGGCTACAATCCGCTATGCGGATCGTTGAATACCCTATCCCATCCCATTCTTAAAATTAATATCTCCAAAAAGTGGGCTTTATGGGCTATAACATAGAAAATGAACATAGTCACAGCATATTGTTCAAACAGTTTATCAGAATCTTTTGTATTTTTTAAATATGCTGCTCAGACACTTTTTAAAATTCTTTACGGTTTGGCCAAAAAATACGTTTTTCTAAAAAGGGAGCGTGGCAGTGGGCGGATTTCAAAAATGTTTACACTTGTTCTGCTGGGAGCAACAAAGAGCACGTGTACCAAATTTCATCCTTCCAGCTCAAAATTTAAGGCCAAAAAACTGGTGACGTACGGACGGACGGACGGACGGAAGGACAGACATGGATAGATCGACTCAGCTATAGATTCTGAGTCGGTCCATATACTTTGAGGTATATGTTTCTAAATTATTTCTCTTTGTTACAAATTATGTATCAAGACTAATATACCCCCATGGGATAGGGTATAATAAACATGAAAGCATATTGGCACACAAACACTCACACAAAACCAGACCAACCTCTTTTATGTTCGATTGGGACGGGTAAAATCTGAAATCTGAAAGAAAATCTGAATATCCCAATTGAAAACACTATGAAACCCTTACAAACTTTGTATTCTTAATAACAAATTGTATTCAGCTCTACGGCAATTTCTACAATCATAACACATTTACTTTCAGGTGTTGCTGCATCCACCAGATACCTTTCTAGAAATTAATGTTTTCCTTGAAGAAATCCATTACTTCAGTTTTAATACAGAATAAACGTAGTCCTTACGAAGTAATTAAATTATAATTGCTAGAGAGTGATGAGAATATTATTTAGAAATTGATTACTAGTGGGGAAAGCATAGCGTGTATTTTCTTTTCTGTAAGGAAACTTTACTATAAAGAGATTATATTGAATTGGAATGATTAATTGTCAATAAACCTCGAGTAATAGAGTAGTAAATAAATAGAATCAAGTTTTATTATAATTTTGGGTTTCGGTTTCAGGGCCAAACTCGTTGCAAAAGGAACTTTTGTCACCTGAGAGTGCTTGTTGGGTCACACCAATTCGGAGTAAGACGTTTGTGTTGAATTAATAATTTTAGTAGTGATTTTACTTCGCCAGGAAAATTAGCATTGGAAAATTCGAAAATAGTTTTTATAAAATATATGTCTGCAGTCTGTTATTAACGCTTTGTTATTTCGGGTATTGTATATACATAAATGGTCCTCCAAAACTTAGGGTATTTCCGATATACATAACGATTTTTTTTTTCATAAAGTACATAAGGTTCAACTTTGTATTTAATCATCATTTTTTTCGATTCTTTTTAATATTACGTACTTCTCACGAACTGTTGTTGTTATGCTAATTAAGATTATTTTTTTCGTAAAAAAATTTAAATTCATTCAAACGATTCTAATCAATAAATGATATTGAGCTAACTATGTAGGGTTGGATTTTTTTGACATTGATACTAACCAGCTCACAAAGATTATCGAAGAAGTAGTCTCCCAGATGAAGCGTCCTTTTTATACTCTATTCCATAGGGGTATATTAGTTTTGATACATAATTTGTAACATAGAGAAATAATTTAGCTACATATACCTCAAAGTATATGGATCGACTCAGAATCGATAGCTGAGTCGATTTAGCCATGTCTTTCCATCCGTCCGTACGTCTTGGGCCTTAAATTGGGCCTTAAATTTTGAGCTAGAAGGATGAAATTTGGTAAACGTGCTCTTTGTTGCTCCCAGCAGAACAAGTGTAAACATTTTTGAAATCCGCCCACTGCCACGCCCCCTTTTTAGAAAAACGTATTTTTGGCCAAACCGTAAAGAATTTTAAAAAAGTGTCTGAGCAGCATTTTTAGAGAATCGGAATATCTATATTTCGTCAATATAAAGTTTTTTTGCCACGCCCACTTTTTGGCCAAATTTTGAAATTTTAGAAAAAAAATTTGATGCACAATTATTGATAGTATTAATATGAACTTTTCGTCAATAGACCATTTTAACCCACGCACACTTTTGGGGGCGTTTTCCTACAAAAACCATTTGTATGCCCTTCCCTCAAGGCATATGCAATACAAAAACGTTGTTTTTTGTCGAAACACAAAAGGTTTTGATAAACTGTCTGAGCAATATATTGTGACAATGTCATTTTCTGTATTTTATCGCCATAAAGCCCACATTTTGAGGATATTATTTTAATGATGGGATAGGGTATTCAACGATCCGCACAGCGGATTGTAGCCTTCTCATATGTTTTATCTGTAATTTACATGTAGCAAGGGTCATACCCTACATATCTACTGGTGGTAGAATGTAAAGGGTAGTGCCCTGTCTGGCAAGCTCATCTGCCTTGCGATTCCTTGGTAAAATGCTCCGCCATATTGGTAAGAGACAGTCGGCATTCGTGGGCTGATTTTGAATTGAACGAGATGCCATAAAGGAATTTGATTGCCGCTTGGCTGTCGCTGAAGATTTTTATATACTTCGTGGATATAACATTCCTTTTCAGCCAAGACAAGGCTTATTTGATTGCCATTATTCCAGCCTGGAAAACGCTACAATGATCGGGAAGGCGAAAGGATATGCTTGGGTTAAGCATCTTAGAGAAAACACCCCCACCCACTCCAGATTGAATGCTTGTCCTGAAGTTATGCTCAAGACTGAGTTGGGTAGTGGTGTGTTCGGGGTTTTCTGTAATGTTAAGATGATTTAGAATCTTTGTGTGTTCACCCTGATTGGGTGTCTATTGTGACGAGGCTCTCAGTCTCATGGCTGCACAAGCTGTGGTCTGTTTGCCGTAGATATCTAGGGGCGCTAGATTAGCAGAGGGGGTTGTTCTAATAGCTCCGCTAATGCATATCCGAGCTGATATTTGAACTTTAGCTAGTAGGATATGGTTGGAGGCTGTTTCTCCACCAGACTAAGACACCATACAGGAGTATGGGTCTAATGGTAGAGACGTAAAGCTAGAAGTAGATATGTGGTTGCATACCCTATTTCTCTCCGATTGCCTTTTTCCAAGATTAGAAGGCTTTCTTAACGCGTTCTTGGATGTTGGCTTTCAAGTTCAATTTCTTGTCCAAAACCAGACCCAGGTATTTGGCTGATTCTGCAAACTTGAGACTGACGTCATTAAGTTTGAGAGGGGCAAAGTGCGGGACTTTGTATTTCCTGCTGAAAAGGACCAATTCGGTTTTTTGAGGGTTCGCGCGGAGTCCACATTTGGCGGTCGAATTAGAGAGTACAGAGAGGCCATTTTGTAAAAGATCTCTAAGGGTATTAATGTATTTCCCTTATACAGCTTTTGCTATCCGCGTAGGCAATCACTTTGCATCCTTCTCTTTCTAGATTTACTAGTAGCTCGTTGACCACTAAATTCCAGAGAAGAGGAGCTAAAAGATCTACGTGCGGATGAGATGCCAAGATTTGTGTTAATAATTCTGCCTATGAGTAGCTGATTTATTAGCACTCCTAGCGAGTCATCAACATTTAAATCCGAGAGTGCATTAGTAATTGCTTCTGTTTTGACATTGATAAAAGCCCCTTCTATATCAAGAAAGGCAACCATAGTATACGCCTTTACTATTAGTGAGTTTTCAATGATGCGTACAAGAGAGTGAAGCGCTGTTTCATCCGAAAAACCCTTGCAACCTTGCATGTTGGGAGTTGGATAGTGCAGTCGGTTCTATACTAGTACGGAGGTGTAGCTCAGTTAAACTTTCCAGGGTTTTAAGAAGAAAAGAAGACAGACTGATCGTACAGAGATCCTTTGGATTTAAGTGAGAGCTCTTTCCTGCTTGCTTTGGTGATAAATACAACTTCGACTTCCGTACATGTCTTGGGGATATGTACTAACCGTAGACAACTGGTCGTGATGGTTAGTAGCCAAAGTAGCAGGATCTGAACGTTGTATTGGAGTTCTGCAGGTATGATACCATCTGCTCCAGGGGATTTAAATGGTTTGAAGCTCTTAATGGCCCAAAGAAGTTTTTCTTTGGTCTTTGATCATATTGGTATGTGGAATGGATGTACCGAACAACTCTGGTTCGGTATCCACGGGGTTAGAGGAGCTACCAGGAAAGTGGGTGTCCGGATGTAGGTCAATGGTTTTTATGCTGGAGGTTGTCCATTGCTCATCTGCTTTGAGTTGGTAGCTAGATACAGGTGGATTGGTGGAGAGGATTTTACGGAGTCTAGAAGCCTCTTAGGTTTCTTCTATGTTACCACGGAAGGTACGCCAATATGCTCTTTTTTCCTTCCTCAACCCGCTCTTGTGAGTTTTGAGAGACAACTTGTATTAGTCCCAATCTAGTGTCTCGTTGGAGCTCTTGGCTTTGTTGAAAAGTTGCTTGCATTTTTTACTGAGGGTGCAGAGGTTGGAGTTTTACCATGAAAGCATGGCCTCCTCACGAGGCCTTCTTATAGGACATGTTGACGATCATGCATCGCTCAATGCTCGTGGGAGGGTTTCCACCAAACTATCCAATCCTGACTTATTAATCGGTTGTACCAAGAAGTCAGAGAGAAGTTTTTTGATTAAAATTTCTGTAAAAAGTGACCAGTTGGTTCTTCTTGGGGTTCCTATGGATGGATGTAAGCAATCATTTTATGGAGTGCCCATTTATCTTTGTAAGTAGCTTTGACCTGATTTGAGCTGCAGGACGGTTGTTTAGGTTTATGGTAGGAGAGTACCACTTGCATCTCTTGGCTACGGATCGGACCAGGTTCAAAACCAATGTCTTTCCCGGTGGTTCGGATGCATTTACAGCCTTAGAGATGTGGCCTGTCCTGGCACACCCTTCCACTACATTTGGACTAGGGGAGGATACCCGTTTGTTCGACCAGGGTGGGGGTTAGAGAAGTGGGTGGCCCATTCTCGGTAGAGGCTGGGTTTTAACGCGGTGCAAGCTCGAAGCCGAACAGCCGGTTGAACCTTTAAAGTTTTGGTTGGTTGGGAAAGAGTCCAAGGCTAGGGTTCATACCAGGTTTTACAACTGTTGTCTTTACCGTTTCCCTTGGAACAAAAGTGCACTCAGCAACCTTGGGGGTTCCTGCCTGCTTGACTCAGACCAGGTTTTCCCCGAAGTCATTTTTGCCTTGGCTGCGGCAGTGCTTCCAGGTGTCACTCCCGAGGTTTTTTTTGAGGACCGACCTTCCGTTTTTTGTTATTTGGTTTCTTGTTATGTGTTATGTTTTTGGTGTGTTCATTATTTAGGTCCCCATAGTAGCGGATAAAAATCGGTACACCTACACATAGATCCGCGTTATGTAGGTAATGCAGGTTAATCCGGAGGTTGCATTATCCGGATAATCCTTTAGTGACTGAGAATTTGGTAGGGCCCTCAGCCTGGTCGATTATCGGCAGGGGTCGTATGACACATTAATACAGCCCTTTTGTTGTTTTTTCCACGAGTGGTATTGAATATTTCCACAAGCCCTGCGAGTATAGCGGACATTAGGATTACACACACTCACAGGGGCCCCTATCCGCCACCCGGGGACGTATCCTATAGGAGAACAACTAAACTCCCACGGGTGGCTGAAAACTAATTATGTGTAATTGGTGCAAACCGTAATAGTAGTATTTATATTAAATTTAATTGAATTTGACATAAATCCAAAAATCATTTTCTAGAAAAAAAAAACTGAGAAAAACTATGCTGTTTTGTTGGAAGTACTTTATTTATAGTATTATGTTAAATTTAATCAAAATCGTTAGAGCCCTTTTCGAGAAAATGTACGTTATGGGCAATTCTTATAGGGCTAAGATTAAGACGAGTTTTGGTTGTCACAACATATTGTACAGACAGTATATATATATACAGTATAGACACTATATCAAAAATGGTTCTACAAAAAAATGTTTTTCTAGTGCATAAGCTATGTGGTATTGTATTCAAATGGTTTTTGTAGGAAAACGCCCCCAAAAAATGGGTGTGTGTTAAAATGATCTAAGGACGTAATGTTCATATTATTAAAACCAATATTTTAAAATTTTACCGAAAAACGTTTTTTTTACTGAAAACGCCCACAAAAAGTGGGCATGGCAAAAAAAAAACGCTTGAGATTCTTTAAGAATGTTGTTCAGACACTTTTTCAAAATTCATTACGGTTTGGCCAAAAACTATATTTTTCTTCAAAAGGGGCGTGGCAGTCGCGGTTATCAAAAATGTCTACACATGTCCTTCTGGGAGCAACAAAGAGCACGTGCAACAAATTGCATCATTTCAGCTCAAAATTTAAAGCTCAAAAACTGGTGACGTACGGGTGGACGGACAGACATGAATAAATCGACTCAGCTAGGGATTCTGAGTACATCCATATACTTTAAGGTATATGTATCTAGCTATTTCTCTATGTTACAAAGTATGTATAAAAACGAATATACCCCTATGGGATAGGATATAAACATACGAGAAGGCAAATTGTTAAATACCCTATCCCATCTAACCCTAATAATAAATGTCCCCAAAAGATGGGCTTTGCTACTAACTGAATGGATCTTGTTCAGAAGGTTTATCTAAATCTTTTATGGTTCGACAAAAAACGACGTTTTTCTATTGATATGCTATGGGATAGGCTTTACATATCTCTTGATTAGAATAACGCCCCAAAAGAAGAAAAAGCCCACAAAAAGTGGGCGTGGCAAAAAAGAGATTCTCAGTTACTTTTTTTAAAATTTCTAACAGTTTGGCCAAAACAAATGTTTTAATAAAAGGGGTCGGTGCAGTGGGCGGATTTGAAGCACTTGTTCTGCTTCGTCCTACAGAGAGTCCATACACAAAATTTCATCACTCTAGCTTATATATTCTGAGTCTATCCATAAATGTACTTTAAGGCATATCTATCGAAATTATTTCTTTATGTTAAGAACTTAATGCCAAAACTAATATATACACTTCTATGGGATAGGAATTTCAAAAACCACTTTTGTGGGTTCCTCCATTATCGTAATGTTAAAATCATTCAAAATCTCGAAGTCCAACATTTTTACGAAAACAATTGCTTTCTCATTGTAAGGGAAAGTTAGAAAAATTAGTGGTGGGTGTACGACTGGGTCGTACGCAATTTTCTCTTTCACAGCGAGTTGGGCGTTAGATCAACTACCAAGCATGCGAGAATTTCTCGATTTGCATAGTTTGGGCAAAATACACAAAAAACATTAATTTTGGTTATTAATGTTTAAAATAAAGGGTGGTTAAATTTTAAGGGCCGATGTTGATTTTAAAATTATTGTCATCTCTTTTTATTATGATAATATTGGTGTTTAAGGGTGGATGTTTCCGTTGTATCGTGATTAAAAAAACTTTGTGTTTTCTGTTTTTTGTAGTTTAATTTTACTTGTTTAATTTTTGTCGTTTTACAATTTTGTGGTTTTGTACAATGTTTTGTAATTTTGGTTTTGTCCTGTTTGCGGTTGTGTATGGTGTGGTGGTCAGAATGCGAATGATTGAGCGAAATGGTGGTGGCGTGCACAGACACAAAATGACCCATTGCCACATGTTCCGCACAGCGTGAACGTTGGGAAGTGTCTTTATGGTACACGGACAGAGCTACCACTTTTCGCTTTAACATTACCGGCCGCCTTGACGCAACGCGTTAAAAAATACATAGCGATTACATATCTCTAACAGTCTAAAGCTACAGTTTAACATTTGTGAGTGTTACATTCAAATACATTTCTTTTGTTTATATATTTCAGGAATGTACATATATTTTATTGACCTAATGCGACAATATAAATAAAAACAATTTTTTTTTTTTTGTTAAACGAGTAAGCGTGTATGATGATGAGGCACAGTTCTGTATATACATATTTATTGATTGGTACAAAATTTGTACTCAGAGATAAAAGTTAGAATTTAGTAAATTGTTCTCTTACACATGTGCAATTCTAAGCGCGCTATACTATTTCGTATATATTCGATATGAAGAGAAATTTATTAACGCAGTAAATAATTCACGAAAGTAGGAATGGTTATGGGATAACCTCTATTTATTGGCCAGTATATATAAGTCAATACCCGACAAAGAACAATTATAAGTAGCGTTACGGAGTACAATTTTCCTTGGAAAACGAAACTTTAGGTAAAATTTCGTAGACCAAGCTTAGCTTTTATAAAAGTGTTAACGTGATTCATTAGGGAACACCATTTTGGACGATTCTTCGAGAGAATATCGCTTTTAACACGGAATGCTTTATGCCACGAAGAAAAACGTCGCAATATCTCTTTAAAGGTTATCTCTGCGTGATGGGGTAAACAATGTGTAGACACTTCAGAAGATTTAGTGATCTCTTGAGGCGATGTTTTCAAGAGAGTCCGTTTAGTTCGCACAAACCGCTTCAAAGCTAAATCCCGAGAAACACCAAGTGGCATTTTCATTGGAAAATCTGGTTTGAATGGTAGACGTACTGAAGAGCGACCATCAACGTCGCTGGAAGTTGTAGTAGGAACCAGGTTATCACAATACTGGTCGGCGGCTGACAAAAGGCGAGCCATGGGTTGCTCCTCCAATTCCCAGAACCGCTTGACTTGTTTATCGAACGATACTTCGTTAAAGTGTGAAAGATGAGTGGAATACGATGGTCTACGAGTTTCTATGGGCCCTACGAGTACCCAACCGAAGACTGTATTCTGGGCTATGAGAGTTGAATGAATGTTCGTTCTGATTCCCTCTAAAATAATTGCTGGATACAGATCAGCTCCGATTAACATATCGATTTTAGAGGGACGTGCAAAGAACGGGTCTGCTAAGGGGAAATCTAATTTGGCTGTTAAGATCTCTGATTCAAGTGAACATGAGGGCATGTCACCCGTAACATGTGTCAAAATGAATGCTGTAGCGAGAATTGAGACTTCAGGCCGCTGCTCTGCACATAAGGTGAATGTGCATACTTTAGAAGTAGATGCGGTAACGGTTGCTGAAAGTCCGGTTATTTGCGCATCAACGGCTTGAGTTGATAGGTTGAGTCGTCGTTGTACGTTCTCGGACAGAAATGATACCTCGGATCCGGGATCAATAAGCGCCCTAATGTAGAATATGCCTTTATTGGTGCGAATGCCTACCATGGCTGTCGCTAAGAGAACAGTACGTTGAGACGTGGCAAATAAATTAGTTTGAGAATGGTTCGATGTAATAGTGGACTGTAATGGAGGGGAAGACGGAGATTGTCCAACGGATGTTGAAGCTTGATTAGAGAGTTCTTGTTCTAGATGTAAAAGTGTGTTATGTTTCTTGTTACATCTAACACAAGTGTTTTGACTTTTGCATTGTGCAAGAAGATGATTATAGCCTAGACAATTAAAGCAATAATTCAGTCGTCTGGCCGTAGCGATGCGATTAGAAATGTCTAAATTCAAAAATTCTGGACATTTCCGTAGATAGTGTTGACCATTGCAAAGCATGCACGTAATTCCTCTCACTTGTCGTGCATGAAAGGACTTCGATGATGCGTTTGGCTTAGGGAGATTTGATCTCGGTATCGATTTCGGTTTGATATCAGAAATGGTTTCTAATGCTCGGTAGCGATTTGTCAGAAACTTGTTCATGTCTGACCACAATGGAATGTCAGTAGCATTTGACAAGCTTTGTTCCCACAAGGCAATAGTTGTATCAGGTAAACGAGATGAGCACAAGAATACTAGGATTGGATCCCACTTGTCTACTTCTACGTTTTCTTTGGAGAGAGCAGTTATAGCGTCAGTTATGTCGCTTTGCAACTTTTTTATAGCACGACCCGATTCGGTAGTCACAAATGGAAGATTGAAGAGCGTTTTAATCTGGTTGTTAACGAGAATGCGTTTGTTCTCGTAATTTTCACGCAAAGCCTCCCACGCTAAATCAAAATTTGCATTTGTGAGCGCGAATTTACTTACAATGTGATGCGCATCAGATTTGGTTTTGGCACGCAAGTGGTACAATTTTTGAACGGCACTAAGTCGGCTATTGTTTTTATAGATTGCTGAGAACATGTCTCGAAAAGACGGCCACTCGAGATAATTCCCATGAAAAACGTCGCAGTCACAGGGTGGAACCGTAACCGAACTATGATAATCGACGGAGTGTTGTTGCGTAACACCGAGAGTTGACGAAGCTCCTTGCTGACGTTCATCTTCTGAAGAATCTTCATGCAGCAGGAATCGTGCTTCTTTCGGTTTTGCGGTAACTTTTGATACTGGGGTGGAATTCTGATCCACCTCAAACTCTTCCATATACGATATTATGGTGCCTAAACAGGTGATGTATGTATCGGACGAGGAACGGTACTTCGATTTGGCGGCTTCGAGAAATTCTTTATCAATTTCAGAGCCAACTTGTTGTACGCAAATGCGGTAGTTCTCTTTAATAGCGGACCACAAGAGCGTTAACTCTGCTTTGTAAGCTTTTAATGTGGTCAGCGATAAATCTGAAATGGATTTCTCTTTGAAATGAGCATGAAACTCAACCAAATCGTAGTTTGAAGCGATGAAATCTTCTTGTACCGACATTTTATCACCGATTAATGGAGGTTTGGAAACAAAAGAACGAGTGAACAAACCACGCTTGGGTGCAGCGTTCTAAAAATTGAAAAAGAAAAGAGTACGAGTAAAACCACACTGGCGGACAGCGTTAGCAAAACGCAAAAATCGCGCACAAAATGGCTGCGGTTCTAATAGAACCGATGAAGAACCACCCTACGTTATAGCAGTAGCTCAAGCATGCGGTTGCTTAAAAGAAATTGAAAAAAAAGAGAACGAGTGAAACCACACTAGCGGACAGCGTTAGCAAAACGCATACATCGCGCAAAAATGGCTGAAATTCCAATCGAACCGATGAAGAACCACCCTACGTTACAGCGGTAGCTCAAGCATGCAGTTGCTTAAAGAAATTTGAGAAAAAAGAAGGATTGAGAACCACACTAGCGGACAGCGTTAGCAAAACGGCTGAAATTCCAATTGAACCGATGAAGAACCACGCTACGTTATAGCGGTAGCTCAAGCATGCGGTTGCTTAAAGAAATTTGAGAAAAAAGAATGATTGAGAACCACACTAGCGGACAGCGTTAGCAAAACGGCTGAAATTCCAATAGAACCGATGAAGAACCACGCTACGTTATAGCGGTAGCTCAAGCATGCGGTTGCTTAAAGAAATTTGAGAAAAAAGAATGATTGAGAACCACACTAGCGGACAGCGTTAGCAAAACGGCTGAAATTCCAATAGAACCGATGAAGAACCACGCTACGTTATAGCGGTAGCTCAAGCATGCGGTTGCTTAAAGAAATTGAGAAAAAAGAGAACGATTGAGAACCACACTAGCGGACAGCGTTAGCAAAACGGCTGAAATTCCAATAGAACCGATGAAGAACCACGCTACGTTATAGCGATAGCTCAAGCATGCGGTTGCTTAAAGAAATTTGAGAAAAAAGATCGATTGAGAACCACACTAGCGGACAGCGTTAGCAAAACGGCTGAAATTCCAATAGAACCGATGAAGAACCACGCTACGTTATAGCGGTAGCTCAAGCATGCGGTTGCTTAAAGAAATTTGAGAAAAAAAGATCGATTGAGAACCACACTAGCGGACAGCGTTAACAAAACGGCTGAAATTCCAATAGAACCGATGAAGAACCACGCTACGTTATAGCGGTAGCTCAAGCATGCGGTTGCTTAAAGAAATTTGAGAAAAGAGAGAGAGCGAGCGAAAGCCACGCTAGATTCCTGCGTTGAAAAACGCATAAAATTCCACTAGAAACCGTTGAAGAACCACGCTACGTTATAGCGGCAGCTCAAGCAAGCAGTCGCGCACAGAAAATTCCAATGGAAAAAGAGAGAGCGAGCAAAAGCAACGCTGGATTCCTGCGTTGAAAAACGCATAAAATCGCACAAAAAAAGAGAAACCGTTGAAGAACCACGCTACGTTATAGCGGTAGCTCAAGCAAGCAGTCGCGCACAAAATATTCCAATGAAAAAAGAAAGAGAGAGCGAGCAAAGCCACGCTGGATTCCTGCGTTGAAAAACGCATAAAATCGCACAAAAAAAGGGTTGAGATTCCACTAGAAACTGTTGAAGAACCACGCTACGTTATAGCGTTAGCTCAAGCAAGCAGTCGCGCACAAAATTCCGATGAAAAAGAGATAGCGAGCAAAGCCACGCTGGATTCCTGCGTTGAAAAACGCATAAAATCGCACAAAAAAAAAGGTTGAGATTCCACTAGAAACCGTTGAAGAACCACGCTACGTTATAGCGGCAGCTCAAGCAAGCAGTCGCGCACAAAATATTCCAATGAAAAAAGAAAGAGAGAGCGAGCAAAGCCACGCTGGATTCCTGCGTTGCAAAACGCATAAAATCGCACAAAAAAGAGTTGAGATTCCACTAGAAACTGTTGAAGAACCACGCTACGTTATAGCGGCAGGTCAAGCAAGCAGTCGCGCACAGAATAATCCAATGAAAAAAGAGATAGCGAGCAAAAGCTACGCTTGATTCCTGCGTTGAAAAACGCATAAAATCGCAGAAAAAAAAGGGGGTGAGATTCCACAAGAAACTGTTGAAGAACCACGCTACGTTATAGCGGTAGCTCAAGCAAGCAGTCGCGCACAAAACTTCCGATGAAAAAAGAGATAGCGAGCAAAGCCACGTTGGATTCCTGCGTTAAAAAACGCATAAAATCGCACAAAAGAAAAAGAGTTGAGATGCGGTCCCGTTGAATTGCCAACACCGTTTATAAAACACAGTTGCACTCCCAAACGGTAAAATTTTTTCGCTACAGAACGGGATTATAAAATGAATAACCCGTTGGCGACAAGGGAATGAAAATTTTTCGAAAGCCACTGCCCACAGAGATTATCGGATAAGATTCCTATTCGAATGCGTTTTCTAATAAGAAAAACCGAATTGAATATGCGAAAGAGAACAAATACCCACAGACGCGTACACACGACAATCGAGAAAAAAAAGCATACATACGTAGGTATGCAAAATTGTGCCTTTTTTACACTTTGGATAAAAAAATACCGCGGAAAATTCTACTATCGCATAGTGTCACTGAAATATATGTACATACCTTTTTTTTTTTGTATGATGTATCTTCTGCTTTTCTGCTGTATTGTTGCTGTTGCTGTGGGTATAGTTGCTGCTGCGTGCTGATGTGGTTTTCGTCCGCTAGCTTGCTTCGCTGTGTGTGTATTTGCTGCTATAAGTCTATCCGTCTCGATTGGACCAAATGTTTAAGGGTGGATGTTTCCGTTGTATCGTGATTAAAAAAACTTTGTGTTTTCTGTTTTTTGTAGTTTAATTTTACTTGTTTAATTTTTGTCGTTTTACAATTTTGTGGTTTTGTACAATGTTTTGTAATTTTGGTTTTGTTCTGTTTGCGGTTGTGTATGGTGTGGTGGTCAGAATGCGAATGATTGAGCGAAATGGTGGTGGCGTGCACAGACACAAAATGACCCATTGCCACATGTTCCGCACAGCGTGAACGTTGGGAAGTGTCTTTATGGTACACGGACAGAGCTACCACTTTTCGCTTTAACAATTGGTATGATTCAATTATGTATGAAACAAAATATCGGCCAATTGGCCGCCGCGACCTCGGCGACACACCTACATCCGATGGTCCAAATTTTCGATGACGCTGCGTCATAATTGAGATTCTATGCCTTTAAAGTGCCGAATTATCTCATCCTTTAGCTCTTGAATTGTTGCTGGCTTATCGACGTACACCTTTTCTATCAAATAAACCCAAAGAAAGAAGTCCAACGGTGTCAAATCACATGATCTTGGCGGCCAATTGACATCGCCACCACGTGAGATAACAAGGCCGTTTCATTTTGGAAAAAATACGGCCCGATGATGCCGCCAGACCATAAACCGCACCAAACAGTCATTCTTTGTGGGTGCATTGGTTTTTCGACAATCACTCTTGGATTATCATTCGTCCAAATGCGGTAATTCTGCTTATTGACGAATCCGCTGAGGTGAAAATGTGCCACATCACTAAAGACGATTTTCTTTGAAAATTGATCATCCCATCCCATCCTTAAAATTAATATCTTCAAAATATAGGCTTTATGGCGATAAAATACAGAAAATGACGTTGTCACAATATATTGCTCAGGCAGTTTATCAAAATCTTTTGTGGCTCGACAAAAAACAACGTATTTCTAATGGCTTGGGATGGGGTATTTTTTTTTTTTTTAAATTCTGACCTGCCTAAGCAGTAATATACACATCGACCTAAAAGATCTATTGTGCTTGCCGTCAGATGTTTTTTTAGGTTAGTAGCGCTTCTACTTTCCTAATGTAGCTGATAATACTTTCAGCCGAAGATGTCCTCAGTTCTTCGGGACTTAAAAATTCCCTGAAGAAAGATTCCTCTTCTCATACCGTAAAGGGCCGGGCATTCACATATGATATGCTCGGCTGTTTCGTCTTCTTCTAGACATAGTCTGCACTCCGGTGAGTCGACTAGACGCATTTTGTTTAGGTGATATCGCAGACCGTGATGGCCAGTTAGGTAGCCTACTAAGTTTTTGATATCGTGCCTGCGAAGATTTAGTATCTTATTGGCATCTGATTTGAAGGGCTGAATAGCTCTTTTGGTCTGTCTTAGGCCTGGGATGTTTCCCCAGTATGAAACACATTTGTTTTGTTCCCAGTTTTTTATGACCAGATTTATGGCTGATTTGGGGATTGCACAGAAGGGTTCAGGTCCAATGAAGGGGGTTTCCGAACCTTTTCTGGCTAGTTCATCAGCTTTTTCGTTACCTTCAACTCCCTTATGTCCGGGGACCCACCATAGTCTGGTTTTGTTCCTGGAACTGAGTGTTTGGAGGGAGTTGAAGCAGTGTAGTACTGATTTGGAGTCAATGATGTGTGAGCTAAGGGCTTTTATAGCTTCTTGACTGTCCGTGAATATATGGATGTTTGCGCCTTTAATACCTGAGTTGTGTATTAGGTTTGCAAATTCTTTTATGGCATGGAGCTCAGCTTGGAATACACCAGGTATAGCCTAGCTCCGGTAATGCCCAGACAGGCAAGCCGTTGTACCTTGTTTAATATATTTATAGTTGTTTTTTGGGTGACTTTGTTCCACCATACTATGGAAGCGTATTTTATAATGGGCCTGACCATGATCGTGTAGATCCAGTGTGTGGTCTTTGGAGAGATTCCCCAGGTTTTACCATACATGCTTCGGCAAGCCCAGAAAGCTTTGGTTGCTTTTTGAATTTTGTTGTTGATGTGGGAGTTCCAGCTTAGTTTTTTTTATCGAGGATCACTCCAAGATATTTTACTTCGTTGGAATACTCAATGTATGTACCATTAATTGAAATTGGGATGGGGTATACAAATGGTTTTTGTAAGAAAACGCCCCCAAAATGTGGGCGTAGGTGAAAATGATCTATTGACAAAATGTTTATATTACCATTGCGGAAGTATTTGCATCAACATTTTTTTTCAAAAGTGTTAACATTTTGACAAAAAGAGTTTTTTACTAAAAACGCCCCAAAAAGTGGGCGTGGCAAAAAACTTTGTATGGACGAAATATAGATATTAGGATTGTCTAAATATGCTGCTCAGACACTTTTTTGAAATTCCTTACGGTTTGGCTTAAAACTACGTTTTTCTAAAAGGGGGCGTGGCAGTGGGCGGATTTCAAAATTGTTTACACTTGTCCTGCTTTGTCGACCAGAGAGTATACCAAATTTCAACACTCTAGCTCAAAATTTAAGGCCCAAAAATCGGTGACACACAGACGGACGGACGGACGGACGGACGGACGGACAGACAGACATGGCTTAATCGACTCATCTAGCGATTCTGAATCGAACCATATACTTTGAGGTATATGTATCGAAATTATTTCTCTATGTTCCAAACTTAATGTCAAAACTAATATACCCCTGTGGGATAGGGTATAAACATGACGTTTAGGTGTGGTTCACATTCAACATTAAAATTTAACCACCCGTTATATAAATAATGTGGATTTGTGATTAAAAGAATTTTAACCCTGTGTTTGAAGGAATGTGTATCCAATGATTTTTTATTATTGGCCAAAACAGAGAAATACGTTAAAAACGTTTGCGAGTAATTAACAATTTTCCTTATATCTAAAAATCCGTTATATGGATTTTCTCGAAAAAACTGGGTAAGCAGTTTTGTTGGAACTAATGTACTAAAAGCATGACTTAAAAATTAAAATTGGCCTTTAATTATGATCGAAAAAATGGGTTAAGCCGTTTTGGGTGGAGATTTCATTACGAACTGGCGGACAGGCGGACACACGAACCATTCTCTTTGTAAGAAAAAGTTAAAAATTAATAACATTGCAACCAGCATAAATCGTCAATAGTTTAGCAAATACCTTAAAAAGGTTATATTCATGATTTTTATCATCATACTGTTCTTGCATGAACAACTTGACGCTGCTGTGATAACATTTACCTCATCACCATGCAAATGGGCACAATGTACTTTCTATCTCTTTGAACTAAAAATACATTTTCGATTTCCGGCATAAATTGTTATTTCCCGACCCCGAATGGAAAAGTGTAGTGCCATTAGATAAAGCATTTCATTCGTGAAGATAGAATATTAAAATTAAAAATTGCACAAATCGGCTGGGTAATTATAATTATTCGACCATACGACAAGATAACATGTCTAAAATAGTATTAACCATGTGGGAAGGGTGCGCGAAATAATATTTATTTATGAGATTTTATTTTTAATGACATATCTTCATTTTAAAAATGAAAAAATATTTCAATACACTGTGAAATCGAGAATTAAACAATGAAAAGGCTACAATCCTCCACGCGAATCGTTTAATACCTCACATCCTGAAAACAAACATCTCCAAATAGTGGGTCTCAATAAAAACTGGATGAAATTAAGAAAATGCTTCAAAATATCATTTGGCCAAAATCGACATTTCTTGTGAAAATGGACGTAGCAGTATTTATACTTGTATTGGAGGCGTCAGCAAAGAGATTAAATTATACCCCTATGACATATTTGCCATATAACTTAGTATATTTATACCCTTTCCAATAGGGGAATATTAGTTTTGATACATAGTTTGTAACATAGAGAAAAAAATTAGTTAGATATCGTCTCAGAATCGCAAGCTGAATCAATTAAGCCATGTCTTTCTGCCCCTCCGTCCGTCTGTACTTCTGTACATCACCGATTTTGAGGCCTTAGATTTTGAACTAGGATAATTAAATTTGGTATGTAGGACCCTTGTACGTGCCTACAGAACAAGCGTACAATTTTTCAAAATCCGCCCACTTTTTTGAAAAAGATTTAGAGCAAGATATTTAGACAATCTTATAATATTCATATTTCGTCCATACACATTTTTTCGCCACGCCCATTTTTTGGGACATTTTCTGTAAAAAAATGTTTTCGTTATAATTTTAAGTTGATTTGAAAAAAAAACTTTCGATGGAAAAAACATTAGTAAAATCAATATGAATATTTCTTCCTTTTAAAATCATTTTAAAAGCCCACTTTTTGGAGGGGTTTTCCTAAACAAAAACATTTGTATACCCTACCCCAAGGCATATGCAATAGCAAGGTTTTTCTATTGCATATGCCTTGGGGTATTTTGATAAAATAAACATTTTAGCATATTAGAGTGTATGAAGTAGGATATTGTGATCTACTCTGTCAAATGCTTTCGAGAAATCAGTGTAATTTACATCACACTTAAATCCGTTCTCAAGATAAGTGGAAACAAAGTTCGAAAAAATGGCTAGATTTTTGTTAGTAGATCTGACACTAACAAAACCGTGTTGCAGAGGTGAAATTATCACTTTCAAAAGAATTTTCTATAAATACTGTTTTCAAACAGCTTTGGGATAGTTGAAATTTTGCATATTGGACGATAATTAGTAATTACTAACTTCGTTTTTAGAGCCTGATTTGTGAATAGGACCTGTTTTCAGGTAACGATTAAAAATGATACCTACTTTAAACAAAACAATTGCTTGTGCACAGTTTTTGAGAACTAATGGAGAAAACCAATCCATTCCGTGTTGTTTATCTGAGTTCAACGTTTTCAACTCTTCATCTGTTTCATCAATTGAAACACTTAATCTGCCGATATTTATGCAATTTAAGGAGTTATTAATTCCTCCCGTTACTGAGTTGGTTGATTGTACATAAACCGAACGAAAAAACTGAGCAAAGATATTCCAAACTGTTGGAAGATCAGATGATGTAGTATCCATATAATGTATAGTATTTGGAATGTCAACTGATTTCTTTTTGTGATAAGTGAATTTCCAAAAATGTTAAGGATCTTTTTTAAGTTTTTCTTCAACACTAAGGATGTAGTGCTGGTACAACAACTTATTCAGATAATCAAACCTTATTTAAAAATATGAGAGGCTACAATCCGCTATGCGGATCGTTGAATACCCTATCCCATCCCATCCTTTAAATTAATATCCTCAAAATATAGGCTTTATGGCGATGAAATACAGAAAATGACATTGTCACAATATATTGCTCAGACAGTTTCTCAAAATCTTTTGTGGTTCGACAAAAAACAACGTATTTCTATTGCTAATGCCTTGGGATGGGGTACACAAATGGTTTTTGTAAGAAAACGCCCCCAAAATGTGGGCGTAGGTGAAAATGATCTATGGACAAAATGTTTATATTACCATTGCGGAAGTATTTGCATCAAAAATTTTTTCGAAAGTTTTAAAATTTGGACAAAAAGCGTTTTTTACTAAAAACGCCCCCAAAAAGTGGGCGTGGCAAAAAACTTTGTATGAACGAAATATAGATATTAGGATTGTCTAAATATCCTGCTCAGACACTTTTTTGAAATTCCTTACGGTTTGGCCAAAAAATAAGTTTTTCTAAAAAGGGGGCGTGGCAGTGGGCGGATTTCAAAAATTTTTACACTTGTTCTGGTGACTCGCACAAGGATCCTATATACCAAATTTCATTATCCTAGCTCAAAATTTAAGGCCCAAAAATCGGTGACGAACAGACAGACGGACGGACGGACACACGGACGGACGGACGGACGGACGGACGGACGGACAGACAGACATGGCTAATTCGACTCAGCTAGCGATTCTGAGTCGATCCATATACTTTGAGGTATATGTAGCAAAATTATTTCTCTATGTTACAAACTATGTATCAAAACTAATATACCCCCCTATGGGATAGGGTATAAACATATGAGAGGCTACAATCCGCTATGCGGATCGTTGAATACCCTATCCCATCCCATCCTTTAAATTAATATCCTCAAAATATAGGCTTTATGGCGATGAAATACAGAAAATGACATTGTCACAATATATTGCTCAGACAGTTTCTCAAAATCTTTTGTGGTTCGACAAAAAACAACGTATTTCTATTGCTAATGCCTTGGGATGGGGTACACAAATGGTTTTTGTAAGAAAACGCCCCCAAAATGTGGGCGTAGGTGAAAATGATCTATGGACAAAATGTTTATATTACCATTGCGGAAGTATTTGCATCAAAAATTTTTTCGAAAGTTTTAAAATTTGGACAAAAAGCGTTTTTTACTAAAAACGCCCCCAAAAAGTGGGCGTGGCAAAAAACTTTGTATGAACGAAATATAGATATTAGGATTGTCTAAATATCCTGCTCAGACACTTTTTTGAAATTCCTTACGGTTTGGCCAAAAAATAAGTTTTTCTAAAAAGGGGGCGTGGCAGTGGGCGGATTTCAAAAATTTTTACACTTGTTCTGGTGACTCGCACAAGGATCCTATATACCAAATTTCATTATCCTAGCTCAAAATTTAAGGCCCAAAAATCGGTGACGAACAGACAGACGGACGGACGGACACACGGACGGACGGACGGACGGACGGACGGACGGACGGACGGACGGACGGACAGACAGACATGGCTAATTCGACTCAGCTAGCGATTCTGAGTCGATCCATATACTTTGAGGTATATGTAGCAAAATTATTTCTCTATGTTACAAACTATGTATCAAAACTAATATACCCCCCTATGGGATAGGGTATAAACATATGAGAGGCTACAATCCGCTATGCGGATCGTTGAATACCCTATCCCATCCCATCCTTTAAATTAATATCCTCAAAATATAGGCCTTATGGCAATGAAATACAGAAAATGACATTGTCACAATATATTGCTCAGACAGTTTCTCAAAATCGTTTGTGGTTCGACAAAAAAAACGTATTTCTATTGCTTATGCCTTGGGATGGGGTATACAAATGGTTTTTGTAAGAAAACGCCCCCAAAATGTGGGCGTAGGTGAAAATGATCTATGGATAAAATGTTTATATTACCATTTCGGAAGTATTTGCATCAAAATTTTTTTCGAAAGTTTTAAAATTTGGACAAAAAGCGTTTTTTACTAAAAACGCCCCCAAAAAGTGGGCGTGGCAAAAAACTTTATATGGACGAAATATAGATATTAATATTGTCTAAATATGTTGTTCGGAAACTTTTTTAAAATTCCTTACGGTTTGGTCAAAAACTGAGTTTTTCTTAAAAGGGGGCGTGGCAGTGGGCGGATTTCAAAAATTTTTACACTTGTTCTGTAGGCAGAGACGAGGATCCTATATACCAAATTTCATTATCCTAGCTCAAAATTTAAGGCCTAAAAATCGGTGACGTACAGACGGACGGACGGACGGACGGACGGACAGACAGACATGGCTTAATCGACTCAGCTAGCGATTCTGAGTCGATCCATATACTTTGAGGTATATGTAGCAAAATTATTTCTCTATGTGACAAACTAAGTATCAAAACTAATATACCCCTATGGGATAGGGTATAAACATATGAGAAGGCTACAATCCGGTGTGCGGATCGTTGACTACCCTATCCCATCATATCCATAAAACTAAAATCCCCAAAAAAGTGGGCATGGCTAAAAACACGATGTGGATAAAATAGAAAAAATGATATAGTGACAACCAATTCTTCAGACTGCTTACAAACACTTTTCCGGTTCTACAAAAGACAAGGTTTTCTCCTGCATATGTTATGGGGTAGTGTATAAAAATGGTTTTTATATAAAAACGCCCCCAAAAAGAGGGCGTGGGTTAAAATGGTATATAGACGAAATGTTTATATTAATAATGTTAATGATTCTGCATCAAAATTTTTTTCGAAAAAATTTAAAATTTAACCGAAAACAGTTTTTTATTAAAAACGCCCCCAAAAAGTGGGCGTGGCAAAAAACTTTATATGGACGAAATATAGATATTAATATTGTCTAAATATGTTGTTCAGAAACTTTTTTAAAATTCCTTACGGTTTGGTCAAAAACTGAGTTTTTCTTAAAAAGGGGCGTGGCAGTGGGCGGATTTCAAAAATGTTTACACTTGTTCTGTAGGCAGAGACGAGGATCCTATATACCAAATTTCATTATCCTAGCTCAAAATTTAAGGCCTAAAAATCGGTGACGTACAGACGGACGGACGGACGGACAGACAGACATGGCTTAATCGACTCAGCTAGCGATTCTGAGTCGATCCATATACTTTGAGGTATATGTAGCAAAATTATTTCTCTATGTAACAAACTAAGTATCAAAACTAATATACCCCTATGGGATAGGGTATAACCAGCAATACCTTTTGAATAATAAGAAGTTATCGCTTGAATTCCTGTACAGTATAAAGGCCTTATTATTGCGAATATTTTAATTAATTAAATTAATCAATTCCTTATATACAGGGCTCAGTGGCGCTATGGTTAGTGCGATGAACTGCCGTGCAGAACCTAAATGATTTTTCACTGGCCCTCCTCTCGTGACGATCTGACAAATCGTCCGCGTATTGTCAATTGTCAAGAATAGCTTATCTCAACTTAGCCGTTCGGAGTCGGCATAAAACAGGAGATCCCGCCATCATGCAAGAAGTAGACACGCACACATGAATGGTTGTGAGAAAGCTAGGCCCTGGGTACTAACAAGCCTGTTGCGCCAAAAATGTATTATACCCTATCCCATAGGGGTATATTAGTTTTGACATTAAGTTTGTAACATAGAGAAATAATTTCGATTGATATACCTCAAAGTATATGGTTCGATTCAGAATCGCTAGCTGAGTCGAGCCCGTCCGTCTGTTCGTTGTTGCGACGATTTATCTTGCCGTTGGGTCGGTGCTGGCATGCAAGTTCCCTCTATAGCTCGTCGGTGGGTGTGGGACTTGACCCTTTTAAATCACAACAAAAAAATTTTCCATGCCAGTCTTTTACGTCTGGGTGTGATAACGCTTGCGAGATATTTTCCTACCCTCCCTACCATGGTTATTTTACTCGCCTCAATAACCCCATATGTTGCCTCCCTTCACTTCCTATTTTTTTGCCGCCATTATCGCCCTTCCCTATCCTACCATCCTCATCCTTTATTGCTCCCGCTTAGTTCAAACACATCTTTTGGGTTTATATTCTAATTAACATTTTTATTAAAGAAATAAACTGACAAAAAAAATATTTACGTAAATTGTTAGTTAATTACTTTAACTTTTAAAAAAAAATTTACAAAAGACTAACTGACGAAGAGAGGGTAAAAACTATATATATGCTTTTGCACCACACAATGAAACGCGTATTCTATACATATCCATATAGCATATATGATATATATTTGAATTTGGGGACTTAATTATAGATCACTTGTTATATATATATATATATATATGTATATATATATATATATATATATATATATATATATATATATATATATATATATATATAAAATCCGCATCCGCTGCTGCACCTTGTACCTATAGCGATTTTCACTCGCGAAAATTTCAAATTAATTAATTTGTATATATATATATATATATATTTTTCGAGATTTACTTATGGATTTTTACCTTTTCTTCGTTAGATTATTTATCTATTATTTGCCACTATATTTAAAAAATGAATTTCAATTTAAAATAAAAAATAAAAAAAAAATATTTATTGGGTGGTGGGTGTTAGGTTTTGAACCCAAGCTCGCTGCATGCTAATCCGCGCTTTAGCGCACTCGGGCAATCCGAGTATTGGGGATACTGCTCCCCAGAAGTGTACTAAACGTTCGATGTTCCCTTTTTAAAAAAATTATTTTAATTCGAGGAACTCGAATGTCGCTCTGCGAATTTGCAGCACTTTAGAGTTTTTATCACTTTTTATGTGTTCTGTGTGTGTCTTCACTTGTACGTCCACTGTGGCTATGGTACTGGTTCAACGTATAGAACTTTTTGGCCGTTAATCTTCCGGCAATTTCATTCCGTTTTTTGGTAATGGAAAGCTTGGCTTTCTGGAATATGAATTTATAACAACAAATGACAAGTACAAATTCGAAACTGATAGAGTCTCGAACATTTGTGACACGACAGATCACAATAGATACTTTTAGTTCTGTAACATCGTCTTGTGTGTCAAAAAAATTTGGGTCTTAAATTTTGAGCTAGAAAGTTGAAATTTGGAATATAGACTCTCTGGCAAACTAAGTGTAAAAATTTTTGAAATCTGCCCACTGCCACGCCCCCTTTTTAGAAAGAACTTAGTTTTAGCCAAACCGTAAGGAATTTAAAAAAAAATAGCCGAGAAACATATTTAGAGAATCTTAATATCTATATTTCGTCTATACAAAGGTTTTTGCAACGTCCACTTTTTGGGTGCGTTTTCCTACAAAAAAAAAACATTTTTATACCCTACCCCAAGGCATATGCAATAGAAAAACGTTGTTTTTTGTCGATCCATAAAAGATTTTGATAAATCATCTGAACAATATGTTGTGACAACGTCCACATTTTGGGGATATTAATTTTAAGGATGGGATGGGATAGGGTATTTAACGTCCGCACAGCGGATTGTAGCCTTCTGATATGTTTTTTTTTTTTATTTTTTAATTCCTTATTAAACCTTAACATTTTTACTACGCGTTTTAGGAATATATTAAGCTTATCAGTAAAATAAATGTATTTTTTTTAATTTAAACTGGGGTTGCTTAAAACAGTCATCCAATTTAAAGAACTAAGAAAATGCTACGTCGAAACAAAATCGCATTTACCATAATCATAGGTGCTCCCAAAAAGTGTGTATATTCTAAATTATTTTTTGGGGTATTTTCATCGAAAGTTTTTTTTTTCGAATTTCTCTAGCAGCAGCGTACCTATATTATTGTTTGAATATCTTGTTCAAACATTTTGCCAAGAACAATATTTTTCTAAAAAAGTGGACCGATTTCGTGAGAGTTCGTGTCAGTCAAGCATTTATTAATTTTTATTAATATTCAATTGTTACACCTATTCATAAGTCTGGTAGTAGGAATGGTCACGATAATATCATCAATTCCAAAATTGTTTAAACGTTTAATAAAAGAGAGCATATACTTTTTCGTAAAGGAATCTTTATACACAAACAGAAATCGATTTATGAAAGACAGGTTGAATATTGCCATATACGAAACCCCTAGTAATAATAGTGAAGAAAATTTCTTTAATGCATTTATACGAATAATAAAGTAATTTGAAAATTACCTTCAGAGTTTTCCGTTTTCGGAGCATAGCTCGAATTAAGAAATAAATACATACATTATTATATGTACTCCCATCAAAATTGTTCCAATCAAATTGGTTATTGACTTTCATTTACTTTTAATATGTTTCCAAACTTAAGTATCACATCTGTGATTAACTCGAACTAAAGATAAAAGTTTATTTAGCACGCCTACAAGCTCTGAAATATATTTATTCATACATAGTTAAGGATATATTAATTAGGTACACATCATCATTTTACTTATAAATATTAATAGTTCCGAAATTAAAAGGTTTTCCATGACAGAGATACCCATTTTAGTATTTTATTGACTTTCGAAGCAGCAACTCATAGCTTAACTTATTTGACAAGATGTCAGATTTTATTGTGTACTCCAACAAAGATGCAATTCGTGTGAATAAATTGTTTAAAATTCAAACAATTTTAATGAAATTATTTGGGCAGATGGATCCGAAACTAGAAAATTTTCTACCAATATCATTGCAAAATGTTGGGAAGAAAATTAGTCATTTATTCTGCATATTCTCTATATTGCTAACTTCTCATACTGCAATTTTGTTCGCTATTACATCGTTGCATGCGTTTAAGAACGGCGAATTGGAAAAAATTACAGATGCTCTTACTATGCTTATTATCTATACATTTGCAGCATTTGCTGGAATTTATTGGATACGACGTACGCACGACTTAGAGGATTTTTTCGAAAGCATTGACAAAAAATATGAACATCATTCTTTGGCTGGTAAATAAAATATCAATACAATAAATTAATCTTTAATTTATAAAATGCTTATATCTGCTTAAAGGACTGACTTTTGTAAGCTCCCGTCGATCTTTTGAATTTGCCAAGAAGTTGACTGGTTATTGGCAGTTTGCCTGTATTTTCGGTGTCATTTTTTGGGCGTTAGCTCCACTTTTGGCTCACCAAAGAACATTTCCTCTTAAATGCTGGTATCCTTTTGATGCAAAGGTAAGGTTTTTATTTTAAATTTTAAACATTAAGGTTTGTATTTTACAGCAAAAATATGTATATGAAGTAGTCTACATAATACAATTCCTTGCTCAATACGAAATGGGTGGAGTGTTTGGAAATGGATCTGCAGTATTCGTTTCTATCGTAGTCATTATGTTGGGACAATTCGATGTACTTTTTTGCAGTCTTAAGAATATCCAGGCACATAGTGAATTACTTACTGGTGCAAGTTTACAAACCATGCGGTAAGTAATTTTCACAAATATAGTAACCACTTTGTTAAACCTAACCACAGTAGCGTATAATATCATATTCATAAAAGATTTCTTAATAAATTAATAAATTAAAATATTTCTTGAAATGCCCTAATTTACTCCTTCATTAATGTAAATTCAGAAATTCATTAGCGATTGTCTACGTCAATATATGAATGTACTATTAACATATCAGCTCCTCGGGTGGAGTGGATAAACTAGCCAGTTTAGTAATATAGAGCAACTGTGCCTATTCCATTTTTTTTGCAAAATTAAGAATTCAAATCGAATTCAAAGTTAGGAAAAGGAAGACCTCGTCAAGAGATCGCTTAATCCTACAAACAGAGATTCGGTTGTCTCGAAACTGAAGGTTGGGACTTTATATGGCCGAAATGTTTTTTGTTAATATACAACATCCGCGTCTTAGTACAGATTTAAAAGTTTACAGTTGTATATTCTCCTTCATTCGACTTACTCACCCTTTCTACATCAGTAAACAATGGTACTTTCGAGTTAAGAGTTTTTATTGTTTTGATTTGTTTTACACTTTACTAAATATTATAGCATCGGTTTTCTAGGGTCTTCAACTAGGTGTTATTTGTGGGGTTGATTCCGAGGTAGATAAAGTTTTTCACTAATTGGTTTTAATTGGTGCGTAGATAGAATTTTGTTTGTTGATAACATATGTTTTGTCTTGACCTCGTTAACAACAAGACAAACGTGTTCCGCAGGTCCATCAATTGCCGTAAATGCTTCTAGAACGGCACGATGGGAGTGACTAATGGCGTCTGCGTATCCCAGTAACTGGACCGAGACGAATGTAATTCTTCTCATAATTTCCCATAATATATTTTGGCACAAACTGTCAAAAGCTATTTGAAGATTTTCATCACTTCATTAAATTCATTAAATAAGTACCAAAAAATTGTAGAGTAAAAAAGAATTATTTTTTCTTCTTTCAAATGGAATATTGTTACTAAGAAAAGGCGTTTTAAAAAACAAAGTTTTGGATTTATTTCATGTAAATAACTAATTTAGAAAAAAACAAATGAGAAGGCTACAATCCACTGTGCGGATCGTTGAATATCCCATCTGTAAAACTAATATCCCCAAAAAGTGGACATTGCTTAAAACACGATGGGGATTTAAATATAGAAAATGACATTGCCAGAACAAATTTTACGGTTCTACAAAAGACATATTTTTTCTCCTGCATATGTTATGGGGTAGTGTATAAAAATGGTTTTTATATAAAAACGCCCCCAAAAAGTGGGCGTGGGTTAAAATGGTCTATAGACGAAATGTTAATATTAACAATACTAATGATTCTGCATCAACATTTTTTTTCGAAAATTTGGGCGTGGCAAAAAACTTTATATTGACGAAATATAGATAATTCGATTCTATAAATATGCTGCTCGGAAACTTTTTTAAAATTCTTTACGGTTTGGCAAAAAAAAAACGTTTTCCTAAAATGGGGGCGTGGCAGTGGGCGGATTTTAAAAATGTTTACACTTGTTCTGGTGACTCGGACAAGGATCGTATATACCAAATTTCATTATCCTAGCTCAAAATTCAAGGCCCAAAAATCGGACGGACGGACAGACAGACATGGCTAATTCGACTCAGCTAGCGATTCTGAGTCGATCCATATACTTTGAGGTATATGTAGCAAAATTATTTCTCTATGTTACAAACTATGTATCAAAACTAATATACCCCTATGGGATAGGGTATAAAAACATATGAGAAGACTACAATCCGCTGTGCAAATAGTTTAATACCCTTAAAATGAATATCCCCAAAATGTGGGCTTTATGGCAATGAAATATAGAAAAAGATATTGTCACAACATATTGTTCAGACAGGTTTTCAAAATCTTTTTCGGTTCGAAAAATCAACGTCGTTTTTCTATGGTAGTATATATACAATATAATATATATAAAATAGATCGACTGAGCTATCGATTCTGAGTCAATCCATATACTTTGAGGTATATCTATTAAAATTATTTCTCTATGTTACAAACTTAATGTCAAAACTAATAGTAAAACCCGCTTAAGAGAAACAGCAAAATGTCACAGTCTTTTTTGCACTTAAACGGGTTTTTAACTTAAACACGGATAAGTGAAAACAATATGTCACTTAAGCGGGTTTAAAAATTCCATTAAGCGTAAATTAAAAGACTTTTGAGAGCAAAATCAAAACGAAAATAGACGCTTATTGTGACATATCAGAAATAAAAATGTCATTTTCTAGAAAAAAAGAAGTGAAAGCATTCAGACAATTTTTTGTTCTGTTCGATTCAATATTTTTCACTTAAAAGAGTTATTTTCAATGAAAAATATAAAAAATAACTGAAAATATGTTTCAGGTATCCGGGTTTTCACTTAAGCGAGTTTCGCTTATCGAACAAACTTTTGTGCTCGTCCAACTGTGCACCTAGTTTGCACCTCTCAAGTTTACTTAATTCGGTAAATCTCTTCGTTATCTCTTAACTCAATATCGATGGAATTGATTACAATAAAATCTGGATCCTTTTTAAGGTCTATCGGTGAAATAATCAGGTCAGGAAAAAGGATGTCTTTGTTGACTTTTCTCCTGTCTGGGGAAACATCGATTCTTCTTATCGAGTCTTAAAAGATATTTTGTATTGCATTCGTAGAGTAATCATTGTTTGTGACATCTTTCCGTATTCGATTGGGTGTTTCTGCAGCTGGAATGGGATCAAACCAAGTCACGAAAGCAGAAATGCTTGCTTTGTTCTTCTCAGCTGGCAAAACGTTTGAGTATGTATGTGGTGATGATTGAACATTAGGTGTTTCAGAAAGTGGTCAAAATGGGTTTGAATAGAACAAAGAGAATGAAGCGGGCAATATTTTCGAGATCCCGATCTGGTTTGCGCTTTGTAGTCAGAGCTGTATGGGATGTGTCATAAAATTCGAATGCCTTTTCTTTTTTGTCAGCAAAATACTAAATTCTCTGTCCAAGGTCCGTAATGACCTATTTTTGCTCAATAAAACCAATTAATATGCGGTTATCCGTAGCTTTTGGTAACGCTTTAAATTTTATAGGCCGAAGCCGATTTAAAAACAATATGTTCATTTCACCAATATAAACATCTTGTTGCAAGTAACACATAGTGTTACTGTGGTATTCATTTGCTTAAATTTTGTGCCATTTCGCAAGAGACGTAAAAGACGTACAGGCTGCAGTGTCTAAGTACGCGATTCCTCATTCGCCATGGGCGGTAATAGAAAACGTTGGTAGATCTGTACTGAGAGTTATTTTTATGCAGTTGAAGGAAACTGTGGCAGGTCCTTTTGGTAAATCGCTTCTTTTCCTTTTCATTTTTCTCCCTCTCGTCTCGATTATAGTTCTTTTCTACAGTCCAATCGTTCTGTCTTTCACTAACAGTTCCTGGAATATGGTAACACTATCTCGTGGCACGCTGTCTCTAATATGGATGTTTAACAGGCCACAAGGTCTAGCATCATTGATTTCTTAAGAATCTTAGGTGGCTTTGCAAATAATGCTCCTCGTACAAATGAAATCATACGTTGCTTCTCTCGGTTTCTGTTTCTGCTAGAAAACTTCCATATAAATCCGATAAGGAAGTTTAGCAGATATGCATTACGGAAAAGAGTTAGAACGTTGCTCCAAGTCCTGGCTGCCGATTTTACACCTTGTCACCAGTTTACAGCATTTTCCAATTGTACGCTCGATACAGCACAGCTGATTTTCGTCTGGGTTTTCAAAGAATCAGGCCCCTCGTTGGGCGCCAATATAACGGCCAGCTTTAGAGTCGGTTTACTGTTTATACCCTATCCCATAGGGGTATATTAGTTTTGATACTTAGTTTGTAACATAGAGAAATAATTTAGCTACATATACCTCAAAGTATATGGATCGACTCAGAATCGCTAGCTGAGTCGATTAAGCCATGTCTGTCTGTCCGTCCGTCCGTACGTCTGTCTGTTCGTCACCGATTTTTGGGCCTTAAATTTTGAGCTAGGATAATGAAATTTGGTATATAGGATCCTTGTCCTTGCCACCAGAACAAGTGTAAACATTTTTGAAATCCGCCCACTGCCACGCCCCCTTTTTAGGAAAACGTATTTTTTGGCCAAACCGTAAAGAATTTTAAAAAAGTGTCTGAGAAGCATTTTTAGAGATTCGTAATATCTATATTTCGTCAATATAAAGTTTTTTGCCACGCCCACTTTTTGTGCTACCCTTTACCGCAGGATTTGCGAAAAGACGCACTACCCCACTGAATCGGCGATAGGACAAATAAGGTTTAAATGGGTTAAACCAAATAGGCGGTAGTGTACCTCCGTCAATGGGACACTCACGAAAAAAAATGATGCTCGGGTCTCTTGTTTTAAACACTTCGTAAATCAAAAGGCAGTAGTGTACCGCCGAATTGTTCACTCCAAGCTATCATGCCATAATGTAATGGTAAAATTAATTTATACATAAGTGTTGAAATGTTAGTTGTTACAGTTTCACATTTCCATATTGTCTCGGGTGACGGTGCTTCCAAAATATATGTATACTCCGAAGTTAATAAAGGTATTAGTTGTATTATTTGGGGCCATCCAAGTTAAAATTCTTATCATTGGAAAATACAACTTTGATAACATTCCTTGAATCGGCTTCTTGATTAAGTGGTGTTTATACCCTAGCCCATTGAGGTATATATAAGCTTTTATAATATCGCTAGCTGATGTTTAATAATGTGATTTCATAGGGTATTAAACGACTGAAGCCTTACCATAGCCCTTTTGTTAATTTTGAGGACTTTCATACATAGTGTATTTTCTACAGCAAACTATAGTTAATACCCTTATTTACTTTATGGATGGGCGAAATTTCAGCTAGTCTTTGTAGAGAAGGAAGAACGCTAAAATTCGCTGTGAGAATCTTTTAATACACTCTTCCACCCTATCAACAAAATAAAAATCCTCATAAAGATGGAAGGGTGTTGTAGAACGTGAGTACACTTGTTTGTGTTTCATATACCCCTATCTTGTAGGTATTCAACGATCCGTACAGCGGATTGCAGCCTTCTCATATGTTTATTTTTAGCTTACCGCCCAAACTCTTCCATCTGTGCAGAATGAGGATGGAGAATTCTCACTGCTCCATCAGGGTCCGCAACGATCTCACTGAAACATTCGATAACATAATTTAATCCGGCGCTGTATAATTTCTTAAAGATAATTCTGGATACGATTGTGCAAAACTCTTGAGCCGAAATCAGCGGCATAGTATTTCAAAAATCTTTGCAACTATGTACTTGTACTAGCATACGCCGACCATATTGACATTATTGGTCGAGATGTGACAGCCGAGTTTGTCTGTATAATAAAGAAAGCAACAGGATTGAATCAATAGTAAATGAGCATAACAAGATATCTGGTACGATGGTGGCCCTTACACAACATCAAACTTAGCTTTTTCATTTATTTGTTTATGCGAAGTTCTATTTTTGTCGCAAAGAAGGGGACCTCCTGTATAACGCAGACTCCAAATGGCAATTTTGAGACGATTTTAGACTCTTTGATGTTTGTCAGACTTTTGCTAAAGGTGGCGTATAAAATACTTATTGGTTGTCATTTTCTGGGAAGCCCCCCTCTGAGTAGTACAAAGCACTAGCCACTGCACTCACCAAGTATATGCTGACAACAGCCAAACGGAAGGCACAGTACAGGAAGACTTCGACTTAACTGGGGCGCGCAAGTAGAAACTGACCACAGCCAACTTGAAGTGCGCAAATGGAGGCAGTTAGCTAGGAAAAAGGCTAATTGGAGAGACATGTTGGTTGAGGTCAAGGTTTATTCCGAACTGTAGTCCCACTTTAGTAAGTAAGCAAAGCCACGGTGGCTATATTCCACACTTAATCCTATAATATATTCTTTCAAATAAATCACAATTGACCGTCATGATCGAAGACCCATTGTCATTGCAATTGTTTACTTCAATCCAAATACTGTAGTCTGAGCTCTGTGCACGAAACCAAATTGAATTAATTGCTGAAGTTTTGAATTCAATAAAATACTTATTAATTGTCCTTACTTTATTTGCTTTCATAGAGAATCACAACGCAAAATTTCCATAGAAAATGACGAAGTGGACCAATACCTAATTTGTGAGGAACACAAAGTAGACACGGATATTTACGTGAATATAAATATCAACCATTGTCCACCTAAGGAATTGCAATTAGCCCTACAATATTCAATGAAGCAGTGCATATTGCATCATCAATTCATTTTGAAATCTTGTCTAAAATTAGAAGAGCTCTTCAACCCGTATTGTCTCTTCAAATCGATGCAGATAACAATGCAGCTTTGTTTACTTGTATTTATCGGGGTCGTGGTATGTAAACATCGTGGTTGTAAACATTGACATTGATTTCTGTTCCTATAATAACATTATTACAGGGAGAACGATCGATTATTCAAAGTTTAAATCTTATTGGGTATTTAACTCTTACATCGACTGAACTTTTTATGTTTACCTATTATGGAGAACTCTTACGACAGCATAGTTTGCGCGCAGGTGAGGCACTTCTTAGATCACCATGGCATAAAAATGTACACTTGATTAAAAGGGAAGTGCTTATATTTTTGGCAAATACGAAAAAACCTGTAGAAGTTACTGCTGGGAAGTTTTTTGTCATGGATATAGCCCGTCTAAGATCGGTAAGTAAGGTTTTGAATAAGAATGAACAATTGAGTTAACCAATTGGATACATTTTATTTTATTTCAGGTGGTAACTCAAGCTTTCTCATTTCTGACATTACTTCAGAAAATTGCAGCAAAGAAACCTTAAACTTATTTATGACATATAGCAACACTGTTTTATATCAAAATAATGCTATATTTAGAAGTAAAATTAAATTATATACTGTAGTGCGTATTTGCAATTTAAAAAACATATCCACAAAAAGTTTTAATCATACCACGTTTATGTATCTATTGAGTATTCTTTAATTAATGGCGTTTTCCATTGGTAAACAATCAATCTTTTTTTGATCTAGATCTATCAAAAGATCGATTTTGACTGTTGTGTTCCATTGGGCAAACAAATTTATTTTTTTTATATCAGATTAATTTGGCTGGTAGTGATTTTCGTTTTGATTTATTATTATTTCGGTTTAGAAAAACTTATATTAATCATTAAAACTGTAGCAGTTCTATGTGAAATATAAATTGATTCAAAAACAAACAATCTGTGTGACATGAAACATACAGATACTTCGATACTAACTTCAAAGACACGAAATTACAACAATACAAATATAAAAAAAACATTTGAGAAGCCTACAATCGTGCCTAAGAACTTGTTAGGATTGAAATTAGAAAATGGCATTGTCACAACATACTGTTCACACAGTTGATCAAAATATTTTTAGTTGGACAAAAATGACGTTTTTCTATGGCATATGATATGGGGTAGGGTATACAAATGGTTTTTGTAAGAAAACGCCCCCAAAAAGTGAGTTTGGGTTAAAATGATCTATAGATGAAATGTTTATATTATCATAAGTCATAACAAATGATTTTCCATCGAAAGATTTTTCGATTTTTTTTTAATTTTACGAACAACGTGAGCGTGGCAAAAAACTTTATAAAGATGATATATAGATATTGAGATTATCCAAATATGTTGTTTAGACACTTTTTTAAAATTCGTTACAGTTTAGCCACAAACTCTGTTTTTCAAAAAAGGGATCGTGGTAGTGTTCGGGTTTCAAAATTGGTTACAGTGTTCTGCTGGGAGCAACAGAGATCAAATTTACCAAATTTCATCATTCTAGCTCAAAATTTATAGCCTATTAACTGGTGACGTACAGACGGACGGGCGGACAGACATGGCTAAATTGACTCAGCTAGGGATTCTGAGTCGATTCATATACTTTGAGGTATATCTAGCTAAATTATTTTTCTATGTTACAAACTTTGTATCAAAACTAAAACCTATGGGATAGGGTATAATCAATCTGATCTCGTGTTCCATTGGCACCAAAAATTATCAAATTTCAGATCAAGATCCAGATTTACCAATGGAAAACGCTATAAGTAGCTAGATGATAGTATTGTTACAGAAATATTATGTTTAAATTAATTGTTTGCAGTTAGTTGTTTATTTTATTAATTTTCTATGTATCCACACGAAGCATTAGTATTATGAATTTAAAAATAATAAAAAATAATTCTTTCAATTTAAAGCTTTTGGACTTTGGTCTTAAATTATTATATTAGGTTCATACGGAGACCGGTTACCTGATTTTATAATAAGCTTATATGAGCTAATATGTGTTTGAAGAGTATAAATGTTTGAAAAATTAAAAACGAAAGGTGAGAAAAGATACCGCCCAGATCTTTTTTCGGAACGCATATCCATCTATCCATTTAAAATCAACACACCACCAGCGTGTGGACATATTCTCGCAAGCCTACAATGCAACGAGGATCATAGAATTATATAGAGAAGTATATAGAAAGAGGTTGAGCAACATCTCCCTATGATCACACGGAATGATGTAAGAAAAGTTTCCCAAAATGTAAGACTTTAAAATTAGGGTTATTGGAATAAATCGGAATCACTTTCAAATGAACAAACTAAAATCGTAGTGGGCTTAAATTTCTCTGTGCAAATCGTGGAAAAACAAAAACGACAACATTTAAAGACACCGTACACTGTTGAAACACCTGATCGAATTTCTTTAAACTTTTTCTAAAGAAAATATACCTAAAAGTAGGCGTGGACTAAAATTGCCTTTGAATTTCGTAAAAGCGTTTTTTAAGGATAACTTGATTTTAAACTCTCTATAAGCGAATGTTTAAGATTTTTTAATTTTTTTTAAAAAATTACAAAATTCGTTTTCTTTAAGAAAACGAAGTTAAAAGTGTCACTTTTTCAAATTTCCTCATGGTTTAATCAAACACAGTATTTTTCAAAAATGGGCATGGCAGTTGGCAGCCTTTGACAGAAGGGCTAATCTAAATTGACTCAGATTTCGAATCAGACTAATCCGAATACTAATAAACACACATACAGGGTGGCGCACCAATTGTGCTACAATTGTTCAAATAACTTTTTTTTTAATCGATGTATTTCATTTTTTTTTATTGGTTAGAAAATTAAATTTTATTTTAAATAGTTAGTTGTTTTTAAAGATTATAGATCGCAAATGACCTCCACGCTCTCCCACGCATATGCGGCACCTGATAAAAAAATTATTCATTGCGGCCTGAAGAGTTGAAGTTGGGATCGCCTCAATTATTGTCGTTATGGACTGCTTCAATTCAGTTAAATTCCTGGGCTTCGTTTTATACACCTCTTGCTTGACATAACCCCATAAAAAGAAGTCTGGTGCAGTCTGGTCAGGTGACCTTGGGGGCCAGCGAAGAGTGGAGTTCCTAGAAATTAATTTGTTTGCGAATTTTTTGTTTAGCTCCGCCATAACTGGTCTGGCTGTATGTGCAGTTGCTCCATCTTGCTGAAACCAAACGCTGTTGAATGGTATACGTCTTCGGCGCAGTTCTGGGTAAAAAAAACTCCTTCAACATCTTTACAATACACCTTGATGAAACTGCGCACCACACAGTGACTCGTTCTGGGTGCAGTTTCGTCTCATGGAGCATTTCTGGATTAGACTCTTTCTATATACGGCAATTTTGCTTGTTTACATTGCCGTTAAGATCAAAATGGGCCTCATCAGACATGAACAAACAATTGATCAATGTGTTGTCTTCTTCGGCCATTGATATCATTTTTTGGCAAAATTCCAGGCGAACAGGCAAATCCTGAGGGTTTAACTTGCTAGTAATTTGGACTTTGTACGGAAACAAGTTTAAATCGTCATGAAGTATCCGTTGTGATGACCGTCTACTAACTCCAATTTGCCCCGATAAGTTTCGGGTCGAAACGCTCGGATTGGCCTGTATTGCAGATGCTACTGCTGCGATTGTATCCTGAACCCGAACATTGGCATCTCGATGGTACGGCCTTCGTGCGATGCTTCCAGATTCGGCAAACATGTTTACAAACCTCATAATGGTCCATCTACTCGGGGGATTACCGCCAAACTCCCGCCTAAATTCCCTTTGGACGGAAATGACGGACTGCAAAGCATGGTACCGTTGCACTATCCAAATTCTTTTCTCCGTATCTCAAGCATCCATTTTTATAAATCTAAATAGTAACCTACAAAATAAAAAAAATATAAGCCGATTACTCACACAGAATTTTATTTTTGTAGCACGATTCGTGCGCCACCCTGTATATTAGTATACATTCAAAGTATTTATTTATTTATTTAACTACAAAGATGATCACAGTTAATGTAAATTATCTTTAAATAAGTAGTAATAATAAAATTAAATAGCATATTATATTTTAAAATTTGATTTTATAATTGAGGATAAGTTAAAATCAATTATATTTTTATAAAGTTGAAAATGCTTGCATAACAAAGATAATGGCTCATTATATAAACAATTTGTTGAGGAATTTCTTAATTTCAAGAAATTATAATTACGACTTTCATAAATCGGAACATTGATAGATGTTGCTGATAACAATTATAACAAATTAATTTCACCAGTTAACAATTTAAAAACAAAAACTCTATTTATTGTAGACCTTCTATCAGCAGGTGACGATATGGTGGCAAATGAACATGACTATCCCAGTAGCAAATAGTTAGAATTGTTTGTACAGATTCGATACGGGAAATGTGACAGACATATTATGGATACCAAAATAGACATCCAAACTCTAACACATAATGCATGAGACCAATATAAAGGCTTTTAGTTACATATGGATCATTAAGTTCTCTAGGCTAACGGTTTATTATAGCTAAACGTGCTGAGGCTTTGTTAACAGTTGTGTTACTATTTTTTAAGATCAACAATTGCTCCAAAATCAGCAAAATGATGTACTCTTTCTAGCAATGCGCCACTAATAAAACAGTCAAATAGATGAAAACTTTTCGTCCCAGCAAAAGTCATAATTTTACATTTTTTACATTATTAGTTTTGAGTGAAAGATTGTTTTTATTGCACCATGTCACTAGATTATTTAAATCCGCTAGTAGTTTTTAATGATTTTAGCATCATCTGCATACAGGTAAATGTTGCTTTATTTTACTGTAGAAAGTAGATCAGTTATAAATAACAACAACAAAAGAGGTTTCGATGAACTGCCAAGCAGAAGGTCTGGGTTCGATTCCCAGCCGTAGCAACACCTAAATGATTTTTCACTGGCCTTCCTCTCGTGATGATCTGACAATTCATCCGAGTAGTATCAATTGTCAAGAATAGCTTATCTCAACTTAGCCGTTCCGATTCGGCATAAAACAGGAGGTCCCGCCGTCGTGCTAAAAATAAAAAGTACACACGCATACATGAATGGTTGTGAGAAAGCTAGGCCCTGGGTACTAACGAGCATTTGCGCCAAAAATTTGTTTGTTTTTACAAGTCTCCTTGAACATTTCTGCAAACATATATGTAACATCGTCATCTCACTTTTTTTTTTGTATTTCATAAAAGTAACCATTATTTTGGTATTAACAAAGTTCCACAAAGATGATGGGTTATGAATTAAATCAGATTTTTTTTAATGATGCATGAATTATAACTAAATTGAATATTTGCATGGAATTCTTTCCTAAGCTTGCAAAAATTATCAAAATTATTAGTGGTACATTTTTTTCTTACCTTTTTATGAAGATTATTCATTTTGTTTTTAATCTCTTGAGCTCAGGTGTCTTCCAAGGATTGCATGTCTCGGGTCTTACGTCTAACATGAATAGATTTTTCAAAACAGTCACGTTAAACAGAGTACAACATGTTAACAGCATAATTTATATCACTATTTACAAATATACAGTCCCAATTAGCTTTTAAAAGCGCATATTTTAGCTTGTCAAAGTTTCCTTTCTTAAAATTAAATCCGTATGTAAACTCTTTTGTTTTATCACATATCATACAAGGCATGTCAATAGTTATTTCTAGAGTTGGATGCGTCTTCTTTTAATATTGCACAGCATTTTAGGAGAGAAATTCCATAAGGTACATCAGATCATATAAAATCAATAACTCTGCCCAAGGTATTCTTAATGGGATTTATCTGGTTTAAGGCTAAAGCAGATGTATTTTCTAAAAATATAGTACTTTTATCTGAATGATTTGAAAGAGCTGTTATGTTATCTACAGGACCGGTTATTCAAACAATATGTTTAAGGTTCAGAAAGAGGAACTTTACGTATCCAATTCCATATAAAGAATAATATAAACACAACAAATATACAAACTTTGACATAACAAATGAATTCTGACACACAACAAGTTAATTAAAGTTATACGAAGAGTAGTAGTAAGCAAATAGAATCAGAATCTTCCATATTACGCGAGCGTTTTTAAAATATAAATCAGTTTGCGAAGTACCATTAGGTTTATTTTGGGCGATGAACTGTTTATGCCATCTTATTCTAAATACTTGTAGAATCTTAGTTATATATTTTAACTAGCATAATTAGTGGTTTCTGTGAAAAGTGTTTTTTTTTTAAATATCATTTTATAGGGTACCTAAAAACATAAGAATTTATAATAATCTGAAAATCTTATTTTTGCGCCATCACAATACTTCCCTATAATATATGTACTGTGAAAGTAAAACAAAACACTACTATAGCCCTATGGGTTAGGATATAAATATATTTGTAGAGTGGTAAACGGCGATGGTGATCAAAAATGAATAACTATTTCCTCCAGCACCTACACGTTAATTTGTTTTCCTATAAAAAATTATAAGCCAAATGTTGATACATGGCATTTTTAGAACCAACCTTTCCCCGGGTACTTATGCATTCGCAGTTAAATATAAATTCAGTACGTATACATTGCATGTCCTAGCAGTAATTTAGGTTGAATGATAATGAAAAACCATTCCATTACAATAACAAACATAAAATTTTAAGTAGTCTAACTGTTCATATACTAAAAATAAACCAATAGCATGCAATGCAAGACGTAAACAAATTATTTTCGTTGATGATTGCAGATTGATCGATTCCCCAGTCTTTAAAAATGACCTTTGCATTAACATGACCAAGTGTTTGACTACATTAATTTTCCTTTCTTGCCAATGCCATTGTTATTGATTGCGCTGAAGATATTTACTTTCTCAGTATACGAAGTATTTAGACTTATGATTATCGTGTTGGAAACTTTAGACGAATCTATAAGTGTCAGAGCAAAATTATTAACCTTATACAGTTAATTATTATAAAGGGTGACCCATTTCGAGGTTCCCTACTTTTTTAAAGAAAAAAACACAGAAAATTCAAATTTAATGGAGAATGTTTATTATCATTTGAAAGAACATTCTTTGGCATTTATTTTTTGAAGATTATGTCTATCAAATGTTGGCCGTTGCTACATCGCAGATGGTCCATCCGTTGAGTCCAATTTTCGATCACTCGTTCGAGCATTTCGACTGGTAACTGGCGCATGACACGCGTGATGTTTTCCTCCAAGGCCTGAATCGAAGCGGGTTTGTCGGCATAAGCTTTTGACTTTACATATCCCCACAGGAAAAAGTCTAACGGTGTGATATCACACGATCTTGGTGGCCAATCGACCGGCCCAAAACGTGAAATTATGTGCTCACCGAAATGTTCTCTCAATAAGTCCATTGATTGATGCGATGTGTGGGAAGTGGCGCCGTCTTGCTGAAACCAAATGTCGCCGAGATCACGAGCTTCAATTTCAGGCATCAAATAGTCGGTTATCATGGCACGATAACGGTCGCCATTGACGGTTACGTTCGCACCGGCATAATTTACACAATCTCAGCTACGGCCGCTATATTTTCTTCACAGCGTGCTGGACATGGTCTTTTCGGTCGAATATTATCCAATAATGAATGCTGGGTCTCAAAATGGGTGATGGTGTTGCGAATAGTACGCTCAGTAGGCCGATTATGTTGACCATAAATTGAGCGAAGTGCACGAAACATATTCCTCACAGAACGTGAATTTTTATAATAAAGTTGAACAATTTGTAAACGTTGTTCACGCGTAAGTCTTTCCATTATGAAATGCCAAACAATACTAAACAAAAATAACATGACAGCATGACACGACTCACACGTGATCTGTCAAAAAAGGCTATTGAAAAAAGTATCTCTAATTGGATCACCCGTTATATCAATATAGTTTTGACAATTTGGACTTTTTCAATTTCTCTTAGAGATAATGTTTTCGTGAAAATGTTCGACCTCGAGATTTTGATTTATTCTAGGTTAGGTTAGGTTGGTGGGTTGATGAGGCAGACGGTGTGCGTGTTCCCTTATCGCACTCAGGGGTGGAATCGGCTAAGGTGATAGTTGATTGTCGTTTTTGACTTTTATCAACTATTCTTTGCTCTGCGTAAAGCGATCACAAAAAACTGATTGATTATTGGCAGCACTTAGAGTTTTGAACGTCACTTCCTTGCCGACGCTGTCATTCCGAGCAGCTGATATGTACAATTCTATTCAAAGTGTTTCTATTGTGAAAAATGTAAGTAAACATAGAATGTTAAAATGTTAACAAATTACAGTAAATTTGTTTGTTTTTTAAGGTCTCAAGCTAAATACGGATCCTTTCAAGCTTTATGCAGGAAAATGAAGCAGTCCTAAAAACATATGAGAAGGCTACAATCCACTGTGCGGATCGTTGAATACCCTATCCCATCCCATCTGTAAAACTTATATCCCCAAAAAGTGGACATGGCTTAAAACACGATGGGGATTTAAATATAGAAAATGACATTGCCAGAACAAATTTTACGGTTCTACAAAAGACATGGTTTTTCTCCTGCATATGTTATGGGGTAGTGTATAAAAATTGGTTTTATATAAAAACGCCCCCAAAAAGTGGGCTTAACCCACGCCCAATGGTCTATAGACGAAATGTTCATATTAACAATACTAATGATTCTGCATCAACATTTTTTTCGAAAATTTTAAAATTTGACCGAAAAACGTTTTTTTTTTAAAAACGCCCCCAAAAAGTGGGCTTGGCAAAAAACTTTGTACTGACGAAATATAGATAATTCGATTCTCTAAATATGCTGCTCGGACAAATTTTTAAAATTCTTTACGGTTTGGCCAAAAAAAACGTTTTCCTAAAAAGGGGGCGTGGCAGTGGGCGGATTTTAAAATTTTTTACACTTGTTCTGGTGACTCGGACAAGGATCCTGTATACCAAATTTCATTATCCTTGCTCAAAATTCAAGGCCCAAAAATCGGTGACGAACAGACGGATGGACGGACGGACGAACTGACGGACGGACAGACAGACATGGCTAATTCGACTCAGCTAGCGATTCTGAGTCGATCCATATACTTTGAGGTATATGTAGCAAAATTATTTCTCTATGTTACAAACTATGTATCAAAACTAATATACCCCTATGGGATAGGGTATAACAAACACAAACGCTTCTTTTGATGGGCGAACATTTTTCAAAAATCTAAAAGACACAATAATTAATGCTATTTCAAAACTGAATATTTATAAATATGCATTCTTACATCGGGTTTGGAAGTTCCAAAATATTAGCTTTTTATCTCAGGTTTCTTCTTAGTAGGTGGACTTTTTATACCCTATCCCACAGATAGTTTTTATTGCAACCTGACTGTCAATTAAGATAGTGATATCATCGCTTTGGCTGCCTCTGCTACTGCCAATAACTCGGCCTGGAAGACACTCCTGTGCTCAGGGAGACGAAAGGTGCTGTTAAGCTTTAGTGTTTCTGCAAACACTCCAGCTCCAACGCCTACATCCATTTTTAAACAATCAGTGTAGATGGATATTGTTTCGGTGCCCAATTCGTTCCTCTCCCACTCCTCGCTCCTTGGAAAGATACAGGAGAATGGTCTTTGAAAGTCATGTAGTAGAGTATACAGCTGAGCCCAAATATCTGTGTAGAATTTGGGTATGTCCTCCTGAGTTCGATTTCCAGCAGTTGAGCTGGCTGATTCTTAGGCAACTTTTGGCTGCAGGTTCTTGCATGCAAAGGTCTGGCGGTAGCAGGTTAAGGATAGTTTCCAATCCCGCTGTTGGTATGGTTCTCATTGTGCTAGTAGCGCCCATACATGTGGGATGCTGATTCGCATTCCCCTGAGTCCGAACTCGACGATAATGCACCGGTCCAACATCAGCAAGAGAAAATGGGCAGACCGCTAATGGAAGCCGAAGAGTTAAGTTAAGAAGCCAAGTCTAAATCCTTGTTAATTGAACTTTGTATTTTTTTAAATTTTCTTACAACCTAACTTTATTTATCATTTTCTTAATAAATAAAGTGAATTTAATTTAACTGCTAAAGTCGGTTTGTACCTTTGTTATATTTTTCAGATGGGCGACTTTATTTGTAAATTGCCACCAGACAAGCCCTCCATATGTTAATATAGGTCTTACAATGGCCGTGTACATCCGTAGGATGTTTAGGGTTCGGACCCCAGTTTTTGCCGAATATTCGGTTACACGTATAGAAAGCGACTGTGGCATTTTTAAAGCGCTCGCGCACATTTAGGTTCCAGTTGAGTTTTCTATCAAGAATGACACCTAGATATTTTGCACTATCGGCTTGTTTGAGGGTAGTCCAATCGATAGCCGGTAGGTCGAATATTGGTATCTTCCTCTTATTCGTAAAGAGTACGAGTTCCGTTTTCTGGGTAGGAATTTCCCTTTAACTAGTATAGCTACATCGTCTGCGTAGTCTATGACTTTTACCACGTTGTAGCTTGATGAGTATCTCATTGATGACAATGTTTCACACTATGGAATGTGAGAACATTAAACAGGAGAGGTGCAGGCGAACAACTAGCGGAAGCTCTAAACTGCTACAAAGCAGACATTACTGCCATCCAGGAAATACGAGGGGATGGGCCGGGCAAAAAGAGGATGAAAAACTGAGACATCTACTATGGACCGTGTTATAGTGAGTAGAAACAGCGACTATTTGGATGCGGATTTGTTATAAGTGCCAGACTTAGGCAAGAAGTCTAATGTTTTCAAGACATTAGCGAACGCATTGTAACAATCCGCATCAAGGCCAAATTTGCCAACATAAGCCTTATATGCGCTCATGCTCCGAAGAAGGAAAAAGATGATATAACTTAGGATTGCTTCTACGAGCTCCTCGACAAAACCTATGAGCGACTACCAAAGTACGATGTTAAAATCGTGCTGGGAGATTTTAACGCAAAGGTAGGAAGAGAAGACATCTTTAGCAGTACTGTCGGAAAATATAGCCTACACGTCTGGTAGCGGACTTAGGCTTATTGACATCGTTACGGAACCAAATGTCACTATAGCCAGCACACGGTTTCCTCACCTCGATATCCATAAGGGGACATGGCGGTCTCCTCAACCAAATTGATCACATTGCGATAGACAAGAGGCACGCATCCAGTATTTTGGATATCCGAACATTCCGAGGGGCTAACATCGACTCGGACCACTACCTTGTCGTAGCTAAGGTAAGGATGCGGATATCCACCACGCCACAAAAAAACAGAAATACTGTGAAAAAATTTAATGTCGAAAGACTGCAATCGCCAGAGACCGCCAAGACCTTCGCGCAACACGTATCCCTTAACATCTCGATTCACAGCACACCACCAGCACCTAATGTCGAAGAACAATGGCAACGATGCCAACAAGCCATTAGATCAGCGCAACTGATGTGCTAGGTTTCTCGCGGCCACCAGCAAGAAACCCATGATTTGATGAGGAATGCCGACAGATGTTCGCAGCCAAGAACGAGGCCTCCAAGGCTAAGCTGCAGGTGAAGACGAGAGCTGCCATTGAGCTCTATATACAAAGAAGAGGGGAAGAACATCGGCTTTTCAGAAAGAAGAAAAAAGAGCAAGAAAAGCGCGCGATCGAGGATATAGAGAGGATCGAGGAGACTGCTAAATGGCTATGACGAACAACATTCCGCTGTCAGGCAGAACGAACCATTTAATATTGGCAACGAGAGCGAAAACTGCCAACCACACGACCTAAGTGAAGTGAGGATAGCTATATCTAAACTCAAGCTTAATAAGGCCGCCGGAAATGACGGCCTTCCCGCTGGGCTTTATAAAGCTGGCGGAGATGATTTGGTAAGCAACATCCACCAACTCATAAGCCAAATCTGGTCGGAACCTCAGCATCGTTTGCCCGATCCACAAAAAAGGAGACCCTCTAAACTGCCCCAACTACAGAGGCATAAGTCTACTCTACATCGCCTACAAGATCCTATCTGCCGTAATATGTGAATGCCTGAAACCGTTTACCAACAACCTGATCGGCCCTTATCAGTGTGGTTTTAGGCCAGGAAAGTCCACAATCGATCAAATCTTCACACTTCGGCAGATCCTGGAAAGAACGCAAGAAGTCCAAATCGATACCCACCACCTATTTATCGATTTCAAAGCCGCATACGACAGCATTTATAGAGACGAACTATACAGAGCCATGTCTAGTTTTGGTATACCGCCCAAACTCGTCTGTTGTGTAGGATGACGATGGAGAATTCTCGCTGCACCATCAGGGTCGGAAACGACCTCATCGACACATTCGATACCAAAAAAGGATTTCATGTCATGTGTCTTTTTCAATTTGATTCTTGAGAGGATTGTGCAAAACTCCCGAGCCAAAACCAGAGACACAATTCTCCAAAAATCGGTGCAACTACTAGCATACGCCGACGATATTGACATCATTGGTAGGACTCAACGTGATGTCATAGCCACGTTTGCTAGTATAGAGAAGGAAGCGGCAAAAATGGGTTTAGTAGTAAATGAGGGTAAGACTAAGTATATGCTGTCAACACGAAAGGACACACAACATCGACGAATTGGACAGAACGTTGCCATTGACAGATATAACTTTGAGGTAGTACGGGACTTTGTCTACCTCGGCTCCGCTTTTAACTCTGACAACAACATCTCGTCAGAAATCAAACGAAGAATTACTCTTGCCAATCGCTGTTTCTTCGGGCTAAGAAGGCAATTTAGTAGTAAAGCCCTCACTCGAACTACTAAGGAGATCCTATATAAGACCCTGATCATCCCAGTCATGCTCTACGGCGCTGGAGCATGGACCATATAAAAAGCGGATGAAGAAAGCCTGGGTCGATTCGAGAGAAAAATTCTTCGGAAAACCTTCGGTCCCGTTTGCGTTGACGGGCTATGGAGACGAAGATTCAACAACGAACTATACGAGCTGTACAGCGACATACCCCTAGTCAAAAAACTCCGCATTGGACGTTTATGATGGCTAGGGCATGTAGAAAGAATGGACACCAATACTCCGGGTGGCAGAGTCTTCGATTCCCAGCCAGACTTCGGACGCAGTAGAGCAAGACCTCGCCTTAAGTGCCGCGCACAAGTAGAAACCGACCTCAACCAACTTGGAGTGCGCAACTGGAGGCAGTTAGCTAAGGACCGGGCTAATTGGACAGGCATGTTGGTTGAGGCCCAGGTTCATCCCGGACTGTAGCGCCACTTAAGTAAGTAAGTAATATCGGCCTCTGGCACGATTAAATTGATAAAATGGATCAATGCACAATTGTCGTGTACTAGCAATGGGTATATATACGTTGAGCTTAACTATTTTCAATGCGACATTAGACATATAAGCCCAAAAAAATTTCGTGTGGTCAGAGCCGCATATGAAATGAAATGAATTAACATATCGTGTTCGTGTACTAACGGATGTTAACTTAATATTTTATTTCTTGCAAAATGGAATATAATATTTGAACAACATTTCGGTTATTTAGTAGTCTGTCTATTGAGAAAAAAAAGTTGGCGCTAAGCAGTATTTTTTGAATAAATTCGAGAGCTTATTTAAGGATACTAAAAATAAGTGCACGGAGATAGTTTAAGGATGGGTACCAGGGTGGTTTTAAGTTTTTAGATTTTCGATATTGGGTGCGTTTATAAATGAATTGCATTCACATTATTTCTCTAAAAAGTTTAATAATGAAAACTGATCAAACTAACCTAGTTCAAGCATTATAAATATTTGAGGAAGTTTGTTCGAGTCGTGTCGTCCCATTTATTTGCTTATACAGTCGTTATCGTATTGAATTTGCATAAAACAAATACGAAGCCAACTTAAGGTGCGTAGTTTTATGACACTTTGTGTATTTAGAAATGAAGTTATTGGGCACGTTGTTGCAGGCGATACAAAGTGACGAAGAGTGGAAACTCAAGTTGAGTAGATATTACATGTGCTATTTATACTATTTATTATTGGAATTACTGAGAGAAGGGGCATAGAGTCGGTCAGCTGTTTATTGCATCCATAATTGTAGGAGAAATAAAAAATTTCTTCACATTCATTAAGGGAGAGATTTTCTACATATGCTGAGACTTAATTTGATTGGGATCGTCTTTTCTCCAATTATAGGGCTTTAAGTCTCCTGCCTAGTATCGGAAAGATATTCGAGGTAGTTATAAGCACAAAGCAGGTGCATTTATGAAGAAAATTAATTTATACCGCACGCTGTCACAAAACTTTATTTAAGTTTATAAATTGAATTTGCACCTCATCTCCCAAGGATGGTTTGATTATATAAATGATATATAGAAAAAAAAGATTGGTGTTAATTTGGACAAGTTTTTGTATTACAATTAGCATATAAATGCCTAGATAAAAAGGCAAGGGCGGCATTTGATGTCTTTCAAAAGTCTATTCTTCCCCAGCTATCTGAGATCCGATGTGAAAACCATTTGTTACCAAGTATTCGTACGTCCAATTCTGACTTATATGAGTCCAGTATAGTGGAACATTAACCCATCATATTGAAAAATATTGAGTATTTGACCTAAGAGTTTGCATCCAGGTACAACGTATCTAAATCGACTAGATGCTTTTAGAGGCGGATGTAGTAGAAAATAAGCTTACATTAATATTGTTTTATCCGAATCCTGTGTTTTTTAAAAATACCTTATAAAATGGATTCAGATTTTGATAAACTGTCTGAACAACATGTTGTGACTAAGTCATTTTCTATTTTTCATAGCCCACATTTTGGGGATATTAAATTTAAGGTTGGGATGGGATAGGGTATTAAGCGATTCGCATAGCGGATTGTAGCCTTCGTCGGCCAATGAGTCTATATACCGAATTTCAACACTCTAGCTCAAAATTTAAGGCTCAAAAATCGGTGACACAGACGGACGTACAGACAGACATGACTAGATCGACTCAGCTAGCGATTCGGAATCGATCCATATATTTTGAGGTATATCTATCGAAATTATTTCTCTATGTTAAAAACTTAGTGTCAAAACTAATAGGCATATCCCATTGTATTTCCTGGATGGCAGTAATGTCTGCTTTTTAGTAAGTCAGGTCTTCTGCTAGTTGTTCGCCTGCATGTTTGATGTTGCAGATGCAGATGTTTCAGGTGCAGATACGAACGTCGTTGTCCTTTTTTCGTTTAGCAGGGTTGTCAACAATAAAAACAGATACCCCTAGGACACATGGCCATAAGTATTTAAATCCACTACGGGATTGAGCGCTGCAGTTGGCCTTTCGCCACCATCTATGTTCAAGAGGTTTGACCTTGAGATTCTTAAATGACCTGTTATCCGAATATGTCGAAGCAGCTCATCTAAGTTTGCCTGGGGGCACCAGGCCGGGTATTCCGTGCCAGGAATTCTAACCAGGCTGTTTATAGTGTTGCTGTTTTTTGCACTAATTGTTTAGCGAGTCAAATCTGGTTGGATGAGACCTGTATCCGATGGTTACCAATTGGTGGTAAAAATATGCACAATTGGTGGTAGCCAGAGTTACAACACTGGGTATTGCCAAGTTTGAGCCGATCAGAGTCTACCCTCGTTCTACAACATCCAACCATCGAAAAAAGCTGTGGGAAAGGCGTTTAAAATCGTTAGCAATTCATGGACACCAATACTCCAACCTGCGTAGGCTTTCTTTTCAAAATTTCATATTTTTGTTCGATTAAATTTTAAATTAATTAATTAAAAACTGAAATATTAGGCAGAAAAAAACCAAAAACATTTAATACTCTTTTGTTTGATACTAAACGTAATGACGATGTTTCATGACAAATACACCTTCTTACATAGGAATTAAAAATATCAGCCATTTCAAGAATATAACTCTCACATTTGCTTACGTAGGTTTAAATAAAATAGTATTCGACTATATCGTCATGTCTATAATTTCTGTCAAATGACATTGAAAAACTGTTCCATTACAATTAGGGGCATTAAGTATGCGAACTTAATATGTATTTCTAAAAATAGACCGTTACCATGCAATTTAAAACGTACGTACTAGTTCATTGATGATTGCAGATTGATCAATTAACGTTTCTTTGAAAACGTCTATTGTCAGCAACCTGAACTAGCCTTTGCCTTCCTGCCAATGTTACTTTTATTGATTAGAGCAAAAGCGGTTGTACGAAATTTTCCTTGAAAACTTTTATCGTCATTTCCATATCCCAGTTGCATAAAATAATTACATGGTCGGGCCGAGGCGTATGGTTTCATGGTACTTTGGCTAAACATGCAATATTGCACTTGTGTAGATGCAACATTGAAAGGACATGGGGGCGTAACTTGAAAATACCTTTGTTGTGTGGTTGTGAATAGTGATGGCGACTATTGTTGAGTAGAATCTCATAGTCATGAGCCAAGTATATATTTGCTGACACTGTAGGAGTAAATGCAGTATCGGGGGTATGTGTGTCATATAATTTTGCATTTTCATTCATTATTGCTTGCGAGAAAATCTGTGTTGGCACTTGACACTTGTTCTAAGCAAATAACGTGCAAATTGAATATTATATGGCGTTTTTTTTTTGTTTCATTAAATATCTTACGATAATGCACATATACACAGTTAGCGTTATATGTTATGTATTCGATTTGCAACAACAACAATATTATTGTATGGTTATATAAAAATAATATTTAAATATTATACGAAAAATCATGAAATAAACTTTTGTTAAATTTCGCACATCTTTATTTTATCAACTTCGATTTAATTAACGTACGCGAATACAAAATATCTTTAGACCACTACAGAGCACTTGTCGAGCACTTGTCTTTAGTATGTACCTAAATAGTAATTTTATTTTTAAAAAGATAAAGGTATTGAACGATTCTAACACGTTTTTGCCATTAGTGCTTAACTATGATTTCGGGCATATGCACGCAATGGCTAGCTCGAATGATGCGCAAATCGTTCAACGTCTCTGGTTTATCGGGATAGACTAGTGACTTCACATACCCCCAAAGATAGTAATTTAAAGGTGTGATCAGCCAGTGGAAGGCACTTCACAGATCCATTACGCGAAATTTTGCGTTTAGCAATTGTTTTCCGCAATAAATTGATGGTATCGCGCGCCTTGTGGCATGTTGCGCCATCTTGTTGAAAACAAAGCTCTGTCACGTCAACGTCGTTCAACTGAAGAAGTGAGAAATCATACTTCTATAGCGCTCTCAATTGAAGGTAACAATATGGCCGGCATCGTCACCAAAGAAATATGGACTGATGATTTCACCAGCACACTAAACATGGAATATTACGCCGACCGAAAATGGACGTAGCACACGATAAGTTTGTCGAAGCAAATCATAGTATTTAAAATAAGTTTGCCCAATTTGCCAGTGTTTTTCGTTAGTCTATTCATCGTAAAATGGCAAAACGTAATAACCACAAATCAACTTTCAACTGTTAAATAAGCCAATCTGTAGAAACAGTATTGCCAGTTTAAAAAAAACCTGCAAAAAAAGATCAAAGCACTCTTCAACTTTGATTCAATGGTAGACTTTTCATAATGAAAAGCGCCTTTCATGATTGAGTTTAAACTATTTAAATAAATTAGTATATAGTTTTGCTTCAAACATTAACATAAATGTTCGAATTAAATTTATTTAAAGCCGTCTTTAAGATTTTTTTTTACCAAAAGCATTATATGGGAGTTAATGTTAATATTGGGGATAAGAGTAAAATGACAAAAGTTATAACTTTTTAGCAAACGATATAAGAACGCTATACGAAATTGTGATTTTCCTAAATTGGCCCAAACCTTTAAGAGACATTTAGGCTAAAACTTGATACTTATCAGGTAGAGCGGCAAGGTTCAAAGTCTTAACATAACTAGCAGGGTCATTTTGTTCACTAACAAGCTTCTGTGTGAGTTTGAAAGATATTCACACAGATGCCTCAACAACCACGACTTTCATAAATCGAGTTTGATAAGGCTCAAGATGGTGCCACGATCACAGATTGGTAATAAACTGATAACATCGATATAAAGTCTTCAAAGACTTACTTACGGAATGAACTTGTGCCAACCAAGCCAATGAACCAACATGCCTCTCCAATTAGCCTGGTCATTAGCTGACTGCCTTCAGTTGTGCACTTTAAGTTCGTTGAGGTCGGTTTCTATTTGTGCGCGCCACTAAAGGAGAGGTCCTCCTCTACTGCGCCCGACGACGTCTGGCTGGGAATCAATGACTCTGCGAGCCGGAGTATTGGTGTCCATTCATGTCCTTGTCCTAGCCATCCAATGGGGATTTTTTTTGACTAGGGGTAATTCACAGTATCTATAGTGGTTGAATCCATGGTCGTCAACAATAAAATAAGTGCTATCCGAGTCTCTTAGTTGCTTTTTAAGTAAGTGGGTAGTTAACCCAAAGTGCAACTTTCAACCTGGAGTCTCCAAAAAATTACTTAAATTAATCAAAATATCAATGAACTTTTAATATTATGATGACTTCTGCTTGCAACAACCAATACGTCACAAAAAAAAACACCATAAGACGAAAGAATAAGAGAATATGAATCGACACAGAATCGCCATCCGTCCGTACGTAACCAGTTTTTGTGCCTTCAAATTTGAGCCACACTGATGAAATTTGGTATAAGGTTGGGATATAAGATGGAATAGGGTATTAAACGATTCGCACATTTTTATGACGAACAATCAAGAGCGCTTACACCAATTTTCAGTCGTAGTAATCGTCTCACCAACTAGGCTGTAAGTGTTCGATTGGATACATCCGAAGCAACATTATTCATTATTAAATGTTGCTGTGCCAGTGAGACCTCCCAACGATTGAAGTACCAAACATGTTGCAGCCGCTTCAGTGCCTCAGTTCAAAATGAGCAGAAAAAGTCGTTCTCAGGAATAGGGAATTTCTGAGACATTATTGTTGAGAATTTTACATAAATATCTTACCTTAGACTATTACAAGATCAAATCAATTAAACTCAAGTAGCGAAACTTGTCAGATATGACTCTGAATAAGAGAAGAAAATCCTTAATTTCATAGAAAACTTATTTTTGACTATTACGATATTACGGGTGATGGAGTTAGTTATTGTGCCCATTGGAATCAGTAAAATATGGTTTTATCGAGATGTTGTGACAAATAACAAAAAAATTGTATAGTTGAAATGCCACCTCGCTCATGTGATTTAGATAAGGCCGTCGGATCTATATTTATGGTGTTATGTTAAGTCGTTGGCTTATGCCAACAAGTCAATAAAGTTAAATTAACTCAGAAAGAATATCGAATGTGAAATTGCCAAAATTCACTCCGAATAATCAATCGTTGCAAACGTGCTCGCGATGGTCATATGAAAAGATCGTATTTTATACTTATATTTAGCATGTGCTAAATTTTAATGTCATTGTTTAAAAAAAACCTGTTTCATAAGCATACTAAACTCTATTTAAAAGCTAGAGATTCCCCTAATAGATGATTCTGCTCATATACATCTAATATCCAGCATTTAACAAAGCAAAATCTTATGGCAATATACAGATACAACAATAATAGCCTTTTAAATAACCGTAGATAAACAGAAGGATGAAAGTCGTTGGAGCAAATAGTCGTACGGCCCACGACACGAACAACAAACTAACAAACCATTTTTAAACGAGTACATTGTATTAAAGAATACTTTATAAAATAAAAGATGTACGTAGTTCTCAAACATAACATAAAAGTATTCTTCCACTTAAGCTATCTAAAATGCCACAGTTTGAAATATAATTAATTTGTTAGGGAATCTACAAAGTTTAAACGTATCTCTTTTTTGAAAAATGCCACACTCCAAATATGTATATTGTATATACAAAAGTATGCTACAATATACTTTTATAGTAGTTCTATCTATTGAAATAACTTGAAAGTTAAGTGCTTTTAAACACAATCAAAAAGCACTTGTGACAATTTTCTGCAGAGTGCATAATGCTGAAATATTAAACACACCCGAACTACAAATTGACCTTACCTCCCATTAATTTAATGAGAATGGTGGTCAATTATCATCAAGGTAGGTATAGTTACTCCTTTATAGTATTCTTACTAAAGAGAAGTTCAAAAAGCATGAATCCATTAATGCTGAAACCAAATGAACTTACATAAATTGAAGTTCAAAACATATGCTGTACTCTGAGTTATGACTGCAATAGTACTTCCCTTAACATTTAAAGTATACTCCCTCAATCCAAAGTCAAGACGTGTGTTAATGAATCAACTTATCCTGTGGTGAACATGCGTGGTGCATGAAAGCTTAGAAAACTTTACCAGTACAAAATTTCAACACCATCAACATCACTACGAAGAGCCATAAGTTAATGGGCCCATACTTGGATTTTGGGAACAACTGACAAGGCCAAATGAATATGCCTTATGGATATACGCATCTCGAATAAAATTTATGTATTTCAACATGACTAGGGTTCAGTTTTTTGACTGAAGCGGTTCAGCACGGTTGTGTACCGTTATACAATTCTTCTACAAGCATTGTCTGATGACTGATGATTCTTTACATACGTCGGTTTGTGTATCTTTCCGGGTCATTGTGATTCAATTTCAATTTCTATTTCCTTTAAAACAATGCAATAAATAGATAAAATAAAACACATATTCTTGCAATAATATACATTTGTCAATAAAGAGGGAAAGTTGTGGCAAGTTATTTCTCCTAAATCCCCATAGGAAAAGGTGTCCGATATAGGCTGATTCAAAGCAAATATTATATTATTATAATTCGTTGTGATACCTGCAATGGCAATATATCGTAAAAGCACAGCCCAATAAAAAGTAAATGTATTTAAAAAAATTGTGGATGCTTATTTAATTGTTCTTATGTGTCGTTTGTTAAACTGTTGCTACCGTCGATTTGTAGTTGATGCAGCTAATGATGCCACTAAGAAGAATGGGCTACCCTATGTCATTGTGGAAAAAGCAAACCCCATTAAGATCAGTTATTAAACCTGATAATGTAAATCTTCACAGCTGTTGGACGTCGCCTTTTCGTGGAAGGTTTGTATTGATTTTATTCCAAGAAACTGTAAGATTGCTTTTTAAAAAGCAATATGTTAAGTGAGAGTTGTATTCTACTTGATTTGTATTTATTGCATATAAAGCTGTACGTGGTTGCCTAATGGCGGTTATAAAAAAAAGTATTGCTCTTTGTTGCATGTGCCTATTATTATAATGTTATCATAAAATAATAAATAATAAATAATATAATAAATCGACAGGACGGATATGTTTCAGAAAATATACTCAGTTGATTTCAACATTTATTATATAAATACTTACCCTGTAATTCAGTTTGATTTTTTACAGCATATGTTAGGACAGGGTTGAAGGATTGACAGGGAGAGACCAATCTTCATCTAGTCGCACTTAGATCAATGTAGATCTGGTGATGTATTTAGGGTGTGGAAATTGCTTTTTATGGGATTTTAGCACTAAGCTCTATTAACCACTTATAAGCTTTAAAGAAACTATGAAGTTTTTTCATTTGTATTCTCCATGGGCCTCTTCGTAGTCATCGGATTTAGATCCTTAGTGAGGTAAATTAGCATATACAGGATTCTTTGTAATATTAAGGTTGGTTTCAGCTGCTTGCGTTTAGTTAAATAGGTACGCTCATCTCTCGTGTTTGATTTCTGAAGACAAAACGTTTAGACGGATTTACTTCAAATTAAATACACGATGTTCTTGTACGAATATCTAGAATGATTTTTGGAATTGGCAATAAAGGACTAAAATAAAGTGTAGCTAACATAATCTAACATTAAAAAATTGGGTGTAACATGTTAGATTTTTCCTTAATGTTTCATAACTAACACTTGACTTTTGGTCAATGATATACAATTTTTTTCCAATAAAGCGTTTTACCGATTTTTCATCAAATTTAGGATTACGTGTTCTTATAATCATAAATGCACATAATTATCTTTTTAACTGTAACCCCAACAAAAATGTGGCCTATCAAATAATTCATATAAGACATTGAGTTTATGAAAAAAACGAGTGGTGGCTGCACGGCAGGGTCGTACGCAACTTTCTTTTTCACTATGTGGTAGACTTTCAAATACCAACATGCGAAATTTTAACGATTTTCATAGTTTGACCAAAATACAAAAAATACACAATAACTAATTATGTGGAATTATTACACGGTAATAGCAACAAAGATATTAAATTTCACTCAATTTGACCATATAGTTTGCAAAAAAATTGACAATTTTCCTTAATCTTCCTAAATCTAAAAATCCGTTATATGGATTTTTTTCGAAAAGAAATTGGGTATGAAGTTTAGTTGGAACTACTGCATTTATATATTCAGTTTAATCAAAATCGTTAAAGCCATTTTCGAGAATATTAACGTTATGTGTAATATTGTGACCGAAAAAAACTGTGTATACAATTTGAAAAAAAAAACATATGAGAGGCTACAATCCGCTATGCGGATCGTTGAATACCCTATCCCATCCCATCCATTAAATTAATATCCTCAAAATATAGGCTTTATGGCGATGAAATACAGAAAATGACATTGTCACAATATATTGCTCAGACAGTTTCTCAAAATCTTTTGTGGTTCGACAAAAAACAACGTATTTCTATTGCTAATGCCTTGGGATGGGGTACACAAATGGTTTTTGTAAGAAAACGCCCCCAAAATGTGGGCGTAGGTGAAAATGATCTATGGACAAAATGTTTATATTACCATTGCGGAAGTATTTGCATCAAAAATTTTTTCGAAAGTTTTAAAATTTGGACAAAAAGCGTTTTTTACTAAAAACGCCCCCAAAAAGTGGGCGTGGCAAAAAACTTTGTATGAACGAAATATAGATATTAGGATTGTCTAAATATCCTGCTCAGACACTTTTTTGAAATTCCTTACGGTTTGGCCAAAAAATAAGTTTTTCTAAAAAGGGGGCGTGGCAGTGGGCGGATTTCAAAAATTTTTACACTTGTTCTGGTGACTCGCACAAGGATCCTATATACCAAATTTCATTATCCTAGCTCAAAATTTAAGGCCCAAAAATCGGTGACGAACAGACAGACGGACGGACGGACACACGGACGGACGGACGGACGGACGGACGGACGGACGTACAGACAGACATGGCTAATTCGACTCAGCTAGCGATTCTGAGTCGATCCATATACTTTGAGGTATATGTAGCAAAATTATTTCTCTATGTTACAAACTATGTATCAAAACTAATATACCCCCCTATGGGATAGGGTATAAACATATGAGAGGCTACAATCCGCTATGCGGATCGTTGAATACCCTATCCCATCCCATCCTTTAAATTAATATCCTCAAAATATAGGCTTTATGGCGATGAAATACAGAAAATGACATTGTCACAATATATTGCTCAGACAGTTTCTCAAAATCTTTTGTGGTTCGACAAAAAACAACGTATTTCTATTGCTAATGCCTTGGGATGGGGTACACAAATGGTTTTTGTAAGAAAACGCCCCCAAAATGTGGGCGTAGGTGAAAATGATCTATGGACAAAATGTTTATATTACCATTGCGGAAGTATTTGCATCAAAAATTTTTTCGAAAGTTTTAAAATTTGGACAAAAAGCGTTTTTTACTAAAAACGCCCCCAAAAAGTGGGCGTGGCAAAAAACTTTGTATGAACGAAATATAGATATTAGGATTGTCTAAATATCCTGCTCAGACACTTTTTTGAAATTCCTTACGGTTTGGCCAAAAAATAAGTTTTTCTAAAAAGGGGGCGTGGCAGTGGGCGGATTTCAAAAATTTTTACACTTGTTCTGGTGACTCGCACAAGGATCCTATATACCAAATTTCATTATCCTAGCTCAAAATTTAAGGCCCAAAAATCGGTGACGAACAGACAGACGGACGGACGGACACACGGACGGACGGACGGACGGACGGACGGACGGACGGACGGACAGACAGACATGGCTAATTCGACTCAGCTAGCGATTCTGAGTCGATCCATATACTTTGAGGTATATGTAGCAAAATTATTTCTCTATGTTACAAACTATGTATCAAAACTAATATACCCCCCTATGGGATAGGGTATAAACATATGAGAGGTTACAATCCGCTGTGCGGATCGTTGAATACCCTATCCCATCCCATCCTTAAAATTAATATCCTCAAAATATAGGCCTTATGGCGATGAAATACAGAAAATGACATTGTCACAATATATTCCTCAGACAGTTTATCAAAATCTTTTGTGGTTCGACAACAAACAACGTATTTCTATTGCTAATGCCTTGGGATGGGGTATACAAATGGTTTTTGTAAGAAAACGCCCCCAAAATGTGGGCGTAGGTGAAAATGATCTATAGACAAAATGTTTATATTACCATTGCGGAAGTATTTGCATCAAAAATTTTTTCGAAAGTTTTAAAATTTGGACAAAAAGCGTTTTTTACTAAAAACGCCCCCAAAAAGTGGGCGTGGCAAAAAACTTTGTATGGACGAAATATAGATATTAAGATTGTCTAAATATGCTGCTCAGGCACTTTTTTGAAATTCCTTACGGTTTGGCTTAAAACTACGTTTTTCTAAAAAGGGGGCGTGGCAGTGGGCGGATTTCAAAAATTTTTACACTTGTTCTGCTTCGTCGGCCAGAGAGTCTATATACCAAATTTGAACTCTCTAGCTCAAAATTTAAGGCCCAAAAATCGGTGACACACAGACGGACGGACGAACGGACGGACGGACGGACAGACAGACATGGCTTAATCGACTCAGCTAGCGATTCTGAATCGATCCATATACTTTGAGGTATATGTATCGAAATTATTTCTCTATGTTACAAACTTAATGTCAAAACTAATATACCCCCCTATGGGATAGGGTATAAAAAAACATATGAGAGGCTACAATTCGCTATGCGGATCGTTGAATACCCTATCCCATCCCATCTTTTAAATTAATATCCTCAAAATATAGGCCTTATTGCGATGAAATACAGAAAATGACATTGTCACAATATATTGCTCAGACAGTTTCTCAAAATCGTTTGTGGTTCGACAAAAAAAAACGTATTTCTATTGCTAATGCCTTGGGATGGGGTATACAAATGGTTTTTGTAAGAAAACGCCCCCAAAATGTGGGCGTAGGTGAAAATGATCTATGGACAAAATGTTTATATTACCATTTCGGAAGTATTTGCATCAAAATTTGGACAGAAAGCGTTTTTTACTAAAAACGCCCCCAAAAAGTGGGCGTGGCAAAAAACTTTGTATGGACGAAATATAGATATTAAGATTGTCTAAATATGTTGCTCAGACACTTTTTTGAAATTCCTTACGGTTTGGCTTAAAACTACGTTTTTTCTAAAAGGGGGCGTGGTAGTGGGCGGATTTTAAAATTTTGTACACTTGTTCTGGTGACTCGGCCAAGGATCCTATATACCAAATTTCATTATCCTAGCTCAAAATTTAAGGCCCAAAAATCGGTGACGAACAGACAGACGGACGGACGGACGGACAGACAGACATGGCTAATTCGACTCAGCTAGCGATTCTGAGCCGATCCATATACTTTGAGGTATATGTAGCAAAAATATTTCTCTATGTTACAAACTAAGTATCAAAACTAATATACCCCCCTATGGGATAGGGTATAAACATATGAGAGGCTACAATCCGCTATGCGGATCGTTGAATACCCTATCCCATCCCATCCTTTAAATTAATATCCTCAAAATATAGGCCTTATGGCGATGAAATACAGAAAATGACATTGTCACAATATATTGCTCAGACAGTTTCTCAAAATCTTGTGTGGTTCGACAAAAAACAACGTATTTCTATTGCTAATGCCTTGTGATGGGGTATTCAAATGGTTTTTGTAAGAAAACGCCCCCAAAATGTGGGCGTAGGTGAAAATGATCTATGGACAAAATGTTTATATTACCATTTCGGAAGTATTTGCATCAAAATTTGGACAGAAAGCGTTTTTTACTAAAAACGCCCCCAAAAAGTGGGCGTGGCAAAAAACTTTGTATGAACGAAATATAGATATTAGGATTGTCTAAATATGCTACTCAGACACTTTTTTGAAATTCCTTACGGTTTGGCCAACAAATAAGTTTTCCTAAAAAGGGGGCGTGGCAGTAGGCGGAATTCAAAAATTTTTACACTTGTTCTGGTGGCACGGACGAGGATCCTATATACCAAATTTCATTATCCTAGCTCAAAATTTAAGGCCCAAAAACCGCTGACGAACAGACAGACGGACGGACGGACGGACAGACAGACATGGCTAATTCGACTCAGCTAGCGATTCTGAGCCGATCCATATACTTTGAGGTATATGTAGCAAAAATATTTCTCTATGTTACAAACTAAGTATCAAAACTAATATACCCCCCTATGGGATAGGGTATAAACATATGAGAGGCTACAATTCGCTATGCGGATCGTTGAATACCCTATCCCATCCCATCCTTTAAATTAATATCCTCAAAATATAGGCCTTATTGTGACGAAATACAGAAAATGACATTGTCACAATATATTGCTCAGACAGTTTCTCAAAATCGTTTGTGGTTCGACAAAAAAAACGTATTTCTATTGCTTATGCCTTGGGATGGGGTATACAAATGGTTTTTGTAAGAAAACGCCCCCAAAATGTGGGCGTAGGTGAAAATGATCTATGGACAAAATGTTTATATAACCTTTGCGGAAGTATTTGCATCAAAATTTTTTTCGAAAGTTTCAAAATTTGGACAAAAAACTTTTTTTACTAAAAACGCCCCCAAAAAGTGGGCGTGGCAAAAAACTTTGTATGGACGAAATATAGATATTAAGATTGTCTAAATATGTTGCTCAGACACTTTTTTGAAATTCCTTACGGTTTGGCTTAAAACTACGTTTTTTCTAAAAGGGGGCGTGGTAGTGGGCGGATTTAAAAATTTTGTACACTTGTTCTGGTGACTCGGCCAAGGATCCTATATACCAAATTTCATTATCCTAGCTCAAAATTTAAGGCCCAAAAATCGGTGACGAACAGACGGACGGACACACGGACGGACGGACGGACGGACGGATAGAAAGACATGGCTAATTCAACTCAGCTAGCGATTCTGAGTCGATCCATATACTTTGAGGTATATGTAGCAAAATTATTTCTCTATGTTACAAACTATGTATCAAAACTAATATACCCCCCTATGGGATAGGGTATAATCAGCCAGTCGTTTAGGTTGGAGAGACCATTACAGACGGATGGACCGACGCCGAGGGACGGAATACCAACCACTATTGGGGTTCTCATATAATCGTATTGTTAGAATCAATCATTGTCTCAAGGTGCAATATTTTCACGAAAACAATATCTTTCTCTTTGTAAGCTTATTTAGACAGTATTCCAGGAACTGGGAAATGACGGAAATAATACTTTTATTGGTATCTGGTTCTCAATATCGCATCCAAATTCGAAGCCCGACTATCCAACGAGAAGAAACTACGCATGGTGCAAAAAAAGAGCCTTCACGTTGGACGCCTTAGTGAGTCGGAGATTGTCTGAGTCTAGAGAGCGACTTCCCGCTGTACCCTCATCCTCCACCAATGTCAACACCCAATGGATACAGTATCGCAATATCACAAAGTAGTAGCCGAAAGTAGCCATACGCTTTCTGCCATCCCGAAAGATGACCGTGGTATGATGGGAGGAAGGCGAATGGAGGAGAAGATAAGAAGTCTTCCAATAGGGACTTCCGATGTTTGACAATATATTGTTGGAGATACATCTGTGAATTTATCTGTCATTTATTCAGTCTGTTTTGTCAACGCTGTTGACTAACACGTGTAAATGATAAAATTATTTTATCAACATGGGTTACGTTCGGGCACATCGGATGCGCGCCACACAGAGACGCCGAAGTAGAAATTTGAACAGCGTTATATTCCCTTCATAATGGCATCAATAAGCCTCTCAAACGAATATAAAAATTTGATAATATCTCTCACACACTTTGTTTTATTTAAACTTAAAGATGTGAAGCGCTTAATGAAAAACCCTTTACAGCCAAGAACTTTGTGAGGTGAAGCAAGATGTGTATGCAATACAAAGGTAAAAATAAGTAGAGATTGGCTTGGCCACATTGAGCATATGAACAATAATGCTCCAGTCAAAAGAATCTTCGAATCCCAGCCTTTAGATTCGATGAGACAAGGAAGACCGAATCTCCGGTTTAATGATCTAGTGCGTTTGGAGTGAATAACTGGCAGCAACGTGCCCAGGAAAGAATGGAAGCTGCCTTGTATCAATAAATCGACTAGCCAAGAATTTATATTTCACGTGTTTTTGAGCTTCGTTTTTTCGATGACCTTTACATACAAACGTTTTGTTAAGTCTAGGAGAACAAATGTAAACATTTTACAGATCGCCCATTGCACGCCTAGAAAAAACCTAAACAACTTATTCAAAATATGTCTTTAACTTAATTTCATCATAATGATTTTCTGGAATTTGTCAATGTCTATTAAAAGTTCCGTTAATACATATTTGGGTTACAACTTGATGAATCGTTATCATAACTGTTGGGTCACATTATTAATTGCATCTTATTTCTACTTAAATCTTATTGCTATCATGTTTAAAAATTGTAAAGAAAAAGAGATGAAAAATGTATTATGAATTTTGTAAGCCACTATCGGTAATGGTTGAAATTTGTCTAAGTTTAAATTAGGCGTCTAAGTGCCAAGGTTCGCCATATATTTTAATTCGCATTAAGGCGAACGCAATGTTTGTTTTGGTACAATGAATGTAGTCTATATAAGAGCTAGCGAGTAAAAAACTCTTTCTATTTACACTTGTAACGTTTGCGAAATTCGTCTTTCTTTTCTTCGTTACCTTTTACTCGCAATTCTTTCGTCGTCGCTCAATACGTATAGCCACTTGGGTTACGTATCGTTTTCTCGCAAGTCCACATAGACTTTTTCAAAGCAAGCTAGAGTGAAGACTTCCTAGCGATAAATCCGCATAATCGCAGGAAGAAGTTAAACTTCATAACTTGCCGGTCATAAATTTCTTATGATCGTACAATAACTATGATATTGAATTTAAAAATATTCGTTGAAATATCGTCATTGTTTATGGTTAGATTAATCAAAATTGTTGTAGCCCTTTTTGAGTTACAACGTTTTGCAAATCATTTATATGGTAGGTAAAGTTACAAAAATGAGCTAGAATTGTGTCCGAAAAAAACAGGGAACCACCTTTTTTGCTTCCGCTATCAACGCAATGTTAGAATTAATCAAATTCTTGAGCTCTAAAATGTTTATAAAAGCAATATTTCTTTTAGAAAAATTCAGTAAGAAAAAAACGTTTTCGAAAAATACCTTTTAGGGACGTTCATATTAAATTATATTTTTTTCACTTTTCTAAAATAACAATTCGGCTTAATTTAAAAAGCATTAAGTAAAATTTGTAATTTTCGTAATTTCCTTAAGACGAATAATACGAGAAATAAAAAATTACACCATAAAACTCATTTATATCCTCCACTTCATATATTTCTGATGCAAATGAAAAGGAATTGAACAAATCCTTCAAAAATTAAAGGAAGGATAAAATAGGATTCCCTTATTAATTACTTGTTAGTATTTATTTTGTTTACATTCCTTTCAGTTCTTAACACTAACTAGTAGAATATGTGGAAATGACAGTTGTAAACTCGCATCGCAATAATTAATATATAGCCCTGTAAAACGTCTTATGAGTTTTGCATGTCCAGCATTCCTGTATTATTAAATTTCTAGATCGCCTAGTCTAAAGAATGCACCGCAAATATATGTGGTAAGGCTTTGCGAATCATAAAATATTTTATCATATTCTCTTTATGAACACAATTCGTGTTCATTGTGGTTGAGGGGAACGAATGTCAACATTGTCTATGGAGGCAATCTCGACGCACCCGACGAACGACGAGGATATGAATGCCGACTGCCGAGGGGTACCGGAAGTATCGACGCAGATAATCCGAAACATTGAAACCTTATATGCGATTTAGTTTGAAATTCTTCTCATAGAAAAATTACTTCGCTTTCATCTTAAATTCAACATTTACAATTAGAAAATTATACAATCGGGAATACTGCATACATATAACGGTGCCAGTGTACACTGTTTTATTATCATCACTAATTCCAAAACGTTATAAAGTTACATACATTAATTTATGCTTCCTTATATTATAATAAATAAGTTTATCTTCGAAAGCCATTTTATAAAAACATTATTTATAAACCATTTTATTTTATCAAATACATAATTCAAATAATTTAATTTATAAAAAAATATTCAACCATAGTTATCTTTGTAATTTTAAAAAATTGTAAATTATTCAAAATCAGAGTATATCTACTTACTAGGAGTGTGAGTTAAAAATGTTTCCTCTTATTTTTCAGATTTTAAAGAATATGAGGGTCCTAGATTTACACGACCTTCTCAACAATTCTTAAACTAGTAAGAGAATCTTGAACAAAAATTTAAATCCTGTTTTGCAAATATGTATTTTCTTAAAAATTTTGCGATTCATTGCATTTTTATTTTGAAAAAATGATTTATTTGCTGTAAAAATGAAAATAAGGAATTTCTCATAAAATGTTCAAGTACAAGTTTATCATATAATTAAACAGTTTAATAAGGAAACAAAAAAACTAGCAACAAACAAAAATATTAAAAAAATATATTATTTTGTTATTTTTTTTACAACCCACCCTGTGTAACAATTCGAAACATGTCTACTCCTTTTCTATCTCTCTTTCACTGCAAGTCTTCCTTACTACCGTCTATTTCTCGTGTATGTGAGGCATAGCGGTACTTCAAATTATAAAATCGTCGAGAGTGTCCACTCACTGTAAGTAGATATACGCTGTTCAAAATAACATTATGTACTGCATTGGAAAAACTATTAAACAAAATAATTATAAAAGGAGGCAGAGAAGAGAACTCAATTCAAATCTCGTCGGCGTCGCATCAAAAATAACACAATTGAGTATTAATTGAGTATTATATTGTAAAAGCCATTTTTTTTAATTGAATAAAAAGCATTTTGTTTTTGTCAAAAATAAATTGTTTTATTTCATTCATTTTCGATTAGCATCCGCTCCTTTGCGGTTACAAATGCTTGACAACATGCCTCCAACATTTACTGCGATTCGCATACACGTGGTAGAGAGGAGAACAAGTTTTTTTTTCTCCGCGAGTTTTTTTCTTCCTCCGAAATAGGAAGCCTTCCCACAGGCCACAACGCGACCAACAAACAACAACCACGGTTACAATTTATTATCCAGTTTTATTCGGTCAAAGTTATTGTATATATGTATTATATATAAACTTGATTTATAATAACAGCTTATATCTTTTAAAGAATAAAACTATCTACGCATAGAGTCGATCTACTTTTCTTAGTTGCACCTTTCGTTTGCCCGCTCCTGCATTTTTTTGACAGGTCAAAGCGTCTCTATCTGACAAAGGAACTTGTCTAAATTGTACTGTTAATGTGTTCATGAACTATTTTTGCCATTAATTGGTTTAAGTTGAAATAGACTGCAATGAGTTTCGGTTATTAAGACACTAAAGAACTATCAAATATTGTCAATTTTAATGTAAACCCACCTTTAGAAACTGAATTCTGCAACTACAATTTTCGAAGATACTGAAGAATGGTCCATTAGGCTTTGTATTCCAAGGTTGAGATCGTTTCTTGTTCGCAAAGACCAGGTATTTAAAATACTACACAGAAATTAGTTTAGAGGGGTTCTGGGTAGTTAGCTAAGTGAAGCCTGGGAATACCACCAGACCATAAATCGCATAAGATAGTGTGTGTTTTATGAAAACGTGACTAGAAAGTTAATAAATAAATAGTTTGTCCGCCCACCTTTTCATGTTTCCATAAATACTAAATATTATTTCTGAAAGTAGACATGTCAGTTGTCCACTGCCTGATTATATGTAAAAGTAAATATACCAAATTTCACATTTCCAGCTTCAATTATAGGTCCAATAAGTTAGTTACATCCAGGCGAACAACTCAGTTTACAAATTGATTCGAATCATATAATTTCTGTATATAATTCAAATTTAATATTGTTTTTGTAGCAATCCTTTCAATTGAGTGTTTACACGTTCATATATCTTTACTAATTAACAAAGCTACTTAGCTTTAAGCTTACTCGCTGTATACATTTGAAAGTCATGCCAAACTCTAATATTAGAACAAATATTTATTCTGCGTACGTAAACTATGGGCTAGTGTCAATCCCATAAAACGTTTACATCCGTATTATAAATTCTGTTTGAGCATTTTATTTTAAGTCTTCTTTTTCTAACATCTTTGATTTTACTTATAAACATACAAGAAATGTATCTCTGTTCTCAAAAAGGTAAGCTTAGCCCTTCTTCAATATGATCTTAACTATTTCAATATTTTAAAGAAAATTTGTCGATTGACGTTTTCAACTTCAACTCATAAAAAGAGAAAGTATGTAACCGATTTTTAGGCCTTAAATTTTGAGCTAAGATAATGATATACCTATGTGATCCTTGTACGTGCTGTTCGAACAAGTGTAAACATTCCACCCACTTTTTAGAAAAACGTTCTTTTAGTTCAACAAGATAGTTAAACCATCTGAATATCTTTATTTCGTCTATATAAAGTTTTTTTTGCCTCGCCCACTTTTTGGGGCGTTTTCGTTTTTCGTTTTGCAGTAAAAATAAAATATTTGAAAAAAGCGTTCGATGTAAAATCATTGGCTTTGATAACATAAACATATCGTCTATGGATAATTTTAACCCACGCCCACGAGAAATAATGTAGGTAGATGTACCTTAAAGTAAAGGGTCCGCCAAATAACTTTTTATACCCTATCCCATAGGGGTATATTAGTTTTGATACATAGTTTGTAACATAGAGAAATAATTTAGCTACATATACCTCAAAGTATATGGATCGACTCAGAATCGATAGCTGAGTCGATTTAGCCATGTCTGTCCGTCCGTCCGTCCGTCCGTCCGTCCGTCCGTCCGTCCGTCCGTACGTCACCAGTTTTTGGGCCTTAAAATTTGAGCTAGAAGGATGAAATTTGGTACACGTGCTCTTTGTTGCTCCCAGCAGAACAAGTGTAAAAATTTTTGAAATCCGCCTACTGCCACGCCCCCTTTTTAGAAAAACGTATTTTTTGGCCAAACCATAGGGAATTTTGAAAAACTTTCTGAACAACATATTTAGACAATCCGAATATCTGTATTTCGTTCATATAAAGTTTTTTGCCACGCCCACTTTTTGGGGGCGTTTTTAATAAAAAACGTTTTTCGGTCAAATTTAAAAATTTTCGAAAAAACTTTTGATGCAGAATCATTAGTAATATAAATATGAACATTTCGTTCATAGACCATTTTAACCCACCCCCACTTTTTGGGGGCGTTTTTATATAAAAACCATTTTTATACACTACCCCATAACATATGCAGGAGAAAACCTTGTCTTTTGTAGAACCGTAAAAGTTTTTTATAAGCAGTCTGAAGAATTTGTTGTCACCATGTCATTTTCTTTATTTTATCCACATCGTATTTTTAGCCATGTCCACTTTTTGGGAATTTTAGTTTTACAGATAGGATGGGATAGGGTATTCAACGATCCGCACAGTGGATTGTAGCCTTCTCATATGTTTTTGTTTGAAAATGCTATAAAAAAACTACTGAATATTTTCTCTAATTATACCCTATCCCATAGGGGGGTATATTAGTTTTGATACTTAGTTTGTAACATAGAGAAATAATTTTGCTACATATACCTCAAAGTATATGGATCGACTCAGAATCGCTAGCTGAGTCGAATTAGCCATGTCTGTCTGTCCGTCCGTCCGTCCGTCCGTCCGTCTGTCTGTTCGTCACCGATTTTTGGGCCTTAAATTTTGAGCTAGGATAATGAAATTTGGTATATAGGATCCTTGGCCGAGTCACCAGAACAAGTGTAAAAATTTTTAAAATCCGCCCACTGCCACGCCCCCTTTTAGAAAAAACGTAGTTTTAAGCCAAACCGTAAGGAATTTCAAAAAAGTGTGTTAGCAACATATTTAGACAATCCTAATATCTATATTTCGTGCATACAAAGTTTTTTGCCACGCCCACTTTTTGGGGGCGTTTTTAGTAAAAAACGTTTTTTGTCCAAATTTTAAAACTTTCGAAAAAAAATTTGATGCAAATACTTCCGCAATGGTAATATAAACATTTTGTCCATAGATCATGTTCACCTACGCCCACATTTTGTGGGCGTTTTCTTACAAAAACCATTTGTATACTCCTTCCCAAGGCATTAGCACTAGAAATACGTTGTTTTTTGTCGAACCACAAAAGATTTTGATAAACTGTCTGAGCAATATATTGTGACAATGTCATTTTCTGTATTTCATCGCCATAAGGCCTATATTTTGAGGATATTAATTTTAAGGATGGGATGGGATAGGGTATTCAACGATCCGCACAGTGGATTGTAGCCTCTCATATTTATACCCTATCCCATAGGGGTATATTAGTTTTGATACTTAGTTTGTCACATAGAGAAATAATTTTGCTACATATACCTCAAAGTATATGGATCGACTCAGAATCGCTAGCTGAGTCGATTAAGCCATGTCTGTCTGTCCGTCCGTCCGTCCGTCCGTCCGTCTGTACGTCACCGATTTTTAGGCCTTAAATTTTGAGCTAGGATAATGAAATTTGGTATATAGGATCCTCGTCTCTGCCTACAGAACAAGTGTAAAAATTTTTGAAATCCGCCCACTGCCACGCCCCCTTTTAAGAAAAACTCAGTTTTTGACCAAACCGTAAGGAATTTTAAAAAAGTTTCCGAACAACATATTTAGACAATATTAATATCTATATTTCGTCCATATAAAGTTTTTTGCCACGCCCACTTTTTGGGGGCGTTTTTAGTAAAAAACGCTTTTTGTCCAAATTTTAAAACTTTCGAAAAAAATTTTGATGCAAATACTTCCGAAATGGTAATATAAACATTTTATCCATAGATCATTTTCACCTACGCCCACATTTTGGGGGCGTTTTCTTACAAAAACCATTTGTATACCCCATCCCAAGGCATAAGCAATAGAAATACGTTTTTTTTGTCGAACCACAAACGATTTTGAGAAACTGTCTGAGCAATATATTGTGACAATGTCATTTTCTGTATTTCATTGCCATAAGGCCTATATTTTGAGGATATTAATTTAAAGGATGGGATGGGATAGGGTATTCAACGATCCGCATAGCGGATTGTAGCCTCTCATATGTTTTTTTTTTTTATACCCTATCCCATAGGGGGGTATATTAGTTTTGATACATAGTTTGTAACATAGAGAAATAATTTTGCTACATATACCTCAAAGTATATGGATCGACTCAGAATCGCTAGCTGAGTCGAATTAGCCATGTCTGTCTGTCCGTCCGTCCGTCCGTCCGTGTGTCCGTCCGTCCGTCTGTCTGTTCGTCACCGATTTTTGGGCCTTAAATTTTGAGCTAGGATAATGAAATTTGGTATATAGGATCCTTGTGCGAGTCACCAGAACAAGTGTAAAAATTTTTGAAATCCGCCCACTGCCACGCCCCCTTTTTAGAAAAACTTATTTTTTGGCCAAACCGTAAGGAATTTCAAAAAAGTGTCTGAGCAGGATATTTAGACAATCCTAATATCTATATTTCGTTCATACAAAGTTTTTTGCCACGCCCACTTTTTGGGGGCGTTTTTAGTAAAAAACGCTTTTTGTCCAAATTTTAAAACTTTCGAAAAAATTTTTGATGCAAATACTTCCGCAATGGTAATATAAACATTTTGTCCATAGATCATTTTCACCTACGCCCACATTTTGGGGGCGTTTTCTTACAAAAACCATTTGTGTACCCCATCCCAAGGCATTAGCAATAGAAATACGTTGTTTTTTGTCGAACCACAAAAGATTTTGAGAAACTGTCTGAGCAATATATTGTGACAATGTCATTTTCTGTATTTCATCGCCATAAAGCCTATATTTTGAGGATATTAATTTAAAGGATGGGATGGGATAGGGTATTCAACGATCCGCATAGCGGATTGTAGCCTCTCATATGTTTTATTTGAAAGTACAATCCTTCCGGTTAATAATGAAAAATAATTTCATTCAAATGGCTGCCTCGGCTGGCCATGCCTACACGGTCGGTCCAATTTTTAAGCACATTATCGATTGTGTGCAGTTGTATTTCACCAATGGCTTCACGAATATTGTCCTTTAAAGCGGCTGATAATGCGATCCTCAAAAACAGGGCGCAAAACATCGAGTGTAGCTTCGGCTGTGTGGCTCGTATCGCCGTCCTGGTGAAACCAAATGTTGCCAATATCCTCCTCTTCAATTTTTGTGAACAAAAATTCGTTCAAAAATTCAAATGGCCCAATTATGCCTCTGGACCAAAATCCGCACCAAACAGTGACTCGTTTTGGGTGTATCGGCTTTTCAATATATGCGTGCGGGTTTTCTGTGCCCCAAATGCGACAATTTTGCTTGTTTACATTCCCGCCAAGATCAAAATGAGCTTCATCTGAAAAGATGATTTCTTTGGCAAAATCGGCATCTTCGCTAAGTCGATCGCAGGCCCACTTAGCGAAGCGAAAACGCATTGGATGGTCAGTTGGCTTCAACTCCTGAACCAATTGGACTTTGTATGGCGTCATACCAAGGTCTTTATTCAAAATTCGTCTCAATGATGTCTCCCAAATGTTCAACTGTTGAGAACGACGTTGAATTGATGTTGATGGCGCTTCACGCCACAGAAGAAATATTCTCGGGTGTACGCACTGTTTTTGGCTTTTTACGCTTTGGTTTATCGATGAAGATGCCAGTTTCTTTCACTTTTTTCACAAGATAACGAACATACGGAGCTGACGGTGCTTCTCTTCTTCCAAAATCCTTAAGCAATTTTCGCACACATTCTGCAACATTACCATGATTTTCAAAGTAATGTCGCAATATTTCCCAGTGTTGTTCAAGCGTATACACAACCATATTCGTTCAGCGGAAGGATAAAACTAATTATCTGTCAAATCAGACATGAGCTAAGTGTTACCATTCACGAAATAAGCACTAGTTGAAAAAAAAAAAAAAACGTTAGATGGCGGACCCGTTATATGGATCGACTTTGAATCGCTAGCTGAGTCGATTTAACCATGTCTGTCCATCCGTACGTACGTCACCAGTTTTGGGCTTTACATTTTGAGCTAGAGTAATGAAGTTTGGTGCAAGCAAATATTTAGAAAATCCCGATATCTATATTTCGTTTGTATTAAGTTTTTTGCCAAGCTCATTTTGGGTGCGTTTTCAGTAAAATCCGTTTTTCTTTAAAATTTAAAAAAAAAATGAAAATTCATATGTTGTTTTTTCAAATTATAAAACGGATTTTTTTGTTTTGGCCATATAAAGATAATTTTCAACTTCAACTTCAACTTTTTTTTGAATGAAATTTAATTTGTATATTACTATTACTATTACATTTCCACTTAATTAGTTTTGGCCCTTTTTTCCCTGAACGGAATTTTCAGTTTGTGCCAATATTAACGTTCACATATATACCGATTCCTTCAAATTCTATAATAAACGTTCGTATAATCCTATTTCGACATTATTTATATAATTTTAAGCATCAATAATTAAAATGAATGTTATTGTGTATTTTGTCCAAATTATAAAAATCGTCAAATTCTCTCATGCTTGGGATTTAGATCCAACCCCCGATTCACAGCCGTAGCAACACCTAAATGATTTTTCACCTCCTCTTGTGATGATCTGACAAATCATCCGAATTAGAATTTCAAACAAATTCGAAAAAAAGCTTTTGATGCAAAAACTTTGGTAATAATTATATGAACATTTCATTTATACATCATTTTAACCCACGCTTAACCCACTCAGTTTTTTGAGCTAGAATTATAAAATTTGTTGCACTAACTATTTGTTGCTGGCAAGTTTAAATATTTTCAAAAACCGCCAAACCGTTAAGAATTTTTAAGGAGTCCATCTGTGTCGCCTGTACAAAGATTTCACTACGCTTTATCTAATAAAACTTTGCAACAGCGATGATTTCTATACAATAAAGACTTTCACAAAGCAGTTTACTACGAATTTTGAGAGAGACATGGATTTGATTAAGTTGATATAACACCATTTTGCCAGTAGATCCTTCTTAATATGTAATGGCTGTAAAGATTTCTTAAAAAGCTGCAGAGGAAAGGAAGACAATAAATTCATTCACTTTCTTTCCCGTACGGATATATAAAACTTGCTTACTGACTTTTAAGCTTAGGCAGATTAAAGTTCAATTGCTTGTGTAGCGAAAAAAGGATGGTAATAGGTAAAAGATATATACATTGGAAATGATATTTGAATGTGGGTCCATTGTTAATATATTATAAATGAGAGTAATTTTAAGCATGTTTTTTGAGGGTTCAATCTATGAGATAGAAGGGAGAACACAAAATAAACCAAATGAATTTGTTTAGTATTCAATGGCTATAATCCTAAAAGGTACTTCTCATCATTAGTTTTAGTATATATACTTGCAGCAAATGTTTAATGCAAAGGAATTGTTAAGTTGGAACACTAAAGATTGTTCAAAACAACTTCCAATATACTGACGAAGTTAATTCTTTGAACGAATTTATTATTATAAAAGGTGGAATTCAACTAGATATACACAGGTGACATGCTAACTTTTATAAACACTAAAAATCTTATAATAGGCTAAAACAAATGTAGTTTGTATATTGGTTGAAATACGTCTACTAAAAAAAATAATTTTGGTATATAAAACTAATCATCTATCCGCAGAAATTTGAGCTTGCCTGTATGCTGTCCATTTGCTTAACAATGCTCTTTGCAGAAGCTTTGGATATATGCAAGACAACAACTCTGAATTCTCTATATTTTTCCATCGTTAGACAGCTTATCGCGCTGTGTTTTTTTTGGGACCCATATTGCCGATCGCTTATTAATCCATTCCAAGCTAGGAACACAAAAATCTCGATATTGATTTTTCTATTCAATTAAAAAATTGTATAGAAGAGCAATGGGTCTGCAGTTTTAAGCAAGAATTTTCTTCCAATTTCGTAAATAGATTGGATTCAATTAATTTTCCTGAACCTGTTTGTCGTAGGACAAAAAATAAAACCCACACAGAATAAGTGGAAAATATTACATGTTAGGATAACTATAGATCCTGTATATACATATAGTATATAGACCATAGAGACGTGCCGGCATTTCTTAGTAAACACAGTAATAATGTGTATATTTGATCTGTCATTAAATTTATTAGTTTTTCTGGAGCTGTTGGTGTACGCAGTTGGTATTGAAGTTGATATATCTAGAGCGTATGTTGCAGAATTTACTTACAAGTTTCTCATACCTATATCTTATTTTGTTTACTCTGGAATAGTTCCCTACAGAGATTGGAATAGGGAACAAATATATTAACTTCAATTCCAAATTGAATAACCCCTCATAACATAAATCCAAGAACTTTTTATATTTATTTGAAGTAAATTTGTATGGCCGTTTAAGTTCCAATGCGTAAAGAGACTGACAGGATTGGCAAACCCAATTTTGCGTAGTTATTTATCATTTGATTAAAATCCCGATACTTGCCACACAGAAGAAAGAAAACAATTCAAAAATAGTACTTTTCATATAAATTAATGTTAAAAAATGGAAATATCATATTATAACAATACTACATAACTGATTTTTAGATAAAATTATTTAAAGCAAGTTCGTACAATCAAGTTTTGAACGAACCCATTGATTGTGATATTTGATTATCGTAGGCATCATTGCGTATCAGGAAGGGATGGCGCTGATAGACAATCACCTCCCATAGGACCAATTTGCAATTTGTATCCCAGTGTTTTATGTGTTAATGTAAGGCTATTAAGTGTAAACTGCTGGTTTTATAATTCATGTCTTAAAATCTGTTAAACCTTAATCAAAAATGAATAATCCTCATTTTTTTTTTATTTTTCCAGAAAAAGTGTAGTCCATATCCAAGGACGTCTAACGTGCGCTTTGCCTTCGGATATATAATTAATAAGATATTGCGTCATTATCAAGTTTAAGTTAGAAGCAACTTTAATGATAGGATTTGAAAGCCACGCGTGTTAGTGGAACATGGAAAAAGATGCTATCTATGTAATTCTAAACAGCACGGAAGATATCGAATCAAGTTCAAAAGAGTTTGCCGACTTTACGATAAATTGGTGGGACATCCTTTCACTTGAAAGAAACGACAGCCATTTGCTAGTATCATACAAAATCAAAAATAAAGCTGCGCATCCAAAAGATGTCAATAATTATTGGGCACTATTAGCTTTGGTTTTGGTTTTTGGAACAGCAGCAGGAAATATCCTTGTGTGTTTGGCCATTGCATGGGAGAGACGCTTGCAGAATGTTACCAATTATTTTTTAATGTCATTAGCAATCACCGATTTGATGGTTGCTATTCTTGTTATGCCGTTGGGAATTTTGACACTGGTTAAGGGTAAGTAAATTGTTTGATCTAGTTAAAAATATATTTCATTTTTTTTCTAGTAACCATCAATTCTCCACGCTGCTTCCAGTTGTTTTAGCAAGATGCTATCATAAGCTTCCTTAGAGTCAATGAAAAGATGATATGAAATTCGTTGGTCGTTGTTATTTTAACGTATTGTGAAAATATAGTCTATGATCGATCTGCTTTTGTTAGAAGGGATATATGGAGCTGGTATTCCACTCATCGGGAATCGGGCATGTCCATTCAATTCTTATTTATTACTTGGTGTATGAATAGTTCCACGAAATCACTTCCATATTTACAGAGTTTCACTGGTAACCGGATCCATTGTTATACCCTATCCCTTTTTCATAGGGCTATATTATATATAACCTATATCCCATAGGGATATATTAGTTTTGATACATAGTTTGTAACATAGAGAAATAATTTAGCTAGATATACCTTAAAGTGTATGGATCGACTCAGAATCGATAGCTGAATCGATTTAGCCATGTCTGTCCATCCATCCGTCACCAGTTTTTGGGCCTTAAATTTTGAGCTAGAATGATGAAATTTGGTACACGTGCTCTTTGTTGGCCGTAGAGAATTTTGAAAAAGTGTTTGAACAAACTATGTATCAAAACCGATATATCCCTATGGGATAGGGTATTAAAGCAAATGAGAAGGTTACAATCCCCTGTGTGGATCGTTTAATACCATATCCCATCCCATCCTTAAAATTAATATACCCAAATTGTGGGCTTAATGGTAATTAAATATAGAAAATGAAGTTGTCACAAGATGGTTCGTCAAAAAGCAACGGTTTTTCTATTGCATATGCCTTGGGGTAGGATATAAAAATGGTTTTTGTAGGAAAACGCCCCCAAAAAGTGGGCGTGGGTTAAAATGATGTATAGACGAAATGTTCATATTATCAATTCAATGATCTTGCATCAAAAGTTTTTACAAATATTTTAAAAATGTACCAAAAAACGTATTTTTAATGAAAACGTTTAACGTTTGGCCAAAAACTACGTTTTCCTAAAAAGGGGACGTGGCAATGGGCGGATTTCAAAAATGTTTACGCTTATTCTGCTGGGAGCAACAAAGAGCATGTGTACCAAATTTCATCATTCTAGCTAAAATTTTAGGCCAAAAAACGGACGGACAGACATGCCTAAGTCGAATCAGCTAGCGATTCTGAGTCGATCCATATACTTTGAGGTATATCTACTATAAAAAAAAATAGCCGTTATTTGGATGTTTCTGTAAAATGTAAAACATTAAAAATTTAAAATTGTAAATGTGATCCAAGTCGAAATAATCTTTTAATGCACATATCCCTTCGTGAGATATGCCTTATTTTTTTTTTAAAAGAATCGTTATATTATGTTTTTTAAGCAAAAACTTTAAAAACCATAGTTTAAACAAGCTCAAAATATAGAAAGTTTCAACAAAATCATTCATTACATATCGAGAAACGACATTTTTCATTAAGTCATGTTATTCGCACCTCTGAAAACACCTCTGCCTAAAACATATTCTTTGGCACTTTATTGGTTGTTGTTGTTCTTATTTTGATTGGAACGCTTTATTGAAATGCGAAAATGGTTTAAGTTAAATGACGCGTTTCGGAAAAATTGGAATTTATTATTATGAGTGTTTTTTTTTAGTTCAGAGAAGAGCCAGAGTTGTGAAAAAAAATCCGACACAGCAGAGCTTTGACTGTACGTTCTATAAGCTCAATGTAAATAAATTGATCAACCTCAGAAAAAAATGCGGTTAAGCAGACCTTTAAAAGAAGAAGCTAAAGTATTCATATGAGAAGGCTACAATTCACTGTGCGAATCGTTTAATACCTAATCCCAACTTATCTTTAAAATGGGAACTCCCAAAAAGTAGAACGGTCTTATATAAACCTTTTTATCAACAAATTCTTTTCCGTCAAAATATGTTAGCTTTAAAATTCATTAAAACCCTTTTGTTTAAGAAATTGGCCCAAAAACAATATATATCTGATATATAGGTTTGATCAAAACCGACTCTTTTCTGAGAGTTGACGCATTTTAAAAATGCTTACATTTGTTCTGCTAGTCGAAAATAAGAATCAAAATCTATTGAGATACAGACGGAAAAACAAAGATTATAAAAAACATATTATTTTGCTTCTTGGTTTTCGATAATTTAATAACTACGCGGCATCTTCTATCCTCCAGAGCTAAATGCTACATCTGATGTTTCTTGGTCGGTTTTACTCGAACCTTGGAAACACATACATTTGTAAGACAGGTGCAGTTGAGTTCAAACTTCAATGTCAAAATTATAATTGTAGATATCTTGATAGTTGTTATTATTATCGGGCATATAAGAAACATCAAATATTGTAGGAAACATATTGCCTATTTCTATATTAACATTCCATATCTTATCACGGAGTGTTGTAAATCCATGAATACAGGGTATTTTATGAATGTCTAAAGTGCCGCTGGTGTACATAGAATGTACCTATTCAATCTATTTTATCGGAATTTTATGTCAAATCGTTTTTATTTTCATATTTTATCTATACATTTCAAGATGACGCGAAATCCTCACATTCAAGAATTATTATTTTTTTATTTAAATAAATATGAATATAACATTTATTTAAATATTTATATTTTCTCGATTAAATAGCAACTTCCGGAAAATTCATTGAAAAGTATACAATTTATCGTATATATTTAAGTGTCGACAGGGCATGTGTTTTGTTCGTAAGGACTTGTGATTTCAAAAAAAAAAATAAGTATTTTGTTATAATGACCTGTGACTTTGTTCAGTTCAGCCACTTAAGGAACGAAGACAGCGTTCACAGCTAAACCCATTTTTGCAGCTTCCTTCACTATAATAGCAAACGTGGCTTTAACAACAAGTTGAGTCCGACCTATGATGTGAATATCATCGGCATATGCTAGTAGTTGCACCGATTTGTGGAAGATTGTGCCTCTGGTGTTGGATCAGAAAGTGGAGTCTCTGTCTGTCTGTCCGTCCAACCGTCTGTAGATCACCGTCTTTTAGCCCTTATATTTTGAGCTAAGATAATAAAATTTGGAATATGAGATCCTTCTCCGTGCTGTTCGAACCACTGTTAACATTTTCAAAATCCGCCCACTGCCACGCCCACTTTTTAGCAAAACGTTTTTTTGGCCAAACGATTAAAAAAATTGAAAATAAGGCCTGAACAAGATATTTACATAATCTCAATATCTATATTTTGTTTGTATAAACTTTTCCGTAAAAAACATTTTTCGGCCAAATTTTAAAATATTCGAAAAAAAAAACTTTAGATGCGAAATCATTGGTAATATTTATAAAAACATTTCGTCTACCCTACCCCATAGCATATGCAGGAGTAAAAGCTTTATTTTATAAACTGTCTGAAGAATTTGTTGTGACAATTGTCATTTTATAACAGCTAGCCTTGGAGTCGGTTGACTGTTTTTTTGTTTTGGGATGAGTAACTTTTCAAACTTCTTATTCCCCAGAAGGAAAGAGAAACAGAGGTGTTCGTTTAAATATTTTTATTACAGTTTTATTGTTTGGGTTATTGAAACCTCTTTCGTCACTCGTGAATTAAAATTGTTTTTGATTTGTGATACCCTCTACCGCAGGATTTGCGAAAAGACGCAGTACCCCGCTGAATCGGCGACATCACAAATTCACAAATACTGAATTATGTATACGTGTCAAACCAAAGAAGCGGTAGTTTACGTTTAACAGTTACCTCCGTGCTCCGTTAATGGGAATCGGGAACTCAAGAAAAACGCTCGGTTCACTTGTACTTGTTGTAAACGCTTGTTTGATCAAAAGGCAGTAGTGTACCATCGAATTGTTCGCTTCAAGCTATCACAACAAGAAGTGATTTCGCTCTGCCTGCGGGCTGCGAGCCTGCGGGCCAGAGTATATCTACTTACAGTGAGTAGGGATAGGGACACTCTACGATTTAAAATTTTGAAGTATCGCTATGCCTCACATACACGAGAAATAGACGGTAGTAAGGAAGACTTGCAGTGAAAGAGAGATAGAAAAGCAGTAGAACTTTTTCGAATTGTGATACAGGTTGTGATGTAAACAAAATAGCAAAATAATATATATTTTTAATGTTTCTGTTTATTGCTAATTTTTTTGTTTCCTTATTAAACTGTTTAATTATATGATTGACTTGTTCTGAAACATAAAATTTTATGAGAACTTTTTTATTATCATTTTTACAGCAAATAAACAAATTTTTTCAAAATTAAAATGCGAAGTTTTTAAGGAAATACATATTTGGAATCCAGGATTTAAATTTTTGTTTAAGATTCTATAGCTAGTTTATGAATTGTTTAGAATGTCGTGGAAATCTCGCACCCTCATATTCTTTAAAATCGGTAATATAATTGGAAACATTTTTAACTCACACTCCTAGCTTAGGCTTTATTTGATTTTTTCCACATTATAACCTGCGAAATAGTTAAATGCATTTTCAATACTGAGCCGACAGTTTTATTGTTCGGCTTTCAAACCGAAATTCGTGATTTCAGCCGAAATGCGAAGCATTCTGCGATATAATTTTACATTCTTAAATTCGGAATCCCGCGAAAATGCTCTTTCAAATAACGGCCAACCGAGTTATGTCAAATCAAACATAACTTTTTCCGCCTACAAAAACCTTTTTTTTTGTAGAAACGTCAAATTGCTCTGTAATTTGTTTTAGAAAAATATTTTAGAAAACAAATTTAAATTTAAGAAAAAAACATATAAGAAGGCTACAATCCGCTATGCGGATCGTTGAATACCCTATCCCATCCTATCCATAAAACTAAAATCCCCAAAAAAGGGGGCATGGCTAAAAACACGATGTGGATAAAATAGAAAAAATGATATAGTGACAACAAATTCTTCAGACTGCTTACAAAACAATTTTACGGTTCTACAAAAGACAAGGTTTTCTCCTGCATATGTTATGGGGTAGTGTATAAAAATGGTTTTTATATAAAAACGCCCCCAAAAAGTGGGCGTGGGTTAAAATGGTATATAGACGAAATGTTCATATTAATAATGTTAATGATTCTGCATCAAAATTTTTTTCGAAAGTTTTAAAATTTGGACAAAAAGCGTTTTTTACTAAAAACGCCCCCAAAAAGTGGGCGTGGCAAAAAACTTTGTATGAACGAAATATAGATATTAGGATTGTCTAAATATGCTACTCAGACACTTTTTTGAAATTCCTTACGGTTTGGCCAAAAAATAAGTTTTCCTAAAAAGGGGGCGTGGCAGTGGGCGGATTTCAAAAATTTTTACACTTGTTCTGGTGGCACGGACGAGGATCCTATATACCAAATTTCATTATCCTAGCTCAAAATTTAAGGCCCAAAAACCGCTGACGAACAGACAGACGGACGGACGGACGGACGGACGGACGGACAGACAGACATGGCTAAATCGACTCAGCTATCGATTCTGAGTCGATCCATATACTTTGAGGTATATGTAGCAAAATTATTTCTCTATGTTACAAACTATGTATCAAAACTAATATATCCCCCTATGGGATAGGGTATAAACATAATAACAAAATTTTCATTTATGTATCTTACGCAAAATTGCTAAATGCGATAGTGGTCGTTAAATGTGCTGTGTTCTCTTTATACCCTATCCCATAGGGGTATATTAGTTTTGATATTAAGTTTGTAACATAGAGAAATAATTTCGATACATATACCTCAAAGTATATGGATCGATTCAGAATCGCTAGCGGAGTCGATTAAGCCATGTCTGTCTGTCTGTCTGTCCGTCCGTCATATACCTCAAAGTATATGGATCGATTCAGAATCCTAGCTGAGTCGATTAAGCCATGTCTATCCGTCCGTCTGTGTGTCACCAATTTTTGGGCCTTAAGTTTTGAGCTAGAGTGTTGAAATTTGGAATATAGACTCTCTGGCCGACGAAGCAGAACAGGTGTAAACATTTTTGAAATCCGCCCACTTTTAAGCCAAACCGTAAGGAATTTCAAAAAAGTGTCGGAGCAGCATATTTAGACAATCCTAATATCTATATTTCGTTCATACAAAGTTTTTTGCCACGCCCACTTTTTGGGGGCGTTTTTAGTAAAAAATGCTTTTTGTCAAAATTTTAAAACTTTCGAAAAAATTTGATGCAAATACTTCCGCAATGGTAATATAAACATTTTGTCTATAGATCATTTTCACCTACGCCCACATTTTGGGGGGTGATTTCTTACAAAAACCATTTGTATACCCCATTCCAAGGCATAAGCAACAGAAATTCGTCGTATTTCATCACCATAAAGCCTATATTTTGAGGATATAAATTTTAAGGGTGGGATGGATTGTAGCCTCTCATATGTTTGTTATAAGTGATTTGTTTGTAGTAGTACGAGTTGTATATGTATGGAGAGTGTCCCTACTCACTCTAAGTAGATATACCCTGCTGTGGGCGGCCTTTTATACGATTTTGCATGAACTTTCCATTTGACAAAAGCCTACTTTTTTAAAAAAAAACTTAATTCTAACATTTCATTAGTTTTACATAATATGATATAGATATATTGATTTAACAGTAGTTCTCAATATTTGTTAGTTTAAACGAAAAAAGAATTCATTGCTTATTTTATTAATAATAGAAAAATAACGATAGATAGATAAATTGTCATGATAAAATGAATTTTTGCTTATAGGTGTTGATTGTAGTTGTTACAATTTTCTATGTTTCATCCCCATAAATTTAAGGCCACTTCCACTTTTTGGGGGTATTAGTTTTAAAGATGAGAGGGATAGGGTATTTAACGATTCGCACCGCGGATTGTAGCCTTCTCATATGTTTATATCCTATCCCACAGTTTTGATACATAGTTTGTAACATATAGATATAATTTAGCTAGATATATCTTAAAGTATATGGATTGACTCAGAATCGCTAGCTGAGTCGATTTAGCCATGTCTGTCCGTTTGTAGGTCACCGATTTTTAGGGCTTAAATTTTGAGATTTTGTATATGTAATCTTTGTCCGTGGTGTAAACAACTTTTGATGCAAAATCATTGTTAATGTTAATATATAAATTTCGTCCATAGGTCATTTTAACCCACGTCCACTTTTTGGGGGCGTTTTCCTACAAAACCCATTTGTGTTTCCTACTCCAAGGCATATGTCGAATAATGTGGTGTGACAATGTCATTTTCTATACTTTAACCCTAAAGATAACGTTCTTAACCAGGCCCACTTTTTGTGGATCTTGAATTTAAAAATGGAATAAGATTCTCACTGCGGATTGTAACCTTTTCATATGTTTTATTTTTAATTTCAATGAAAATTGCGATTATTCGGAATTCTCGGGGTATAAGTGAATAAATATTGAATACTTTCAAAACATTAAGAAATAATTTTCTTCCCTCGGAGTTTCCGGTACGGCTGTATAAGCATACTTTGCGTGACAAAACTACTAACTTAAATAAAACAGCAAACTATTTAGCGAAAGTGGATATTCCTTGGGAAATTTGTCAGAAATTTGTTTTTCTTTGCTACCCCAGTATATGCATTACGCAGTATAAGAGGCACTCTCAAAAAGTATTGTTCACGAAATTCTAATGAATGTCTTTAAATATCATCCTTTTAAGATTCAAATAGTACCAGAACTTTTAAAAAATGGCTTTATTTTACGCAAAAACATTTCTATACCCTATCCCATAGGGGTATATTAGTTTTGATACATAGTTTGTAACATAGAGAAATAATTTAGCTACATATACCTCAAAGTATATGGATCGACTCAGAATCGATAGCTGAGTCGATTTAGCCATGTCTGTCCGTCCGTCCGTCCGTCCGTACGTCACCAGTTTTTGGGCCTTAAATTTTGAGCTAGAAGGATGAAATTTGGTACACGTGCTCTTTGTTGCTCCCAGCAGAACAAGTGTAAAAATTTTTGAAATCCGCCCACTGCCACACCCCCTTTTTAGAAAAACGTATTTTTTGGCCAAACCATAAGGAATTTTGAAAAACTTTCTGAACAACATATTTAGACAATCTAAATATCTGTATTTCGTTCATATAAAGTGTTTTGCCACGCCCACTTTTTGGGGGCGTTTTTATATAAAAACCATTTGATGAATTTGTTGTCACCATGACATTTTCTTTATTTTATCCACATCGTGTGCTTAGCCATGTCCACTTTTTGGGGATTTTAGTTTTACAGATGGGATGCGATAGGGTATTCAACGATCCGTACAGTGGATTGTAGCCTTCTCATATGTTTTTTTCGTGGGCTGGTGGGAAATTTTCATATAGACACGATGAGAACGTGCGTGTGATTTTTACTCAGTAAAACCACCACCCATTTTGTATTTCTATTGCAACTAAGTATTCGACTCCAAGTTACACACTGAAGAGTCTATGCTCAAGATACGACAGGAGGATTTTATATAATTGTTCAGGCAGAACTTGTCTTAATTTGTATTGTAGGCCCCTATGCCAAACCTTGTTTGAAATTTTTTGGAGAACTAAAACAGGTTTGTAAGATTTTATTTCATTCGGTGATTTTCCTGGTTTTAGAACCATACTCACTTCCGTGACTTTCCACTGTCTTGGTATGTACTCTAATTTTAATATAATGCCACATTTACGATGTAGAGAAGTTTAGTTAAAGCTTTCCGATGCAATATTTTAAGAAGTTCCTTCGTAATCATGTCATAACCTGGAGCCTTTTCAGGCTTTAGCTTATGTATTTCCCGTTTAAGCGCAAAACTTGCATATCTTACTACATTATTTACGGTTATAGTGTCAAATACATTAATGTTTCGATTTTGGGCTGGACCATCAAAGGGCTTAAATGTTTCCTCAAGATGTGCGGCAAAGACGTCTAAATTTTCTCCAAAAATCCTAATTGGTGGTACAGTATTTTTTGACCGTTTTATGACTCGAATTGCTTTCCATAGTGAATAATTCGAATCTTTGCCGGTTAGGCTTTGCTGATATGATTTTTAAAATTTTTAATCGAATTTGATAGCAAGTTACCCAACCGATTGAGAAGTTTTTTATCTTGCGGAGCACGAGCTTGTTGCCATCTTTTACGAGCTTTTCTTTTTTGTCCCACCAAAGCTTTTATAGTTTGTAACATAGAGAAATAATTTAGCTAGATACACCTTAAAGTATATGGATCGACCCAGAATCGATAGCTGAGTCGATTAAGTCATGTCTGTCCGTCGGTACGTCACCAGTTTTTGGGCCTTAAATTTTGAGCTAGAATGATGAAATTTGGTAAACGTGCTCTTTGTTGCTCTCAGCAGAACAAGTGTTCTGTGACAACACTTGTTCTGCTTTGCTATATTTTTTTTGTAAATTATTTAACACATACCTTGTTGCTTTGAGACCAATTCTCCGTTCTTTTTATTTTGTTCATTGTTGATTCCATTTTTGTTTGACAATTGACAACGGAGTGAAAACAAATATAAAAAACAGCTGATGACATTGGATTGTGTACTGATTGTAATAGCTTCAGTAATAGACATGGGCATTTATTTTTTATTAATAAGAAATCTTTATTCATGAATTAACTTTTAATCCACATTTTTTATTAATACGCTCTGTTTAGATCGTTTTATTCAAAACGTGTACTCTTCAGTTGTTATATTTTCTTTTGGTCTTCCTATTGCGATAGTGGTCTTTTTCAGTCGTATTCAGACGTGCAGTTTTATGATGCTACATGTGTTTGTAAGCCATTAGTATCATTAGATAATGGTCTTACCCATAATGATCATAAAACGCCAAATTCATTCCCTGAAAATTAGTTAATAGTTTTTCATTATACTTTTACTGTTTACAGCGTTATCCAGCGACACCACAATTTAATATACCAAGCATTTCCAACTTTTCTATTTGTTTGTACACTTTACCCATAAAACTTTATACTTTGATTGTTAATTACTCACGCCTTCAAACTGACACTCATTGATTTCGACCCAATAGCTTCATTAAATGTTAATTTCTGCTTTATTGCTTTTCTCTTCTTTTACTCTGATTAATTAAAGAGTAGAACGCTACTTTATTTTCTCCGTTTTGGTATTTTCAACCCGTTGTCTGATTATTGGATTTTATATTGTAACCGTATTACCATCTACATATTTATATACCGCATACCCAGTCCAAAGTAAACATTGTTTTATGTACTTTGCGTTGCCTGTTGTGTCAAATCCTTCCGGAGGATGATGTTTTAACGCATGAGATAGAAGGTAAACTTTGTGAAAGCTACAAATTAATACTCAGTGCAAAAGAGCCGAAAGTGTAAGCATGATAAGATTTTAAGTGATACTTGTCATTGATGCGGCAGACTGGTCAAAGTGATTTTGAAACAAGTAGCAGAAGTAGAATGTATACATCGCTGATTACATACTGACACTCACCATTGTAAGCAGATGAAATGATTTTAATACATCATGTCTAACACACTATTTTTTCCTGGTACATAAATGAAAGAAAATTATCATCGGTATTAAATAAATAGGGTGTTATGCATGCATTCCTATGTAAACATTTTAGGGGTAGATCCTGTGATTGCTACTATCTTCTGTTCGAATCGTAAAACATTTAGATTCATCCTATCCCACCATTATTGTAACGAAATTTCTTCTGAATAGTGGGCGTGGCAGTAGGTGGATTTTAAAATTCGGCGACACACAGACGGGCGGATAGACAATTAATATCTCTATGTTACAAACTTAATGTCAAAACTAATATACCCCTATGGGATATATTATACTATGGGTTATAAATCTATGAAGAGGCTTCAATCTGCTGACAAACAATATAAATCCCTATCCCATTTCATCCTTAAAGTAAGTATTTTGTGTAAACTTTCGAGTTCCTTTAACTATTTACCGAAAACCGTTAAAAAAAAACTCTAAAAACTTTGCATAGATGAAATTTTTACAATAACATTGTCCGATTATGTTGTTCAAATACATGTTCAAAATTATTTATGGTTTGACAAACAATTTAACACTTGTACTGGAGGCATGAACAAGGAGAATAGAGTTCTAGCTAAAGCTTATAAGAAGGATGTGCGATCTGCTCAATATGAAATCACATCCTTAAAATTAATATCACCAAAAAGTTGGTGTGGGTAAAAATGCTTAACGGAGGAAATGTACATTATAATGTTGATTTCGTACATATTTGGTTTTAAATACATTAACCTTACTTCTTATTTACTTAGGTAAGTGGCTCTACAGTTCGGGATGAACCTGGGCCTCAACCAACATGCCTCTCCAATTAGCCCGGTCCTTAGCTAACAGCCTCAAGTTGAGCACTCCAAGTTGGTTGAGGTCGGTTTCTACTTGTGCGCGCCACTTAAGGCGAGGTCTTCCTCTACTGGTCCGAGGTCTGGTTGGGAATCGTAGACTCTGCGATATGTATCAGAGGTATGTTGCTGTACAGCTCGTATAGTTCGTGGTTGAATCTGCGTACCCATAGCCTGTCAACGCAAACGGGACCAAAGATTTTTCGAAGAATTTTTCTCTCGAATCGACCAAGTATTTCTTTATCCACTTTTGATACGGTCCATGCTTCAGCTTCGTAGAGCAGGACTGGGATGATCACGGTCTTATATAGGATCTCCTTGAAGTTCGAATGAGGGCTTTACTACTAAAGTGCTCGAAGAAACAGCGGTTGGCAAGAGTAATTCTTCGTTTGATTGCTGACGAGATGTTGTTGTCAGAGTTAATAGCCGAGCCGAGGTAGACAAAGTCCCGTTCTAACTCAAAGCTTTATCTGTCAAATGGTGGCGTTCTGTCGAATTCGTCAATATTGTGTGTCCTTTCGTGTTGACAGAATATACTTAGTCTAACCCTCATTTACTGCTAAAACCATTTTTGCCGCTTCCTTCTCTATACTAGACAACGTGGCTATTACATCACGTTGAGTCCTACCAATGATGTAAATATCGTCGGCGTATGATAGTAGTTGCACCGATTTGTTGAAAATTGTGCCTCTGATGTTGCCTCGGGAGTTTTGCACAGCCCTCTCAAGAATTGAATTAAAGAAGTCACATGACAGTGACTAAATAGGTGGTGGGTATCGATTTGGAATTCTTTGGTTTTATTTGGATCTACAGAAGTGTGAACATTTGATCGGTTGTGGACTTTCCTGGTCTAAAACTACACTGATAAGGGGCGATCAGGATCTTGTAGGCGATGTTAAGGAGACTTATGCCTCTGTAGTTGGCAATGTGATCAATTTGGTTGACTGTTCGTCGATATGGAGACCGCCATGTCCCCTTATGGATATCGAGGAGAGGAAACCGTGAACCAGCACACAGTGGCACGTGTTGTCGTGCAGTCTATATTTTCCGATAATATTGCTAAAGATGTCTTCTCTTCCTACCTTTGCGTTAAAATCTCCCAGCTCGATTTTAACATCGTACTTTGATAGTCACTCATAGGTTTTGTCAAGGAGCTCCTTAGTTATATCATCTTTTTTTTTCGTCGGAGCGTGAGTGCATATAAGGCTTTTGTCTTGGAAAAATAAGACTTCTTGCCTAAGTCTCGCACTGTAGTGATCATGCACAGCACATACACAAAAATGATAAATACAGTATGTACATAATACACAACGCATTAACATAAATAACATTCATACTCATTAGCTTCTCGGTAAATCGATCAAGTCAGTCAGTTGATGATGGACATATTATAAAGCTGTTGTGCTCAATCGCGCTCTAATTTCTAAGTCGCCTTCTCATTGTCAAAACTTAAAATCGAATGAAATTATAAATGTAAGACTATTATAATAATAAGGAATGATGTGAACAAATGAACTTAATAAATTAATTTAATAAGAAGCACATCAATTGGTGATCCCGCTTAAGAATATCAAAAGATTTATAAAATAGTGACTATACAACGTGAGTTTTAAAAGTTCATAGTGCTTACATAAAAATTCTTGTCTTCTTAAACTAGAACAATAAGAGAAGATAACACGGTCCAATAATTTTACAGATGGGATGGGATAAGGTATTCAACGATCCGCACAGCGGATTGTAGCCTTCTCATATGTTTAGATAATGATTTTCTCGAATTCGACTTTAATGATTTTGATAATTTATAATTTTTATAATTTATTGTTTTGAAGCTTATATGGTGTAGACGTGTGTAAAAATACTGCATACTCAGATTTTCCCTTAGAAATAATTATTTACACAAAATACAGAAAAGTCCTATCTATAAAGACTACGATATTAAGAAGCACTATTAAGTCCTAATTTAAAAAAAAGCATAGACATGAATGCGAAAATAAAATCCATAACGTTATGTCATATAATCATTAAACATATATATTTATGTGTTAATACGCGTACTTTGTTGTTGTCTCTACACTTTATTGACATAAATTGGGCCGAAAACCACACGAAGAAATTATCTTTCAAATCACAAAGGAATGCTTTTACCCTCTTCTGACATTATCCACAATACTGAACCATATAATAGGAACAGGGATGATTAATGTATTATAAAGTGTTTCCTTTCGCATTGAAAAGAAGACTTTACTTCTAAGATGCTTTTATAGCACTGTTGCCATTCAAGTGCAAACGACACACATATTATCTACTATTTCACATTAGCGAAGAAGCGAACAAATTGAAGTGGTCCTATTAGCGTTGCCGCTAAGATCTGGAGCAAATGTAGTTCGCAAGCCAACAAAATGTAGTATTTTCAAACAAAATGTAGTACATTTGTATTAGTAGTATTTGGATGCGGATTTGTTATAGGTGTCAGACTTAGGCAAGAAGTCTTATGTTTTCAAGACATTAGCGAACGCATTGTAACAATCCGCATCAAGGCCAAATTCGCCAACATAAGTCTTATATGCGCTCATGCTCCGACGGAGGAAAAAGATGATATAACTAAGGATTGCATCTACGAGCTCCTCGACAAAACCTATGAGCGACTACCAAAGTACGATGTTAAAATCGTGCTGGGAGATTTTAACGCAATGGTAGGAAGAGAAGACATCTTTAGCAGTACTGTCAGAAAATATAGCCTACATGACAACTCGTCTGGTAACGGACTTACAACTAAGGCTAATTGACTTCGCTGCGGAACGAATGACACTATAGCCAGCACACGGTTTCCTCAACTCGATATTGAAGCATCGAGTGACTCGTTAGTTTATAATGCAACTAACTAGTGAATTTAAATCGGACATTTGTGCTCAGGTATAGATGGCACTGCAATAACATTTCCTGTTACGAACATTTGCGCTTCTTTCTGTTTCAATTTTATAGACTCGGCCATTTCATCACAGTTCGTACAATAGATAACACTCTTTAGTTGAAATAGTGACTATAGTGATTGCCAATTAAGAAAGTACCTTAAGACATATTATTCTAAATTCTATTTTAGACTCATTAAGATATTGTTTAATACATAATTAAGGTAAGCATTAACTTAGTTCTGACCAGAAGTAATATTTCTAACAAAGTGAATTCCTATTAAGATATTTTAGATATTAGTAACAAATAAGTAGCTAATACATCACAAGAGAGATTACCAGACACGTGCGAAAACATACATTTGATATTAAAATACTTCAATGCAACAAGAGTGAGCTCAACAAGAATCAAACAAAAAAAAGGATAGTTCTACCTAACACCTACACGCTAATTATTTTAATCCTACGTCTATTTCTAAATCACGACACTCTATAAACTATACATGCACACAAACTATCACAGAAATAGTATTGCACAGTGTTTAGTTATCACAGACCTTGTATAAAATCTACTTATATCTATTAATTCTACAAAAATAACCTATTTAATTCGTTAACACGTATAATTATCTATACATATAAACTACATACATTGAATCTACAAACTAAAATATTATATATAAAAAAAAGGAGCAAACATATCACATAATTGTAAAGAAATCATATTGTGTTTAGGTTAAAAAGAGTAATTTGTCGTCCTATTTTAAGTTAAAATTAAGTATATCATGATTAAAACCACATTTGAGTTCTCTTTTAATTATGTTAATAAAAATATCATGAATATTTGTTAATAATTTCGTCTCGGGTCAATTTTTTTATATTCAATGGCGCAGCTATGAAACCTCTCACATTTTTTTTATGTAAGGAACTTAGCTTTACCCACCCCAAGCCCTGAGCGAGCCGGAAGAAAAAAATAAAAGAGAGTGTCAACATAAGCTAGGTTTCCTATCACTCCAAAACTAACTCTCTTAATAAATTTAATAGCTGTGGCCATACGCTACAGATATTATGGCGCCCAAACTATAGGTAAAATATAAAAAAATGCATAAGTTTACAGCTTATCTAGCATCAAAAACATCAAGATCAATAAAATAAGTGAGAGAACAAATGTTACATAAGATCATGTAGTGATCGTACATCAAAACAAGTTACAACGGTGAATCCTAGCAAAGCAAGTGAATTTTGGCAAATCATAGTTAGTTTACATTTTTCATTCTGTGTAAGTGGGTCAGACTTATGCTTAAGCGGTGCTACACGCTACATAAAATCCCCATACATACATAATATATAAATATCAGTTATAAAGTTTCTTGGAATTAGATTTTGTGTGTTTCAATGCGAACATATCATTTCTTCTAGTATTCTTTTCTGATTACACGTGTTAGTAATTATCATACCCCGCGGTTAGAAAATAATGTTGAAGATCAGTGCGTTTTCTATATTCATCCCGCAGTTAAATTTACTTTGATTTGTCATATCGTTATTGCTTTAATGGATATATCGGATGATCTTGTTTACTATTCATAGTCTGTGTATTGTTTAACGAAAGGATTGACCCGAAAATTATATGAATGTTAAAAAAATAAAAACTAACCAAAAATATAAATTGTGTTACATAAAGAACTGTGATTAGGTATAAAAAAAGTATTTATATTGTATATAGTATATGGAAAGTGAAAAAAAAAACAGTGAAATAACATTTCTGCGAACGGTGAGAGAGTGCTAACATATATCATTGGGATACGGATAACTCTTAAAACTACGGTAAATCTTTACATACATACATATTTCATATTTGTTTATTTTTTTTGTTTCGTTTGTTTTTGTTGCATTATTAATTTTCTTATATATTAGTTGTTTGTTCATTTCACAAACATTACAAATTTCATTGGTGTATCTGTTGTGGTAATTAGCTATCGTTTATTAGTATAAAATGGATTTTTCACTTTTGGATAGTGATGAAATTAGATATGAGTGCCAGATTAGAGATTTGCCTACTGAAGGAAGTGTTAGGAATTTAGCAACACAGTTGTTTCCAAGATATAAAGCAGAGTGTGAAGGCAATGTGTCATATAGTCCAAAGGTTGTTAATAACTCTTCTAAAGAAATCAACATATGTCAAGAGAAAATTGATTTATTAGGTAATTTCGTTAAGGCAGCTTTAAAATCAGGAGATGTGAATGTTTTAGAAAGAACTAAGGTTAAAGCGAAACATATTGAAAACCGATGAAGAGTTTTGTTGCAGAGAAATCCTAACCTTAAAGTTACTATTCTCAGAATGTTGAAAGAATTAAAAGATATTGAGGTCAAAAATACCGTAGACAGTTCTCAAAGTGGTATTGGTGATGTTGCTGGAGCCATTGTTACAGAAGACATTCGAGTAGCAGTTTCTTTGACTCAAAATGAAGTTTTAGCTGAGCCACGTGCGCTTGAAAATATTAGTTCGAAAGATATTTAAGAAGGTACAGGTGTACAAGATAAAAGCATTCCCACTTCCATTAATGTTTACAATTCTGAAACAGGTGCTATTCCTAAGCCGGTCAGAACATCTTTTGCATCTAAATTTGGAGGTCTTAACATTCATCATTCAAACTCTCAAGAAGCCTTTAATGATATATTGTGCAAACAATCAAGATTATTTTCACTACCTTCGAATAGTAATGAATTTCCAAAGCCAAATTATGAAGACCATGATCAAACATATTGTCGAAATGATAGAAATGTTGGTGCAGGTGTATACCAAAATAATTTAAATGAAACCGCACAACGTTTTACAAATTCTAATTATGATTATAGCAGGCAAAATCGTAGTATTGCGAATTGGGGCTTAAAATTTAATGGAACACCTACTCCACTTAGCGTAGAGCAGTTCATTTTTAGAGTTGAGATGTTGGGTAAAAGTGAAGGAATCCTTGGTGATAATATGGTGTTGGCAATGCATCAGTTATTAGAAGGGCATGCCAAGACATGGTTTTGGATTTTTATCCAACGAAATCGGTCACCTACCTGGTCACATTTCCGTTTCTCACTTATAAGCGAATTTCAATCACTTAATAGCGATCATGAGTTACGTCGTCAAATAGAATCTCGTAAGCAAAAGCAAAGAGAAACTTTTTGTGAATTTAAGCTAGCTATTGAGTCAATGGATTCTTTACTTAGAGTTCCATATTCTGAAGCAGATAAGGTCAGCCTGTTAAAAAATAACATGCATCCTGCGCTTCGGAAGTATTTAATTTTGGAACAACCAGCTACTGTTGATCAGTTAAGGCTAATGTGCATGAAGATAGAGAAGGGTTTGTCGGAGATCGGCGAGTCTTTGGATGACCAAGTTTTTCAAAGGCGCAGAGTCGTAAATGAAATACAAACAGCAATTGAACCATTACCTTATATTTCAGAACAAATGTGTAGTAGCGAAGGCAACTACAATGTAGAAGAAAACAACTATATCATTTGTTGGAATTGTGATGACATAGGTCATGGATTTGTACAATGTCCATCGAAGGTACGAAATCTTTTTTGTTACAGTTGTGGTGCAAAAAATGTTAAGAAACCCAACTGTTCTAAGTGTTGCAATTTAAACTTAGGACCGGATGTCAGACAAAGAGACTATCGGCATCCGCATCACAATCACACAGTCTCAAACAAATTTCATCCGATCTCTCGACAGAGAACAGACCAGAATTGCCAAACAGATTTTTAAACAAAACAAAATTTCCCGATCGCAATAGATGTTTAAAGTACTTTCAGAATAAAAGGCAAGATTTCAAAACATTTAAATCACTTATTATGTCTGACAGAATAGACGGTAGACCTTTTGCTGAAATCAATATTGAAGGCAAGAAATGCAAAGCTTTATTAGATAGTGGTGCGTCCATCTCAGTTCTGGGTAATGGTGCTTTGGAGCTACTAAAGGAACTTCAAATACCATATTCAAAAATTAATTGTTGCTTACATACCGCAGACGGAGCTTCGCAAAAAATAATTGGTTTTGTTTATTTGAATGTTACCTTTCAAACAGTTTCTAAAGCGATTAAATTTTTTATCAGTCCTTCTCTGAAACGTAAAATAACACTGGGTATCAACTTTTGGAATGAATTTAGTATTTTTCCAGCCGTTGTTAATGAAATAGAAGAAGTCATTGATAGTAATATGCAATCTTTAACAGAAGAGCAAAGGCAAGTTTTAGACGCAGTCATTAGCACGATACCATCATTTAATGATCTTGGTCTTGGCAAAACATCGGTTCTTGAACATGAAATTGATGTAGGTAATGCTAAGCCCTTGAGACAAAGACATTTTCCGATATCTCCCGCAAAACAGAAAATACTAGACAGTGAGATCGATCGAATGCTTAGGTTAGGTGTCATTGAAAAAAGTACAAGTTGTTGGTCTTCACCTGTAGTTATAACAATGAGAGCCAATGGAAAACCAAGGCTATGTTTGGATGCTCGTGGAGTAAACTCTCTTACTCTCAAAGATGGTTATCCTGTTCAAACAATTGAAGGGACTGTTTCTCGTATGAAAGTAGCTAAATACATTTCATCCCTTGATCTCAAGGAAAGTTTCTGGCAGATACCGCTTGCTAAATCATCGCGCGACAAGACCGCTTTTGCCATTCCTGGAAGAGGTCAATTTCAATTTACGGTTATGGCATTTGGCCTTAAAAATGCGACTCAAACAATGTGTAAGCTGATAGATCGCGTTATTCCTTACGATCTGCATGGGGACGTGCTTACGTACATCGATGATCTTCTTATCATGTCAGAAACCTTTGAAGAACATATGGAGTTGCTATCTAAGGTTTCACGTTGTTTGAGAGATGCCAACCTAACGATAAATGTAGATAAAAGCAAGTTCTGCCAAAAACAGATAAAATACTTAGGATACATTGTGGGTGAGGATGGTTTAAGAACAGATCCCGACAAAGTAAAAGCAATATCTGAATTTCCACGACCAAAGACTTTGAAGCAGTTGCGGCGATTTTTGGGCATGTGCCAGTGGTACATGCGAATGGTACCTAATTTTGCTAATACAGCAGCACCTCTAACAAGTTTAACTGGGAAAAAGTTCACACCAAATTGGTCAGATGAAGCTATTGATTCCTTTGAGAATCTTAAACGGATGCTCATTTCAGAACCAGTTCTCGTTCCGCCAAACTTTGAGAAAACCTTTTATATTCAGTGTGATGCTTCTTCACAGGGTGTCGGTGGAGCGCTTATACAAATGGATGATGAGGGTAATGAGAAACCAGTGGCATATATGTCAAAAAAGTTGAGCACAGCTCAAAAGAAATATTCGGTTACTGAGCTTGAATGCCTTGCGGCGGTACTAAGTATACAGAAATTTAGACCGTATATTGTTGGGACACATTTTGTTTTGATAACCGACCATGCTAGCCTGAAGTGGTTAATGGGGCAAAAAGACCTCAATGGTAGGCTGGCTAGGTGGTCCCTCAAATTACAACCTTACGATTTTAAGATAGAACACCGTAGTGGTAGATTAAATATTGTCGCAGATGCTTTATCTCGCATGGAAATGGATGAATTGGTTGCTGGAGATAATTATGCAGAAGTTGATCTCGAATCTGATGCATTTTTGAATTTCGATTACGTAAATCTAGTTAAAGAAGTACAGAAGTCACCAACAAGGTATCCTTATTTAAAAGTTTTGAACTCGAAATTATTCAAGCGTGTATATTTTCGAAATCACGATGTTAGTTCTGAAAATGAATGTTGGAGACTCTGGTTACCTAAGGCAATGAGGCAAAGTCTCATCGCAAGGTACCACTGTCCTCCAAATTCAGCACATTGTGGCATTAATAAATTAGTGGAAAAGTTAAGGCGATTTTATTACTGGCCACAAATGGTTACGGATGCGAGCGCCTACATCAATAATTGTGAAGCTTGCAAAGTTTCAAAAACAAGTAACGTTATTTTAAAGCCACCAATGCAAACCAGATTTCCCTCTGTCAGACCTTGGCAAGAACTACACATAGATTTTGTTGGACCATTTCCAATGTCAAAGAATGGAAATATCCATGCTTTAGTAATTCTTGATAATTTTTCAAAATATGTAATTGTGAAACCATTACGAAAAGCAACATCGCAGCTTGTGATAAGAACCCTTCAAGAAAATGTTTTCGATGTTTTTGGTGTTCCGGAGAAAATTATGTCTGATAACGGTTCGCAATTTGTATCAAAAGAATTTAAAAGTTTTTTAAGTGCAAATGGAATCAAACAATTGCTTACTGCCTCTTATTCACCACAGGCTAATGCTGCTGAACGTGTAAATAAAACTATTTTCACGGCGGTCAGGCTCTATGTTGAAAATGATCATAGAGAATGGGACAAACATTTAGGCCAAATCGCTTGTGCACTGAGAAATGTATCTCATGATTCCATCGGATTTAGTCCTTACTTCGTTCTCTTTGGGTTTCATATGATCACACATGGTTCGCAGTATGATGTGCTAAGGATGCTTGGAAGTCTTTCTGGTAATTCTGAAGAAATTGTACCAACAGAGGATCGATTAGTAAGGATAAGAGAAAAAGTATTAAATGCACTACAGCAAGCTCAAAAGAAACATGCACACGCATATAATTTAAGGACCCGCAATGTTACTTTCTCTGAGGGACAAATTGTATATAAGCGAAATTTTACGCAGAGTCATGCAGGAAAATATTTTTGTTCGAAACTGGCACATAAGTTCACCAAGTGTCGCATTAAAAGAAAGTTAAGTGATTGTAGGTATCTATTAGAAGATTTAAATGGTAAATCCTTGGGTGTCACACATGCAAAGGATATTAAAATTTAAATAAATTGCCCGGCTTACTCATTTGGGAGCATGATTCAGGTATGGGTCTGCCCCGCGTTGGAAATCAAACAACGTCAGAAAAGCTGCAACTCAAGCTAATAGGTATGCATTTCAAATGCAACACTTTGCATGCGGCAGTCCTTGCATTTGCGTTGAAGCATCGAGTGACTCGTTAGTTTATAATGCAACTAACTAGTGAATTTAAATCGGACATTTGTGCTCAGGTATAGATGGCACTGCAATAACATTTCCTGTTACGAACATTTGCGCTTCTTTCTGTTTCAATTTTATAGACTCGGCCATTTCATCACAGTTCGTACAATAGATAACACTCTTTAGTTGAAATAGTGACTATAGTGATTGCCAATTAAGAAAGTACCTTAAGACATATTATTCTAAATTCTATTTTAGACTCATTAAGATATTATTTGATGGTTGGGTGCTGTAGAACGAGGGTAGACTCTGATTGGCGTTAACTTGGCAATGCCCAGTGTTGCAACTCTGACTACACATCAAATGTGCTTATCTTTACCTCCAAGTGGTAACCATCGGGTACTGGTCTCATCCAACCGGATTTGACTTGCTAAACGATAAGTGCGAGTGTTGATAACACGACGAAAAACAGCAACACTATAAACACCCTGGTGAGAATGGCACGGAAGAATACCCGGCCTGCTGTCCCAGGCGAACCTAGATGAGCTGCTCTGACATATTCGGACAACAGGTTGTCTAGGAATTTCAAGGGTTAGTCAGGCCCCTTGAACAGAGATGGTGGCGGATGAACCGAAAGGCCAACGGCAGCGCTCAATCCCATAGTGGATACTGATGGCCCCGTGTCCTAGGGGTATCTAATAAATTGGAACTGGCCCTCCAGGTTGGGGGTTGTGCTTTGGGCTAACTACCCACCCACAGAAAAAAAGCATGGTTACGAAGCAACCAATAGCCTCGGAAAGGACGGATTTTATTGTTGACGACCCTGCTAAACGAAAAAAGGACAACGACGTTCGTATCTGCACCTGGAATGTGAGAACATTAAACAGGAGAGGTGCAGGCGAACAACTAGCGGAAGCCCTAAACTGCTACAAAGCAGACATTACTGCCATCCAGGAAATACGATGGGATGGGCCGGGCAAAAAGAGGATGAAAAACTGTGACATATACTACGGACCGTGTTATAGTGAGCAGAAACAGCGACTATTCGGATGCGGATTTGTTATAAGTGCCAGACTTAGGCAAGAAGTCTTATGTTTCCAAGACATTAGCGAACGCATAGTAACAATCCGCATCAAGGCCAAATTCGCCAACAAAAGCCTTATATGCGCTCACGCTCCGACGGAAGAAAAAGATGACATAGCTAAGGATTGCTTCTACGAGCTCCTCGACAAAACCTATGAGCGACTACCGAAGTACGATGTTAAAATCGTGCTGGGAGATTTTAACGCAAAGGTAGGAAGAGAAGACATCTTTAGAAGTATTGTCGGTCTCCAGATCAACGAACGGTCAACCAAATTGATCACATTGCGATAGATAAGAGGCACGCATCCAGTATTTTGGATGTCCGAACATTCCGAGGAGCTAACATCGACTCGGATCACTACCTTGTAGCAGCCAAGGTAAGAATGCGGATATCCACCACGCCACAACAATCCAGAAATACTGTGAAAAAATTTAATGTCGGAAGACTGCAATCGCAAGAGACCGCCAAGACCTTCGCACAACGCGTATCCCTTAACCTCTCGATTAACACCATACCACCAGCATCGAATGTCGAAGAGCAATGGCAACGATGCCAACAGGCCATTAGATCAGCCGCAACTGATGTGCTAGGTTTCTCGCGCCCACCAGCAAGAAACCCCTGGTTTGATGAGGAATGCCGACAGATGCTCGCAGCCAAGAACGAGGCCTACAAGGCTAAGCTGCAGGTGAAGACGAGAGCTGCCATTGAGCTCTATAGGCAAAGAAGAAGGGAAGAACATCGGCTTTTCAGCAAGAAGAAAAAAGAGCAAGAAAAGCGCGCGATCGAGAATATAGAGAGGTGCCACTCCAGGAACGATGTTCGCAAGTTTTACCAAAGTGTAAAACGTCAAAGCCAAGGATACAAGGCTCGAACAGAATCCTGTCGAGATGAACAAGGAAATATTGTAGTTGAGACACAGTCGATGCTGAGGATATGGAAGAACCACTTCTGCAGACTGTTAAACGGCGATGACGAACAACATTCCGCTGTCAGGCAGAACGAACCATTCAATATTGGCAACGACAGCGAAAACTGCCAACCACCCGACCTGAGTGAAGTGAGGATAGCAATATCTAAACTCAAGCTTAATAAGGCTGCCGGAAATGACGGCCTTCCCGCTGAGCTCTATAAGGCCGGCGGAGATGACTTGGTAAGTAACATCCACCAACTCATAAGCCAAATCTGGTCGGATGAAAATATGCCTGAAGAATGGAACCTCAGCATCGTTTGCCCGATCCACAAAAAAGGAGACCCTCTGAACTGCGCCAACTACAGAGGCATAAGTCTCCTCAACATCGCCTACAAGATCCTATCTGCCGTAATATGTGAACGCCTGAAACCGTTTACCAACAACCTGATTGGCCCTTATCAGTGTGGCTTTAGGCCAGGAAAGTCCACAACCGATCAAATTTTCACACTTCGGCAGATCCTGGAAAAAACTCAAGAAGTCCAAATCGATACCCACCACCTATTCATCGATTTCAAAGCCGCATATGACAGCATTTATAGAGACGAACTGTACAGAGCCATGTCTAGTTTTGGTATACCGCCCAACTCGTCCGTTTGTGTAGGATGACGATGGAAAATTCTCGCTGCTCCATCAGGGTCGGAAACGACCTCACCGACACATTCGATACCAAAAAAGGATTTAGGCGAGGCGATGCGCTGTCATGTGACTTCTTTAATCTGATTCTTGAGAGAATTGTGCAAAACTCCAAAGCCAACACCAGAGGCACAATTTTCCAAAAGTCGGTGCAACTACTAGCATACGCTGACGATATTGACATCATTGGTAGGACTCAACGTGATGTCATAGCCACGTTTGCTAGTATAGAGAAGGAAGCGGCGAAAATGGGTTTAGCAGTAAATGAGGGTAAGACTAAGTATATGCTGTCAACACGAAAGGACACACAACATCGACGAATTGGACAGAACGTCACCATTGACAGATATAACTTTGAGGTAGTACGGGACTTTGTCTACCTCGGCTCCGCTATTAACTCTGACAACAACATCTCGTCAGAAATTAAACGAAGAATTACTCTTGCCAACCGCTGTTTCTTCGGGCTAAGAAGGCAATTTAGTAGTAAAGCCCTCACTCGAACTACTAAGGAGATCCTATATAAGACCCTGATCATCCCAGTCCTGCTCTACGGCGCTGAAGCATGGACCGTATCAAAAGCGGATGAAGAAATCCTTGGTAGATTCGAGAGGAAAATTCTTCGAAAAATCTTCGGTCCCGTTTGCGTTGACGGGCTATGGAGACGAAGATTCAACCAAGAACTATACGAGCTGTACAGCGACATGCCCCTGGTCAAAAAACTCCGCATTGGACGTTTAAGATGGCTAGGACATGTAGAACGAATGGACACCAATACTCCGGCTCGCAGAGTCTTCGATTCCCAGCCAGACGTCGGACGCAGTAGAGGAAGACCTCGCCTTAAGTGGCGCGCACAAGTGGAAACCGACCTCAACCAACTTGGAGTGCGCAACTGGAGGCAGTTAGCTAAGGACCGGGCTAATTGGAGAGGCATGTTGGTTGAGGCCCAGGTTCATTCCGGACTGTAGCGCCACTTAAGTAAGTAAGTAAGATATTGTTTAATACATAATTAAGGTAAGCATTAACTTAGTTCTGACCAGAAGTAATATTTCTAACAAAGTGAATTCCTATTAAGATATTTTAGATATTAGTAACAAATAAGTAGCTAATACATCACAAGAAAGATTACCAGACACGTGCGAAAACATACATTTGATATTAAAATACATCATTGCAACAAGAGTGAGCTCAACAAGAATCAAACAAAAAAAAAGGATAGTTCTACCTAACACCTACACGCTAATTATTTTAATCCTACGTCTATTTCTAAATCACGACACTCTATAAACTATACATGCACACAAAATATCACAGAAATAGTATTGCACAGTGTTTAGTTATCACAGACCTTGTATAAAATCTACTTATATCTATTAATTCTACAAAAATAACCTATTTAATTCGTTAACACGTATAATTATCTATACATATAAACTACATACATTGAATCTACAAACTAAAATATTATATATAAAAAAAAGGAGCAAACATATCACATAATTGTAAAGAAATCATATTGTGTTTAGGTTAAAAAGAGTAATTTGTCGTCCTATTTTAAGTTAAAATTAAGTATATCATGATTAAAACCACATTTGAGTTCTCTTTTAATTATGTTAATAAAAATATCATGAATATTTGTTAATAATTTCGTCTCGGGTCAATTTTTTAACTTTCTCTTACAAAGAGAAAGGTATTGTTTTCGTGAAAATTTTCGACCTCGAGATTTTGATTGATTCTAACATTACGATGATAGCGGAGCCTAAAAAAGTGGTTTTTGGAATTCCGTCCGTCGGTCCGTCGGTCCGTCGGTCCGTCGGTCCGTCTGTCCGTGATGGTCTCCCCAGCCTAAACGGCTAGACCGATTTTCTTCAAACTTCGTATACAAGCTAGTTTTAGTCATAATTCTAGGCCATTTTTTTTGTTTGCTTTTAGCCATGTTAATAATGGTACCTGCTATATAAAAATTACACATAACCTCAATTTTCTCGAAAACGGCTCTAACGATTTTGATTAAACTTTATATATACTATAACCATATTAGCTTCAACAAAACTGCATACCCAGTTTTTTCGAGAAAATCCATATAACGGATTTTGTCATTTAGGCCATATAAGGAAAATTGATAATTTCTCGCAAACTATTATGTCAAATTGAATGAAATTCAATATATATACTACTATTACAGCTTGAAGCAATTCCACATAATTAGTTTTAGCCCAAATATCACTAAACGGAATTTTCAGTTTTGGCCAATAACGGAAAATCATTATTATTCACATTGACATCGATTTCTTCAAATATCGGAGTAAACGTTCGTATAAACTCATTTCGACATTATTTATATCATTAATCAAAATGCGTACTATTTGATCTAACGCCTAACTCGCTGTGAAAGAGAAAGTTGCGTACGACCCAGTCGTGCACCCACCACTCGTTTTATATTCAATGGCGCAGCTATGAAACCTCTCACATTTTTTTTATATAAGGAACTTAGCTTTACCCACCCCAAGCCCTGAGCGAGCCGGAAGAAAACGAGTGGTGGGTGCACGACTGGGTCGTACGCAACTTTCTCTTTCACAGCGAGTTAGGCGTTAGATCAAATAGTACGCATTTTGATTATTAATGCTTAAAATGATATAAATAATGTCGAAATGTGATTATACGTACGTTTCCTCCAAAATGATGATTTTCCGTTATTGGCCAAAACTGAAAATTCCGTTTAGTGATAGTTGGGCTAAAACTAATTATGTGGAATTGTTTCAAACTATAATAGTAGTATATATATTAAATTTCATTCAATTTGACTTAGCAGTTTACGACAAATTAACAATTTTCTTTATATGGCCTATATGACAAAATCCGTTATATGGATTTTCTCGCAAAAACTGGGTATGCAGTTTTGTTGGAACTAATATGCTTATAGTATATATAAAGTTTAATCAAAATCGTTAGAGCCGTTTTCGAGAAAATTGAGGTTATGTGTAATTTTTATATGGCAGGTACCGTTATTAACATGGCTAAAAGCAAACAAAAAAAATGGCCTAGAATTATGACCAAAACAAACTTGGATACGAATTTTGAAGAAAATCGGTCGAGCCATTTAGGCTGGGGAGACCATTACGGACAGACGGACCGACGGACCGACGGACCGACGGACCGACGGACGGAATTCCAAAAACCACTTTTTTAGGCTCCGCTATCATCGTAATGTTAGAATCAATCAAAATCTCGAGGTCGAAAATTTTCACGAAAACAATATCTTTCTCTTTGTAAGAGAAAGTTAAAAATAAAAGAGAGTGTCAACATAAGCTAGGTTTCCTATCACTCCAAAACTAACTCTCTTAATAAATTTAATAGCTGTGGCCATACTCTACAATATCTACAAGGGGACATGGCGGTCTCCAGATCAACGAACAGTCAACCAAATTGATCACATTGCGATAGACAAGAGGCACGCATCCAGTATTTTGAATGTCCGAACATTCCGAGGGGCTAACATCGACTCGGACCACTACCTTATTGTAGCCAAAGTAAGGATGCGGATATCCACCACGCCACAAAAAAAACAGAAATACTGTGAAAAAATTTAATGTCGAAAGACTGCAATCGCCAGAGACCGCCAAGACCTTCGCGCAACGCGTATCCCTTAACCTCTCGACTCACAACATACCACCAGCATCTAATGTCGAAGAACAATGGCAACGATGCCAACAAGCCATTAGATCAGCCGCTACTGATGTTAGGTTTCTCGCGGCCACCAGCAAGAAACCCCTGGTTTGATGAGGAATGCCGACAGATGCTCGCAGCCAAGAACGAGGCCTACAAAGCTAAGCTGCAGGTAAAGACGAGAGCTGCCATTGAGCTCTATAGGCAAAGAAGACGGGAAGAATATCGGCTTTTCAGAAAGAAGAAAAAAGAGCAAGAAAAGCGCGCGATCGAGGATATAGAGAGGTGCCACTCCAGGTACGATGTTCGCAAGTTTTACCAAAGTGTAAAACGTCAAAGCCAAGGCTACAAGGCTCGAACAGAATCCTGTCGAGATGAACAAGGAAATATCGTAGTTGAGACAGAGTCGATGCTGAGGATATGGAAGAACCACTTCTGCAGACCGTTAAACGGCGATGACGAACAACATTCCGCTGTCATGCAGAACGATCCATTCAATATTGGCAACGACAGCGAAAACTGTCAACCACCCGACCTAAGTGAAGTGAGGATAGCTATATCTTAACTCAAGCTTAATAAGACCGCCGGAGATGACGGCCTTCCCGCTGAGCTTTATAAAGCTGGCGCAGATAACTTGGTAAGCAACATCCACCAACTTATAAGCCAAATCTGGTCGGTTGAAAGCATGCCTGAAGAATGGAACCTCAGCATTGTTTGCCCGATCCACAAAAAAGGAGACCCTCTGAACTGCGCCAACTACAGAGGCATAAGTCTACTCAACATCGCTTACAAGATCCTATCTGCCGTAATATGTGAACGCTTGAAACCGTTTACCAACAACCTGATCGGCCCTTATCAGTGTGGTTTTAGGCCAGGAAAGTCCACAATCGATCAAATTTTCACACTTCGGCAGATCCTGGAAAAATACCCAAGAAGTCCAAATCGATACCCACCACCTATTTATCGATTTCAAAGCCGCATACGACAGCATTTATAGAGACGAACTATACAGAGCCATGTCTAGTTTTGGTATACCTCCCAAACTCGTCTTACAAAGAGAAAGATATTGTTTACGTGAAAATTTTCGACCTCGAGATTTTGATTGATTCTAACATTACGATGATAGCGGAGCCTAAAAAAGTGGTTTTTGGAATTCCGTCCGTCTGTCCGTGATGGTCTCCCCAGCCTAAACGGCTAGACCGATTTTCTTCAAACTTCGAATCCAAGCTTATTTTAGTCATAATTCTAGGCCATTTTTTTTGTTTGCTTTTAGCCATGTTAATAAGGGTACCTGCCATATAAAAATTACACATAACCTCAATTTGCTCAAAAACGGCTCTAACGATTTTGATTAAACTTTATATATACTATAACCATATTAGCTCCAACAAAACTGCATACCCAGTTTTTTCGAGAAAATCCATATAACGGATTTTGTCATATAGGCCATATAAGGAAAATTGATAATTTCTCGCAAACTATTATGTCAAATTGAATGAAATTTAATATATATACTACTATTATAGCTTGAAGCGATTCCACATAATTAGTTTTAGCCCAACTATCACTAAACGGAATTTTCAGTTTTGGCCAATAACAAAAAATCATTATTATTCCCATAGACACCGATTTCATTTCGACATTATTCATATCATTTTAAGCATTAATAATCAAAATGCGTACTATTTGATCTAACACCCAACTCGCTGTGAAAGAGAAAGTTGCGTACGACCCAGTCGTGCACCCACCACTCGTTTTTTTTTTAATTCGGACCTGCCTAAGCAGTAATATACACGTCGACCTAAAAGATCTATTGTGCTTGCCGTCAAATGCTTTTTAGGTTAGTAGCGCTTCTACTTTCCTGATGTAGCCGATAATACTTTCAGCCTTAGATTTCCTCAATTCTTCGGGACTTAAGAATTCCCTGAAGAAAGATTCTCTTCTCATACCGTAAAGGGCCGGGCATTCACATATGATATGCTCGGCGGTTTCGTCTTCTTCTAGACATAGTCTGCACTCCGGTGAGTCGAATAGACGCATTTTGTTTAGGTGATATCGGAGACCGTGATGACCAGTTAGGTAGCCTACTAAGTTTTTGATATCGTGCCTGCGAAGATTTAGTATCTTGTTGGCATCTGGTTTGAAGGGCTGAATAGCTCTTTTGGCCTGTCTTAGGCCTGGGATGTTTCCCCAGTATGAAACACATCTGTTTTGTTCCCAGTTTTTTATGACTAGATTTATGGCTGATTTGGGGATTGCACAGAAGGGTTCAGGTCCAATGAAGGGGGTTTCCGAACCTTTTCTGGCTAGTTCATCAGCTTTTTCGTTACCTTCAACTCCCTTATGTCCGGGGACCTACCATAGTTTTGTTTTGTTCCTGGAACTGAGTGTTTGGAGGGAGTTGAAGCAGTGTAGTACTGATTTGGAGTCAATGATGTGTGAGCTAAGGGCTTTTATAGCTGCTTGACTGTCCGTGAATATACGGATGTTTGCGCCTTTAATACCTGAGTTGTGTATTAGGTTTGCGCATTCTTTTATGGCAAGGAGCTCAGCTTGGAATACACTAGGGATTTTCCCACAGGTATTAAGATGTTTTTATTTGGTCCATGTATGCCAGCTCCTACCCCTGAGTCCATTTTAGAACCATCCGTATACCACTTTATGCCGTTTAGGCAGTTTGGTGGGTTGTTGCTACACCATGCTTCTCTGGTTGTGATCTCCGTTGAGAATCTTTTGTCGAAGCATAGTGTCTTTGGTAAGCGGTCTGTAACCGCACAGATCATGTCAAGTTCTGGAAGTTCGGATAGAAGTTCAATTAGTTTTAGATGTTCACTAATGTTTAATTCTTCCGCTTGTGTCAGACTTGCTGAGCTGCGAATTGCCACTTTTTTTTATATAAATGTGGAGGGGTGTTAGTCCTATTAAGGCTTCCATAGCCGCCGTGGGACAGGTACGCATAGCTCCGGTAAAGCCCAGACAGGCAAGCCGTTGTACCTTGTTTAATTTATTTATAGTTGTTTTTTGGGTGACTTTGTTCCACCATACTATTGAAGCGTATGTTATAATGGGCCTGACCATGATCGTGTAGATCCAGTGTGTGGTCTTTGGAGAGATTCCCCAGGTTTAACCATACATGCTTCGGCAAGCCCAGAAAGCTTTGGTTGCTTTTTGAATTTTGTTGTTGATGTGGGAGTTCCAGCTTAGTTTTTTATCGAGGATCACTCCAAGATATTTTACTTCGTTGGAATACTCAAACTAATTTCCTCCTTTTTGTAAAAACGACGATGATAGCCTTGCTGGGGTTTATAGAGAGACTTTCTTTATTACACCAGTCTATGACTATCTTAAGGGCGTTTTGCAAACGTGTTGTAACTTCGTTTGGTTCTTTGCCCTTTATTATGATGACTAGGTCATCGGCGTATCCAATTATATTGAAACCTGCATTACTTAGGTCTTGAAGTAGGTTATCGATAACCAGAGACCATAGTAGGGGTGAGAGTACTCCTCCCTGAGGGCAGCCTTTAACGGCTGTTACTGATACTGAGGTCTGTGTGCTGATGAAGCAGTTATTTTCCAACTTTCAAGCATCGCGTTGATCCATTTGATGGTGGGATGATCTATTCTTCTATGAGTCAAAGCATTTGATATGGAGTCATATCCAGTGTTGTCAAAAGCGCCCTCTATGTCTAGGAAGGCACATAAAGCTACTTCTTTGTTTTCGTATGCACTTTTTATTTGTGATGTTAAACTTAGAAGTGCTCCTTCCGTGGATTTACCTTTTTGGTAGGCGAATTGACATGGGTTTTCAGGAAAAACGATGTTAAGCTTATTGGACGGTATGATTTAGGTAGTTCTATTGGTTTGCCTGGTTTGGGGATAAATACCACGTTTACCTCCCTCCAGGTTTGTGGTATGTAGCCCCAATTGAAACTAAACCTAAATAAGGCTACCATAGTGGGTAGGAAAAAGTCCAAGCCCTTTTGTATAAGAGCAGGAAAGATTCCCTGGTGCCTTGTAAGGTTTAAATGAGTTGATCGCCCATTTGACCTTATCCGGAGTGAAAAGTTTGCGGGATAAACTATTAATCCTTTTCAGGTCTAACGGGGGTGAGTCATCTATCATGTGTTCATGAAACTCACTTGTGATTGTAGAGCCGGGAAAGTGTACCTGAAGAAGTGTGGTCAACGTTTTTTTCCCGGTCGCATGTGATTTTACCGTCAGATTTGACTAGTAATCCCATGCAGTTTGTTTTATCTTTCGAGAGTGCCCTCTGGAGACGCGCCACCGCCGGAAGCTCTTCGAGATCCGCACAGTATTTGCGCCAGGACGCTCTTTTTGATTTTCGCAACTCTATGTTGTATTGGGTAAGTAGAGTTTTATATTGGTCCCACTTACCGGTGCGTTTGGCTTTATTGAAAAGTTTTCTTACTCTTTTACGGAAACTTTCTAGGTTATCGTTCCACCATGGTGTGCACCTCTTTGCCACAGTGAGATGATAATGTCATTTAGTTGACATTGTGGGACTTCCGCTTCATTTACACATGAAGGTTTTTCTGGAAGTATGTCACATTTAATCGATAGATTTTCTCGATACGTTCTCCAATTTGTGAGTTATCGGCGCATCCTCGGTGTTGCATCTTAATTGGAAACTTATGTGCATGTGATCCGATAAAGATGCCTCACCAGAAACGTGCCAATTTTCGACGGTGTTTTGTACAAACGGAGAAGAGATGGTAAGTTCTAAAACTTCTTCTCTTAGAACGTTTCTAAACGTGGGTTTATTACCCTTATTTAGTATAACTAAATTGTTACTATATAGGTAATCTAATAACGCCTCACCTCTTTTGTTTGTATCTCGACTGCCCCATATTGTGTTATGCGCATTGGCGTCGCAGCCGAAGATAAGATGTAGTTGCTGGGTCTGGCAGTACTGGACAAATTCCTGTACTGGGCGAGGTGGTATTTCGTCATCTCCAGCAAAGTACGCCGATGCGCATACAATTTTTTGTAGCTCTCGGCCGTTGCGTCTTTCTAAAGGACAGCCACCAGATCTTTGGTAATGAAACCTGGAATGGGAGAAAATTTTATATCTTTTGCAACTAAAAGAGCTGCCCTTGGTCCAAAATTTCCCCGGGCGAAGATGAGCTCTCTGGTTTTACTTTGTAAACCAAATATCTTACCCTCTGTTGCCCATGGCTCCTGGATTAACCCTAGAGCGATGTTCCCTTCGGCACATCTTTGGTTGTAGGTGTCCGAGGCACCTATAGCTCGGTGCAGGTTTGCCTGCAGCACATTTAGTAGGGTGGTCATCGCTTCCTACCGTGCTCAGGGTTTCGTACCCTATAAGGCTTGTTATCGCCTCTTCTACGTACGATACCCTGTTGAGAGAGACCTTCGTGTCTATCTCTCGGACCGTTTTTTCGCTGTCCGTGTTTTTGCCGTTCACGCGCCCGTTCCGCAGCTAGCTTTGGTCGAAACTGTTGCTGGCTGATGTTAACGTTGCTCGTACTAGGGGCGTTTGGCGATACTGTCGTAGGCAGTGAACCAGTCTTCTTTATATCGCTTCCGGCGGCAGTACTAATACTGGCTGCTGGTTGCGACGAGCTGGCGCTTGTTTTTTCTGACCACTTTTTCTTTTTATCAGTGTCATTGAAACTATTTTTTCGGGTCTGAATTGCAGACTTGTCGGATCCTTTAAGGATGATCTTGATTTGTCCAAATCTATATGATACCATCCCCTTTAGCTCCGCAAGCCTACGCATCGCACTCTCGTTTATTGCAAAGACCATGTGGGCGACGTCTTTCTCGTCCGATCTTTGTAGAACTCTCCACGTTCTCGTATTTAGGTCTCTGTTTTGACCGTCTAGTATTCCCAGTATTCTCTCATTTGTAACTCCGGTACTCTGCGGGAAGAAAGCTCTGACAATATGTGGTTTCGGAAAGTCTTTTTCTCCCACAAGCATTACTTCCAACTCGCATTTCTCCTTTAGTCTGAGGAAGTTTGTTTTCATCCACTCTGAAGTGGTGATGTCCGCACATACTAACAAGAGCCATCCGGCTTTGAAAGTTGTCCCGCGGAAGGCTGGCTTTGCATCCCCATCGCGCAGTTCGATCGTGATGTCCATAATCCTCTCTTGTATCTGAACCATTTGTTCATTCGTGAGAGGATTGCGATCGATATCGACTGGTACGACACCCAATCTGACATAGCTCGCTATATCTCTATAGGTGGTTCTGTCAGAGGTTGTTTTCCCAGTGCGAGCTCGTTTCGCTTCGGATTAAGTAGCGCAACTTAAGTAAGTAAATAAGTCTTTTATAATATTCAACTGGGAGAACGTTCGCTCATCAGATGCACTTCTTTGTGGAAGACAGCATAAATCTAGCATTTAGGATGATAGCTCTTTAAACATTGAGTTGCCTTAACTATTTCGTTATTTATTTAGTTCCACCCATAATGATACAATATCACCATAATCGGAAGCCTCAAAGATCTAAGTACATAAGTATTTGCATTTTAGTAGTATTAAGGTAAACTCTTTGATTATAGTTCTTACAAAAAAATGATAGTAAAAGACGTAGCTTAAAAAATGTAGTACTTTAGAGTAACGATGTAGTATGTAGTGCGGCATTCAAAAATCAAGCAAATATGTAGTACAAGTGGTAACGCTCGCCACCCGTCCAATATAATTTTAAGAAAATGCAATACACAAACTTCTTAAGAAAGAAAAAGTCCATTTAATATCTTGGCATATTTTTCGTTAGAATCTTGAAGTTGGAACACCATATTTAGACAATCCTAATATGTATCTATATTTCGTCAATACAAAGTTTTTTGCCACGCTCACTTTTTGTGGGCGCTTTGTGTAAAAAACGTTTTTTAGTCAAATTTTAAAATATTTAAAATAAACTTTTGATGCGGAATGGTTAGTTATGATAATATAAACATTTTGTCTATAGATCATTTTAACCCACGCCCACTTTTTGGAGGAGTTTTCTTACAAAAACCATTTGTATACCCAACACCATTGCATTTTAAGAGCCGATGTTGATTTTGATTAAAACACTAATTATTTAGGAAATTATTGTCATTTTTTTATTATAATAATATTGGTATAGTTCAATTATGTATGGAACAAAATATCGGCCAAATGGCCGCCGCGACCTCGGCGGCACACCTCCACCCGATGGTCAAAATTTTCGATGACGCTGAGGCTTAATTGAGGTTCTATACCGTTAATGTGCCGAATTATCTTTAGCTCTTGAATTGTTACTGGCTTATCGACGTACGACTTTTCTATCAAATAACCCCAAAGAAAGAAGTCGAACGGTGTCAAATCACATGATCTTGGCGGCCAATTGACTTCGCAAGGACCATAAAAAGTTTGTTATCATCTCACGATAGCGAACACCGTTCACAGTAACTGCCTGACCGGCCTCATTTTGGAAAAAATACGGCCCAATGATGCCGTCAGCCCATAAACCGCACCAAACAGTCACTCTTTGTGGGTGCATTGGTTTTTCGACAATCACTCTAGGATTATCATTCGCCCGAATTCGTCAATTGACGAATCCATCGAGGTGAAAATGTGCCTAAGATGATTTGCTTCGATAGTTTTTCATCCACTATTGCCATTTCTTGCCACCATTCTGACAATTGACGACGCTTGAGGCTTAAGTTCTTCGGTCAATCGCACCTTGTAAGCGTGTAAATGCAAGTCTTTAGACATAATGTTCATCAACGTTCATATTTTTTTGCAGTACGAGCTGTACGAGCATGCACTGGTATTTTTACATCTCCTACAGGCCCGGTTTGCTCAAATTTCTGTACGATTTTTCTAATTGTACGCACATTTGGACGATTAAATTGACCGAAAAAATAATGAACTGCACGATATACATTTTAATTTGAACGCCGAGCCAATGTAGTCGCCGTGTTTTGGATTTTTGGACTACATCCACATCTGGGTACAGCTCATAGAGTTCGCGGTTGTATCTTCTCCTCCATTCGCCCTCCTTGCTCAAAGGACCAAAAATCAGCCGAAGTATTTTTCTTTCGAAGGAGCCCAGTATCAGCTTTCCCTTCTTGCTTATCGTCCAGCACTCGGCGCCATAGCGCAGAACTGGCAGAATAAGGGTTTTGTAGAGCACACATTTCGTCCTTCATGTTAGGAGTTTTGAACCCAGTTGTTTCGCCAAACCGAAGTATCAGCGGTTTCCTAGGGTTATTGTCGGCCGGATCTCCACTAGGGTGTCATTCGTGGAGTCTATGTTTACTCTCAGGCAGGTGAACTCCTTAACTACCTCGAAATCGCTGCTATCAATAGTGACGTTATGTTCTAGGTACTTAGTATTGCCCTCATTTACTTCAAGGCCAACGGATTTCGCCTGTCATTTAATCGCCATGAACGCTTTTATAACGTAACGCTGGGAGCGACGGATGATGTCAATATCGTCCTCATGGACCTTGATAGGTTCTTCAGGCTCAGCGATAGGGGCGTCGCACATATTAAGCTTATGCTTTGAAACGAAGCTTTGATGCAGATCACAGAAAGGCGATCACTTACCGTCAACGACTTTTGTCTTTTGTTGCAGCTGTAATAAATGTCGCAATTTATACTCTGCATTATACCTGATCCTATCCATCGTATCTTCTGGATTGCAGTTATATCTGACTTGTACCGCGTGAGGACAGATTCAAGCTTTTGAGTTGCACCCGGGGTGTATAGTGTTCGTACATTCCAGGTACATACTCACATATAATAGTCCATTGACGTTCCAGGTCTTGTTGCCATATGAGGAGTTTGATTATCCATGGCTGGTTGTGTCTTTCTCATCACTTATGGTTTTTTTCCATGGTCGGGAAGTTAATCCAACGGCACATGTAATGTGTTCTCATGTAATACCCTTAAACACCTTGTGTACCTCATGGTAATTGCTTACTACGGTCAAGGTACTAGGCACTCACCGCAGCGGTCGCAACTAAAAGGCTGGTAGATTTAGATTAGATTTAGTACACGCATACGCTGGGTGAAAGCTCAAGGTTTCATATAATCGCATTGCATACGCTTGTACATATTTTTAGGATACGATGTATATATAAATATAGTGTATTTCGTTAGGGAAATTTCCAAAGAAGATTTACTAGATTAGGATATATTTTAACTATTAAAAGCCAACTTATAAAACAAGATGTGCACTAATAGATATAAAAAACTTACTAAATGATCTACGTGTTTCCAGATTTTTCTCGCAGCTTGACGGGACATTTGGCAAAAATATGGAACAAAAACCGGGATTTCTCCAGAGACAAAATTAAAGTTCATAAAAAAATATATACCTATTGAAATATTTTTTTTTATTAAAATATAAATATATACGTGTTTTTTGTTCTTCGTGTTCTGTGGCAATATTTCTCTATAGCATTCTCTCAGCTGCTGCCCCTATATGCCTGCTCAGAATCCATATCTGTAGCTTGTATCTTGCATCGCTGTCAAAAGAGAGATAAATCTCTTGCATGAAGTTGCCCTCTATTCAACTTCAAGGTACAGATTCACGAAGATACACATTGGTAAGCGCTTTCGGGTTGCCTTGTTTTTAACTTTTTACTCAGCTACAAGCATCAGCTACAAGCATCAGCTACAAGCATCAGCTACAAGCATCAGCTACAAGCATCAGCTACAGATACGCATTCTGGACGGCCCTGAAAAATAAGAATATGGAAGTTACGTGTTTTATAAGTTCTTTCCACTCCAGTTCTTAAGCTTCGAACTGTTCTTGCAAATCGTCTCTTCTTTAAGCCGATCGGCTGAAGTAACTGCATATTTTCAGTTTAGACTTTCTACGTGCGTCGTATTCTAATTTATCTGTGGAATATTTTGCAGCATTGTGTAATATGTGAACTGGATAGATATTTTTTTATCATTTTTCGCAGCTAAAATGATGTCAATGGAATGGTTTTTGTCCAAGTTCACATTTATGTTATCAGCAGAAAATATTTATGGAAGGTCCATTTTTTTGTAATGTTTCCGCTTATACCTTTGAAACTTGATTTGTCATGTTGCAAAAATGGCATTCTAAAATGCTATAGCTATAGATTTGCTTGACTTAAAATGTTAACGAGAAGGTCAAACTACAATGCAGTCAGTGTGTCCGAATTTACTATTCTTCTTTAACATTTATGCAACATCTCGTAATCTGAGGCCAAATATGATTTCAATGTAAGCAGGATAAAATGTATGAAAGCTATTTTCTGTCTATGTACGTGAAAGAAACTACATTATAATAATAGCTTTGAATATTCATGATCTTGGTATTGTTTTCTCTTTTAAGGGTATTTTCCTTTGGGCTCGGAGCACTGTCTAACATGGATTTGCTTAGATGTTCTTTTCTGCACAGCAAGTATAATGCACCTATGCACAATATCTGTGGACCGATACCTTTCGCTTAGATACCCGATGCGTTTTGGTAGAAATAAAACTCGCCGTCGGGTAACATTGAAAATCGTGTTCGTCTGGCTACTTTCTATAGCAATGAGTTTACCTCTAAGCTTAATGTATTCAAAGGTATGTTTCATATACAAATATTGTTATTCATGAACTATTATTTTATAAAATTTAAATCATAGGATCATGCATCAGTCCTGGTAAATGGTACATGCCAGATTCCGGATCCTGTGTACAAATTGGTCGGTTCAATTGTCTGTTTCTACATACCCTTAGGAGTGATGCTGCTTACATATTGTCTGACTGTAAGGTTACTGGCAAGGCAAAGACAAAACCTTGGTGGAACAAATCATCCGCCCACTCCTGGTTGGGCTAGTGGATGGCTAGGACAGACACCAGCCCTAGGTTGGTTTTGTTTTTTGATTGTCCATAAATAAACCTATTGCATAAAGATAGCTTTAGTAATACAAAAAAATAGAATTGCATGCTTCATTTTCAATGTATTGTCCTAAATTGAATTGCATTTGTGTACATGCACACTATACACCATATTCAAAGCATGTATGATAGAATTGCATGATTAAAATGTTCTCATAATATTAAACTGCAATATTTTGATTCCTATACCAATCACTCATGTATAACTTCTCTTTGTTTGATTTGCCCAGAAAAACGATGCACGTGGAGGCGTTTGCTAAAAACTGGTCAACAGTCGACGCCGACACATCCTCATTCAGCAAACTCAACAGACACTGAACTATCAACCATAGACACTCATGAATTGTGGTTGCCCGATTCAAGGTGAGTTGTGAATTTAAATTGAACTTTGTATTTTAATTATCGTTTTTTTTTCTGTAATAGTGTACCAGAATCAACCCCTACAACTATGACGGCCTTGCATCAATTCGGTGCAGAAATGCTTAAGCTTTCAAGGGGGTTGGAATCAGTGGCCTCATCATCAACTGGTTCTTTAACAAAGTTAGAATTGTCCAACCATTTAACATTCCCAGGTCAACGCTTACAAAAATGCGATATGAGCATAGAACAGAGGATACTGGAAAGGTAATGTAGTTTTAAAGAAGTCGAAATAGATTTGATATAAACGTTCCATGTCTTTTTATTTTGACAGATAGTGTGGAGCATAGGTTTTTTTTTCAATTGTAATTCGAACGATATCCGGAAGACATACTTTCGAAAACAAGCAAACCTAAATAACTGATATTGTTAAACAATAAGACGATTACAAAGTAAAGGGTGGTTTTATGCTTCAGTTTCATGTTTGTTTCAATTAAATTTAAAAGAAATACAATTTATATAAAATGTGTTCTTGGTTAAATGACCGAAAACTAACCTCTTTTAAGCACAACCATTTCGGAAACAGAGGATCGTGGCGCCATTCAATATCACCACTTCTTGACATTATTGGATAAAGCATTGGAAGCACAAGTTCGGACACAAGAAATTATTACAGCATTGCCTTTTGTATTCCTAAATAAATATGACCCAATGATACCATCGGTAGGCTCAAATCAAATGGTGGACTATGCAGTTGCTTTATGCAAATGTTGTGATTATATATGATGCATCAATTCAGCATTTTCGGTCCTATTTTATTTCGGTGCTCTTTTCCTAATTTTCCAAGCTCGGTTTTAATAGTCGTTTATACGTTTTTTTCCTGTAGCTAAAAGAACGATATTTAGCAATTGCATTCTTTTCCTCCGTCAGAGCATGAGCACATATAAGATTTACCTCTGCCAGCCAAATAGTCGCTTACTCGGTCAGCATAAATGACATTGCCTCTTTCATTCTTAAAGAATAAATGTCATTGTTATAAATCTCCTTTTCTCCGGCTCATAGCTTCGTATTTCCTGAATTGCAGTAATGTCTGCATTGTAGCAGCATACTTCCCCTAGTTGTTCGGCTGCACAATAGCTAAGCTATGTCGTCAACATTAAAATCATTCATTTCCGAGTCTTTTAGTTGTTTTATAACATTTTCTTTTGTGATAGAGTAGTTAACCAAAAGCACCTTACCCAAACTGTTTAAATTATACCCCTAAGACACCGGGACATTAATATTCGAACCGAACATATCATTCAGATTGAACGCTGTCGATTACCATTCCGCTTATCTCTATTAATGGGATAATTTTAACCCTTGAAAATTTCTGCATGACCTATTATCCGCAATATGTAAGCGCAGCTCATAAATGTTCTCTACTTCGTAAAGCCCAACTGATATTAAATTTGCCACCGTTGCCTCCATTTTGGGAATCCTTTCGCTGCCGTCAGCAAAAAGTAAGAGTCCCCGGCTCAGATAGGTGCACACTCTTATGTTCTCGCTAGTGACAAATAAACTGATAGTCTTAGCTTCAGGTTCTAATCTTTATTAAGTTACAAACATTCTTTCTACAATATTATATAAACCTACCATTATGGGATAGGAAATAGTAACATTTTTTGTATGCATCGAATTATATCTTTTTATTTTTTAACACCTACTTATTTAACAAACTTTTTTTATTTTAGATCGATTTCTCCACCGACTCTTTCAAAACGTCTACTCTCATACACCAAGCGAAGGCGTGCATCGACATCCACCCATACCAACACGTCACATAATCATCCTGACACCCCTCCACCACAAAGACGAAATCGTGTTAACAGCCTACCAAAAAATGCTCTACAATATCTATCAAGGCAATCGAAAGGCGAGCAATCCAAATTGTTCACAGAACATGAAAGTGATTCACCTGAACAACAACAACAACAAAGTAGCCATCAATGTTACAGTGAGGCAACCCATGTGGTTGATAGCAACGATTATCTTAAATTGCCACCTCCATGTACGTGTCCATATTTTGGTGATCGACCGATGCAAAACTGCATAAAGCCAGCAGAAGTTAAAATAATTTCTTCGTCATTTCGAACGACAGCACCATCTTCAATTGAAATAGGTATGTTGGTTCACACTGAACAACTGAGCGGCATAGTATTGCCAATCGCAAATAACGTGACGACAACGACAACCTCTAGTTATTTATCTCTACCTCCAGCAACACCAGTGCCCCGACGTAAGCTTAGTATATCTAAAACAACTTCAGTAGTAACTTGGGATTGTACGAGGAATCGAAGACGAGGTTCGAGTTTTGGAGGAGCTCGGACTTCCTTGTTACTGACACCAACTATAGCTTCGGCGTCACCACTACGTCGATCTGCTACACTTCGTAGCCATAACAGTGCCAACTACAATAACATATCAATTGATGGTGGTGGTGAAAATGGGGGAAGCCTGAAGTCAAAGAAGTCTCCTACCTCTTCACCATGTCTATTGCAGCGCAACCAAACTGTTCGTTCGCATCACTCTCGAAACTCTAGTGTCATATCACGTAACTCGTCCCGTCACGGTCGTATAATCAGATTGGAGCAAAAGGCAACCAAAGTTCTAGGAGTCGTTTTCTTTACCTTCGTAATTCTATGGTCACCCTTTTTCGTGCTTAATCTCCTGCCAACGTTATGCGACCAATGTGAGGACAACATTGCTAATTGGGTATTAGATGTGGTGACATGGCTGGGTTATGCGAGTTCAATGGTTAATCCCATATTTTATACGATTTTTAATAAGGTATTTAGGCAAGCATTTAAGAAAGTCCTTCTCTGTAGATATAGCAAAGGATCCAATTGGAGACCTAATAGATAGCACATCGAATTGGTAAAAGATAATCCTAACATATTTAAGAACGATACCAAATGTAGGCGGAAGGTTTCATGAATAAATAGATTCCTGAAAGGAAACTGAACTCTTGTCTACATGGGGTTTGTTGTAAATTCAATAACAGGAAATATATGACGTAATTTAATTTGCATAAATTAAAGTTATGCGTATAGTGTAATTATAGATTAGGTATGTGGTTATAGTATAATGAGTACTATTTGTTGGCGATTAAAGATACGTAATTAGTAAGTATCAAAACATTGAGTATACAAAAAGTCCAGTGTGAATAACAAATAATAGCCATTAGCCTATATATTGCGGGAAGTTACTCATTTATGCAGCGGCTCAAGGTTAAACATTTTGTTTGTTTTTAATTATTAATATGTTGCAGAATGTAAGCTGGGGATTCTAAATTGAAGCGATTACGAAATCATTCTGTAGCTATATTTAGTATCCCAAAATATTTATATTTAATATAAGAATAGCTTTGATTTAAAACCAAGTTAATTTGTATCTCACAAATGTTTCAGAAATGCACACTGGTGACGTAACGTCAAATATAAAAATGTGGCTCTTAATTAATGGCGATTTTAAATTAAATAAATAAATCTAATGATAAACTTCAAAGTATCTTACAACTATTGCGGAGACTTTATTTGTATGACTGAGATCCTACTGTGCAAATTTTTACTTAAAAACTCTGGATACGTTTCAAAATATAATTTTTAAATTGATATTACTTTGGCACCAGAGATCTACATAATGAAACGAATTGTATTTGCCTTCCATAGATACGTTTATTGCTAAAAATCCTCTAATAAAAGCTTTGAACCATACGTAATAAAAAATTATTAATAATACACTTTCATTTATACTTGTCAGTGTATTTTTTTCATTTATTTACATATGTACGTTGATGATTATTAGTTTTATTTAAAAACGTAATTTTCTTTTGGTAATTTATTGGTAAATCATTCATATTTATTTAATGTGTTTAATTTAAACTTATTTACTTAATTTATTTAAATTATGTAAATTACTAAATTTATTTATTTCATTAAACTTATTTACTTACTTTATTTAATTTAAATAATTTATTTAATTTTTTTATTTTTTTTTTTAAATTTAATTGATTTGATTTATTTGATTTATTTAATTTGTTTAATTTATTTAATTTAATTAATTTATTTATTTAATTTATTAAATTTATTTAATTTATTTAATTTATTTAATTTATTTAATTTATTTAATTTATTTAATTTATTTAATTTATTTAATTTATTTAATTTATTTAATTTATTTAATTTATTTAATTTATTTAATTTATTTAATTTATTTAATTTATTTAATTTATTAATTTATTTAATTTATTTAATTTATTTAATTTATTTAATTTATTTAATTTATTTAATTTATTTAATTTATTTAATTTATTTAATTTATTTAATTTATTTAATTTATTTAATTTATTTAATTTATTTAATTTATTTAATTTATTTAATTTATTTAATTTATTTAATTTATTTAATTTATTTCATTTATTTAATTTATTTAATTTATTTAATTTATTTAATTTATTTAATTTATTTAATTTATTTAATTTATTTAATTTATTTAATTTATTTAATTTATTTAATTTATTTAATTTATTTAATTTATTTAATTTATTTAATTTATTTAATTTATTTAATTTATTTAATTTATTTAATTTATTTAATTTATTTAATTTATTTAATTTATTTAATATTTATTTAATTTATTTAATTTATTTAATTTATTTAATTTACTTGATTTGTTTAATTTATTTAATTTACTTGATTTGTTTAATGTATCTAATTTGAATATATATGATTTGTATTAATCATTTGGTCCCCCCGAAAAAATGTTATTTGAGAACAAATATTGTGATCCAAATATGAATCTATCTTAAAGTAAAATGGATTTACATACTTTACCTAACGGGCTCCCGTTCCGTTGAGTGTTTGCACAATATTTGACACCGGATTTTTCGGTTGAAAGTATCTTGGACTTGGGTTTGGAGTTTTATACCATTTGTTTCGGAAAACCAAAGTAGCACTGGTTTTCAACGGCCAATTTTCGACTTTTTTTTAATAAGGTGTCGTTCGTTGGTTTGATTTTGACTCTGAGGTAGATAAACTCCCTACCTACCTCAAAGGTGCATATCCCAGTAGCTGTTCTGGTCCATCAGGATATTAAAGAAATCGCAAGAATAGCGCATCTCCTTGTCCAAATCCGGATTATATGTAAAAAGGTTCAGATCGGTTGCTTCCAAAGTGAACGTTGCATTGTGTGTCCGCCAATGCTAGGAGACGCAGCTGTTTCATTCTTGATGGAATCACCAATTTGGTCATCATTCTATACTGCTGAAAATAATTCCTGAATACATCTATAATTTTCTATTGCTCAATTATTCTCGAGACAATAATAGTTATAATGTTCTAACAAAAAATAGTAAATTTTGGTTTGTATTTAGCTATTTCGCCGAAACTGATATCTGAGAATCAGCCTAGAGATGGGCAACTATGATAATAAACCCCTTCTGGATTTGCATGTGCAAAATTTGTTTTATTGAATATTCCTCATTCCCGTTTCCGTACGCAAAATTGCAAATGTGAGAAAATCATTTAACTGTGAGGTCTGGGTTAGACACAACAACTAATAAATCTTTAACTTCGATTCATTGTCAACAACTTCTTTACGAAATCGTTGCAACAACCCGTTTCTAAATCGATGATACTGTGGGTGTACGAAAGTCTTTGTTGTATTCTAAATCATTTTGTCTTCGGTTTCCATTAGGATGTGACAACATCATCAGGTATATTTACGCATTGATCTCATTTTCATTTTATACAATGCTTACACCAGTAGCATACCATTAGTCAAATTGATTAATGAACAGCCGTACATTTTTACTGAATACGGAATTATAACCAGTAAAAGTTATTTATGGAAGAACACCTATGGAGGATTGAGTTAATTTGCATTAGTGTGTTAGATACATTATTTCATGATTAAAGCATTGTGCCATACATTAAAATGAAATGAAACAATCGATTCATTTTTTTGTTATTCAGAAGTTGATCTGTATTTCGCAGTATAGCGGATATTTTGTCTTCTGTTAAGAAGACTAACTTGGATGACTTGAAAGTTTTTCAGTTTATATTTTTGAGTTTATTACCTACAAAAGGTAGGTAATTTACCTTACCCCATTTCAATAAAGATACGCCCAATACCTTCAATCGAAATTTTAAAAATATACTGAATAAAATTGTATACCCGTAGGCAATGCGATACCAAAAATGGGTATGAAATCCTTTATCCCTAATCAGGTAAAGAGTAGTGTACCAAAAGCAAGTTTGAGCTGTAGATGGGGTATCTACTAGGTTAAAAGAATTAAGTTTTCGGTCATTTAACACCAATCCTATTGACGAAAACTTCAAACGAGCCAAAAATGTCTGGAATACCAATATAAAGCTTGCAAAAAGTTGATACAACAAATTCTATTAATAAACAATGCCTTTCCTTTTGTAACAGAAAGTTAAAAAAAAGTTTTTTTCGTTTGTGAAAAAATCAAGAGTTCGACATCATTTAAAATAACACTCCAGATGTCACATCTGTAAATAAACATTCTATAGGAACAATTCACTTTCGTAGGTACTCCTACAATCGCAAGAGTATTATTTGACCTTGATTTAAACCAATCCGCTGAAAAGAATTTATCTTAAAAAAACAGGTGAATCTTCTTCTCCTTTAAATACCGACCAATTGTATTTACGTCTCTTCGCCTTAATTACCGTCAAAATTGTTCATTTAGCAACCGATCCATTGGTGATTTAATGTTATAGCTCACCGACAAATGAATAGAGTGCAATTCAATGCTTCCAAAGTTTTCTGTAATTAAAGCGAAAACAAAATCTCCAACAATTATTCACGAATGGGCCTTACATTGTCGAGACTGAAATACTTATACATGTCTGCTTGTAACGACCTACGTTAAAACGACCACACGGCACACATTACCGTTAAGACCGTTATAAAATAATAAAAAAATGCCATTAACCGCACAAAATCGGGAGGTTACAGATTTGTTCAGTTAATTAACCTAAGCGTGGATTCTCCGGTTAAATTTTCGGTGAACAAACGCATTCGTCGGTTATCGGCTGGAATAACCGTCCGTTAAACCGTTGAGAAATGCCTACGTTTTCGATGCACGAAATATTTCTTCTGATTTGTCCTCAATATGTTAAGTTCAACGCCTACATCCGGCCAGGTATCGATATGAGACTCAGAAAGAAATCAGAAATCAGAAAGAAAAGGAGAAATTGATAGGAGACTCATTGATAGGAACTCAACTGCAGCAAACTCTACAGTTTTGCTTGAACATCTTATGAATGTCTCCTACCATGATTGTAACAACAAATGTCCAAATAAAACAGTTAGCTCCATTCTGTTCCTTTACCAATTCAATCGCGATATTCGACAAAGTATAGTTTGCATTCATTAAAAACTATGATTCGTTTAAATCAATATTTAGACGGACTTGTTAATAAAATTCATTTCATGAATGTAAATCACACCATCAAAAAGTGAAGAAGCTGACTCTAGTTGTACACTTCAAGTTAATTGTGGTCGGTTTTTACTTAACTGCGCCACTTAGGGCGAGATATTTCTCTACTCTTCATTATACCCTATCCCATAGGGGGGTATATTAGTTTTGACATTAAGTTTGTAACATAATTTCGATACATATACCTCAAAGTATATGGATCGATTCAGAATCGCTAGCTGAGTCGATTAAGCCATGTCTGTCTGTCCGTCCGTCCGTCTGTGTGTCACCGATTTTTGGGCCTTAAATTTTGAGCTAGAGTGTTGAAATTTGGTATATAGACTCTCAGACCGACGAAGCAGAACAAGTGTAAACATTTTTGAAATCCGCCCACTGCCACGCCCCCTTTTAGAAAAACGTAGTTTGAAACCAAACCGTAAGGAATTTCAAAAAAGTGTCTGAGCAGCATATTTAGACAATCCTAATATCTATATTTCGTTCATACAAAGTTTTTTGCCAGGCCCACTTTTTGGGGGCGTTTTTAGTAAAAAACGCTTTTTTCCAAATTTTACCACTTTCGAAAAAAATGTTGATGCAAATAATTCCGTAATGGTAATATGAACATTTTGTCCATAGATCATTTTCACCTACGCCCACATTTTGGTGGCGTTTTCTTACAAAAACCATTTGTATACCCCATCCCAAGGCATGAGCAATAGACATACATTGCTTTTTGTCGAACCATAAAAGATTTTGATAAATTGACTGAGCAATATATTGTGACAATGTCATTTTCTGTATTTCATCGCCATAAGGCCTATATTTTGAGGATATTAATTTTAAGGATGGGATGGGATAGGGTATTCAACGATCCGCACAGCGGATTGTAGCCTCTCATATGTTTTTATTATTATTTAAGAATTCATTTTATCACCGAACTCAGTGCGGTTATCTGTATCTATATCCCGTGCAATGCAAAGATTTCCGGTAAAATTCAGTAGAGCAGAACCTTAGTAGTTTGAGTGTGGGGCTTATTACTAAATTACCTTCTAAGCCCGAAGAGAACAGCATACACCTTCTACCTCAAAGATAAAGTTGTCCATTTATGTCCATGATGACAATATATACTTTGTCTTACCCTCGTTTCTTTTATCTGCAAACGCGGTGAAGACATCACGTTTCGTCTGACTAATCAACCTTTTCTAGTAGTTTTACAGATTTATAGAAGAATGAGCCCATGGTGTTGGCACTTATATTACCGGAAATTAATTCCAAAAGTAAAATTCCCTTCAGAGAATTTTTAGAAGGAACATATTTTTTTAACAATCGAAAACGACATATGTCATATTAAAAAAAATATTTTCTGGTATCGACTGTTTCTGTGTTGTCAATGTCGAACTTGATGGAGGAGCAAAATTATTTACTGTCATCCGACGAGTATGCTTACGTTAAGCATCTCGGGAAAGCATCTCCACAGACAGCGGAGTCAGTTTTGGACACATTTATGAAGATGTGAACCGAGTTGACATTTGGAACTAAGCCCGACTCCCATTCGAGATGACAAGGAGTGGTAGTCTAGAAGTTTAACTTCTAATAGAGTTTCCATTGTGATGAGGCCCTTAGTCTCACCACTGCTCAAACTATTCGCAAAGATTACTAAGGACACTAGATGTTGAATAGCATCTCTAGTTATTTCTAGGATATTCAGCGGCATTCCTTTGGACGGAAATATAACCGATCAAGTATATACTCACAATGGTTTGTGAGAAATATTGGTGCTTCGTATGAAAAACCTGTCTGTAAATTCAGAGTAGCACTAGAAAACGTTATCTCGAAGTTCTATGAAAAGCATCTTAGGATTAGAATTGTTTTGATACATTTGCTCGATTTGTTATCAGGAAAACCAAACTACATATTTAGTTCTTTTTCTTTCACTGTTGGGCATTAGATCAAATACCAAGCATGTGGGAATTTAATAATTTTCATAGTTTGCCCAAAATACACAATAATATTCATTTTAATCATTGATGTTAAAAATGTATTAATAATGTCAAAGTGTGATTATTATAACAATTATTCCGGAATTTACAGGAATCGATGTATATGTAAATAATAATGATTTTTCGTTATTGGTGAAAACTGAAAATCCGTTCAGAACCATTTGGGACAGAAATTATTGCTTGGAATTGTTAAAACGGTAATAGTAAGATAAACATTACATTGTATCCAATATGGATATATAGTTTGCGAGAAATCGAAAATCTTATTTGACCTAAATACAAAAGTCCATTGTATAGATTTCCTAGGAAAAAATAGTTTTTTTGTTAAGTTTAATCCAAATCGTTGAAGCCGTTTTCGAGCAAATTACGTTGTGTATAACTTCAATTTGTGTTGGTGGTATTTACATGGGAGGTACCGTTAATAAAATGGTTAAAAAAAGACTTAGAACTATTAATACAAGATGGCGCAAAAATAACCTTCCGATGTTTTTTGGCTGTAATTTAAAAAAAAATTAAAAACTTTGATTCTTCTTGTGGATTATTTTTATTTGGTCTTTTAATTTTTTATACCCTATCCCATAGGGGTATATTAGTTTTGATACTTAGTTTGTAACATAGAGAAATAATTTTGCTACATATACCTCAAAGTATATGGATCGACTCAGAATCGCTAGCTGAGTCGATTAAGCCATCTCTCTCTGTCCGTCCGTCCGTCCGTCTGTACGTCACCGATTTTTAGGCCTTAAATTTTGAGCCAGGATAATGAAATTTGGTATATAGGATCCTCGTCTCTGCCTACAGAACAAGTGTAAACATTTTTGAAATCCGCCCACTGCCACGCCCCCTTTTAAGAAAAACTCAGTTTTTGACCAAACCGTAAGGAATTTTAAAAAAGTTTCTGAACAACATATTTAGACAATATTAATATCTATATTTCGTCCATATAAAGTTTTTTGCCACGCCCACTTTTTGGGGGCGTTTTCAATAAAAAACTGTTTTCGGTCAAATTTTAAATTTTTCGAAAAATGCAGAATCATTAACATTATTAATATGAACATTTCGTCTTTATACAATTTTAACCCACGCCCACTTTTTGGGGCGTTTTTATATAAAAACCATTTTTATACACTACCCCATAACATATGCAAGAGAAAACCTTGTCTTTTGTAGAACCGTTAAAGTATTTTGTAAGCAGTCTGAAGAATTTGTTGTCACTATATCATTTTTTCTATTTATCCACATCGTGTTTTCAGCCATGCCCCCTTTTTTGGGGATTCTAGTTTTATGGATAGGATGGGATAGGGTATTCAACGATCCGCACAGCGGATTGTAGCCTTCTCATATGTTTTTACATCAAGTCGAGAATATGATGTCATGTAAATGGCCGCCGCCACAGTTGATTGTCATTTGAGCCCTTTTTATGGCATTTCCATCACTTTGGCCAAAACTTCCGGCGATAGATCCTCACATTCTTGACGGATATTGTCTTTTAGAGCTGCAAGAGTCTGAGGCTTGTTGACATAAGCCCGCGACTTCAAAAAGCCCCACAAAAAGAAGTCTGGAGCGGTCAAATCAGGCGATCTTGCTGACCAGTGCAAATCGCCAAAACGGGAGATAAGGCGCCCGGGAAATGCATCCTTCAGCATATCGGTTATGGCACGTGCAGTGTGTGCACCGTCCTGTTGGAACCACATGTTTTCCAATCCCAATTCATCAAGTTGCGGCAAAAAGAACTCGTTGATCATTGCTCTGTAGCGCTCACCATTCACAGTAACCGTTTGGCCCGCGACGTCTTCGAAGAAAAAAGATCCGATGACTCCTCCAGGGAAAACAGCATACCATACAGTGACTTTGAGCGGGTGTAATGGCTCTTCGTGGGTTACACGCAGATTTTCAGTGCCCCAGAAGCGTAAATTTTGCTTATTTACGTACCCGCTAAGATGGAAATGGGCCTCATCACTCATGATTATTTTTGATGAAAAATCATCTTCCTCTTGGTGGTGATTAAGGATGGCTTGAGCGTATGTTATACGCGATTGGCGGTCAGCAGCTAACAGCTGATACACCGTCTGGACTTCGTACGGAAACATCTTCAAATCTCGTACCAAAATTCGCTGTAAAGACCGTCGACTGATACCCATTTGCGTGCCACGTCGTCTGGTCGATATCGACGGCGCTTCCATGACATCTTCGGCTACAGCAGCAATATTCTCTGCAGAACGGCTACTCCGGGGTCTGCCACGCCTGGCAGCATCTCGTGTTGTGCCAGTCTCTTCGAGGCGAGCGGCTAAACGTTGCAGTGTTTCACCAGTAAGCGTTGGACGGCTAGGAAATCTGCGACGAAATTCACGTTGTGCCAAAGTCACCGACCGATTATTGCTCAAATAAATAGTCACCAATATTCCGCGTTCTGGAGCAGTGTAGCATAACATTGTTTATTAACGTGTATTTCGCATGTGTTTACTACACAAATGTCAAAACAGAACTGACACTAGGGGCCAATCGCAAAATTTATAGCATTTTCTGATAGGAGGATTACTTTTGCGCCACCTTGTACGTAGTTTGAAGAAAATAGGTCGAACCGTTTAGGCTGGAGAGACCATTACGGACAAACGGACCAATGGACGAAATTCTAAAAATCAATTGTTTGTTTTCTTTTATCCTTTTTTATCCTCTAATATTCAAATCAATCAAAATCTCGAGGTCGAACATATTTACGAAAGCAATATCTTTCTATTTGTAAGAAAAAGTTGAAAAAGAAAATTATTTATCTAGGATAAATTACCCTATGCTAGAATTCCGAAATTTGTTCCATGCTTTTGTTTAAATATGTGTAAAATTGTGATCGATTCTTTTGACTAAATTTTACAAAATGGTAAAACAAGTCAAAGTAGAACGACTTTTTGTCAATTCATATACAACACCTCATGAAGATAACCTAGGTTATAAGTTCCTTCTGGATATTTATAGCCATTAATAAAATATAAATACAGTAATAGTAAATGCAAAATATATAAAAATATGAGATCTTTTGTAAGTTTATTTACAGTTATCTGCAATAAAAACAATTAAGCTAATAGAAAATATTTTCTTTTATAATTTATTATAATTTTTACTGACTTTATTGATCTTTATTTATATGTGAGATTCAAATTAGCTTAATCAAGTTTTAAGAAGCAATTAATTAAATATTTTTGTACTTAAATAGTTTCATTCAGTCCTTGTGTATAATTAATTTAACAAAATCAGCTACACTTTAATAAAATTAATTCGATAACATTGTATCATTTTTTTTTAAATAGGGGAGGTATAAAAAAAAACGATTCAAGAAAGTAGTAACACTCAAAAATCATTCATATAATTATTGTTCTATAAATGTTATATGTACATATTATACTTACATTTACAATTATAAAGTGTACTTCTTAAGAATGTGAAAATAAATTAAAATAACATTGTACAATTATGAATATTTATATTTGTATATAGGTAGTATTAGAGTGTGACTTAGTTTATAAAACCAGAAACTCTGGCAATAAAGTAGAAAATATTTTTAGACAAAATATAAAAATGTTTTATTTTCTTAAACGTCGTACAATTAGATATTATATTGTTTTTTCTATTAGATATAATACAAGATATATTTATCGGGGTTTTCAAACAGACGAAAAATATATCCTAAAGAATATGCTGTCATCAAGAAAGGGCAAACAAGCGACTTTGTTTACCTCAGCTCCGCTTTTAATTCTTACAATGACATCTCATCACAAATCAATCGAAGAATTACTCTTGCTAATCGCGTTTTTCTCTGGGATTATAAGGCAATTTAAATGAAGAATGATCGTTAGAATGAATACTTCTTTAGAACATTTGCGGTCCCGATTGGGCTATCTAGGCGAAGTTTTAACCAAGAACTTAAGCTACATAATCCTTGTTACATTTATATTAGACGTTCAAGATGGTCCGGATATATAAATCGAGTGGACACCAATACTCCAGACCGCAGAGTCTTCCATTTAGAAGAAATGTCCGAAAAAGAAGAAACCGACATCAATCGACTTGAAATGCGCAACTGGAAGTATTTAACTAATAACCCGGCTAATTGGAGAGGCATGTTGGTTGATGCCCAGGTTCATCACTGTATTACGCATAGATCAGCAATCCATAATCAATCAGAAGAGCAATGACATTGGATCAAGAAGATCTTCCGATCATGAGGAGAGTGATAGGAATGTGATCATCACAACGAAATCTAAAGTTTTTTTTCGCACATTATTAGTTCCAAGTTATGACATTAACGTCTAGAGGGCGACGACCACTGGGTACTTTTTCCGTATCTTTCAAAATGATTATCATTGACGATAGTGTTGGAGACTTGCCAGGTACATAGAGGGTAATTTTTATACTGTGTGTGTACACATGTCTATAAATCACACAGTAGTTACTCAGAAAGTCTGCTGCTTCACTATCGGCAACGATTATCATTTCGAAAGTTACGGAATGAGTACCCCGACTTTCTGAAAATTGACGCTTATAAGTGGATTTATCTTAGATATTATTTATATACTCAGAACATCTGTTCAAGTTCTAGACATGTACTTACTTACTTACTTAAGTGGCGCTACAGTCCGGGATGAACCTGGGCCTCAACCAACATGCCTCTCCAATTAGCCGTTCCTTAGCTAACTGCCTCCAGTTGCGCACTCCAAGTTGGTTGAGGTCGGTTTCTAATTGTGCGCGCCACTTAAGGCGAGGTCTTCCTCTACTTCGTCCGACGTCTGGCTGGATTTCGAAGACTCTGCGAGCCGGAGTATTGGTGTCCATTCGTTCTATATGTCCTAGCCATCTTAAACGTCCAATGCGGAGTTTTTTGAACAGGGGTATGTCGCTGTACAACTCGTATAGGTCGTGGTTGAATCTTCGTCTCCATAGCCCGTCAACGCAAACGGGACCGAAGATTTTTCAAAGAATTTTTTTTCTCGAATCGACCAAGGATTTCTTCAGAGCAGGACTGGGATGATCAGGGTCTTATATAGGATCTCCTTAGTAGTTCGAGTGAGGGATTTACTACTTAATTGCCTTCTTAGCCCAAAGAAACAGCAGTTGGCAAGAGTAATTCTTTGTTTGATTACGGACGAGATATTGTTGTCAGAGTTAATAGCGGAGTCGAGGTAGACAAAGTCCCGTAATGACTCAAAGTTATATCTGTCAATGGTGACGTTCTGTCCAATTCGTCGATGTTGTGTGTCCTTTCTTGTTGACAGCATATACTTGGTCTTGCCCTCATTTACTGCTAAACCCATTTTTGCCGCTTTCTTCTCTATACTAGCAAACATCAGGTCGAGTCCTACATATACAGCATATGCCGACGATATTGACATCATATCGTCGGCATATGCTAGTAGTTGCACCGACTTTTGAAAAATTGTGCCTCTGGTGTTGGCTCAGGAGTTTTGCACAATCCTCTCAAGAATCAAATTGAAGAAGTCACATGACAGCGCATCGCCTAAATCCTTTTTTTGGTATCGAATGTGTCGTTGAGGTCGTTTCCGAACCTGATGGAACGGCGAGAATTCTGCATCGTCATCCTTCACAAACGGACGAGTTTGGGCGGTATACCAAAACTAAGACATGGCTCCGTATAGATCTTTGAAATCGATAAATGGGTGGTGGGTATTGATTTGGACTTCTTAGGTTATTTTCCAGGTTCTGCCGAAGTATGAAAATTTGATCGGTTGTGGACTTTCCTGGGCTAACACACTGATAAGGGCCGATCAGGTTGTTGGTTAACGGTTTCAGGCGTTCACATATTACGGCAGATAGGATCATGTAGGCGATGTTGAGGAGACTTATGCCTCTGTAGTTGGCGCAGTTCAGAGGGTCTCCTTTTTTGTGGATCTGGCAAACGATGCTGAGGTTGGCTTGTTGGCATCTTTGCCATTGTTCTTCGACATTAGATGCCGGTTGTATG